>OZ026516.1:23685172-24885172 GCA_964019695.1 Loripinus fragilis
TTGGGTGCTCAAAAGAACCATCTCATCGAGACGGTTCTTTTGAGTACCCACAACACATGTTTTGGTTGAGAACTAAGAAAAATGATTTTCAGTTAAGCACTCTTATCTGGGGGCCTGGTAACTTATGTTCTTATTTTGTGTTTTCAGAAGGTTCATCGACTGCGGCAGTTGTGGGGAGGTTGTTCGGAAGAGGCAAGAGCAGCTTATATGCCGGGAGTGTGGCCTCTCGTATCATCGTACTTGTAGTAGTAAGTACTTAATTGTATTTTCAAAAATGTTAACACCGTATGTCCTGTATAGGCATCAATCTAGAACTGTGATGATGGTCAACTAACACGGATCAGTTTACATGGTATGCGCAGAAGTCTTTAACTTACAAGGATCAATTTACGATTGGTATAGGCAAAAGTCTTTAACTTACAAGGATCAATTTACGATTGGTATAGGCAAAAGTCTTTAACTTACATGGATCAATTTACAATTGGTATAGGCAGAATTCTTTAACTTACATGGATCAATTTACAATTGGTATAGGCATAAGTCTTTAACTTACATGGATCAATTTACGATTGGTATAGGCAGAAGTCTTTAACTAACATGGATCAATTCACACAATATAAACATTAATCCTTTGTGTATGGGAAACCCCTAAACAGATACTTTTATAAACAATAAACACCCAGATGAAATGCTGCATAATGCTACATTTCATCTGGGTCTACACTGTTTGTCAAGATAAAAAAAGATCTTCAGACAAAATAATACATTTTTAATGACAACCTGACACCCCTAAATATGTACAATAGACTATCTCAAGTTAATGATATGAAACCAGAAGGAAGAATCCATTAGTATACATGTGCTTGGTTGATCATGAGCTGTGATGGGTCAACTATTACAGATCAAACCACACCCCAGGGACTGCACTGTATAGACACGCAGTATTCATGAACTGTAATGTGTCCACTAACATGGATCCATTCACTATGTATAGGTATGGTTCATAATTACTAAGTATTATTTCACAAAATTGACCCCAGATATATGAATATTCAATGACTTTTCACCAAATCTTTGAGAATCATCGTAAAAAAGTGTGGTTTAGATTGTGGTACAATTACCTATCTGAAAAAAAGGCTGCTTAAGACTGGTTAAGACTGCTTAAGACTGGTTTTACTGTACATTGCTGAAATACTGATATATTTTCTGGAGTACTGAAAGCTTAGCATTAGGAAACACACTAGTTTCTATACTTACCCAAGATATTGGAATATTTGAATCTTTCTTTAACTATCTTCAGGTAAAACCTGAACAGAATGCTCCTTCAGTATGCTGACAGATCTGTGTTTAAGCTGATATTTATAGGGAATTTTTTTTTGTTTTTTATAATATGATGTCGCTTCTGTGAGTGAAATAACACCATGCAATAAAATTGATAAACCACTAGTGGTTTACAGATTTTCGGGAAATGTTATGTCGTCCATAACAATGTTACGCACATAATGACAAATTTATAATGTTTTTACTGCAGAAATGAGATTTCAAAGTAATCTTAATAGAATCTAACATTTGTCCTCGTGTATTATTTAATTCATGAAATTCGTTGCGAAAAAGAGATAAAATACTTGGCAAGCCTCGCATTTTATCTCTTTTCCTTAACTTGTTTAATAGATTCAATAAAACATGAACACTCATGTAAGATCTTCTATATAAAACATACACTGCAATGGACCAAATGAAAGACCCCAAGGTAAATGTTTGATTGCAATTTTTTACTTGTTTCTTTCAGCGATGAAACGAGAGGACTTCCGGCGCCTCAAGCGGGGTAAGTTATACATTTTGTTGACAAGTGATAGCACAAACACAAAAAACTTTGATAGTTTTACCTTAACTGGGTTAATTTGCATGCTTTTTTGTTGTCAACTGATTTTTTTTCAAAATGAACTATTTTTAAATATCCCTGCCAGGAATACCATCAAAGTATCAAACAATTTGGATCTGAATCGGGCCTGATGTTGTGTTCAGCCTGATCAGGGTCCAACCTGTTTGCAAAGGTTATCAGCAGCCAACACTAGTATAGAGAAAGTGCTAACCTTGATATTATTATACATACTGAACTAATAAACTAGCACTTTGACAGTGTATTCAACCCAGATGCAGGCTTGTGGATCTAGCACTGACGTTAATTTTTTTTCATGCTCAACTTAACTGAGCCTGAAATTTATCGAGCTCATAAGTAATTGTTGGCAGTTGGACATTTATTAGCAGGCCTCCAGATATGTGTGGGTAACTGAAAACTATTTTGCTTATTTCTCAACCAAAACATATCTTTTGAGCACCCAAAACATACCATTTGATTGCTGAGTAAGAAAAGAATTACAATTGTACCCGTCGCAGTTGATAACGTGTCTGGCAACAGATGTGAGTCTGACTGCAGATCCAGGGGTTGCGAGTTTGATCCCGGCCTGGTCCCATACTTTCATGGTTGATCAGGTTGATCATGAAATATTTTCTACGGTTGTTGTCCTCCCTTCCACTGAATCCTTTAAGAAGGATTGTTGTCAGTTACATTCGAAATTATGTGCACAAAGTACTGGTTAACTGCTTGTTCAAGCTTGCCCAGGAAAAAAAGTGCGGTTAGGTGAACTGACCGTCCCACCATGACCATAGCTGTTGACTTGGGACGTAAAGCAACAAAACAAACAAACAAAACCATTTTACGCTCAAAAATTTTGATTAACTGGACCTATGTATTAGCATGATAGATACAACAACTGAGAATTTTAAAGGTTTTTTTTATATTTTTCACCATTTTATCTTCAATGAGCAATTGAAATTTCATGCTCAGCTGAGTTGAGCGCCAAAAACATTTTATAACCTTGAAACAAGATTGCATAATCTCTATGGGACACCCCATACAAATGATCTAACCCTTAATGCGTTAATCACTACAAAGTCCTCCTATTTTCTTGCCTGCTGAAATGTTTAAAAAGCCACAATGGCAAACAGTGTGGACCCAGATCAGACTGCTCCTCTGGGTCCATGCTGTTTACTTCTATACTTTATTCGTCAGTAATGTTAGGCAGTTATTTTCAGCAGACAACATTTTCATATGCATTTTTTTCTTGGCGCTTTAAGGGCTAATTGATGAGAATATTTACAATAATTTACTTTTTCACTCTTTAAAATTGCTAGCCGTGACTTTTGTTGTCTGCTGTTAACCTTTACCAACAGTTTGGACCCTGATCAGGACAGACAAAATATCAGTCTTGGTCTGGACACCCTAATCCACTAATCTAGAGATTTATATTTCTAGCTGAAAGAGTTTAATTCTTTGAAAAAAAAGTCAGCAGATGAATACAAAAACATGACGTTACCTATCATTCAAAGAGTTAATTATTCACTCTTAATCTCCTTGTGTCGTCTGCTGATAACCTTTGCAAACAGGTTGGACCAAGATTAGGCCCGACACAATGGCAGACCTGACCTGGGTCCAACCTTACACTCAGATGGACCAAGATGGTGTTCCTGAAAAAAATATTGAAAAAGTTGATCTTTAAAAAAAATCACCAGACAACAAAGAAAGCATGGAAATACTCCCAGGGGGCAAAGAGTTAATCCACACATTTTTTTTTAGATAAGAATAAGGGATAAAGTGAAGAGATTGGGTTATTGTGCATGAATGTATGACACAATTTTATTTTGATAATGTAAAGATCCTTTGTGACATCTGGGTGTATTTGGTCTGTTTACAAATGTTTTGATAGCTGTCATGCCCGAAGGCCTTTCATACAGGACTGGTATATAGGGTAAATTCAGACATCAGGTAAATTCGGACACACATTTGGAAACAGTGTAAATCCAGATGAGATGGCTCCTTTTGAGCCGTCTCATCAGGATTTTCACTGTTTGCTTATTTTATTTAATTTTTATTCCAATTATTCAAAAATAAAAGAATTTAGGTAGCTGTCCGACGTTAGGCGACTGTCAGAATTTACCCGACTTTACCCTACAAAGTTATACAGGGTTTTTTATATATCAGCTACCCAAATTTAGTTTTACTTAGTATAAAGTTATTCAGGGTTTCTATATATCAGTTATCCAAATTTAGTATTACTAATTTCTTTATCTCCTATTGTCATCTGCTGATAATTTTTACAAACAAGTTGGACCGAGGTCTGGCCCAAAAAATGTCGGGCCTAATCTTGATCTATTCTGATTAACACTAGGATGGTATTACTAAAGATTTCTTTGAAAACAAAAGCACGAAAAATCTCCCAGGGGGCAAAGAGTTAAGGGTCCCACGGAGCTACATGTTTATAGAGTTTTAAGATATAGATGATTAACCTTTTACTCCATAGGCTATTTTAAGATCATGACATCATTTTCTATTTTAGACAACATTGAAAAAAATTCAAGAAAAATTACAGTTAAGTTGTGTATACTTTTAAAAAATATTATGAAAAACGGAGCATTTGCTCCAAAAGGGCAAATGATCCATTTTCCATAATATTTTCAAATATATGATATTGTTAAGGCGTCAAAAGGCGCTATTATAGAGTAATGACTTGAGCATGTAAAAAAAATGCTGCACGAGGTCACAAATATAATTTAATGCAATGATGTCCATTATAAAGATGCAATGGCAAATCTTGACAGTTTCACACCAAAATTTGTTTTTAAAAGCAGTCATATGATAAACATTGGCGTAGCTCCAATTACGCAGTTACGCACGTGAGTAATAAAAATAATAACAATCAAGGGAGGTTACCTAATGTGGTCAAAGGGATTTTCCATACCATAAGGAACTGCTCTTAAAGGGAAGAATTTGCTCCCAGCTCCCTCTGGGAGCAAATTTTTTCCTTTGAGAGAAGTTCCTATTTTGAAAAGGAGTGCAACGGAAGAGAATCACTGCTTTGTTCCAGGAATCTCCCTTGATATGGGTAACTTTTTCAGAGTTCTGGCTATGCCATTGATAAATATAGAATAAATGTAGGACATTTAATGGGTTGCGGACATTTCGGCCTAGGACGTTTCGGCCTAGACATTTCAGCCTCGGGAAATGCCAAAGGTGGACGTTTCGGCCATAACCATAAATTGTGGGTTGGGGTGTGTGCATGCATAAATCTGTGATGCATTTCTTAGGACAATCATATACATGTATACTATACTTCTCCCAAAATTTTATCAGTTATTAAACTGCATGTATTTACAAGCAGAGATGAAAACAGTGTAGGTCCTGATCAAGTAGGAAGTTGGCTGATCTGGATCTGCAGTGTTTTGAAGAAAAAGATAAATCCAGGCTCAGCATGAAAGTAGTAAACATTCATCAATTGTTATGTACAGTAGATTCATGAGAATCATTGTAAATAAAATATTAAATAATCCAGGTAATGGGTGCTTTATACAGGTATATATTATTTACTGCTGAATAATATACCTGTTTCTATGAAAAATAGCATGATCCTATTATCATGCATCTTAAGAAATGCATCACACATTTATGCATGCATACATCCCAAACCCAAAATTTATGGTTACCCCCGAAATGTCCACTTCAGCATTTTCCGTGTCCAAAATGTCTATGACCGAAATGTCCAGGCTGAAACGTCCGTGGCCAAAATGTCTGTAGCCGAAATGTCCGAGCACCTATAGAATATGGCATTTGTGCACTTATTTTATTGCATTCAATGTTAGGATGTTTTCAAAACACATGCAATATGAAACGCATTTTGGGGTTAACTGTATTCAAACTTTTTATTTAGGGAGGTATATTGTCCGATATAGGGTTGGAAATCTAGTTTTGCTGGGACATGCATACAGTACTGGAAAATGTGATTTCGGACGGTATATTTGACATTATTATACCTCACATGAATTTCCCATACAAAACTTCCATAGACGAATGACTGATATTTTACACTATCACCTGCTGCTATAGGGACAGTGAATACTGTCACTCGTTTGCCATAGCAGCGGTTGATAGTCAAAAATATCAGTTGTTTGTCGGATGCGCAACGCCGATGCACGTATAGTTCGTTCACGTCAGGAGATATTCAACAGCAATGGCGGACATGAGGCATGATATGGCCACTTTCAACTCCCAATATCTTTGTTGTTTATGGTCAGAAACATAAAGTGTGGGTACTTGTTTTCTTAGTTCCAGCGAGAGGACACATTTAGACCAAATATGAGCCTATTTGGCAAAATTTTCTATTTTGCAATAAAACCTCATCTTGTAGAGTATCTCATTTAAATGACACTGCTTGGTATTAAGTTTGACGTCATTGACGTTTTATGATAGAATTTGTTTAACCGAAAGTCATGATCAGTTCTAACATTCAAACTGTTCAAATTCATTAAAGGAATTCTCATGTTGCTTCCATTCCCATCCTTGTAACTTTAATATTGTTAACATATGTTTGATAATGTCATCTGTTCTTGCTAAGAAAATATATTTAAACCAAACTGCTAAGAAGAACCATTTTTGTGAAAGCTGTATTTTCATTCATGCATAACTATATATATTTTTCCAAGATTAATTTGCCCAGTCCACAATGTAATATCCTATGTCCCCAGTTTAAAGGAAAGATCTAGACTAAACATTTTCTAGTTTCCAACTGCTTGTATAGGCTATACAAAGATTTATAAGTCCCTAAAACAGAAAACCAAAAATCAAACGGTCTGCATAGAGTCTACAATGTAAAATCCTATCGTTCAGTTTAAAGGCAAGATCTTTATAGTTCCATTCCCAGGTTAAGACTGACTCATGAACCCACAATCTGGGTCCCAGCAACACTCCCTAGGTCCGAAAACAGCCAATAAAAAATACTATAACAATTAACCAACCAAACAATTCTCTAATTATAACCAATGAAATTAATTTTAAAATTCACTGCGGACCTGTGCCAAAACTATGCTAGAAGCCAATCTGCTTAATGGGTGAGAAATTGTTATCAACACACTCATCAGGTGACAACTATTTCCTCCAATTTACTGCTCTATTGTTTGCCCAAGTCAGCTAGTAGCTAAATGCACACCTCAAAGACCTTTAATAGTCTGGCTTGCCAAAGGTGTCAACAACATCAAAGTCTGTATACCTGTTCCATGTGATAAGATCTCAAGTTGTCGAAATTACCAATCTAAAGTCAAAACAATCCTGAAGCTATGCAATAATACCAAATCCTATATCCAAACTTTTATCCTAAAGCCATTGAATACTGGTCAAAACATCTTGGGAAATAGGACTTTAAAAAAATGTCAAATTAAACTTTTAAAATGAATTTATATCTTCTAAACCTTATTTCAGACTCTTCCATCCAGACTCCCATACTATAATACAGAAAAAACTAAAAACACATACTCTCATCTTTCTCTCATCTTAACATCATTAATTCTATTGCAAATTTTCTATTCATTAGTTAAAACAAAATGGATCAAATTTTTAGTTGGTGATATGTTTTCATTCATGCATATAGATAAGAGGCTGTGCATTATTTTCCCTTTGGAGGTCCCCTCACCATGGTAGGCCTAAGATGGTAGAAAATAAAGGATCTAAGGTTCGGTATAATAAAATAAATATCCTGATTGGGTGATAGTTGAAAATTTCATTCCTCGAAATATGATTATCGACCTCGGCTGCGCCTAGGATAATATTCACATTCCTCAGGATGATATTTTCGTCTATCACCCAATCAGGGAATGTAATATTTATATAATATACCTCCCCAAAGAAAATTTTGATTATGGAATGCACTTCTGCAGTGTCATCTCAAATTGTTGCCAACCACATAAAGTTGTACATCATCAAACGAAATGTGACGTAATTTATGACGGCAAACTATTTTTATGCCCCCACCATGACAATGGCCAGGGCATTAGGTGTTACCCCTGTCCGTCCATCTGTACATACATACGTACGTATGTACGTCTGTCCAACAACATCCGCTCTCTAAATCGAATACTTTTGATCAGAATTTTATGAAACTTGGTCACATTGTTTAGTATCATGGTGTCTTCTTAAAGTTTGATAATGATGGTCAATATCGCACCATGCTTTCAGTAGTAATGGCCCTTTGTTTCTGAAAATTCACCATAAATATATTATCTGACCAGTCTGATCTGGGTCCAAACTGTTTGCAAAGGTGATCTGTCCAGCCTGATCTGGATCCAAACTGTTTGCAAAGGTGATCTGTCCAGCCTGATCTGGGTCCAAACTGTTTGCAAAGGTTATCTGGCCAGCCTGATCTGGATCCGAACTGTTTGCAAAGATTATCTGTCCAGCCTGATCTGGGTCCAAATTGTTTGCAAAGATTATCTGTCCAGCCTGATCTGGGTCCAAACTGTTTGCAAAGGTTATCTGGCCAGCCTGATCTGGGTCAAAACTGTTTGCAAAAGTTATCTGGCCAGCCTGATCTGGATCCGAACTGTTTGCAAAGATTATCTGTCCAGCCTGATCTGGGTCCAAATTGTTTGCAAAGATTATCTGTCCAGCCTGATCTGGGTCCAAACTGTTTGCAAAGGTTATCTGGCCTGCCTGATCTGGGTCCAAGCTGTTTGCAAAGGTTATCTGTCCAAACTGTTTGCAAAGGTTATATGGCCAGCCTGATCTGGGTCCAAACTGTTTGCAAAAGTTATCTGTCTAGCCTGATCTGGGTCCAAACTGTTTGCAAAGGTTATCTGTCCAGCCTGATCTGGGTCCAAACTGTTTGCAAAGGTTATATGGCCAGCCTGATCTGGGTCCAAACTTTTGGCAAAGGTTATCTGGCCAGCCTGATCTGGGTCCAAACTGTTTGCAAAGGTTATTTGTCCAGTCTGATCTGGGTCCAAACTGTTGTAAAGGTTATCTGGCCAGTCTGATCTGGATCCAAACTGTTTGCAAAGGTTATCTGTCCAGTCTGATCTAGGTCCAAACTGTAAAGGTTATATGTCCAGCCTGATCTGGGTCCAAACTGTTTGCAAAGGTTATCTGTCTAGCCTGATCTGGGTCCAAACTGTTTGCAAAGGTTATTTGTTCAGCCTGATCTGGGTCCAAGCTTTTGGCAAAGGTTTTTTTTGTTTGTTTGATTTTATCTTTATGTCCTAAGTCAACAGCTTAGGTCATGGTGGGACGGTCAGATCACCTAACCACACTTTTTCTTGGGCAAGATTGAACAAGCGGTTAACCAGTACTTCGTGCACATACTTTCGCTTGTAACGAACAACAACCCTTCTTGAATGGTTCAGCGGAAGGGAGGAGAATTACCATAGAAATTATTTTATGATCAATCTCCACGAAAGTGGGACTGGGTCGCGAACAAACTTCCACCTCTGTTCTGCAGTCAGACTTGCATCTGTAGGCAAACATGTTACCGACTGTGCTACGTGGCCCAGTGTTTGCAAAGGTTATCTCTCCAGCCTGATCTGGGTCCAATCTGTTTGCAAAGGTTATCTGGCCAGCCTGATCTGGGTCCAAACTGTTTGCAAAGATTATCTGTCCAGTCTGATCTGGGTCCAAGCTGTTTGCAAAGATTATCTGTCCAGCCTGATCTGGGTCCAAACTGTTTGCAAAGGTTATCTGTCCAGCCTGATCTGGATCCAAACTATTTGCAAAGGTTATCACCAGAAGCCACTAGCAACCAAAGAGATGATATAGAGTTTATTAATCGTTCCATTTGAAGTATGGGATTTATAAACCGAGGGAGGTGGTAAATCCGATAAAGAAACAAGTGCGCTTGCGCACGAGCTTCTTTATCTGATTCTGCTTGAGCTGCTTGCTCAAATCAAAAAAATACTATGGTATGCGATGTGGTAAAACTAGCCGGATCATAACATGTCTAATTCTAACACGAGTAGTAATACATCAGCTAGCTGTTCCCTGGAAGTCTGCCATTTTGGAAATCTTCTTCATCCAGTCCACCTCAGAATTTCAAACCTCTGTAACTTTTTTATTTGTGAACGAAAACATAAAGTGTGGGTAGTCATTCTCTTAGTTAGATCATAACGAACATTTTGGTACTAAATTCATTGTGATTTTCTAGAATTTTTCGTTTTTGTTCCTCGATCCTCCAGTTTCAGTGTTGGAAGACAGAAACGTTATGCAACGTCATTGCATGTGCAAATGACGTCATTTGTTAATGCTTGTGACGTCAAAAGTGCAGAGAAGCATTATGCTTGTTTAAAAATTGTAAATAATAAAACGAAATTGAATATGACATGCGTTTTATCTCATCGATGCCTTGGGTCACCCGTGGTCAGGAAAAAGGAGTCCCGGCTAAAGGGATTTATTTCCCTAGAGGAAATAAATCTTTCTCGGCAAAAACAAAGTTACGGATTTTATTTGTTTGATAAATCATGGTATTTACCCGCCAAACATGTAATATAAAACTTTAACAGATATAATTAAAATGCCTAATGGAATTTCACTCTTATCAATTGGACCAGCCCATTTCCATTTTAAAGGTTGTTGCATGGTAGTTTTCATTTTTATTAAAAAAAAATTCAGAACATTCTGTCAGCAATCAGTGGGGAACCTGATCAGATGCCACATACTGAGGTGTTTGATCTGGATCTGCACCATTTGCCTATGTCCTACAAAAAGGATGCTATGCTTATATGGATTAAATAATTCATACAGGCATATAAAGTTAATCTGGTTCTACACTGATTACTTGATTTGACTCGTACGCTAAACTGTTTGTTTGTTTGTTTCAGATGGTGGCCTGGGGGATTGGGTGTGTGGATGCATCCAGGGTATGTATCTTTTTGTAAGAAAAAGAGCCTCAATAATTTAACTCTTACTGGGTAGTTTATTCCCAGCTTTTTCCTTGTCTGCTGATTTCTTAAAAATGAATTCAAAAATTCAGGGATGCTTGTCAAACTGTATGGATCCAGATTAGGTCTGAAGTTTTGTCAAGCCTGATCTGGGTCCAAACTGTTTGCAAAGGCTATCAGCAAACCTTACTATTAGACAAAGTTAAGTAGGTATATATGGTTTGGGGAAACCTGAATTCTGTGTGCAAGTGTGTAGCAAATAAGAATCCTATGAACTTTTTAAAAGATTTTTTTATCTCTTAACCTTTTGTATTAATAGACTTTTCGCTTACTGTAAAGGCCGCAACTTTAATATTCATATCTGGGCGTGGTTCGGCAATTTTATCTGCTAAACAAGGGAAATCAGGTTCTATTTTAAATTTAATGAAGAAATAATAAGTTGTTTTGGCCGCGCAAACATGTGTGCATTTCATGAAATCCTAACCGTATACGCACTGAAGTCACATTTATTAACCCTTAAAACGCATAATCACAAAATGTTTGTTTTTTTGTCATCCACTAAAATATTTGAAGCCTCATAGACAAACAATGTGGACCTAGATCAGACTGCTCCTGTAGGAGCAGTCTGATCTGGGTCCACAATGTTTGCCCATTTAGGAGTTTCCAGTATACAAAGGATTATTTCCATATAAGAGTTACAAAATTTAATAAAAGGGTTATTGACTATTGCGTTATTGAATATAATGTTGATATCCATCATATAATTCCAGTATTGACCTTGTTTTGGTCACTATGGGTATCCTCGGGTGGATATCACATCATATCCAATACCACAATAGTCAATAATTGTATATCATATTACAAAGGCTCTTAAGACTGTTGAAGCCAGCTTCTCAAGACCTACATAGTTCATTTAGCCTATGAATCCATGCTTAATAATGCCAATCATGATATAAGCAAACAATCAAACTTTATTCTCTAACATATGTTTTGCTAAAGATAACTATATTGAGCAACACAAGGATTAAGTATGGTTCTTTTGTATTTTCAGATGAAGAAGCTCAACCCAGACTAAGGCAGCATGTTCAAGAGCAAGCCCCGGTACCGGTGGTCCCTGTGCTAGTGCGAGTGGAACCGGTCGCCCCAGTCCCCGAGCCGGCTCAAGTGGAACCTGTCATCCCTGAGCCAGCTCGTGCAGTACCGGACGCCCCTGTCGAAGTGCCAGAGGAACAGCCGGCCCCAGCTTCTTCATCCATGGTTAGGAGGGTGGTTGGTGGCGTATTGTCTGTCACCGGGTCTGTGGTAACGTTACCTATCCGTATTGGCATTTCTGCGGTTACTTTACCTTTTAGGATTGGGATGTCTGTAGGGGGATATTTCATAGGATGAATGGGGAAGGGTTATATTATAGCCTCACTGTGAGAATACCTATTTCCTAGGTTTGCGACCAAGTTAGACTCCTATCTGCATGTTCCGCTACAGAGACTGGCAAGAATCTTGAAATTTTAGACCAAACCATGTATATCTAGTATACTTTCTAAGGTGGAAAACAGGTGGAAAACAAAGGTGCCGATCAGAATGTATAGTATGTGCAGGCTGATCCATACCCATGTTTTTTTCAATACAATAAAAAGCTAGGGTAGTCTCATTGGTGAGGTGACCCATTTAATGCCCAATAGTCTATTGCATATAGCTTATTGAATCAGTCCAATGTAATTTTTAAGAATAATTGAGCTGCTTTAGCTGTCCAATTGTCACCTCCACAACAGCTGCATTGATGAGACAACTTCTGGTATAGTATGTACAATGAGGGATTCTGTAACTGCAGAGTTCTGAAATGTACCAAATGTTCTACTCAATGATGTTTTGTATCTTTAGATAGTCTCTATAATAGCTAAGATGGTAGATCGAGTTTCAGTGCATTGTCTGAGGAATATGTATGGATCAATAACTCTCTTAAATTATGACTGGCTGCAATTACACACAAATGCCATTGAGTTAACTAGGAAGCACATGCACTCATATATAAATTTTTGAAGAAAAAAGTTTTAGGATCGACATTATTAAATGTACATAGGTTCAACATTTTAACGAGACCTGGAAATACTCCAATCACAGATTACAGCCTACCTCCCTATGATAACAAGAAAAGATGCAAAATTACATTCCATACAACTCACATTTCAACAGGACCAGGAAATACTCCAATCACAGATTACAGCCTACCTCCCTATGATAACAAGAAAAGATGCAAAATTACATTCCATACAACTCACATTTCAACAAGACCTGTCTTTTTGAAGGGAAAATGTTAGTAGTGCATCTAAATGGGGATAACCATATTCAAAATTTTCATTTGCGGAGGTATATCGTTGGATATACGTTCGGAAATCACGTTTTACGGCTCCGCTTACGCGTCGCCGTAAAACTAAATTTCCGACTGTATATCCGACGATATACCTCCCCAACTGAAAATTTTGAATACAGTTATCCCCTAAATGCAAGACCACAGTTCATGCAACTCACATTTCAACAAGACCTGGAAATACTCCAATCACAGATTACAACCATCTTCCTATGACAACAATACACGATGCAAGACTACAGTTCATGCAACTCACATTTTAACAAGACCAGGAAAAATCATAATCACACTCAAAAGCCTGCCAGTAAAGATGCAAGAACACAATTCAACTATCAAGTTTAAAGTGAGTCAAGAATGTAGAGCTATGCTCAGAAATTTTCAGAAAGTGTTTTTTGTGACCTACTTTATTTCAGATATTTAATACCAGTTTATTTTCAATTTTCAAAAAGTGTTGATATTTTATGACCTTATGAATTTCATATCTTAAAATTCTTAGTACCTGCTAGTGTCATCTGCTGCTTACATTTGAAAAACAGTTTAGACCCAGATCTGGACCAACAAAATGCTGAGTCTGATCTGGTTCCAAGCTGTTTATTGCTAGATTGTATTCCTGGAAGATTTTTTTTCAGTATTATTTTTAACATACCTGTAACATTTTTCAGAAACCAAATAGAATTTATTTTGTCCTCCGCTTAGCCAAATTTGAAGAATGTAAAGTATATTCTAACAGTTTTCATTAAGTAACAATTTCTTAAATGTAAAGAGACTGATACAAAACCTTTTTGAGTAGAATATTTCTTTTATTGAACTGATCGCCAAAACTAAAGCTCTCTTGATATTGAAGGCATAGTTAAGCATGTTGCATTTTTTTCTGATTAATTTAGGTGTTGTTTTTCCATGGGGAATAGTTTCTTCAAAGAGTAGCATATGCTCAAAGAGTGATTGATATTAGAAACCTACTGAAAACACCATCCTTTTAGAAGGGTACATCTTTGCTTGCTTACCAGTCATTAACACTAGTTATTTTCTATTTTTGTCTGTTAAAACATGTCCTTACAAGGTTTAAATAATAACATGCTTAACCTTTGCCTGATGTATCTATTTAGTGATAAGATTGGGTAAGCAAGGAACACAAATATATTCTAAAATATTTACTAAAAAATAATCATGGACCTCTGTTGTAGCAGCATCATTCAGGATTTATATCGTGTTCAAAGTCAGGTATGGCTGGTGGTTAAATTGGATCAAGCTTATCTTGCTTGCCATGTTCTAAGAAGTAAATCTAAACTGCATTTCATAATCTTACCATTTATTTTCTAGGTTACATGTAATTAATTCCCATTGTAGGAAGTTTTGGGTATTCACAGGTTCTAAATTCAAAAAAAAAACCTGGAGTAATTACATTGTTTATAAGAGTTGAGGCTCAGATGACCTTATTCCCTCCCCTCCTAAAGTCTTGATCATCTATTCAGTATGGCAAGCCATTTTACTATTTATTATGGAATGTAGATATGTACTTTATTATATAAGATATCTTATATATTATATAAGATATTTTATGTATTATATGAGATATCTTATATATTAAAAAAGATATCTTATCTAATATATCTTATATCCTATATAAGATATCTTATTCCGAAGAAGCAAACAGTTCAGTCCATAATACGGGTAAAAAATAATTAATAAAATTTAAAAAAAAGACACACTACAAATAATTAAAAATAAAAAAAAAGACACACTAAAAAATAATTTAAAATTAAAAAAGACACACTAAAAATAATTAAAAATTAAAAAAAAGACACACTAAAAAATAATTAAAAATTAAAGACACAATAAAATAAGATCTTATAATTTTTTTGTAATAAAGATAGCTTATATGCTATATAAGATATCATATACAAGATAATATATAAGATATCTTATTTACCAAATATATCTTATATAAGATATCTTATATAGCATATAAGATATCTTATATCACATATAAGATATCATATGCGATATGAGATATCTTTTTTACCAATATATAAGATATCTTATATGCTATATAAGATATCTAATATGCTATATAAGATTTCTTATATGCAATACAAGATATCATATATCTTATGAGATATCTTATATAGCATATAAGATATCTTATATAGTTTGGCAATTCAGATATCTTATATCCTCTATAAGATATCTTATATCTTATATAACATATCTTATATAACATATAAGATAACTAATATATGATATAAGATATCTTATATCGCATAGAAGATATCTTATATCCTATATTAGAAATCTTATATGATAAAGTAGAGATCTACATTTCTTAATAAATAGTAAAAGGGCTTGCCATAATTCAGTCCAAATATATATTAGACATATTTCAAGTCATTTTATTAGCATTTTGGAAACTTGTTTGTTAGATCCACCTACATAATCACACTGAAATTGGACATCCTTTCTTTTTATATAAATTTCTGGTTATCTTTCTTATATATTAATCTTAATAGTCAATTCAAGTATTAATGTCTTTGATATTTTAGTCTTTGGATTTCAACAAAAAAAAACTTATAACAAATTATTAAGTGAGGGCATAAACATTTGTTATTTTCATGTGGTATTTATATCTTAAATTCAAAATTCAAGACAAAAAAAGAAATTAAGCCATTTTCTGTTATTAAGAAACTGGAAACAACACTGATAAGACCCCATTTATCTGATCCCATGCAAAGATAAGTGTATAGGATTTCATGGTTCCCCAGCTATTAAGACCCATTCATCTGAATGGTGTTATTGGGCAGACCTGAATTTAATGATGCTGCAGTTAAACACAGATGTCCATTAAACATAATTTTTGTAAGAATATTTAGTGAATTTGACAATTACTAGATTTATTTATGTATATTTACATGTATTTACAATAATAATTGGTAGAATTTACTATTCATGCATTGTCAAATCATCCTGTGATATCAGCAACACATTTTTTAGATGTTCTTAATTTGTGTTCCTTTGAGGGTTGGCACCCCTCCCCTGGCCTAGCTGTAATCAGTTTTTGTGGTTATGGTTGTAACATTAACCCTGTTGATCTTAGACTGGCTAAAACTGTAAGAGTCATTTCATGAGATTTTGGTAATAAAGCATATGTAAGCAGTGAAGGCTCAGACAAGCCTGTGCAAGTTCAGTCTCACCAGAGCCTTTCCTTCTTGTAGAAACTAATTAGAGATGTAGATAAAGACTGACAGGCTAGACTTCAGATCTCCACAGGACCTGCAATTGTAAAGAGTTTTATGCATATGTGATAACTACCAAATTTTATGAACTCGTCAATACGATGATTTGGTCAAGTGCAATTGGGTTAATAATGCACATCAATAAGAAGTGTGAAAATACAGAAAAACCTTTTTTCAAGAACTTGCAATTTGTATTCCTCTTCAATCAGGGATACTCTATCCGCTTGAATACACGAGGTGTTGTGATTTTATTGGTCCACTGCATCTTCTTTTTATACTATCCCTAATTTGATTGAAACCACCATGAAATTGATTACTAGTATGTTAAGCTATAATTACTTTTATCACTGTTTATTTTGTCATGTATTGTTTCATTTTGTCACAGATCGTACCTGTATGTGGGGGAGCGCAGTGGCTCAGTGGTAGAGTGCTTGACTCTAGACAGAGGGGCCGCGGGTTTGAGCCTCACTGTAGTCACTGCGTTGTGTTCCTTGCCCAAGACACATTTATCCTAGCTTAGTACTGGTTCAACCCAGGAAGACCCGTCCCTGTTTAACTGAAAGATTGTTGATGGGATGTAAAGAATCAAATCAAACAAACAAAAACCTGTATGTGGATAGTACAACTGGACATGGTATGTATGTGTAAATGATGAAATTACAGGGTGATAGATTTAGGTAGCCCAATCACCTTCCATAGAAAATATTGAGTATGATCAGGTAATCCCACAATCACAAACTGCAGACAAACCCGTGGCATCATGAGGAAGAGCCACACAACAACCACGAGAAACCAAGTAGACAAAGCAAAGCAACCAGCCCGCTCTTCCCCATCAAGATGATTGCAAAACTATAATGGACACAACAAAACAAAGAACAATTACAGAATTCCACTATGGGAGTAACAATCAACAATGAATCAACAACAGAACCACCCGCCACCGCCATAACCCTTAGTTCAAGGTGTAGCTTAGGAGAGCACAGTGGCTCAATTGGTAGAGTGTTACACTCTGTGTCCAAGGGTGGTGAATTCAAGACTCAAAGAAGGCACTGATTTGTGTCGTTGAGCAAGACACTTTATCATCTGCTAAGTACTGGTTTAACTCAGGAAGACAGAAAATTGTCCCAACATGACTGTAAAGTTTTGACTGGGATGTAAAGCATCAACACAAATAAATATGGTGTAGCCTTTTAAAATAGAGGACTAATAAAATTTGGTAAACAATATCCTTGTATGACAATATTTTTATACCTTGGTGCTTAGTACTGGCTCAGCCCAGGAAATGTTCCGACATGACTGAAATTCTGTTGACCACCATCAACACCAACACAACGGCTGTTGGTGTTACATATGCAGCAATATAAAATTATGGTAAAGCCATTCATCCGTTCTGCTTCTCACTCAACAGCTCCACATTGAATCAGCAGTTAGTGTTACACACTCACTAAATATAAAAAAGTTTTTCTACCGAATCGGTCTAAGTTTAACTTTGATAACATTGTATGTAATAGATTGATATTACAGCACAGATAGTTTCTTAACTAAACAGCTTCAATGATATGTAGCCATTCGTCCAAAGAATTTGAAACTTGGTATTGGCATGACTTCCAAGAACACCTGTTCCGATTCAAAGATTTCTCTGGTCGTCAAAGTGAGGTATTGGTATGACTTAAATGACAGCCTCTTCCGATTCAAAGATTTCACTGGTCGTCAAAGTGAGGTATTGATATGACTAACATGACAGCCTCTTCCGATTCAAAGATTTCTCTGGTCGTCAAAGTGAGGTATTGGTATGACTTCCATGACAGCCTCTTCTGATTCAAAGATTTCACTGGTAATGTTAGTGAGGTATTGGTATGACTTCCAAAATAGTGAGTATGATCAGGAAATACCACAATCACAAATCGCAGACAACCCCGTGGCACAGTGAGGAAGAGCTGCTCAACCATCACGAGACACCAGGAAGACAAATTAAGCAAAGCAACCAGCTCTCTCTTCCCCATCAAGATGATTGCAATACTAGAATGGACATAAAGTAACGTACAACAAAACATAGAACAATTACAGACTCCCACAATGGGAGTAACAATAAACAAAAAGTCAACAACAACAGAACCACCGCCTTAGAACGGACAGCAGCCTAAGCCACCGGGTACTGATGAAAGATTTTACTGGTCATGTAAGTGAAGAACTGCATGTATTATCTCAGATTATCTGGATATGGTTGATTTCACCTAAATTGTAAAAGTAAGGGTGCAAAGATCAGGTATCAATACAATCAAGTACCACACCTGACCCAGCATTCCAATCGGAAAGTGACAGATTCGCAGTAAGTTAATTATTGGTATTGGTACAAGATATTGTAAGTAAATTATCGTATTGGTATATACTATTGGAATTATTAGTATTTGTGCAAGGTAGTGTAAGTAAATTATCGTATTGGTACTAGTAGTAAGAAGAGAATCGATACAATCAAGCACCACACCTGACCCAGGATACCAATGGGAAAGTTTTTGTTTGATTTGATTCTTTACATCCCATCAACAATCTTTCAGTTATATAGGGACGGGTCTTCCTGGGTTGAACCAGTACTAAGCTAGGATTAATGTGTCTTGCTCAAAGACACAACACATTGACGCCCGTGAGGCTCGAACCCTCAGCCCCTCAGTCTCGAGTCAAACACTCTACCACTGAGCCACTGCGCTCCTGCCAATGGGAAAGTGACAACGTCACAATTAGACATCAAAACGAGAACCAAGAAGTCAGTCTTTTCCCAGCAGGTATTGTAAGTAAATTATCTTAATGGTACAAGGTATTGTAAGTAAATTACCGTATTGGTACAAGATATTGTAAGTAAATTATTAGTATTAGTACAAGGATTGTAAGTAAATTATCGTGTTGGTACTAGATTGTAAGTAAATTATCGTATTGGTACTAGAGATTGTAAGTAAATTACTAGTATTAGTACAAGGCATTGTAAGTAAATTACTGTATTGGTACAAGATATTGTAAGTAAATTATTAGTATTAGTACAAGGCATTGTAAGTAAATTACTGTATTGGTACTAGAGATTGTAAGTAAATTATTGTATTGGTACTAGAGATTATAAGGAAGTTATTGTATTGGTACTAGAGATTATAAGTAAATTATTGTATTGGTACTAGAGATTGTAAGTAAATTATTGTATTGGTACTAGAGATTATAAGGAAGTTATTGGATTGGTACTAGAGATTGTAAGTAAATTATTGTATTGGTACTAGAGATTGTAAGTAACTTATTGTATTGGTACTAGAGATTGTAAGTAAATTATTAGTATTAGTACAAGGCATTGTAAGTAAATTACTGTATTGGTACTAGAGATTGTAAGTAAATTATTGTATTGGTACTAGAGATTATTAGGAAGTTATTGTATTGGTACTAGAGATTATAAGTAAATTATTGTATTGGTACTAGAGATTGTAAGTAAATTATTGTATTGGTACTAGAGATTGTAAGTAAATTATTGTATTGGTACTAGAGATTGTAAGTAAATTATTGTATTGGTACTAGAGGTTGTAAGTAAATTATTGTATTGGTACTAGAGATTGTAAGTAAGTTATTGTATTGGTACTAGAGATTGTAAGTAAATTATTATTAGTATTAGTACAAGGTATTGGTTTAAGTTCATCTGGAGATCTTCTCAAAGTTCCACTTGGCAAGTAAGTGAGGGTTTCAATATTACATCCCAACCAGTACTCCTATCTGCTCATCTGTTGAGCTTCTATCATGTAAGCAACGTGAAACTCACCCTAGACCATATTAACATTTAATGATTTTTTAAAGTAAGATATATTTCTAAATGGTAGACTTCATTTTTTACATTCATTATTTAAGGAGCAATCTCTTCTCAGGCATGCAATGTTAGGAAAATCACATTGTAAAATGGGCAATATAGGCAATCTACCTTTTCCATAGAGGAGATTCACTTGTGTTTTAAGAAAGGGGTTGGGTATTGCCTCCCTAGCAGTCCATCTGATTATTATTAGCAAGCTTCACTCTTGGTCATTCATTGTCAGTTAAGTTAATTTAATATTCAATAAGGTCATATGGACCAATTCAACATTACCAATGCATTACCTTTAAACCTGAATTTGTCTAGTTAGTTCTAAGTTTGTTAGACTTAAAGTATAAAACAACAAATTTTTGCAAGATTAGCAAAACTCTGAAACCTGTTTTATAGGTGAAACAAAATTCAAATTTGAAATGAATTCATTAAGCTAAAGTGAGGCTTTATTCACACAATTAAGTTTATCTTCAGGAAATGCCATTGTCAAAAATCTAGAATCATTTTCAGAAACATTTTGTAATACTTAATTGGTTTGTAGGTTCTGCATGGAGCAGCATCTGTATATCTTTGTAAAAAATACAAATAATTAGTGTGATGGCCCTTATAGGTTCATCACCTTTATGACACTGCTTTAACTCTAGAAGTAACCTCCAAGGAACATTGCCTTGCAGTTGTATGAGCTCTTCTAGTTGTGGCAGTACTCTATATTGTTCTTCCCATTCATACTATATTACTCTCCTAGGTGATGCACTGCTTTGTATGGAGTTGGCAGAGGCAGAGCTCCCACTTTCAGAGTTCTCCTCTTGGATGCGATCGGCCTTGAGTGCAGACCTGAGGTGGTAAAGAGCTCCTCTATGTAGTAAGTGTGATCCTAGATGTAATATACCTTTGGGTTGAACATATCTTGCTATTGACACTTTAGATTGAATCTAAGCTATTCTAAGTAGTGAATATTTTATCCATCTAGAGGGAAATATCTTTAGCCTTTTAAAACTAGTGTTTTATCATCCATTCAGAACCTATGAAGGAAACTACTAGTGCTGCTGCCACCACTTCTATTGCTACTTCTACTGCAGCTGCAGATGTTACTATTACTACTACTACTACTACTACTACTACTACTACTACTACTACTACTACTACTACTATGACTACTACTATGACTACTACTACTACTACTACTACTACTACTACTACTTCTACTACTATGACTACTACTACAACTACTACTACTACTACTACTACTACTACTACTACTACTACCTCTTCTGTTAAACTACTACTTCTTTTTCCTCTGCTGTTGTCACTACTACTACTACTACTTCTGTTATCACTACTACTTCTTTTTCCTCTGTATAATACAGGTTAACTACGTTACCAGGAAAAACCACTATCACTAAACCTAGCTAATCTATCACTCAACCTAGCTCTTGACCTGCTAGGAAGGAAATACCAGGGATATTGTAAGGTAAGTGTATAGCAGTTTATAGTACAGATGTATGGATGCATGATTAAGGTAGAATAGATATAATACAGGTTAAAAACATGACCAGGAAAAACTACTACCACCCAACATAGCTAATCTATCACTCAACCTAGCTCTTTAACTACTAGGTAAGAAATGCCAGGGATATTGTAAAGTTAGTGTATAGCAACTTATAGTACAGATGTATGGA
This sequence comes from Loripinus fragilis, assembly GCA_964019695.1. Classification (NCBI taxonomy): domain Eukaryota; kingdom Metazoa; phylum Mollusca; class Bivalvia; order Lucinida; family Lucinidae; genus Loripinus; species Loripinus fragilis. Next base: position 23,707,022 of record OZ026516.1, read on the forward strand.
TACATGGTCAAGGTAGAAAAGGTATAAAACAGGTTAACTACATGACCAGGAAAAACCACTATCACTAAACCTAGCTAATCTATCACTCAACCTAGCTCTTGACCTGCTAGGAAGGAAATACCAGGGATATTGTAAGGTAAGTGTATAGCAGTTTATAGTACAGATGTATGGATGCATGATTAAGGTAGAATAGATATAATACAGGTTAAAAACATGACCAGGAAAAACTACTACCACCCAACATAGCTAATCTATCACTCAACCTAGCTCTTTAACTACTAGGTAGGAAATGCCAGGGATATTGTAAAGTTAGTGTATAGCAACTTATAGTACAGATGTATGGATACATGGTCAAGGTAGAATAGGTATAAAACAGGTTAACTACATGACCAGGAAAAACCACTATCACTAAACCTAGCCAATCTATCACTCAACCTAGCTCTTTACCTGCTAGGTAGGAAAAACCAACTTATAGTACAGATGTATGGATGCATGATCAAGGTAGAATTGGTATAAAACAGGTTAACAACATGGCCAGGAAAAACCACTATCACCCAACATAGCTAATCTATCACTCAACCTAGCTCTTGACCTGCTAGGTAGGAAATACCAGGGATATTGTAAAGTTAGTGTATAGCGACTTATAGTACAGATGTATGGATACATGGTCAAGGTAGAATAGGTATAATACAGGTTAACTACATGACAAGGAAAAACCACTACCACCCAACATAGCTAATCTATCACTCAACCTAGCTCTTGACCTGCTAGGTAGGAAATACCAGGGATATTGTAAAGTTAGTGTATAGCGACTTATAGTACAGATGTATGGATACATGGTCAAGGTAGAATAGGTATAATACAGGTTAACTACATGACAAGGAAAAACCACTACCACCCAACATAGCTAATCTATCACTCAACCTAGCTCTTGACCTGCTAGGTAGGAAATGCCAGGGATATTGTAAAGTTAGTGTATAGCGACTTATAGTACAGATGTATGGATACATGGTCAAGGTAGAATAGGTATAATACAGGTTAACTACATGACAAGGAAAAACCACTACCACCCAACATAGCTAATCTATCACTCAACCTAGCTCTTGACCTGCTAGGTAGGAAATACCAGGGATATTGTAAAGTTAGTGTATAGCGACTTATAGTACAGATGTATGGATACATGGTCAAGGTAGAATAGGTATAATACAGGTTAACTACATGACAAGGAAAAACCACTACCACCCAACATAGCTAATCTATCACTCAACCTAGCTCTTGACCTGCTAGGTAGGAAATGCCAGGGATATTGTAAAGTTAGTGTATAGCGACTTATAGTACAGATGTATGGATACATGGTCAAGGTAGAATAGGTATAATACAGGTTAACTACATGACAAGGAAAAACCACTACCACCCAACATAGCTAATCTATCACTCAACCTAGCTCTTTACCTGCTAGGTAGGAAATGCCAGGGATATTGTAAAGTTAGTGTATAGCGACTTATAGTACAGATGTATGGATAAATGGTCAAGGTAGAATAGGTATAATACAGGTTAACTAAATGACAAGGAAAAACCACTACCACCCAACATAGCTAATCTATCACTCAACCTAGCTCTTGACCTGCTAGGTAGGAAATGCCAGGGATATTGTAAAGTTAGTGTATAGCGACTTATAGTACAGATGTATGGATACATGGTCAAGGTAGAATAGGTATAATACAGGTTAACTACATGACAAGGAAAAACCACTACCACCCAACATAGCTAATCTATCACTCAACCTAGCTCTTGACCTGCTAGGTAGGAAATGCCAGGGATATTGTAAAGTTAGTGTATAGCGACTTATAGTACAGATGTATGGATACATGGTCAAGGTAGAATAGGTATAATACAGGTTAACTACATGACCAGGAAAAACCACTATCACTAAACCTAGCTAATCTATCACTCAACCTAGCTCTTTACCTGCTAGGTAGGAAATGCCAGGGATATTGTAAAGTTAGTGTATAGCGACTTATAGTACAGATGTATGGATAAATGGTCAAGGTAGAATAGGTATAATACAGGTTAACTAAATGACAAGGAAAAACCACTACCACCCAACATAGCTAATCTATCACTCAACCTAGCTCTTTACCTGCTAGGTAGGAAATGCCAGGTATATTGTAAAGTTAGTGTATAGTGACTTAAGTACAGATGTATGGATACATGGTCAAGGTAGAATAGGTATGATACAGGTTAACTACGTGACCAGGAAAGACCACTATCACTAAACCTAGCTAATCTATCACTCAACCTAGCTCTTTACCTGCTAGGTAGGAAATACCAGGGATATTGCAAGTTTTGGTGTATAGGTGATGGATGGAGAAGAAGTAGTGACAACATCTGAAGAAGTAGTAGTGACAACATCTGAAGAAGTAGAAGTAGTGACAACATCCGAAGAAGAAGTAGTAGTGACAACATCCGAAGAAAAAGTAGTGACAACATCTGAAGAAGACGTAATAGTGACAACATCCGAAGAAGAAGTAGTAGTAGTGACAGCATCGGAAGAAGTAGTAGTAGTGACAACATCTGAAGAAGAAGTAGTGACAACATCAGAAGTAGCAGTAGTAGTGACAACATCTGAAGAAGAAGAAGTAGTGACAACATCTGAAGAAGAAGTAGTAGTGACAACATCCGAAGAAGAAGAAGTAGTGACAACATCCGAAGAAGAAGAAGTTGTGACATCAGAAGAAGCAATAGTAGTGACAACAGCAGAGGAAAAAGAAGTAGTAGTAGTAATGACAACAGATGAAAGAGTAGTAGTAGTGACAACATTAGAAGAAGAAGTAGTAGTGACAACATCAGAAGTAGCAGTAGTAGTGACAACATCAGAAGAAGTAGAAGTAGTGACAACATCTGAAGAAGAAGTAGTAGTGACAACATCTGAAAAAGAAGTAGTGACATCAGAAGAAGAAGTAATAGTAGTGACAATAGCAGAAGTAGCAGTAGTAGTGACAACATCAGAAGTAGCAGTAGTAGTGACAACATCAGAAGTAGCAGTAGTAGTGACAACATCGGAAGAAGAAGAAGTGACAACATCCGAAGAAGAAGTAGTGACATCATCTGAAGAAGAAGTAGTGACATCAGAAGAAGTAATAGTAGTGACAACAGCAGAGGAAAAAGAAGTAGTAGTAGTAGTGACAACAGATGAAAGAGTAGTAGTAGTGACAACATTAGAAGAAGTAAAAGTAGTAGTGACAACATCAGAGAAGAAATAGTAGTGACAACATCAGAAGAAGAAGAAGTAGTGACAACATCAGAAGAATAATAAGTAGTAGTGACAAAATCGGAGTAGACGTAGAAGTAGTGAGAACATCAGAAGTAGCAGAAGTAGTGACAATATCAGAAGTAGCAGTAGTAGTGACAACTTCCGAAGAAGAAGAAAAAGTGGTGACAACATCCGAAGAAGTAGGGACAACATCTGAAGAAGAAGAAGTAGTAGTGACAACATCTGAAGAAGAAGTAGTAGTGACAACATCTGAAGAAGAAGAAGCAGTGACAACATCGGAAGAAGAAGTAGCAGTGACAACATCTGAAGAAGAAGAAGTAATGACAATATCTGAAGAAGAAGAAGAAGTGACAACATCTGAAGAAGAAGAAGAAGTGACAATATCTGAAGAAGAAGAAGTAGTGACAACATCTGAAGAAGAAGTAGTAGTGACAATATCAGAAGTAGAAGAAGTAGTGACAATATCTGAAGAAGAAGAAGTAGTAGTGACAACATCTGAAGAAGAAGTAGTGACAATATCAGAAGAAGAAGTAGTGACAACATCTGAAGAAGAAGAAGTAGCAGTGACAACATCTGAAGAAGAAGTAGTGACAATATCAGAAGTAGCAGTAGTAGTGACAATTTCTAAAGAAGTAGTGACAACATCTGAAGAAGAAGTAGTGACAACATCCGAAGAAGAAAAAGTAGTAGTGACAACATCTGAAGAAGAAGTAGTAGTGACAATATCAGAAGTAGCAGTAGTAGTGACAACATCTAAAGAAGAAGTAGTGACAACATCCCAAGAAGAAGAAGTAGTAGTGACAACATCCAAAAGAAGCAGTGACAACATCTGAAGAAGAAGTAATGACAACATCTGAAGAAGAAGAAGAAGCAGTGACAACATCTTAAGAAGAAGAAGTAGCAGTGACAACATCTGAAGAAGAAGAAGTAGTGACAACATCTGAAGAATAAGAAGAAGCAGTGACAACATCTGAAGAAGTAGACGTAGCAGTGACAACATCTGAAGAAGAAGTAATGACAATATCTGAAGAAGAAGAAGTAGTGACAACATCTGAAGAAGAAGAAGTAGTGACAACATCTGAAGTAGAATTAGCAGTGACAACATCTGAAGTAGAAGTAGCAGTGACAACATCTGAAGAAGAAGAAGTAGTGACAACATCTGAAGAAGAAGAAGTAGCAGTGACAACATCTGAAGAAGAAGTAGTGACAACATCTGAAGTAGCAGTAGTAGTGACAACATCTGAAGAAGAAGAAGAAGCAGTGAAAACATCTGAAGAAGAAGTAGTGACAACATCTGAAGAAGAAGAAGAAGTAGTGACAACATCTGAAGACGAAGAAGTAGTGACAACATCTGAAGAAGAAGTAGTGTCAACATCTGAAGTAGCAGTAGCAGTGACAACATCTGAAGAAGAAGAAGAAGCAGTGACAACATCTGAAGAAGAAGTAGTGACAACATCTGAAGAAGCAGTATTAGTGACAACATCTGAAGAAGAAGAAGAAGTAGTGACAACATCAGAAGAAGAAGAAGAAGCAGTGACAACATCTGAAGAAGAAGAAGTAGCAGTGACAACATCTGAAGAAGAAGTAGCAGTGACAACATCTGAAGAAGAAGAAGTAGTGACATCAGAAGAAGTAATAGTAGTGACAGCAGCAGAGGAAAAAGAAGTAGTAGTTGTAGTGACAACAGATGAAAGAGTAGTAGTAGTGACAACATTAGAAGAAGAAGTAAAAGTAGAAGTGACAACAACAGAGAAGAAATAGCTGTGACAACATCAGAAGAATAATAAGTAGTAATGACTAAATCGGAGTAGACATAGAAGTAGTGACAACATCAGAAGTAGCAGTAGTAGTGACAACATTTGAAGAAGAAGAAGTAGTGACAACATCCAAAGAAGAAGAAGTAGTGACAACATCTGAAGAAGAAGTAGTGACATCAGAAGAAGAAGTAATAGTTGTGACAACAGCAGAGGAAAAAGTAGTAGTAGTAGTAGTGACAACAGATGAAAGAGTAGTAGTAGTGACAACATTAGAAGTAAAAGTAGTAGTGACAACATCAGAAGTAGCAGTAGTAGTGACAACAGCGGAAGAAGAAGTAGTGACAACAGCGGAAGAAAAAGTAGTGACAACATCAGAAGAAGAAGAAGTAGTGACAACATCTGAAGAAGAAGTAGTGACATCAGAAGAAGAAGCAATAGTAGAGACAACAGCAGAGAAAAAAGTAGTAGTAGTAGTGACAACAGATGAAAGAGTAGTAGTAGTGACAACATTAGAAGAAGAAGTAGAAGTGGTAGTGACAACATCAGAGAAGAAATAGTAGTGACAACATCTGAAGAAGAAGAAGTAGTGACAACATCTGAAGAAGAAAAAGTAGTAGTGACAACATCAGAAGAAAAAGAAGTAGTGACAACATCAAAAGAAGAAGAAGTAGTGACAACATCCGAAGAAGAAGAAGTAGTGACAACATCTGAAGAAGAAGAAGTAGTGACAACATCTGAAGAAGAAGAAGTAGTGACATCAGAAGAAGAAGAAGTGACAACATCTGAAGAAGAAGTAGTGACATCAGAAGAAGAAGTAATAGTAGTGACAACAGCAGAGGAAAAGGAAGTAGTAGTAGTAGTGACAACAGATGAGAGAGTAGTAGTAGTGACAACATTAGAAGAAGTAGTAGTAGTAGTAGTAGTAGTAGTAGTAGTAGTAGTACCTGATCTTTGCACCCTTACTTACTTTAAAGCACATAAGTTTAGAAAATATAGAAGTAAAAGGACAATTAAACTCTTTTACCTGCTAGGTAATATCAGGATCGTTAGGTTGGTGAATAGCAACTTATAGTACATATGCTTTGAGATATAGAAGTACAAGGACTATTAAACTATTTACCTGCTAGGTAGGAAATATCAGGGATATTGTTAGGTTGGTGTATGGATGCACGATCCAGGTATAATGCAGGTTAACTACATGACCAGGAAAAAACACTATCACTAAACCTAGCTAATCTATTGCTTAACCTAGCTCTTTACCTGCTAGGTAGGAAATACCAGGGATATTGTTAGTTTGGTGAATAGCAACTTATAGTACAGATGTTTGTATTACTCAAGGTAGAATAGGTATGATACAGGTAAAACTATATGACCAGAAAAAAACATTATTACTTATCCTAGCTTATCTATGACAAGAAGATTTAAGTACAAAGACAATTTCACTCTTTACCTGCTATGTAGGAAATACCAGGGATATTGTAAGGTTAGTGTATAGCAACTTTTAGTACAGATGTATGGATCCACGATCATGGTAGAATAGGTATAATACAGGTTAACTATGTGACCAGGAAAAACCCCTATCACTAAACCTAGCTAACCTATTGCTAAACCTAGCTCTTTGCCTGCTAGGTAGGACATACCAGGGATATTGCAAGTTTTTGTGTATAGCAACTTATAGTATTGATAGTGTTGAAGATATAGAAGTACAAGGACAAGTAAACTCATTACCTGCTAGGTAGGTAATACCAGGGATATTGTAAGTTTTGGTGTATAGCAACCTATAGTATTGATAGTGTTGAAGATATAGAAGTACAAGGACAAGTAAACTCTTTACCTGCTAGGTAGGAAATACCAGGATAATTGTTAGGTTGGTGTTTATCAACTTATAGTATAGATGTATGATCAAAGTAGAATGGATATAATACATTTTAAATATTTGACTAGGAAAAGCCACTATCACTAAACCTAGCTTACCTATGATATGAAGAGATTGCCATGCAAGGTCAGTTAAACTCTTTACTCATTAGTGTTGCCTGCTGATAACCTTCCCGAAAAATTTGGACCCTGATCTGGACCAACACGATGTACATGAAACTAAATACTCTTTTGAGTATCTAAGATGTTAACCAAATTGAGGTGGCACTGTAGTGTAGATCTCTACCTATACGGAGATGGACAGTGGACTTAGAATATTAAGCAATTATATACTGTTAACTTTTTATTAACCTATTGCTGTTTAAATCTTAATGAATAAGCGAGTGAGCAGAAGTAAAGTAAGTTGCAGAAATTTATTACAAAACTTTGCTTGTTTCAAGTTGGCTGATATACCAGAAATCTAGATACATCATTATCACTCATTGAATCCTCAAGGACAAATGTCATCCATGGTTTGTGCCAATGAAATATAATTGTAAGGATATAAAATCCCAAATATTAGTCATCAGTTTTATCATAGGAGCAGCCAAATGATTAAACCCCATCACTATTACCTAAGATGTAGGATCCTGGACTCTCTATTTTCATCATTCTCACCATCATACTGTCAGCCTGGTTATCCTCGTTTTCAACCACATGAATCTGTCATCATCATCATCATCATCATCATCATCATCATCATCATCATCATCATCATCATCATTGTATTAGAGTCCCAATGGACAGGTTGATTTTATGTTTTAATATTTTGTATGTAAGAATATAAATAAAATGTTTTTAGAAGCCTCAGATGTTTCAGCAACCAGGCACCTTATTGTGTGTATAGTGTTCTGCTAAGATGTCTGAGGAATTACTCCTGGGAAACCAGCACTAACAACTACTTTGGATGGTTGCCAGCACTTCTCTAGGTAAGTACTACATGTGTCTTCCATGTTACAGTAAACGTTCTAAAATTTTGAACACCAGTTTCTTGGCAAAAAGACATTTACAAAATGTGGAGACCCAGATCAGACTGCTTCAAAAGCAGTCTGATCAGAGTCGTCCCTTTTCAGTATTCTGACAAGCATTTTGTTAATTTCAGCCCTGAAAACCACCATTTTAATTGAACAGAAAGAGAATTTTTCGAAATTTGAAAACCTTGACCATACTTATTGATGTAACATGCAAACTTAATACCTCACAGCTGTCAAGTTACAAACTTTTGATAGAGATATGTGAGAATTGTTTGTTGGCTTTGTTCAAACTATTTTGATATTAATAACGACAGGACTGAATAGAAACTGAAGTCTGAATAGAAACTACAGTAAAACCACAAATTCTAGATACTCGCTAAATGGAAATAAACATGAGAAACGCTGGATTCAGAGAATAAGACCTATATTTTCATGACCTATTTTAATAACTGTTTGCAATAACACATGTTTAGGTTGCGTAATAGAAACATTTCTTGGAGACGTTTCTTTTATGCCGACAAAACATAAATATTTGATACAAAAACCAACAACCTAATGATACTCATTTTTAGGGCTATATATTATGTACAACCCCCCTATAATTCGAATTGCTCATAATTTGAAATTAAACCTCTAGTACTGAGGACTTATGATTGAGCCGTGACATAAGATTTCCAGCAATGTGGTATGTGCGACTAGCATAGCCTCACATGAGCCTGCGCATATAGACAGTCTGATCAGAGTCTTTGCTAGTTCCTTGGTTATTATATAAGTATTAAGCTACTGACTGAACATCATTTGGAGTTTCTAAGCTTAAAAGGAGGCTGCACAGGCTCATCTTCGTCTACACTTGTCAAAATGCCACATTGTAGGAAATCTCATGTCGCGGCTCAGTTTACGAGATTTTACTGTATTTGTTTATGAGATTTTACTGTATTTGTTTGCTTTTGATACAGCAGTCCAAATTACCATCTTCAAGAATATAAATATTAGAAATTTAATGCTTTTTGTCTACATAGATTATCTAACATGAGTGCTCATGTTTTATTGAATTTATAAAAGGAGTTTAAGGAAAAAAGAGATAAAATGAGAGGCACATAGTTACTCTGCAACAAGTTTAATAAATTCAATAATACAGGAGCACTAAATGTAAGATTCTATTTAGCATATGACCCTTAAACTACTTTTAAATCACAACTTTGTGTGAAAAATGGTGAGATTTTGCACTATATATGTGACATTATTACTGACATCAATATATAACGTTACCTAAATCTGTAAACCACTAGTGGTTTATCGATTTAAATGCATGGCGTTGTATCACTCCCAGAGGTGCCATCATATGATAATGTATTTTACTCTTTCCATGCTTGTGACTATTTGCCATGTGCTCATAGCCTTTGCAAACAGTTTGGACCCAGTTCATGACCAACAGAGTGTTGGTCCTGATTCAAATCATATGACACTCTGATAGTGTTCCTGAGAAATTATTTTAATGTCAACTTTGGAAGAGTCAGCAGACAACAGCAAAAGCATGTAAAATTATTCTATAAACCATACATGCCTGCTTAATATATCTGTATATTCCATTCACAGGTTGAAGAGTTCCTAGTGTTGGTAGTGTTGGCAAATATGGAATCACATCTGGTTCAAATGTAAGTATGACAAGCTCACAAGCCCTTAGCCTGCAAGTTACAACCTGAGTTGTCTTCTCCTCTCGTCTACTTATGTTCTTAGATAGGCTGTGCAGTGGGAAAACCTGTCTTTGGGGTGTCCGACAAAGCGAGTTTCAAACCAGTCTCCTCAGCTACAGAGACTAGCTTGAAAATAGAAATTTCACCTGTAGCAAGTTTACATATGATACTTTCCAAAAAGCATATAACAAAGGTGCTGATCAGACTGCGGAGATGCGCAGGCTGGTCTGCTCCTTTTGTTGTTCGCAAACCCCCGAAGACAGGTTTTCTTGTGTCGAGGCCCAGGAAGCCTATATTACAAACAATATGGACCCAGATCAGACTGCTTCCATGGGATCAGTCTAACTAGGGATCAGTCTGATCAGGGATCCTATCGTTTGTTCCCATGAAAAAATCCAATCTGAAGTGCATTTGAAAATATGCAGCATTCTTAAAAACAGATGATATTTTCAGGATAAAAGTATTGACGGGATAAAGGTTAGAATACCATTCTACAGTGAAATGTCTAAATTTTAATCCTAGCTGGTTTAATTCTTTACATGCCAAGTAAGCTTACATGACTTCAATCATCTGTTCAATTGTTTTCCAAAATCAATTTTTCTAAAAAGTTCAGGAATACCACAAGTGTCAAACAGATTGCATCCAGATCAGGCCCAAGGGTTTCTTGAGCCAGATCTGGATCAAACGTTTTGCAATGTTTATGAGCAGACACGACTAGCAGGCAGAGTATTAGATGTCACATAATGACACATCTTATCATGCTAGCACCATATTCCAATAAATTTTCCTTTTTAAAGGAGGGCTTGCCTGGTTGAAAAACAGTATGTGCCCCTTGTATGTTTGGAACATCTCCAAATTTGGTCATTGTTTAGACTGCACTAAAACCACGCCATAGATGAACATCAACAATAGTTATTGAGTCGGTCAGTTAGATACTCTTCTGGCAAAAGAAAACACAAACAGTTATCTAAAGTGGCACCTAGCGCATTACACTGAATGACTTTAAAAACGCAAAAAATTAAATTGATGAAATTTACTTATTTTTAATGTATCATTAATTTCTTTTAAATTTGGCAACAATGAACATCAATATGTCAGCAAAACATGTTTTAATTTCATGCCAAAATAATAAATTATGTTAGAACAACGGTCTATCAAATAGCAATACCCTTAGATTCTAAAGTTGATATTTGAAATTTGTCTAGAAATCAGATGTGATTAAAGGCCAGCCAGAACGTATATCGTCATGCAAATATTATTGATACACTTGACGTAAGTTGCCGTCTTAACGTCGGGTCATCATTTTTGGTTAACAAGACCTGCGTCGATATTTAACTGTCCCTGTAGCCTGATAACGATTTCTGATGCGCTGTATAGTTGATAGCCTTTCCCAAAGGCCTAGAACTTTTCAAATAGTCATTTATTTTTTTCCATATATTTTTTCCATCCCTACTTTGTTGCTAGTCTATAGGCTGGTGCTAAGTTCTGATAATAATACAACTCCACTGAAGACAATTACACTATAAACTAGCCATGAACATAACCATTTGGAAAAGAAAAAATATATTACGTGTATGAATGATCAATTTTATTATCAGACTGGTAGCTATTCTATATAGTTGACTGATGGTAATTATAATGGCCCACTCTGAATGGAACTTTAGTTCCTACTATAGTAACTAAAGTTCGATTCAAACATAGATAGTCGCTCCTATAGTGACGTCATGAACCTACTAAAGATCAACGGTGGGTCAGAGCACATTTACTTTAGTAGCTTGTCTGGTTCCCTCCGCTAGACATTTATAGCAAGATGGGTTCAAGATCTATCAATAGCCTCAAAATGTTTTATTTTACAAAATAAATCCAGGATGTGTTCTATTTGTGGTCCCTCTTATTAGTGATTGTTACATTTGTTTTTAGAGTAGGCTGTGCAGTTTTTGCACACCTTTTTCGTCTACGACAAAGAATTGAGAAGGGGCATATAGGGCTATTCACTTTGTTTACTTGACAACTAATTAAAAGGATGCAACTGTAGCCATTTGAGTGTAAACGTGCGCATACAGCTATTACATAAGAACTTTAGTAGGAACTTTAGTTGGATTCGGTTGCCCAATATCATTCCAATTATGCATCGAACAATCGTGGCATGATTAATTTTATAAAACTAAAGCTACAGTATTTTTATACATGTTTTTGTACAAGCTAAATGTCAAAGAGACCCAGAAGCAAGTGCGGATCCAGAGGGGGGATAGGGTATCCGGACACCCCACCCTGGAAAATCACAAGTTATATGGGTTCCTATAGAAATTAGCATTTTGGACCCCTATGGAAAAAGTTTTACCCCCCTGGAAAATGTTGGACCCCCTCTGGATCATTCGAAAGTATAGTTTTCTCTGTTATAAAACCATTGGATGCCCTCTGTAAACTGTAAAATAAGTTGAGGACTAAAAAACAAAAAAAAAAAAGGTCAAGACTGTTTTCTGGCCGTCAGGCCTGGACCCCCCCCCCCTGAAACCCTGAAATAAAATCCTGGATCCGCGCATGCAGAAGTGTATGCGACACGCCATGATCCCAAAATATATCCTCACACCAAATTTAGGATTCCTACCTCATATTATATACAGATATGCTCTAGGCTCGACCTTGCTAGAACTGAAATAAGAGGTCAAGGTCACAGTGACCTGGAAACAGTTGGTGACTCGCCAGGGCCCAAGATGTATCTACATACCAAATATGGAACTGCTACCATAAATATTAATTAATATAGGCGATCTGCTGTGGGTGCAATTTTGTTTCAAGACTCCTGAGATCAAGGTCACAGTGGCTGAAAACAGTGAGCGACATTCCATGACCCCAACATATATCCACAAATTGAATTTGAGGGTTAATATGTCATATAATATGAGACATGCTCTTGACACTATATTTTGCTTGCTGTCGGTGAGTTATCTTGTCGGTGAATTGATTTGTTGCTTACACACGAAAAACTAGGTAGATGGTATAACTATTCCGAAACAAATGTGTGTTTACTTGGGGACATTTTTAAACTCTTAAAAGTCTACGCCAAACGTTATACTAACAGTACTTCCGTTTTCGATAGTTATCATTACTTGCGGTTTTAATATTTACTTGCGGCTTTAATATTGATTCTTTAAACGTATTCTTTAGTCTGGTTCCCTCCCCTAGATCTACCCATCTAGGGTCAGGTTACGTCTATTTAATTACAAGTAGAGAATCCTACTCATGCGACTGCGCATGCTCCAGAAAAGATTTTTCAATACAAACTTCAGATTTTTTCAGTTGCTATAATTTGATAATAAAGTAAAAAAAAAAATATAAACTCTCAGAACAAAATAAACTTAATAAAACGGCTTGTTTAAAAAATGCACTTTATGTCAAGGGTATTTTCCAATACCACGTCACTCATGACGTCAGTGTGTATGCTATACTTAGGCGCAAATGGCGGCTAGTAGTTACCTGTCTTAATATGCTGACAAGCTATTAAAGGGAGAGAACCAGTCTACGTATTCTTCCCACAAGTCCGTTGAAGTTAGTTTATATAAATAGACAACCAGCTAAAGGGTATCACTATTCCAACACAAATGCTTGCGGCGAGAGCGCCGCAAGCAAAAACGGGAGCGCAGTGGCTCAGTGGTAGAGTGCTTGACTCGAGACAGAGGGGCCACAGTTCGAACCTCACCGGCGTCACTGCGTTGTGGTCCTTGAGCAAGACACATTTATCCTAGCTTAGTACTGGTTCAACCCAGGAAGACCCGTCCCTGTTTAACTGAAAGATTGTTGATGGGACATAAAGAATCAAATCAAACAAAACAAAAATCATTCCAAAAACTATTAAAATGGTGAGAAATTATTTTATTCAGCATAAATGAATTAACCTGCATTCTTAAATGTGCCCAATGGTTACTTTTTTCATGGCCGTATCTAGACAGTTCTTTCGAGATCAGACAACATTTGTTTTGGTTGAGAAATAAGAAATATTTTTCTGTTACAATCTCTTAACTAAGGCCTGTTGTTACTTTGAAAATTAACGCAAAGAAGTTTGATACCTGAAAAATAATTTGTCAAAATGGCAGCTTGTTTAACTAAGTGCTGGAATTTTTATTGTTTGGGTCTTCGTATGGCACATATGTCACTGAAGACTTTCTAAAACTAAGGTCTGTTAAGTAATAAATAAAGGATACTTTTCCGAGGCTTTCTTGCATAAACCCTGAGGTGGGCGTACACCGAGCGGTTTAAACAGAAAGCCGAGGAAAAATCCTTTATTTAGCTTGTAGTATGACGTAGGCGCAAATAAACATGTGTTACTGACACCTGACGAAATTTACATTCGCTCCTCCCTGCATCCGGCCTAAACTGTCAATTATATAACATTTACCTATAGGTTAATTTGTCGCTTTTTAGGAAGTTCCCGCCTACATGGCTGTTTAACTAAAATTGGAAGTTAGAGTACGGTTTTAAGCTCCTCCTTTGTTGTTATTCTAGGGTGTCTGATTTAAACATCAGCAAAGATAAAAGACAAAAGCATCGGCCATACTGCAATTTATATTATTTGCTGATACAGACTCTTACTCTACAGGGGATAAGCATTCCTTATTGACCAGTCTTTATTGAGCCATGACATTTTGACAAGTGTAGACTCAGACGAGCCTGTGCAGCCTCCTTTTAAGCTTAGAAATTCCAAATGATGTTCGGCCAGTAGCTTAAAAGTCATAGAATATTCAAGTGACTAGCAAAGGCTCTGATCAGACTGTGTGTATGCGCAGGCTGATCTGAGCCTTTGCTGGTCACATATACCACATTGTTGGAAATCTCATGCCACAGCTCAATCGGTTTTACCCTATGGCATGTTGGGTAATGTGCATGGTACTGCTGATATTTTTTTAGCAAAACATATTTTTTTTTTAATTCTTTCAGAAAAACTGTCAGTGTCAAACAGTTTGGACCTATAACTGGCCCAACATTATGTCGGGCCTGATCTGGGTCCAAACTGTTTGCAAAGGTTATCAGCATGTGACACTAATAGGTAAAGAATGTAAGATTCCAAGTCTATTTTTTCATGCTACTTTTACAGTGCTAATTAAAGAGAACCAGATAAGGTGGTGTAAGGATGGCTATAAGGGGATGGTGGAGGCCATTATATAACCATATTGATAATTGGAAAAAGTAAGTAGAGTTTTACCTTAATTATTCAGATCTGTATCATACAATACTGAAGTGGAGTACTTGTATTAGGAAGACTGCTGTTAAGCTACAGAGACTAGCTAGTATTGAGATGTAGCAAGCTATCCAGATAGGGAGTTATATAAAGGCTATAATTAAATTGAATTAAATTAAACAAATGACATGACTTCTAGTATCATGCAATAACCCTTTTGACCATAAAGTGCCTTTGAAAATTTTCAACAGACCTTTTTTTCTCTAAGAAACTGATTAAGAAATCAAATTCCACTAGACTGGCTTGTTAGCAGATTTACAGAAAACTTTGTCTCATATTCTGTTTATTCTTTTAACCCCCATTCACACCTTTTGTTGTCTGTTCTCTAGTCTAGTTACATTCTTAGGTAGCCTGTATTGCAAACATTATGGACCAAGATCAGACTGCTCCTAAGGGAGCAGTCTGATCAAGGTTCATATTGTTTGCTTCCATGGTAAAATATAGTCTGAAGTATACTTGTATATATGAAGCAGAGATAAAAAGCAGACAACATCTTCAGTGGCGGGAAAAAGATTAAAACAGGATATGGTAAGATTTTTTCATCTGCTTAAACTGTAAACTCTTGCCTCCTAAAACAGTTTCTGTTTGAAATGTTTTGACCAAACAAAACTAATATGGACCCTAATTATTTGAAACCGGTGGCTATTTTCTAAAGGGTTTCTTTGAAAAAGGTAATTTTAGAAAAATCTGCAATGACAAAGCATGCAAAACTACACAGCATGCAAAGAGTAAAAGTTTAAGGGCTGTATAAATGCTCATTTCTACCTGAAGTGTCTGTTGCTTACTGTACTGCAACACCTCAAATGGAACACAGTTTTTCCTTTTTAAAATCCATCTGTCAACTTATTTGTAAGTTTTGTCATGTATATATATGTGCAAGCATACAACTAGAAATACACAGTCCTGGAAACACAAATAAAATCACAGATATGCACCCAATTTTATATTCAAAATTTTACCGTTACTTTATATGAGAGGAAAATATGCCTGTTGTCATTACATCAGGCATATGAGAGATAAATAAGCAGACTCATTCATGGAATAGCTAGGTCAAGGGCTTCCAACTAAGAGGGTTTTTTGGGCAGTAGACATTTATAGACATAGCCCTTCTTTTGGGTCAGCATCATTGGGACAGAAATATTGCTGACTATGCTGATAAACAGCAACCCAAGCCGATATGCAGCTACATTTAAAACCTACCGATGCATTGTTGTAAATTTTCTAATTTAAGTTTATACATGGTTTTGTGTTAAACTGATAGTCATTGATACATTTCCCTCAAGGTACTAGAAGGGAATATTATTCGGCATTAACATTAAGAATATTAAAACTCCATCCTATCACAGCATTTATGAAAACACATACAAGCTTCAAAAAATATTTTTGATTCAGGTTTTTTGGTTTGAATATATATTTCTACTTAAAATTGAAATTCCAATTTTAGATTTAATGTTATTGCCAAAAAATATGGTTCCACTTGAAGGGCTATACAACAGTAGAGTCTGCCAAACCGATTTGGCAAATAGAAATACATGTAATAACAGTACAATAAAATAAAGAGCAGAAAAGTGTGACCTCTCATCAGCAACAACATTTTTTATCAGTTTAAGCCCATATAAAGATGTAAGGTTCAGGTTTAAAATGGGTTTTACTGTATTTAATTTGATTTTTGGAAGAAAACTGCAGCTAATAGTGTTTGGTTGCGTATCTTGAGGGCTTATTTAAGCCCTTTGGAATGCCCTAAAACAATTTTCTGCCACAGGGCTTCACCCCTGGCCTCATACAGGGGGTATTACACCCAGACTCTTTCAAGAGTGTGTATTCTATAAAATGGCTTGGGATCCCACCTGTATGCTATTCATTAGCCTGCAGTACGGCTTTCTTAATGGATTCTTAGCATTTGTATGCTGCGAAAGTTGTTGTCAGCTGACTCTTTCTAAAATACGCCTTTTCAAAAGAATCTTTCAGGAACACTATCCGAGTGTCAAACAGTTTTGATCCATCAGGGTGTCGTACCTGTCTGGGTTAAAACTGATTGCATCAGCAGACAAGTCCCAGCTAGCAAGCAAATAGTCAATAGCAGGACTTTAGTTAAGAGTGAGTACCAAAATTTTAATTTTCTTATTACTCAACCAAACCATATGTTGTGGGTACTCAAAAGAACCGTCTCAATGAGATGGTTCTTTTGAGCACACAAAACATATGGTAAAATTGATGGGAAAAAAATATTTTCAATTTTACGCTGAACATTTTTGTTTATCTAAACCTGTGCCATAGGTTTTAATTTTTCATTTCAGGTTTGGCACCTTCTGTTCTGGAGCTCTGCATAGTCATGAAGAACACTGATGGTCAAACACTTTGACAATACATAGAATAAAGACTTTGACAATTCATAGACTTGACAGTGAATTTTTGCATTTTTGGGCGACAATTCTTTAGTGTCATTTCACTATAAATTAGGCTTAAATAAAATATATGTGTGGTTCCTGTTTCCCTACCTACCCTAATTCTTTTTCATCTACCCTAAACATTAAAATGGTCTTGGAGAAAACATACATAAAATGGGCACTTTTTCAGTTTTTGTCGCTATTTTCTGTGTTAAATGTTATATAACAAAATTTAATAATTTCCCCACCTACCTACCCTAAATTTTGTCGGTATGAAACTGAAACAGGAACCACACATATATTTCATTTTGGCCTTATGCCCAGGTCACACATTCACGGATCACCTCGCCGGTTCTACTACGGATTATATCTCACGGATGACGCAGGAAATTCCAATTTCCGTAGTCCGATACGGATGCACTATATACGTATGATTAAGTACTACTACGTATGATTACGGATGCAATACGGAAAGCTACGGACCAATACGGATTGCCACGAATGATGCCGGATTGTATCCCTGGCTAATCCTGCGTCCAGTCCGTGAATGTGTGACCTGGGCATTATGCATACTTTATTGAACCTAAATAAGAAATAAGAAGACAATGTAGCTCTTTTCCTTCTGGTTATCTTGTTATAGCATTTGCAAAACAGTTTGAACACAGATCAGGCCCGACAAAATATCCCTCCTGATCTGGATCTGAACTGTTTGACACTGATGGTATTTCAAAAAAAGTTAGAAGCCATCTGATCTGAATATCGGGACTTTTGCTAAGAGTGCGAACCGAAAAAATAATTTTCTTATTTCTTAACCAAAAGTTTTCCCATATGTTGTGGGTACTCAAAAGAACTGTCTCAATGATACGGTTCTTTTGAGCACCCAAAACATATGTTAAAATTGATGGGTAAGAAACTATTTACAATTTTACGCTGGAATTTTTTTTTTTATCTAAACCTGCGGTCACTCAATATACAGTGTAATAAAAGAGGATAAATCTAGCTTCAGCTAGACATACTTGTATTTTCTTAAAATTAAATAAGATGTCACAACATTTGGTACGTACTATCGTTGTGACTGGTGTTAGCGGTGAATTTTGTAATCTGCTGATAGCCCTTGCAAACTTTTTGGACCCAGATCAGGCCAACAGATAATTGGGCCTGAAATAGATCCATACAGTTTGACATTCTGATAATGCTCATGAAATAGGTTCTTTAAATTAATTTTGAAAGTCAGCAGACGACAACAAAAGCTTGTAAAGTTACCCTACATTTTTATTAGTTGATTTATGAACCCTCCTACTGTAAATTTCCGTAAAGTAGAACAAAAATAATTTCTAAAATTATTTTTTATATTTTATCAACTCTATATATTAATGGTTTCGTTGAAAAAAATAATACATTTTTGAGGTAATGTCTGTGTATTTTTTAGTATGACACTGTTAAAAGTGATTGTCCTATCCATTTTTTTTAATAAAATGATAAAAGATTTAATACAGTCTGTTGCTTTACGTTACTAGTTGTACTGTTTTTCTGGAGATAAAAAAAGCTCTGAAAATTACCAGTTAACTTTTATATTTATTTTTGTTTCGTCCCCCAGACCCTTAATTTGAAATTTTTTTCCCTTAAATCGACTAATAAAAAAATCTTGCCTAAGTGTTCTTGGTTTGTTTGTATCCCAAACATAAGTTTCCTTTCAGGCCTCCAGATAACAGTGTTAGTTGAAAACTAATTTTCTTATCTCTCTACCAAAACATATATTTTGGGCACTCAAAAGAACCGTCTCCATGAGATGGTTACTTTGAGCACCCAAAACACATGTTAAAACTTTTGGACTATATGGACCTATAATAACGAGGAATTGAAAATTAATTTCCTTATTTCTCAGCCAAACCATAAGTAGTGGGCACTCAATAGAACTGTCTGGATTTTGTGATGGTTCTTTCGAGTACTCAGAACATATACTTAAATTGATGGGTAAGAAATAATCAGTTGCTTTTTTATCGCACCTGCTTATAGCAGGGTGCGATATATAGGAGTTAGAATTTCTGTCTGTCTGTCCGTCATTCTGTCTGTCTTCTGTCACTTCTGCCACAAATAATTTCTTTGTACCTATGATAGTATACAGTTATTTCATGCCTGTTTGTAATATAATCAAAACTATTACCCCGAGGTGGCGTGGGAGACCTGATGCACTATTGCACAAGGCCGAAGGCCGAGTGCAATAGTGCATCAGGTCTCCCACGCCACCTCGGGGTAATAGTTTGACTATGCTAAAAATAGGCATGAAATAATTGTTTTATTACCCAAACACATTTGATGTAAAACTCCGCAGCTTTCCTTGAATGGAGTTGCTGTAGACGATGCGGTTTTGTTGCAAAACAGAAAATTTCACCAAATCTGCTAAATTTAGGTCTCAAAATATTCCTTTTGTTCTAAATAAGAAAAATAGTACCCACACTTTATGCTTCTGACCATAAACAATGGAGTTATTTGAGTTTAAAGTTGCCAAACCATACTTCATTCACCATTGTTGCATAACGTCTCCTTTCAGAAACGTACCATACGCGCATCATCATCACACATGTCGATAAGCGCCTGTGTGTTTTAACAGGGAAGCGGGAAACCAGGCCATGGTATAGTGCCAGTAAATAGTCTAAAATATTGCCTGGTCACAGGGTTTCAGCTGGACTGAAATTCGATTCGGACATTTTGTCCGAGCAGCCCCAATATTGTTCGGACATTTGGAAATTTTTTTGGACATTTTTTCAGACACTCATTTTACCACCATAAACCGAAAATGCTATCTGCCCTTCTCATAATGAAACAAGGGGTAGTTTTGCTACCATTTCGGATGGTAGGTGCGGCCTGATTGATTGGCTGGCTTTTTATTTAATGAGGCGACTGGAGCTTGCTGATCGGTGGAAGTGGTTGGGGTACTGTTTTTTTACTGCTGTTTTCGGCCGCTGCACGACTCGTAAGTCACGGAAAGTGGCTGTTCATGTAATGATGGAGCGGGCAAACTGTTTTGGGGCATAAAAAACCTTGAGTTCCCGTTGTTTCTTGGTGGCAATTAAGTTTTTTAGTCATTTTATCAGCGAATGCCAATGCAAATATGCTGTCCGCTTCGAGATGAAATCGAGGTAAGAAGTTTACAGGATGCAATAGACCAATCAGGCGTCGCGTAACAAAACTTCATGACTGGTTTGCTTTAGTGAATAAGTATTTTAGGGGTAAAATTATGCGAACCAGCCTACCGCTTACAGAAATTTGGCCAATCAGCGATCGTTTTATAAAACAAAAATACTATTGCATCACTGTGCATTACCGTACAGTATGCACTTCTGAAAATCGTCTCGGACAAACTGTCCAAACTGGACAGCAAACTCTCGGACATCTGGAACTATTTTCGGACTATGTCCGATGGCCGACGCCAAACTGAATCCCTGGGTCAATAGTTCAATGACTCCTGACATAGCAAAGCAAAAAATAGACAATTACTCCGTATATAGACGGTTGGGTAACAATATACAGTTTTTTCATGCCTGTTTGTAGTATAGTCCAAACTATTACCCTGAGGTGCCGTGGACGACCTGATGCACTATGGGGGGTGTAACTACCTATATATGCCCGAATAGCCCCCTTTTAGCCTGCCAGGTATACGATAAGCCCCCTTTTTCTAAGAAAAAGTATATGACTGATCCAGTTTTTCATCATTGTTATATGAATGGTCCCATTTGAAAATGCTCATATTTTTGCTCAGATATTCAGCTCAGAAACCAAAATTGTAATATTTATTTGTAAACTTTATTTACAGACAGCAAAGAGGGTATATAAAAATGGAAGAACTGTGTTTGAATATGTAAACATTTTGTTCAATCAAGTATATGAATAGGTCATTTTTTTCGAAGACCAGGTATATGATTGGGAAAGGTTTAAAAAAAAATGGCCCGCACACCCGTACCAAAATTACCCCCAAGTTACCCCCCTTTGAATGCTGCACAGGCTTCTCTGCATCTGCACATGTCAAAAAGCCACATTGTTGGAAATCACAGGTAGCCATTCATATTTGTTTTGAATCTTCTATTTCCATAGACCAGAATTTGTTCATTAGTTGATTTACGAACCCTCCTAGTGTAATTTTCCATAAAGAAGAAAAAAAAAAAATTTAATTTTTAAAATTATTTTTATATTTTATCCGCCGACTCTAAATATTATTTGTTTCGTTGAAAAAAATAATAAATTTTTGAGGTAATGTCTGTGTATTTTTGAGAGTGACACTGTTAAAGTGATTGTCCTATCCAGATTTTAGGGAAATTATGAATTATTTAAAGATTTAATACAAACTGTTGGTTTACCTTACTAGTTTAACTGTATTTTCGGGTCTATCTAAATACCGCAAAGCCACCCAAATTACGCAAAGACACACAAAGACGGGTAAAGATGTGCAAAGACACACAAAGACACGCAAAGACGGCAAAAAGATGTTTGAAGTTGACAAAGACACACAAAGACGGACAAAGATGGCAAAAAGATGTTTCATTACGGAAACGGCTCCGTGTGAATTTTAATATTTACGGGACTACTTTCTGCTGATCGGAGATTTCCATATTTACCCGATAACGAGTGTATCAGAATAAGTATTGGCTTTATAAACCAATAGCAGTCTTTGCTGCAACATTAATGCATCGTCTGTGCACGCGTGCATGTTTTTTTACTTTATTTCTCCATATTATTGTTTTTGTAATAATGTGTGCAAATTCCTGTAAATGCGTTTCATATTCGAATGCTTGTTACTTGGGGGAGTTCTTATCCTCGTAGATGTCGAGAACTGGCTTGATAAGGTACAATGGCTTTATGAAGATAAATAAAAAGATAAAAAAATGAGTCTGATAGTACGCTAAACTTTCACTACTAGCCGCCTAAACGCATCAGAGTCTCTCGACACAGGCATGTAGAACGATCCTGAGCGCAGGTTTCTTCTAAAATAAAACCAACAATACGACTTGTAAACGAGTCAGGGG
The DNA here is from genome assembly GCA_964019695.1 of Loripinus fragilis. Classification (NCBI taxonomy): domain Eukaryota; kingdom Metazoa; phylum Mollusca; class Bivalvia; order Lucinida; family Lucinidae; genus Loripinus; species Loripinus fragilis. The sequence goes on from OZ026516.1 coordinate 23,729,279, forward strand.
CATTTTGGCCCAAAGCAAACTTGGCATTTAATCGGCACATAAATTCGACCCCTCATAATTCGGCGCCAACGTTTAAGAGATCATTTAGCGCGTATGAGGATACACGTTTTTCTACACGCCTGGTCTTCACACTCGGACACGCTCGAGATACGTATTCAACATAATGTAACCCCGGGTCAGCGCCTGTCGTTTTTGCATCGGATTATCGATATATTGATTTTTCATGCGCGGATCCAGAAAGTTTTGTCAGAGGGGGTCCAACAATATTTTTAAGCCGTGAGAGAGGATCCAAATACCACTAAAAGCGGGCCAACATCAGCCTGCAAGCCAAACGCCATTTAAACGGCGTTTCGCTGGCGTGCCGATTATGGTCCACCATTGAATGCAGGCTTCATAGCTTTGAGAATTTTGAGAATTTCAGGAGATCCAGACCAGTATTGCAAAGAAAACCTATATTTTGTGATTTTTGCAGGGGGTCCGGACCCCGCCCCCCCCTCTGGATCCTTGCATGCTTTTGAAAACCCAACTTATATTGGGGAGGAGTAGGATGGGGTCTCGGTAATTCAGAAAACCTTGTAGAGTCCCTTACAAAGTAGACGGAAGGTTGGTTTAAACAATATTTATTCAGATAAAGTGCATGATATACATAAATACAATGTTAAGATAGTAGGATCTGACAGTAAGCCGGTGGCTTATTTAGATCATCTCCTAGACATGTTATAAAATCTGCATTTTATATGATGGTTTTGGACAAGTTTAAACACACAAGTATAATAACGAGAGAGAGAGAGAGAGAGAGAGAGAGAGAGAGAGAGAGAGAAAGACTCCTGTTTAGTGTTTAGCGGCAAAAGCATAGTGCTATAGAATGACTGGCTCCAGACGTAGACATATCAAAATGTTAACACTTTAGAGACTGGGATCAACCAAACCTACCAGACCTTATCAAAAACTCCTGTACCTTTAGGAAAAGGGATTCGTTAAATTCATCTGATTGATTTTCGCATCCAAACAAAAGGTCATTGCTAGTAAGATCATCGAGATTGTCTGGCAGATATCTGAGTCTATCGAGCGAGTAAAGCGGGCAAGTAAAAAAGAAATGATTACAACTCTCAAAGACACCGCACCGACAGAAGGGGCTAGGTACAATGTTTTTCCGGTGCAAGTCAGAGTTTAGGGAACTACACTCCATTAGTAGTCTTGCCTGTAGTATTTGACCTTTGCGTGTTCCAGCATGATAGAATTTTGGAGGAGATCTCAGGTTTTTATTGAATTTGTATTTGAACGAACCTACAGATGGTGCATTCTTTATGTCGTTTGGTAGGTCGTTCCAGGCGCGTACTGTGGAGGGGAAGAAGGAATTGGAGAATAAGTTGGTGTGCACTCTGTAATTCTGAATATTTCCAGCATTCCGAAGGTTATATGTAGTTGTGTCTTGTATTAAGGGCGGTACAATGTCCGATAGATAGGTTGGGGCAATACCATGAAGAATTTTGTAGAAGATAACAAGTTTGTGCTTATTGCGACGTTTTTGGAGGGACTCCCATCCAAGGTCAGCAAAAAGTTTTTCGATGCTGCAGAGTTTAGTGGCTCCAGTTATTACTCTAGCAGCTTCTGTATGGATCGATTCTAGTTGATTTTTCGATTCCACGGAACAATTATCCCACACAGAGTTGCTGTATTCAATCAAAGGGCGAACATAAGAAGTATACATTTTTTCCAAAGATCTTCTGCTTACCCTGAATTTAAGAGTTCGCATAAGATTGAGTCTTGCCCATGCTTTATCAGAAATGCTATTGATATGTTCTGTCCAAGAACAGTTATTGGAGAGAATAAGACCCAAGTGTTTATGGTTTGTGGTTTCATTTATCATTGTATCGTGCATGAAGAGGGAAGGGTGAACAACTGGGTTTGATTTACGTGAAAAGATTACTGAAAGTGTTTTGCTTGCATTGAATGCCACAAGCCAAGCATTTGCCCAATCAGAAATTGTTTTAGATCAGTATTGAGAATAATAGCCGCTTGATCTGGTAGATCGACTATAATGTACAAGCTAGTGTCATCAGCAAATAGACGGATGGATGCTCCTTTACATTTGACGATATCATTAATAAAGATAAGAAATAGTAAAGGACCAAGAATTGAGCCTTGAGGGACACCTGCAAAAACTGCCATCCAATCAGAGAATATGCCATTTAAAACTACTCTTTGCCTCCGGTCTGAAAGATAGCTGCTAAACCACAGTAATATTTTTTCTGAACAGCCTATACCCCGAAGCTTATGAAGCAAACCCTTGTGCCAGACTCTGTCGAAGGCCTTACTAATGTCACAGAAAACAGCTCGCACCTCTTTACCATTGTCAACGGCTTCACAAAATTGGTGGTATGTGTTAAGCAGTTGATAAGTGGTTGAGTCTCCGTGTACAAAGCCTGATTGCAACGGAGTTAAAATATGATTAATAATTACATAGTCATAAAGATATTTATGGACACAGCGCTCCATTACTTTGGCAGATTGACTCAGGAGAGATATCGGTCTATAGTTACTTTGCAATGATTTATCATCCTTTTTGTAAATAGGAGTGACATTAGCTTTTTTCCAGGAAGAGGGAAAGTATCCTTGATCAAGTGAGCGATTGAAGATAATAGAATAAGGAAGTGCATGAATATCGGCCCCCTCTCTCAAAAGTCTTGGACTAATAAGGTCAGGTCCACTTGCCTTAGTTACATTTAGGTGAAGAAGGACATCCTTAACATCTTGACATGAGATTACTATGAAATCTAATTGGTTTGATGGATCTATATGGGGTAGTTCTTTATTTGCGTCATTGACCATAGTTTGAAGGAAGGTTCCATCGGTTAAGAAAGTGTTTAGATGCTCCAGGGTAGAAAACAAGAGGTTAGAGGGCCTGGATAGGCCGGGTTAACCCGCCCTTATTTTGGGAAATTGACTAACAGTGCTGATCCAGATTAGACACCGCATGGTTCGCCGTCTGATCAGGGTCGCCACAGTTTGCTAAACATAATTATCTATTAAAATTGGAATAAACGTGACAAATACCGCCCAACAGCGGAAGTGGACTGGTCCAATTCAGGACATTTAATTAGGCATAAATGTGAGATAAGAGACGTGTTGTATCCTAACAAAAGTTTTTTTTTGTTTTTTTTTTGTGTGTGTTTTACGTCCAAGTCAGCAGCTACGATCATGTCGGTTTTCAGTTCACATAACAAAGCTTGAACAAGCGGTAACAAGTACTTCGTGCACATACTTTGCCTTTCACTGACAGCAACCCTTCTTGAATGAATCAACGGAATGGTGGAGAATGACCGAAGAAATTAATTTATTTCATATTCAATCTTCATAAAAGTATCGGACCGGTCCGGGATCAAACTCACTGACACCTTGATCTGCAGTCAGACACGCATCCGTAGTAACCGACTGCGCTAAGCGGCCTGGTATTAACAAATATGTAAAGATCACAAGAGATGGCAACTGCTAATATTAATAAGCAGTTTGGATGTAGATCAAGTCTTAAAATGTCCGGCTCCGGATCTAAATTGCTTGAAACTAGATGAGCCTTGTATCTACATTAAGGAATGGCTAATACGGGAATAATGTTAAATAGTTTCGTCGCACCTCATCTGGATTGACCTGATTGAACAGTGCAACCCAGGTCATATGCATCAACGCGCGACAGCCGATCTGTGTCTTCACTGTGTGCGTTTCGCTAGATTATGTGTTTTGTACATTCCTGTTTAACAATTTAAGGACATAAACCCAGGTTAAACGGTGTACGTCTACTACCAATCAGGGACAACACCCATCGTTTAATTAAAAATCTTTGTTCAAATAGTACCCTATTTATAAATCTTTACCGCAGATGAACATCTTACGGGCAGGTCAGACCCCATCCAGATGCCGCATGATGCATTTACTGGTTAGTACCAACACAATCTACCTTCAAACCTATAGCACCCCATTTTCACTAAACTTCCGTACGCTCTACTGACTTGACTAGCAGTAATCTTGAGACAGGCTGACCCTTTTGTTGCATAAAAAATCATGAATTTTGCGGTAACGAGCCTGCCTGATCTATAGAGGCGGCTGGTCAAAGTCGTTTGACTCTTTTCTCAAATATAATCTATGCGACTGACAGACAGTATTTAGCTGTGCCTAGTGAAAACTTTAACATGTTTAAACCAGCCTGTAAACCATTGCAGCCTGGCAAAGTGACTCGTCTGGTAGAGCTTTAGACTGGCGGCAGTGACCTATATACGTCACTAGATAGAAATGAATAGAAGAGTCCGAGACTCCCCAGTCACTGGGCATGACTCCAGCACTTTATCCGCTGCTATGTACTGGTTCAAGCCGGGGTCCCGACATGACTGTAAAAAATTGTTGACTGTTATGTAAAGAATTAGCACAAACAAATTCAAACCAGTCTAATCATAGTTGTTGTTGTTTAATTATTTTTGTGTGTGCTTTGATCTCTACGCCCTAGTCAAAAATTCAGCTATGTCGGGACGGGCCACCCTATGTTGATCCTGTACTGAGCAAAGATCGAGGACACAATGCAAGCTTGGACCCGCAACTCCTCGGTCTCAAGTCAAGCACTCTACCACCGAGCCACTGCGTCCCCTTTGCTGTTCGAAGAAAATGCATTTGTAGTTTTATTAACCTAGTTATGCCATACGGGATTGCTAGTTATTTCGTTTGCTGCATGTTTTTTTTTCTTTTTCTTTTTTACAGCAAATTATTTTGACCCTCTCATTTGAGCCGTGTCATAAGATTGTCGCCATCAATGTGGCATGAATGCAACGAGCCTATGCAGCCACCTTTTTAGCTTAACGCTCCAAATGATGTTCGGTCAGTAACTTAAACACTCATAGAATATTAAAGCTTCCAGCAAAGTCTCTGATCAGACTGCGCGTATGCGCAGGCAGGTCTGAGCCTTTGCTGGTCCCACATACCACATTGTTATTGGTCTGCGCTGTTTGCGAAGGTTCCATTTCGGGCTTCAACCCTTGTATACCTATAACTCCTTATCGTGTACTTTGGCAAACAGTAAAGACCTAGATTTCATCAGGGTCTTCACTGTTTGCCTACTAGTAAACAAAACGATTTTCAGGAATAGATTCGCAAATTGTAACACGTGACACCTCAATACCGTGTCACAAAAGACCATCCCAAGTTTAAAGTATCAAGCCAGAAGGAATTATCTATTAGTGCCTAAAATGGTAATAACATGTAGACACAGATCTAAACACAGTTTCGGTGATGTGTAATTTAAGAGACGTTACACGATTATAAGGTCAGTACTGAGGTATTTACCAGTTGCCATTTTATTGCCCCGGGTATAGCAGACTTCCTGTTTCCAAAAGCCGTACCAAATGAAAAACACATTCCCACTTGTGTACCGCAATGCTATGAAGTCGAGAAAATATTAATCCGTTTCATTCTGGATACCAATAAATATCTACTTTGGCCTGCAAACAATGACGACACAGACTTCTCATCCACCGACACAACAGGCATTTTCGGACAGATTTTGAACTATATTAATTCATTTGTACTTAAATAAGTGACAGTGTGTTTCGTTTCTTGGGGGTACTGTCTTAGAATGTATTAGTAAAGCTCAATAAAGAACTCAACACAGCGTGTTGTATACATACATCTACTTTAATGAGTACCTAAATAAGAACTGGCAACAACAAGAGATGCGCGTTACTGAAGCATGCAGTATGTAAATATGTAAGGTCATAGGTAAGCTATAGCATTGATGCTATACAAAACGTTACACAGTGCTCCTTTTCTGTAGCGCGCGAACGGTGCGACGAACGACGAATCGTCCCCTGAGAAACTGAGATTGATTATATGAGGACAGCAAAGGTGCAGATCAGCCTACACATTTGTACAAACTGGTTTGCAGCTATACTGTTGGTATCCATGAAAATATTTCAATTTGAATTTGGAAGTATCCCAGCTGATCAGACCAGTTTGCGCTCTATACTGGTTGGAAACTCAATATGACCTTTTACCATGGTGTAGCTAAAAACCGATCGTACCACACGTCTGCTTCTGGAAATCACTGAGTCAGCGTAGTAATATTTATGAAAGTGCGATGATATTTTTTATATCAATTTAATGTTTTTATTTTATTAAATATCAAATAAATTAACACAGTTAACTAGTTTCTATATATATTTAATCTTTTGGGTGCTGTAGTTACTTTTTATAGGAAATATAGCTCATTTTTAGACGCACTATCTTTTTGCTATTTCAACCCAATCGATCCCCTCATTTTACTATATGTTAGGTGCAAATCGGGGGTGTTTTTCGCACGGAGACGTTTCCGTGATGTAATTCCGGGCCCTGATTTTTAACATTTATTTAACATTTAAATCTGAAGACAGCATTACAAAGGTAAACATGAAATATAAATTAAAAATACGACCAGCAAAAGCTACACCGTACCACCTTGGAAATGTCAGTAAAAGAAATACTGGAAAGCTTCAACACGTTTAATGATACCAACCTCATTCTTAATTCTGATTTGGCTCTGGTCTCTACCCAAGTTAAATGTCTGTTATACATAGTTGGGGTAAAAGCAGGGGAATCATCCAACGCAAGTATGTCCACTTGTGACGAAGTGGGGCACATAACAGGGCACTGGAAAATCAACAAGACGTTAGCCCCACTTTTACTCATAGGAGGGGTAGTGGTTACCGAAAAATGATGCATAATTTAGGATAATTGGCTTCCATCAGCTATTAAAGTTAAACAGGAACGGGACTGATTAAGAGTCCAAACAAAAGACTTGAAATGCCTGGTATTGAGCTTGTGATCCCTGGTCTGCTAAGACACTACACCACATATGCTGAGAGAGAGAGAGATACCGACAGACAGACAGACATACAGACAGGCAGTCAGGCAGATACATGTAGAGAGAGACTAAGATAGACAGACAGACTGATAGACAGATAGACAGAGAAATTCAACAGACACACACAAAGGCATAATCCTCATGAGAACGTGCTAAGCATGTAAGTTATACGCGGATCCAGGGAAAACAGGCGGCCAAGAGCCCCCCTCTCTGTAAAGTCACAAAGCTATGCCCGTAAAATTCACAAGGCTACTAATTTGATGCTGAGCCATCCATTGGCCATCCCCCTTTTGTGGTATTTGGTTCCTCTCTCCCCTCATCAACTAAAACAGCATTGGAATTTTTTTTTAAAAAGCCGTTGTCAGAGTCAAAATTTTCTGGATCCGCGTCTGCTGAGAGAGAGAGAGAGAGAGAGAGAGAGAGAGAGAGAATTTGTTTCTAGAAAGTGTATATGAAAAAAAAATCAGAAATACCGCCAGACTTTCAAACAGTTTGGCTCTGTCGGGCCAGACCTGGGCCCGCACTGTCTGCAGACAAAAAATGACAGAGACGATGCCCCTCACCCATCCCCTGATGGAAATCCCTGGAATTGCGCATGAACGGCACACGCAGATCAAGTCAGGCGGTCTAGGCCCACTGACAATTGCTGTACTTTTTAAGGACCCACCAACTGTTATGGTCATATGAAGATGGAACCACGGTTTTATTAAGCCTCATCTGATAGACTGGTGACAAAAAGGCAAGTTCTGACATTTTTTTAATCATTTAACATGTATGTATGGGGGGGAGGGCAGTGACTTCTTTTACTTTCTGAAATTCCAGGGGGACAATATATGTTATCCAGGGGGGAGGGGGGCGTCAAACTTTTTTCCAAGGGGTGGAGTCCAGTTGCTAAGCGACAGAGCTTGTGATTTGTACTGGACCCCTGTCCCCGCTCTAGATTTGCGCAATTATCACGAATTTAAACGAAAATAAACAGCCAAAGTGAGAGTCGCCGTAGTCTATTAGACAACGGCGACTCTCTCTTTGGCTGTTTATTTTCGTTTTTCATCATGTACCCACCAAAATGCATGTTTTACTCTAATTTAAAAGTGTGATTTTGCGGGGTCTTTATTTTATAGGTGTATTAACATGATAGTTTCTGTGCTTGGATGAAGGGATACTGTAGATTCTCTGCTTGAAAAATTGGGTGATTTTCCATACGTTTTCAGAAGTGAGTATCTGTATACACCATGCCCAAAACTGTAGCCCATGACATTCACGGAGGATACTAATATGACGTCAGTATACTTGTTTTCTGGACTTGTGAAAAATAAAGGCGCAGACCAGCCTGTGCATCCACGCAGTCTGATCAGCGCATTTGTTTTTCACTCATTTGAAAGTATCATATCTAGACTCTCTGCAACTAAGGAGACTGGTTTGAGTCTTGCCTTGTCGAAAACACCAAAGACAGGTTTATTTTGCGTCGAGGCCTACATTTTTTATTCTAGGTCCTTGCTTCTATTCTTATTCACAGCAGCGTTTTCTTTTGGATGTTTTAAGACACTCTAAACTTGTTTCAGAATAAGAATAGTAGGGGCAGCAAAATCAATCCAAGAGCAGATTAAATGTTAACCGAATGCAACTTCCTTAGTTTGGTCTAAAATTGTAAATGCTCAACACTGCAGACAAATTGTAGATTAGTTGCAATCATCTATGTTAAGTATTTTGTCTCCCGATTTTCGCGTATTCTTAATAAAACAATGAAAATTAAGCGACCAGTAACATGAGAATACTCTTTTCTGGTATGCAAATATATGCAGATTTAATTTTAGACGTTATTCATATTTACATCTGGAAAAGTTAGCATTAGTCGCTTAGCTATAGTGCGTATATTTTATTTTGCTATATTACGTACACTGATGTGTCAACAGACTGCTATAGACCGTACAGCAGGAGGGTTTTTTTTCCTCCTAAATATTGATGGAACCAAATAAAATCGGTAAATGAAAATTCGTTGGCAAGTACTTATGACAATGTAGATGCCATATGAAAGCGAATATTGATCTTTCTTAGCGACACATTCGATTCATAAACATATTTCAGGGAGGCGAGGCAAAAGTCGTAAAATACAAGTGATTGGGCAGGTCATTTTGTCAATTGTAGTGCTGTTTATCAGCATAGTTAACAATATTTCAGTTATCTAACCATGTCACAAAGACGGTGACCAAAACGAAAGGCTACATCTATAGATGTCAGCTGCCCAAAATGCCCTCTTAGTTCGAAGTGCCCATTTGCCTAGATATTCCATGAATGGGTCTACTTATTGATCTCACCACTCCCATATGAAAACAGGCAAATTTTTCCATCATATAAATAAGCAGTAAAAGTTAAATATAGAATGAAATGTAGTGTATCTGTGATCGTATTCGTATTTTCAGGATTGTGTATTTCTCACACATACAGACACATGAGCAAACCAAGCATATAGGTAGACTGATGGAAGCAGGCAAAATAGGCATGAAAAGCGTAAATAACCCATTATCTTTAGACCTATATAAGCAACTTGGATTGCATCGTTAACCGCACCATTTGATGTTACAAAATAATCGTCTGCTGTAATCTCGAATGGACATTTTATAGCTGAGCAAATACTATGATATCTATCCCAAGTGTGTACTAAATGGGTATTTTCATTCCAACAAAAACCAAGTTATTTATTTTTACAAGATATCAGAGCAGTAATATTTATATCATTCTCCGCCAAAATTTAAATATAGTTAGGGTTTTACTATATCTATGCGCATGCAAATTTTCAGGGTGAAAAAATCTTCATGTAAAATTTTAAAAACGAAAAACTGTGTTCCATTTGAGGTGCAATACTACAGTAGCATTAATAGATAATTTCTTGGTAATTATTTTATTGGCAAATTATTCCAGCAGCTAGAATGGAAAAAGATCATAACACTACTTATTGGATACCATTGCAGAGAACTCACTGGTCCCTATAGAAACCATACTCAAGAATACAAAAGGGAGTATTGGGATAAAAGCTGCAAAGGGAACTATCAAAATTGAGCCTGTATCATTTGATAAGTCTGTTAAAACTGATAGGCAAGCAATTCTATATTTGCAAAAGTACCAACTGCAACAGTTCTAGAGAATTGGTCCATAAGGGGAATACACAACGCTCCCTCCAACCAGTGCACTTATTACCAAATTTAGTTTTATTTAATTTAATTCAGCTTGTCAATAAGACAACTGATCATTTTGATATGACTGAATAGCGAGCAAAAACAACAACGATAGTGCACACAAAATGCATCTATACAGTTCGACTCCACTTTAGCTGTAAGAAAATTTGTCCCTGGTCTCTACAGCCCTTGCTTGATCTTATATATGTGCACCATGACTGCAGAATTTAAAGTGAGCAAAGGCCTTTCCAAGATGTTAGAAAAAAAGTTGACAGACAGGCTGTTGGATGAACATCGAGTAAATACGATATACCTAACTCAAAAACAAAGCATGGCTAAGCATTATCTTGACAACATTTAGATTTTTACCATTGACAAAAGCTCTATTTTTTAAATCCAGTTTAAGACGAAGTGCCCTATTGGTCAGACTACAATGTAGAGCCTTAGAGAATTCGCCTCTAGCCCGTTGCCTGATTCTCTTCAGGCAAAAAATAGCAACTAACATGCATCGCTGCGCATAACGCACTAATCTGTTTCAAGCTGATCCAGCCATTCAGTACATACCCTAAATTAATGCGGGTTCTATTTCTTGTACGACAACGGAACTTTCTAAATTGCTAACCTCATGTCTTACTGCCATCAAAAACATGTTATTATTTACTGCGAAAAAGTATATGAAAGATCCGGTAAGAATCTATTTTAGTCTATTAAAAATTCAAATGAAGTATAATAGGGATTTCAACACGAACAGTTTGTCTTAGCATTAACATAATATTATGTGGTTTTCTACTCTCGTTACGCTACTTAACCTCATAATTTAATTAAAGATAAACTTATTGATCTTATTGAGACATTCCATGTAAGATCATGTAACGACAGACGTGCTTTTTTACTTCTGAACAGCCAAAAAATATCGTGCATGGACACATTTTTATACGATTTGACACTAAGTTGTTAGGGATTCCAATGGGCACTAATTGTGCTCCCTGGTCTTGTTTTGTTATTGGAGGGGATGTATGGTGTCTCTTTCTGATGATAAGCAGGCTTATATTATTGACGCTTTTAACACTACACCCATATATATGGATGATGTGCTAAACATCTATAATATTTCTTTTGTCAATATGGTAAGTCAAATATACCCTGCAGAGCTTCAACTTAATAAAGCCTATACCTCTGATACTGAAGCCTCGTTTTTGGACTTGTATTTGTTCATTTCTAATGCAAAAAATTATGTTCCTCTGTCTACATCCTATGGAACTTATATTTATTTGCTACAGCATCTAGTCATTTGCTGACTTTATGTTGTTGTTGATCTATTGTTTTATGCACCTCCCATTATTTGTGGGAGTTCTAGGTTTGCCTTTGTTTTGTTATGCATTACTTTGTGTCCATTCTAGTTTTGCAATCATCTTGAAGAGGAAGAGAAAGCTGGTTGCTCTGCTATTATTGCTTACAGACGTTTTGTTGCTGTTGATGTTCTGTGGCTCTTCCTCACGGTGCCATGGGTTAGTCTGCAGTGTGTGATTGTGGTATTTCCTGATCATGCTCACTTACTTTTTCAACACTCGCAATAAAATGTTGACTCAGAAACTTCTTAAACAAGGCTGTTGGTATCATAAACTTCGCAAAACTTTTTCTAAAAATTACTGCCGATACTATGATTGAGGGTCTGGATGGGGGTCTGGTATTGACTGTTCATTAAAAATTTAGCTCATTATTCATCTCATTAAAATTTTGGGTTATTTATTAAAATAAGACCAATTATTCATTAACAGTAAAAAAAAGGTGGCAAAGAAATCTGATTATTCACTATTTATTATTTTTTTTTCTTCAATTTATTAAAAAATAGGATTATTCATTATTTTTAGGCCCTCAATATTCACTATTCATTATTTTTTTGGCTCATTATTCACTATTCATTATAAAAAAAGGCCATTATTCACTAATCATTTTACCCCATCCAGACCCTCATGAGTTGATATCTAAATTCAATATACATTTACCTGTATCCGTGTATACTGGGTCCGAGTTTTTTCAGATAAGATGTGTTTTGAGTTTTAAATCAATCTATCTATTTTAAAAAGCTATCATTTTGCTGTTAGCAGTTGTGCTAGTCTTATGTTATTTTGTGTATTTTATGCCTTTCTGTTTTTGCATGCTTATTAATACAATCCAAGTGCTGTTTTATATGTTTTTGCCTATATTAACTAATACATGAGTAATCTATACTTAAGGACTTTGAAAACGCATCACCCAGATTAAATCCTGTATATTACAAACCCTGAGAATGTCAGTGAGATAATTGTTATTGCATATCATAGTCTGGCCAGCTTGTAGTGTGTCCTAGAAAACTTATGGTTGTAAATTTACTTTACCAGAGCTTATGTTAACTGTTGTGTACTGTCATGTCGTCTTTAAATGGGGTACTCCCTTGATCCCTGAAAATAATGCATTGATCTCCCAAAATCCCTGAAAGAAATTTCCTCAGCTCCCTGAAAGTATTTTCCTTTGCTCCCCAAATCCTTAAAATTAATTCAGCTTCTCCCCCAAATTCCCCCAAAATTAGTCAATTCTCCCTAAAATGTATTTTCCTTTCCATAGGAATAAATTCACATATTTAAAATCTATGAAGCTATACACGAGAGGATGACTTAATATTCACTTAATATTTTACGTTATACATGTAAAGATTGGGCTTAGCCACGGAATACAAGATGTATAATGCATGATATATAGCTCAAAGTATGATGCCATCCTTAAAATTCTGCTGCTGTACCTGGTAGAGTATGTGTGGAGGAACGCTCTCTAGATATGTTCTTTTATTAGGGGCAGCTAGACCATTTGCTTTTCTGGTGGGGGGGGGCTGTTTTTTTTCAATAGATGAAACTGGATTTCCTTAGACAAAGTGAAAGCATTTATTTTTGAAACCATAGAAAGTGTTTTTATAATTGCTATTAGTTTCTTAGGTATCTTACGTAGTCGACGTCAATCCAGGCCCGAAGACCTCTGTAGACGCATTCTGGTAATTTCTCCATCTGGTTCTTTCGCCCGGGGTGTAACACCATGGTTCGAATTTATATGGGTGCCCTTTCCAACATTTATTTAGTCTGGACTTTAATGAATTTAGAGAGGGTGCAGTGACTACTTCCGTTGGCAAATCATTCCACCCATCGACGACTCTGTTACTGAAAAAATGTCCTCTAATACGGAGACAATTACGTTTCTTAAAGATTTTTAGCAGATGTCCTCTAGTGGGATTGTTGGACATTGCAAACAATGAATCTTTATCCACCTTATCTATCCCATTCAGAATCTTGTATACTTGAATCATGTCAGCTCTGTCACTTCGATATTCCAAAGAGGGAAGACGAAGAGTTTTTTTAAACGTTCTGGATATGATAGGATTTTCAAGTTTGGTACAAATCTGGTGGCACGTCGCTGAACATTTTCTATTTGGATGGCGTCTTTCTTATACATTGGTGCTCAAATTGTTGTCGCATATTCCAGATGTGGGCGGACAAGGGACTTGAATAGATTCAGGAACATTTCTCTGTCCATAAAAGTGAAAGTTTTGAATATGAGTCCAACTATTTGGTTTGCCTTTTTCACTTTGCTGCTGACATGTTCTGTGAAGTTTAATTTACTATCAAAAGCTACACCTAGATCTTTCTCGCTTTGCACTTTCTCGATGGGGACTCTTCCATTGGGTGTTTCCATGGTATATGCGGTATCTTCCATATTATTTCCTATGTGTAGATGGTGGCATTTTTGTAATGGTAAAACATTTGCCAAATGCTTGCCCATATGACAGATTGATTGACACTTACTTGCACTTGATTTACATGATCTGGTGTATTTAAACGCCTTAGTATTTTGGAATCATCTGCATACATTCTCATCATTACTTGAATCACATAAGGGAGGTCGTTTATGTATATAACGAACAAAATCGGTCCGAATACAGATACTTGGGGGATACCGGAAGTGACTTTTTCATAGCTTGAAAAGCATCCATTGACAGCTACTCTTTGAGTTCTGTTTTTCAGGAAGGCTTTTATCCATGAATAAATTTTCCGTCGTATTCCGTATCCCCAGAGTTTTTTAAGTAGGTGTTTATGCGGATTTTTGTCTCGAAGGCCTTTGTGTAATCCAGATATATTATATCAACATCAAATCCCTGATCCATGGCATCTGTTATTTCTTCCAGGGTCTCCAGTAATTGTGTTATGCATGACTTGCCAGGTATAAAACCATGCTGATATGGGCTGAAAAGATTATTTTGAGTCATATTATCTACTATTTTGTCACGTATCAGTCTTTCCATTAGTTTGCTTGCTACTGAGTGTTTTCCATGATGATACATTGCATTAGTTAGATGGCCTCCATGCGAGCTGAACATTTCTTGTACTTCAACAACAGCAGAATCTAGGGCGAAGATTTGGTACCAGTAAAATGCATTTAAGCCCCCCGGTGGCTTAGGCTGCTGTCCATTCTAAGGCGGTGGTTCTGTTGTTGTTGACTTTTTGTTTATTGTTACTTCCATTGTGAGAGTCTGTAATTGGTCTATGTTTTGTTGTACGTTACTTTATATCCATTCTAGTATTGCAATCATCTTGATGGGGAAGAGAGAGCTGATTGCTTTGCTTAATTTGTCTTACTGGTGTCTCGTGATGGTTGAGCGGCTCTTCCTCGCAATGCCACGGTGTAATATCTGTTGGGCTAAGACATGTATAAAACACAATATAACTGTAAAGATATATTTATTGTACGTAACTACATGTTTACTGTATGAGCCTAAGAATGATACTCGCTGGTTTCTACCAAAGTATACGAGAATGGAGGTGGGTATATAATGTAAATCAATTAGATGCTGGAAGGTGGAGCCTATGCAAATAAGCTAACAATGTTACATCCCCCTTTTTCTCAGCTTTAAACTTGTGGGTGGTAAATGTCAAAAGTACTTTATCAATGATTCAGCATTCACAGTCAACAAGTGTTGATAGGTTATCCTGGGTTGGGTGAAATGTCTGCCACAATGTCTGCCACAATGTCTGCTGAAATAATGAGTTGATGAGATGATAACGGTTCAAAGTTTAGGTCTCCAGCAATGTGTTTTTTGTCTAGCATTGTTTCAAATATAAGCTGTATTGCGGTAAATAGGATCTTAGGATATTTTAGAAAACTGTATGCAATCAAAGAATCATTATTAAAACAAAGAAAATGCAAAATACGCATTATGAACATATACAGCGCAAAACAACAAAGTTATTTTGAGTAGATAAGCTTTGGTTATTCTGAGCTGATGTAGATTCTCTATTAAATCGCATTACACTGCTTTCTATCAACATAGTGCTTTTTCAACTTGAATGGTATTATTATATCACTGATGGTATTCAAAATTATTACTCCAGATAAAGAGACTATAATACTCCAGATAAGCACAGTTGTATTTTCACTAAGTAAAACGGTATTCCAAATAAGTAGAATATCTCACAGAATTTATATACTCCAATAAACACATAATTGAAAATAATTTCAATTAATAGCACTTAGTGAATTTTTTGATTTAATAAAACACTACTCAGGAATAAACTACTGAAACTGATATAGATAATTATTTACACACATAATCCTTAAGATACCGAGGAGGATTACGAATTCGGGTTGATCTCCGTAGAGTGACTTGTTCATTCTGATCGTTTGTCTGTGTGTCCGTGTTCTCCTGTCTGTCCTTGATAAAAGTATCCTCTGTCTCGTCAGTCCCTGGTAAATCAGGTGGGTTTAAGACTGATTTAAACTTAGAAGAGTTTCTTGTGATCTTCTTATCCTCTCGTTGGGCTGTTACCATATTACCTTTCTTATTTGTAACCTCATACGGACGCGGATCAAATGGGGTAGTCAGTTTGTTCTCCTTGTCTTGTTTCACAAAAATAGTAAATGAGTATGATCAGGAAATACCACAATCACAAACTGCAGACAACCCCGTGGCACCGTGAGGAAGAGCCGCTCAACCATCACGAGACACCAGGAAGACAAATTAAGCAAAGCAATCAGCTCTCTCTTCCCCATCAAGATGATTGCAATACTAAAATGGACATAGAGAAACGTACAACAAAACATAGAACAATAACAGACTCCCACAATGGGAGTAACAATAAACAGAAATTCAACAACAACAGAACCACCGCCTTAGAACGGACAGCAGCCTAAGCCACCGGGGGGGCTTAAATGCATTTTACTGGTACCAAATCTTCGCCCTAGATTCTGCTGTTGTTGAAGTACAAAAAGTGTTCAGCTCGCATGGAGGCCATCTAACTAATGCAATGTATCATCATGGAAAAACACTCTAATCAAATTACTACACCATGATGAAACAAAGAAAAGGGCTCATGACTCACAGATAGTCAGAGCTAAAGAAAACCTCAAGTTGAGCCACGGTGGGTCCAGCTACAGATAAGCATCAGGCACCAACCCACCGATTAAAGCTTTACGTCAGAGCCGTCATAGAGTCTGAGGCCCGACCCACCGTAGTGCAATTAAAGAGGAAACCATAGCTATAAACCGTGATTGGGTTTACAACTAGGCATGCAGATTGTCGCATGATATCCAAGTTATATCCAACCCTTTTATAACGTTTAAGGACGCGATTTCCAACGTATAGCTTTGATGGTTTGGCGTTTCTGCGTTTGTCTGCATAAGTTTTCATTGTACGTTTCCTCTTTTTGTCGATGATTTTAGCTTTTGAACGACTGATTTAAGATTTAGTTTTTACAGGTGATGTGGGTATTTTGATGTTTACTGCTCTCCCATAAAACAATTCGGCTGGTGATTTATTAGTTGTTGCATGAGGAGTTGCCCGATAATTTCTGAAAAAAGCGTACATATCTTGTCGCCAACATCTATGCTGTGTGTTTGCTGCGCGAATTGCTTTCCCAAGTGAACGCATAAATCTCTCACAAATCGCATTTGCCTGTGGGTATCTTGGCGTGATTTTGCGATGATGAAAACCTAAATATTCCGCAAACTGTGCAAACATATGCGAGTTCATGGGTGCTCCATTGTCACTTTTAAGAGTTTTAGGTATTCCATATTCTGAGAATATTTTGTCTAAAACAGGTAGTACTGTTTTTGCGTTGATTGAGCTCAAAATCTCGACTATGGGAAATCTTGAATGTTCGTCAATCAGAACCAATAAATATTTTCCATCTGGAAATGGTCTACAAAAATCAAGAGATACTTCATCGAACGCATTTTCTGGCATTTTGCTCATTTTTAAAGGTTCAGGTACATTTTTCTCCGTTGCTGCTAAGCAAGGAATACAACTCTGACATGTTTCTTCAACTAGCTTGTCTATGTTGGGAAAATAAACCTTTTCTCTCAACAGTTGTTTGGTTCGCACAATCCCTTGGTGTCCTTCATGCGCTATTTGAATAACCCTTCTCTGCAACGACCTGGGTATAACAAGCTTTGTCTCATGTAATAAAATGTCTCCATTTTCCAGTGTTGCTACAGTTAGCTGATTTTTGACACGCGAAAATGTATCAATGTATTTGTTTGATGGGTACGTTTTATTCCATGTATTATGCCTGACATTCGAAATGACTGTTTGTAAGTCACTGTCCTTTGACGTCTCTTGAACAATTTCCTGCATTGTCATTGCTTTGGGAACATCCTGATCTGCAATGAATAAAACATATTCCTCTGCTATGCGCGATTGACTTGGTTTTTCAGTTGTTGTAACTGGATGTCTGCTCAAATAATCTGACATATTGGATATTCCAGGTTTATAAACAACTTTAAAGTCATAGGCCTGTAGCCTCATTCTCCAACGTTCAAGTCTCATGGGCGGCTTTGATTTTGGATTCCCATAAATGTTTTCCAATGCTTTTGCGTCGCTGATTAGAACGAATTTATGTACAAACAAGTAAATGTGCCAATGTTCGACAGCCCACACAATAGCTAAATTTTCCCTCTCAGTTTGTGAGTAACGTGTTTCAACGTCTGTGAGTGATTTACTCGCATAACAAATCACTTTGCCTTCTTGAAGCATGATCGCTCCTAGTCCTACAGGGCTAGCATCTGTAATTATTTGTGTTTCCTTATTTGGATCAAAATATGTCATGACTGTTTCGCTACTCAAATCTGCTTTTAACTGGTCGAATGCTTGTTGCTGTTCATTGTTCCACTGCCACTCAGCATCCTTTTTCAGAAGTGCTCGCAATGACTCAGTTGTTGTTGAGTAGTTGGGTATAAATCTTGAGACATAATTGGTCATAGCAAGAAAACTTTTTACCTCAGATACGTTTGTTGGCGCTGGTGTCTTCTTGATCACTTCACATTTGCTAGGTGATGCTGAAAGTCCCTTTTCTCCAAATACATATATATCCATAAAATTCCAAACTGGGTTTATTGAGTTCACATTTATCCTTGTTTACAGTCAAGTGTTTTTCTTGAAGCCTTTTGAATGTAGCTTCCAGCCTTTGATCATGTTCCTGCTGATTACATCCAAAACTATAATGTCATCACTTATATTTCGCACACCTTCAAGACCTTCGAGTGCATTTTGTATTGCATTCTGAAAGATTTCTGCAGCACTGTTTATTCCAAAACTGAGACGTTTGTATCTGCGTAACCCAACGTGTGTTGTAAACGTAGTGACGTTACGTGACTGGGGTGATAACAACAGCTGATGATACCCTTGACGTAAATCCAATTTACTAAATACACGTGCACCATTTAAGTCGACAATCATGTCATCAATTGTTGGAATTATATGACGAGTGCGTTTGATCGCTAGGTTTGGTAATCTCATGTCTACGCATATACGTATTTCTTTAGACTTGCTTTTGGGTTTAGGCGCGACCACTATCGGCGATACCCAATCTGTCGGACCATCAACATGCTCTATGATATCTAGATCCTCAAGACGTTGCAATTCTGCTTCAACCTGCTGTCTGATATGAAACGGTATTCTTCTGTGTGGTTGAGTAACTGGTTGAACATTTGGATCAATGTGCAGCTCGATCTGTGTATCCTTTAATTTTCCTATGCCTTTGAAAACTTGTGGATATTTTTCAAATAACTGTTCAGCTTTACTCGAGTGTAATGAGTGAATTTCAGGTATTACTTGAAGATCAACTGAAGTTGTGTATGAAAGCAAATTTCCACTTTTACCTTTAGTGACGTAAAACAGCGCTGACGTAATTTTGTCTGGCGTTTCCACTGTTACCTGAAACTTCCCAAGCAGAGAAACCTTTTCATTTGCTCCGTATGCATAAACCTTAGTATCTGATTTACACAATTTGGGTTGTTGTTTCATTGATTTGTAAGTGGATTCATCCATCACGTTGATCGAACTTCCTGTATCAATCAAAATGTTAACTGGGTGTTCATTGACATGTATCCTGATTTTAGGTCATGATGTCATCGCATTCAAACTTGAAAGTCCAAATAAATAGTTTTCAGTCTCATTGTCACTGCTTTCATCACTGCTCTCAACATTATGTACTGTTCTAGATCTTGCCTGCCTTTTCTTAGCACGACACACACTTGCAAAATGATTTTTCTTCTTACAAAAGTTACATGTTTTACCTTCCGCTGGGCATTTATAGTCTTTATGAGGATAATCCAGCCCACAATTCCTACATTTAACAGTTTTCCTCTTTTCCTGTGGTACAGGTTGCTTGAAGTTCCTAACTTTCGTCTTCTTTTTGAACATAGCATTTGTTTCCGCGGATTTGTGCTCAATTTGAGATGCGTGTTTTTCTGAAAGTTCTAGAGCTCTGGCTTCCTTAATTAAAGTATCTAACGTCATGTCATCCCTTAATGGTTTGCGTCGAAGCCGTGTAGAAGCACATCCTTGTATGATCTGTGATTTTATTTCTTTGTCGTTGCTGTCAAATTCGCAATTTTCACTTAATTTTCGAAGCCTGGTGTGGAAAGTGTCAATAGGTTCATTTGCTTCTTGTGTCGCCTGTCTGAATTTATAAATCTCAAATTCTGTACATTTCTTTGGAGCGAAATAGTTGGTCAGTTTGTCCAAAGCTGTGGCATAATCATTGCCCGTGTCTGGTAAAGTGTCAAATATGTCGTTGACCTGTTCTCCAGAGTAGTGCAGTAGCAAAGCACGTTTCCGTTTGTCGTCTTTGATATCTAAGCCCACTAACAAGTTCTCTAGACGTGCACACCATTTCTTCCAACGAGTGTCCACCGCTGGCTCTTGAACATTGAAACTAGGAAATACTGGTAATCCTTGTGCCATTTTAATAAGATTGAAACATCAGTGTTAGTAATGAAACATCTAAAGTCACAGTATCCAGCAAAGTTTATTCAACTTATTAATTTCCCAATTGTTTGTCCAAATAATATTTAGTCCACGTTAATCCTCGTCGCCATTGTAATATCTGTTGGGCTAAGACATGTATAAAACACAATATAACTGTAAAGATATATTTATTGTACGTAACTACATGTTTACTGTATGAGCCTAAGAATGATACTCGCTGGTTTCTACCAAAGTATACGAGAATGGAGGTGGGTATATAATGTAAATCAATTAGATGCTGGAAGGCGGAGCCTATGCAAATAAGTTAACAATGTTACACACGGGGTTGTCTGCAGTTTGTGATTGTGGTATTTCCTGATCATACCCACTTACTATTTTTTATTGGTCGATAGTTTTCCGGATTGGTCTTGTCTCCACTTTTGTGTATTGCCGTGACATTGGCTCTTTTCCATATATCTGGTATTTTTTGATTCAGCTAAAGATTTTAAGAAAATTTCCTTCAATGGCGTTAGCAACTGGTGAGAACATTCGGTGTAAATTATCAGGCCCTTGTGACTTTGATGGCTTCAATTTAGAAATTGCCTTCAAGATTACATTTTCTGAGATGTCCACTGTTGTTATTGCCTCGTTAAAATCCCTGTCTGGAAAATCTGGTATTGGCTCTTCTCCCTCTGTTTCAAACACACTTGCAAAAAAACAACAACATTGAACAGTCCTGCTTTTTGGTTGATGTCATGTGTAAGGGTCCCACATGGTAATTTTAGCTGACTTAAACTGGTTTTGGTTTTTAGTTTAGATCTAACAGTTTAGGCCCTATACTTAAATTGTACTTCAGTTTAAACAAGTAAGAATATATCTGATCAATACTCATCAAAGTTTAAATAAAAACATCTAATTACCTAGATATAGTATTACATACCAGGCGCGTAGTTAGCCCTGTTATGATGTTAAATCAGACTTGTGCTAGGGGGTTTGGGGGCATGCTCCCCCGGGAAAAATGATAAAAATGGTGCGATCTGGTGCATTCTGAGTGTTCCAAAGTATGTTATTATCAACCTTTAAATCAACAATTTTTAGGATAATGAATCAACAACCCAAATTTTGTGCCATATTTTCTCCAAGATCAATCCAGATGCGCACGTCAGTACAGAAATAAATACATTCACATTTTACAAGGGGTCTCAGGGGCATAGGCCCCCGAAGCTAAAGAAATGTAAAAAAATGAGGATTTTCCTTTTTTACATCAAATATTACATACCATATTATTTATATTAGCTAGCCCTGTAATGATGTGGATTCAGACTCGTGCTAGGAGGGTCCGGGGGCATGCCCATTCCCCGGATTTTTTTAAATTGTGCAATCTGGCGCATTCTGGGTGTTCTTAAATACGTCATTATCAACCTGAGGATACTTTTCAAGAATAGTAAAACTTATTCGCCGTATCAGCCACCAATACCTATCCAGATTAGCATGTTAGCACGGAAGTAAATACATTTAGATTTTCCAATGGGGGTCTAGGGGACTTCTCCCCAGAAGCCGAAGATTTAAAAAAAATCAAACGTAATGAAGGCTTTTCCTATAAGGTGAGATTTTTTTTGCAGGGCTCCCTATATAGATCCCCAAAACTATGAGCTTGCTCCCCAAATCCCTGAAATAATTACCAGTGCTCCCCAGCTCCCCGAAAATAAATATACATTATCCACAGATCCCCAAAACACCTGCCCCCCCCCCCCCCCCCCCTTAAATGAATGTTCTTATCTGATCTCACGCTTTTGCTAATTTCGTACTATTCTTTCGTACCACAATCTAGAATATTCCACTTTTTAAACCAGGAAGTTGAAAATAATAAATGTTTAGTAGAGTTACATCACAGCGGTAGTATACTATAGATACATTATTATTTTTTATTTTCAGATATATTTATTTTTTAATCCGCAGGCTATTTTATATTATTTTGGTGAGAATCACTGTGTACTACTTTGTTCTGATGATTGTGTCTCCCCTTGGTTTTAATATACTCGACTGTGTTTACTTTTGAAACGAGGCCTACTCAGGCGACGTTTGATTGGTCAGTTCGAACACAGAACACAGGAGCGGCAAAGACAAGACGACGTGAGTAACCTTCGCGTCAGAGAAACAAAACTCAGCAAGATTTACGTTAATACGTAATTGTCGCATCTAGGAATCATATCATACCCGTAGTTCCTTCACTATACCCCCGATTCGCGGTGTTACATGTTTCATCCCGAGCTAAATTGCCATCTTTTGGCGGACCACTGGCCCATTTCAACTTTCAGCCACGGGACACATTTTGCAATTTTTGGGGATGACAAAATGCCACTCGTGCAAACACGCGTATTTTGAAGTCTGAACATGCACTTTTGAATCCGTTATCTTCACTTTTATTGAAGAAGACTTCGTTCTTAAATGTTGACAATAATTTTATGACGTCACAATGCAAGTTTGAACATGCTCCCAATCTTGCAATGTTAGACTGCGAGGAAGAGAACTAGTTTCAGGAATATTGGAATACAACAACATGTCCCTAGATGACTGAGCTTACTTTAACATATGGCATTGATTACTTTATTATCCATTTAAAGACAATTGATGATAGGGTAGTTTTTCATTTATTAAAATCTAGAAATTGTGTTTCAATGTTGTTTTTGATCTGTTTATGGCACTATGTTGTTGCCCATAGACTATGTGCTGTCAAATCTCTGGTGCTTCTCTCAATGTACTTTATACTCATGTAACACATGTTTCAATACACAGCACTACAATCATAAGGTTCGAGCCTCACCATAGGCACAGTTTTGTGTCCTTGAGAAAGTCACACTTTACATGTATCCTCTGCCCTAAGGCCTGCTTAGTACTGGTTCAACCCAGGAAGACCCGTCCTTAGATGACTGAAAAATTGTTTACTGAGGCGTAAAAAATCAAAACAAGCAAACAGCACCTTACAAATTAAGAGGACTTCAATCTGATCCCTTTCTCCTGAAAGAGCCTTTTCATTGCCAGGAGGCTAGACTGCCCTTTACCGGCCTCTACTGACTTTGGCTTAGATTTTAAAATATTGATGGTTTGCATCGATATCCGTACAAATATACTTTACCATTTAAATTACTGATTAAAATTAGTTTTAAGGGCTCCTGCCCCCACACCCCTGAAGACGGGAAGTATGCAAAAAAAATATAGAAATATTTAGATTCAAGCTCACCTTAGTATATAAAACTTAGTCGCAGGTTCCAGCCTCACCGGCGTCAGTGCGTTGTGTCCTAGAGCAAGATACATTAATCCTAGCTTATTACTGGTTCAAACCAGGAAGACCCGTCCCGTTATAACTGAAAGATTGTTGATGGGGTGTAAAGAATCAAACAAACAAACAAAAACTTAGTCAAGGTCAGTAGAGACCAGTAAAGTGCAGTCTAGCCTCGATACATACATTAACCCAGCAAACACAAAATGTTGATGCGACCATTATATATGTCGCAGCGACATTTTAATGTTTTGCTGAATATACTTACAGTACTTTGAATATTGTGAGGCTGTGGGGGCAGTACTACTGTACTACTATTTGTAAAATGCCAGAATTAACTTATTTTAAACGGAGACCGGTAAAGTGCAGTTGTCCTGATTGCCTTCTGTTCTAGCTTAGCCATCTACTTTCTGGCAAAAATTACACATGTTTTTAAAATCACCTCACAATCTGCTTTCTGAGGAGCTCAGTGGTAGGGTGTTAGACTTTGGATTGAATGCTGGGGTGATAGTTTGAGACTCACCTGAGGCACTGTTTTGTGTCTTTGAGCAAGACACTTTATCCTCTGCTTAGTGTTGGTTTGACACAGGAAGACAGGAAAATTGTTCCAACATCACCGGAAAATTGTTGACTGGGACATAAAGCATCAACACAAACAAAAGCAATCAGCCCTCTTCTTGGGGTTTTCATCCTCCTAAAAAGCTAATGAAAAGGCTGCTGTATCAGGGATGCAGACTAACATTTTTTCGCCAGAAGCAAGTTGGGCCCCTAAAATTAAATGATTGGGGGCCCAGCCCAAAACTAAGGGGCCCAGGATTTGGCAGAAAATTGAACTCAGTTCAACACAATTCATTTGCTTAACTCATACCCTCAGAATCGGTAGTCCTCAGTTATTGACCATATAAACTGTATATTTGGAATCAGGTGAATGAAGATTTGTAAACTTGATTTGACATACATACAACCCTTTTTCAGGGGCAAGCTGGGCCCCTAAACATTTAGTTTAGGGGCCCAGCCCAAATTTTAGGGGAACTGGGCTACTGGGCCCCTGTTAGTCTTTTTCCCTGTGTATTCATCCTATTGGAATGTTTATTCACTACAGAACAGGAGTCGACTGTCTTATCTTGCATTAAAGAAGGCCGCACTACTGAATTTCTCAGAAGTGGCCTAATGTCGCTTTCAGAGCTCTCGGAAACGCAGAATTACGCGTATTGGTACGCACGTTTTTTCCCTGGGACGCATGTTTTTTGCTAGGCAGGAGTCCCGCGTACGCATGTTTTCTTAGTCGGCACGCGCTAAAAATCCAGTAGCTGGCAGATAAATAAACACCGGTAGATCAAAAGCCCTTTGATATTATCGATCGCGACACGCTTTTTGAGCGTGGGCGACGTGATTAGTGTCCTGTCTCTGTTGACTTGGACTGCAGTGTAGCATTTCTGACAGGTGATTGACAGGATTACCGATGCGGGACAGTGTGATTATTACGAGGTGATAAGCAAGGATTATCAGATAATTGTTTGAAACAGATGCGCTACCGATCTACCGTTAATTAAAGGGAGAAAAACTAATATGGTATTGTAAATAACATCGGACTACCGACTTCCGAATTCGACTGATTAGGGATGAAAAAAAAAACATATTTAATTGCACTCGTTTGCGATTTCAGCAACATAAACATGGAGAAAAAAATAATAAGATTACGGATTTGTATTTCGTCATTCGTTCATTGCTACGGCAAACAAAAGAGTCTGAGAATTGTTGAAAAAAAAAAAACAAAAAAAAAAAAACAAAAAAAAAAAAAAAACAAAAAAAAAAAACAAAAAAAAAAAACGGTACAGCGGTAAGCCGTATACGGTAACGTCCGACTAACAAAAGTTCCAAATGAAGCTACACTATTCAAGCCGATTGTCTCGATGAATAAACACAAACAAATCACTTTCAGCAAGTAAAATCGTTCATTCTAAATGTAAAATGACTTAGTACTGTCAGTCTATTCATTGCAATCGCCGTAGACACCAGCGAGATGCGTTTTTATAAGAAAAAAAAGACTTCCATCTGCATAAGATTATACAAAACAGAGGACTACCGTCTGTCTGCCTGCCTGCCTGCCTGCCTGCCTGCCTGTCTGTCTGTCTGTCTGTCTGTCTGTCTGTCTTGTTAATGAATAAAACAAGTACCAACAGTTTAATTTTTTATTTTGATAAGGCCAAACAAAAAAAAATGTGTGTTGAGGTTACATGAAAAAATATAGCAAAATATTTTGTTTTGTTAAGTAGGAACAATCCATTAATGCTTAATGGGTTAAAATCAGTCAATCTAAAAATTATTCAAATGTATCACTTCCGGCTAAAATGGAAAAGATATACGGTAAGCATAAGTTGGTAGGACTCCAACTTTTTTTGAGTGGGACTCCCACTTTTTCCAGTGGGACTCCTACTTTTGCCAGATGGGAGTCCTGAACTCCTGTTTTCAAAATCCTAGTGAGAGCTCTGGCTTTTGAAAAAGTCAAGTACTTGACCCTTGGTCACAGCTGGAAAGTTGTCAGGTCATCACACAGTGCCCAATATTGCAGGTAGACAGCAATAGAAGTGTAAATTGAAAGCTTGTAAAATTTGTAGAAATATGGGTTTGACGAACTGTGTCTTGTCTTTTTCATGGGGTACTCAAAGCAGAGGAACAGATAAGCCACTTTTTGGGGTATTTAAGCAATTAAATTTGTTGTGTTGGGCCGGGCCGCGTAGCGCAGTCGGTAACGTGTCTGGCTACAGATGCGTGTCTGACTGCAGATCCAGGGGTCGCGAGTTCGATCCCGGCCCGGTCCCATACTTTCGTGGAGATTGATCATGAAATAATTTCTAAGGTCATTCTCCTCCCTTCCGCTGATTCATTCAAGAAGGGTTGTTGTCAGTTACAAGCGAAAGTATGTGCTTGAATTACTGGTTAACTGCTTGTTCAAGCCTGCCCAGGAAAAAGTGTGGTTAGGTGAACTGACCGTCCCGCAATGACCTTAGCTGTTGACTTGGGACGTAAAGCAAACAAACCAACAACAACAATTAAATTTGTGAAAAATAAACAATTATTTTCAAATGAAGGGGTAACATAAAGCAATTTAATTTTGGAAAAAGCAATTGTTTTCTAAATGAAGGGGTAACGAAAACTTAAAGCAATTCAATTTTGGAAAAAAACACACTAAAACTCTTAAATATGAATACAACTCATCATGGTAGCACACCTCCTGTTCTGCATCGTACTTTTGTTGTGATGTTCTCCTTTGTCACAGTCATTTACTTATTCTACTTTGATACAAGCAAGTCATTTGTCAGATACTGGCTAAAGTATTTGTGCAAAGCACTTTGATCTGTGTGTTTCTTCCATTACTAAGATTAGGTACATGTACTTATAAATAAGCAATTTTAAAAATATATGTGGGGTAAAAAAATATTTTTAAGCAATTATTTTTGATAAAAAAGGCAATTGATAAAAATCTAGTGGGGTAAATACCCAATTGAACTGAAAGCTTATCTGGACCTCTGCTCAAAGTATACTAGTGCAAAGAAGTAGAGAAATTGCAACCAATCCATAAATGTCAGATTTGTAAAGCATTGTCACTCTGATAGCTTGGCATCGGCCTTGCTTTTAGTCCAAGATGCTGAATGCATATATTATGATTAAAGTAATATAGAAATCTAATATACTGGTTCATTTGTGGGTGGTTATGATGACTTTCTTGTTAAGATTTCCATCCATAGTTTTTCTAAGGTTTCATCAGGAGCTAAGTGGCTCAGTACTAGAGTTATTGGCTCTAGACCTAGAGGCCGGGGGTTCGAGCCTCACCGGCATCACTATGTTGTGTCCTTGAGTAAGACGCATTTATCCTTGCTTAGTACTGGTTCAACCCAGGAAGACCCGTCCCAACATAACTGAGAAATTGTTGACTGGGATGTAAAGAACCAAATCAAACAAACAAACCAAGGTTTTATCCCTGGTCCAAAATAAAAAAGGACAAAAAATCATGAGTTTAAATGATTTAAAAGTAGTGTTGTATCGATGATCGATTATAATTGATGATCAATCAAAAATTTCTTTCGATTCTACTAATCGATTGTGTTTGGTAACAATCGATTATAATCGGAAACATTCACACATGACCCTCTTGTAGGCTACTATTCTAAATTTGGAACTTTGCTACAAGAAAATGCAATCCATAAATTCAAAGGTTTATGGAGGAATAAAGAAATAAACTGTAATTACAGCAACTAAGAAGTCTTCAGTGCACACCTTAACCCTTTGTATGCTAATGACTCCTAAATGGCAGTAAATGCCTACTTTAACAAAGAGTGAAAACTCTGATGAAATGCCACAGAAAACTGCATTTTATCAGGGTCTACACTGTTTGCTAAGACATAAAATATCTTCAGAGAAAGAAATATAATTTTAATTGGAAATAATAAACTGTGACCCCTGTTGAAAACAATAGACCTTCTCAAATTTATTGTTTCAAACCAGAAGGAAGAATCCATAAGTGCATAAAGGATTAAAATGCCAATTGCTGTTTAATTGAATTTGCTGTCAGGACCAGTTGTGGTATTTGATACTGTATATAAAATAACATGACACTGTCCCTAACAATTTTTATATTTGAGAAGAGTTTCAAACACTACAAGGATAGACATTCTATGGGATGGAGCCTGTTTTTCCCTTTCATTTGATAAGTTTCGATTATAATCTATCATCGATCGAAACCTCCTGACTGATTATTTTCGATGATCGATTATGAAAAATCCAATAATCGAACAACACTATTTAAAAGTATACCAAAGGACAGTGGAAAACCAGATGGTTCTAATTTGTTGTTACACATGAAGGAAACATACAAAATTTGAAACCTGTGCAATTTTGTACAGGTTTCATATTTTATACATTTCCATGGTTGTACAGATGTATGTATGTTACACAACCCACATAACAGATGCCAGAGATTTGGCCATTTAATATGAACATTGTATTTGAATTGCGGGAAATACAGCCAGCGCAGGGGTTAACCATTTTATTCTTTTCAGCAATATTTTGCAATTTTATACTGAAGGACACGCTTCCATATTGGCATGAGCAGTTCTTTAGTTAAACGCCTTATGCGAGAAGCCATTTTTTCTCATTGTTTATCTTTAATTTATTTTGCAATCTTATTTTAAAACTTCTTTTTAAGGTTGGCCAAAGTAAAGAAACATGGATGATTATGTGAAAATAGAGAAAATTGGAGAAGGTGAGAAAACAATTTACTTTTCAGTTTACTTATTTACCGAAAAATACCCAGCATCATGCAGAGAGTTAGTCATCATGAGTTTCCCAAATGAAGGTTTATCATTCATCTGCTACAAATAATCAAATAAACATTTGAAATCCGAAATATAATCATTTAGCCTTAAAGCTCCCAGGTGAACAAATAATCAAAGTCAAATTTTAGGGAGTTTTAAGGACAATAAGTCTTGGGCCATTTAATAGAGTGTTGATGGTGGTCCACTTTTAGTTTATATGCTGGCTGGAATATTACTAAAGAAGATTTGAGCTGCTTGCTGACAAAAACCAACAAAATCACCTGTCCCCCAAGAGAACACTGAGCTTCTTTCCACCTGATTTGATTCTGGTTTACCTGTTATTTCGTTAAAGATGTGGCTCTGACATTTGATACTAGTTTTCTTGTTTCTCAGAAAAGATATTGTGTATACGTGTACTCGACAAGATTAACTAGCACTGCGGCCAATGTTTCTTATTAGGAAATATATAAAAGATGCCCCTATATGAAATGTTTTATTTCCAGGACTTTAGTTAAGAGTGTGTACGGAAAAACTAATTTTCTTAGTTCTCAACAAAAACATATGTTGTTACATTTTGACATATGTAGACTTAGACCAGCCTCTGCAGCCTCCTGTTAAGCTAAGAAACTCCAAATGAAGTTCAATCAGTAGCTTAATGAGACGGTTCTTTTGAGCACCCAAAACATATGTTAAATCTATTTAGGTAAGAAAATATTTACAATTTTACGCTCAAAAATTTTGTTTATCTAAAACTGTGATTTCTTAATGAATTTCTCTGTGACTGTACATGTATATTTGCAGGGACATATGGTGTAGTTTATAAAGGGAAGAACAAAAAGACTGGTCGACTGGTGGCCCTCAAGAAGATTCGACTAGAGAGTGAAGATGAAGGTGTCCCCTCCACTGCTATTAGAGAGATTTCCCTCCTGAAAGAGTTACAACATGCTAACATTGTTGCGTGAGTGCCAATTATACAATGTAGATAATATTATAATAGTCCTATTTCTCAAAATGGCAAATCTGCACATGTATCAGAGCGATTTAATCTGATATAGTTCTTGAGTGATTGCCAAATGCCTAAAAGACTTAAAAAAGAAAATCTTTTATAAGTTGATTATTTTCAATTTCATTAATTTTGTCTTAATTTTAATTTATTCATTCTTTGATTTTAGTCCAAACTGTAGTGTATATCTATACATGTATACTACTTTATAGTGAATGTTTAAAAGCTCATGATGCTTTGATTGTTTTCAGTTTCATCTGTTTTAGAAGTAATATTTAAAGCTTAGGATTAGGAGTAAAATTAATTTTTCAGGAATGAGATTTTTGTCTGATTTATTACAGCATCTAAATATTATCACTTACCCCTGTATATTTGATAATAGTCATCCTTGTGTGTATTATCTGTCAGGGTCATCAGATTGATGTGTGTGTTGTAATGGCTACCACTGTGCAGGGTTTATTCTAAAATTCAAAAATCCAGGGGGTATTTTTAAGAATAGTCAGCATTTTACGTAAATATTTATATTTTCTCTTCTTTGTTTATAACTTTATATAAGAAATACCCCCCTCCTTCTTAAAATTAGGGGGGCTCTTTCAAAAATTGGGGGGAATCCCCAATCCCCAGGCCTAGAATAAACCCTGCCTGTGTCTGTCTGATTTTTTGATGTTTTTATTTTAATATCACTATCAATGTTACCTGGTAACCCTTGTGTATTTATGTATTTGTCAGAGAGCTATTTTAAAGGGTTTTGAGGAATATTGTGAAAACATAACCACAGTTGAAATGTAGATAGTAAAATATATGAGCCAGTGCATGAGATTTCCAACAATGTGTTATGTGCGACTAGCAAAGCCTCTGATCAGCCTGCACATATGCGCAGTCTGATCAGAGCCTTTGCTAGTCACTTGAGTATTCTATGATTGTTAAGCTACTGATTGAACGCCATTTGGAGTTTCTAAGCTTGAAAGGAGGCTCACCTGGCTGCACAGGCTCTTCTGAGTCTACACATGTCAAAATGCCACATTTTTGAAAAATTCATGCCATGGCTCAAATGTGGTAGTTTGGCTATAATGTCTTCTATATTCACCTTGAAGGTTAGAAGATGTTTTGATGCAGGAAAATAAACTCTACCTGGTGTTTGAGTTCCTGTCTATGGATCTGAAGAGGTATATGGATACCATTCCTAGTGGCCAGTTCATGGATAAAATGTTAGTCAAGGTAATACCAATCTACACTGTTTTATCATTTTGCCACATGCATTCCAGACTCCAGTGACATTGCTCTATACATGTATCTGGGTTGTTATGCTCCCAGCTTTGAAATGGTAAGCAATAATGCTATTAGCTAATTCAGCTTGTGTGTGTTTGCATGTGTCTGTGATTCCCTCCTTTGCAAGTTGCACCTCCGTTGTCAGCAAGATAATCGAAAGTTATAAGTGCAAAAGGTTTGGATATTGGTTAGGGGGTGAGCAGATTATCTGGTTGGAGGCACAGTTATTCACAGATACAATCTAGTCTATGGATTATATGAGCATATAGTGGGTCATTTTGAACATAATCTCACCCTGTACCCATTACAGATACTATTAGGGCTGCAACGATACAGGTACCTTACGATACGTATCACAATATTTGCTGATCACGATACAATATATCGCAATACATTTTTGACAACATGAGAACCATAGAAATATTATAACATAGATCTATGAAATTAGGAGAATAGTAAAAACTCAAATATTAAACCTTGTCATGCTGGATGTTTTATGTACTACACTCTTCCCCAGTTTTTCATAAATATGCAAACTTATTAGGATAGCTACAGTGTACTTACATGGTCCAGGGATTTTTTTTGCAATTTTGGGAAGGGGCCCTAGGGCCTTTCAGATTGGGAAAATTAGCGCGGTAAACCACTATTTTGGGAAATTTTCTAAACAAACAAGAACAGCATTTTTGGTCAGTTTAAAAACAAAATTCGCAATTACACATACTATTGCCATTAAATTGAAGGAAAATAGGATGCAATTCTAGTAGATTGTCATCATGTAGCTTGTGTGTGTGTGTGTGTTTTTTTTTTTTTTTTGAGATTGGGAATTTTTTTTCAAATTGGGAAAAAAGTCACCTAAATCCCATTGGGAAAGGGGCCGAATTTCGGCCCCTGAGGACACCAAAAAATCCCTGTGGTCCAGTATATAAGATTTTGGTACTTGTCTCTACCGTCCCGCCATGACCATAGCTGTTGACTTGGGATGTAAAGAAACAAAACAAACATACTTGTCACATCAAAGAGCAGTGAAGGTCCAGGTGAGTCTGTGCATATACACACCAGAGAGTCTTCACTGCTGTGACTGCTGGCATACATGAACTTTGTAGATACAGGCTCAGATCAAAATTAAGATCCCTAGCTTGGCTGGATAAGTTGGGCCAAATAAAAAGAATACCTGTGTTTAGGGTAACCCGGCCCTACCTAAATTTACTGTTGAAACCTAGATTTTTTTCAAGTTTTCTTGAAAAAATATAATAAAATGCCTTTCAAAATGCATAAAATTTTATTTTTTTTTCCAGAAAAAAAAATTAGCAAAAATGTGTGTGCCTACCCTACCTACATTTTTTTACCCGTTTCCCGAAACACAATTACTTTTTTATTTGGCCTTAGCTAGCTTGGATGTTTATTAGAGGCATTTGCGCATATGCAATAAGTACCTAAATCTTGGCACTGACCCATCTATTTGAAGAATAATATGATCACTAATTTTGCTATAGATGTGATAGTACCATTTTCATTGGAGACATTTGGTTTTATTGTTTCAGAGTTACACATATCAAATTACACAGGGCATTTTATACTGTCATCAAAGAAGAGTGTTACACAGAGATTTGAAACCACAGAATCTTCTTATAGATAACAATGGTGTTATAAAGCTGGCAGATTTTGGTCTTGCCAGAGCATTTGGTGTACCTGTCAGAGTCTATACACACGAGGTAAGCAGTTGGTTTTGTTACCATGAGTACCAGGGACTTACTGAACCAGAGACTACTGAAGTTGTTATAAATGAGCCGTGGCATGTGATTTCCAACAATGTGGCATTTTGACAAGTGTAGACTCAGACCAGCCTGTGCCGCCTTCTTTTAAGATTAGAAACTCTAAATGGTGTTCAGTCAGTAGCTTAACAATCATAGAATACTCCAGCGACTAGCAAAGGCTCTGATCAGACTGCGCGTATGCGCAGGCTGATCTGAGGCTTTGCTGGTCACACATACCACATTGTTGGAAATCTCATGCACTGGCTCAAATAAGAAATCTTGAGTCAAGAGCTGTATTAGTCCTGAAAATGATACAAGTCCCAAACGAATGCATGTCTCGTGAGACTGAGAGATTTATGCTGAAATAATGGGCAAAACATGTGTTGTGACATATTAGATTTCTAAAAAAAATGGTAGATTATAAAATGAAAATTTTCTTGATACTACAATTTTAGAAAAGGGTGCTTTCCCATTTAAAAAGATTGCATGATAATCAGTTTGTCTACACAATGCATACTGTACATGTGTGGAAGTTCCAGGCTTTCACGTTTTATGATGAAAGTGTTAGCCTGTCTCTTTAAAGAGGAAACAATCAATTTATTAGATGAGCTTGAAAGGGCATGATAAGAAACAAACTTATGAGCCGTGACATGTGATTTCCAACAATGTGGCATTTTCACACGAGTAGACTCAGACGAGCCTGTGCAGCCTCCTTTTAGGCTTAGAAACTCCAAATGTTTTCAGTCAGTAGCTTAACACTCATAGAATATTAAAGCGACAAGCAATGGCTCTGATCAGACTGCGCATATGCGCAGGCTGGTCTGAGCCTTTGCTGGTCGCACATACCACATTGTTGGAAATTTCATGTCGCAGCTCAATTATGGGAAAGGAACCCTGTATACTATACACTACACTGAAGATGGAGTCTGATCAGGATCTTCCCTGTTTGCTATTCCTGTAAACCATTATTTTATTTGAGAAGAAAAAGAGTAAAGTGTTCGAAATTTTAGAGCATTTACTGTGTATTTAGCTGGCACCCTTTCAAGGTTCGGATCAATTATTTCAGGTTGTGACTTTATGGTACAGGGCACCTGAAATTCTCTTGGGATCACAGAGATACTCAACACCTGTTGACATCTGGAGTATAGGCTGTATCTTCGCAGAGATGGTTACCAAGAGACCTCTATTCCATGGGGATTCAGAAATCGACCAGTTATTCAGAATTTTCAGGTAGTGTTCTTTAAAGTTGATACAAAAAAATAAATATTCAAAATGATGATCTGCTTTCACATGTCCTGCTGGATGTGGTAGTTATAAATATGTTTTTTGAAAAATGTTTTATTTTTGAAGAAACTTGTTGAATCATTCTCAGCTGATAAAGTGTGCACATCATCACCAGATTTAATAAATTTACTAAAACCCTCAGCTGCAATTTCTATTAGGTCATCTGTGTTTTCCCGAAGATTTAAAGAAGACAGTTTAGGTGTCCAAGTAGCCGCACAGGTGCGACTACTTGGACAGCTAAACTGTCTTCTTGAAGCCTTTATTGTAGGAGTTTTCTTCACAAAAATAAGTGAAATAGCTATGTTCTGCACTAAAGTAGCAGGCTCCTCATCTCTATTGCTGGCCACTAGTGTTTGTGGAAAACACTGGGTCTTCTGTTATAAATATGGCTTGATATTTCATGTGAATTATCTGAAGTTGTGCTCACTTTGTCAGCTGAAGTTATGAAATTAAAACATTTTATGGCATAAAATAAATTTGCTGCTAGCATATGTACAAAGTAAGGTTGAGGTAAACCTTGGTGCAAAATGTAGGCCTCTTGCCCAACAAGATAGCTGAGTGTACATGTTCTTTTTAAGAGTGACTCAGGACTTTAGTTAAGAGTGTGTAACAGAAAAATAATTTTTCTTATTTCTCAACCAAAACATATGTTGTGGGTACTAGAAAGAAACGTCTCAATGAGAGAGTTTTTTTTGAGCACCCAAAACATATGCTAAAAATTATGGGTAAGAAAATATTTACAATTAAACGCTGAAATGCTTTGTTTATCTAAACCTGTGGTAACTTTAAGTTCAAATATATGTTCAGAACCAAAATCTCTGACCCATGATACCTACATGTAATTTGTTATCTGCAGGGGTGTGGAGATAGTAAAATTTTCTACTTGTCCAGGGACAAGTAAAAAGCCAAAATGTACTTGTCCATAGAAAATGTGACTTGTCCGAAAGAACAAATAAGCTTATACCTTACAGTGCTTAAACAATTTATTCTTTTCAAAAACAGTATGAAACCAGATATATATCAACTTGTGTAAACAGTATGGATCCTGATCAGCTGGCTTCTCTTGTAAAGAGTGTAGATCCAGATAGGGCTGGCACGATTAATCGAAATATCGGTTAATTGGTCGATATACAAAAGAAAAACGATTATCGATATGAAAATTCAAAAATCGGTTACTTTTAATGGATATTCTGTCTATTTATTCAATTAAAATCCAAGCGTAATTGCCTCATGTTATTTTTTGTTCAGACCGGAAGTGCCCTGAAGTGCATTGTCGTAAACAGTAGATGTGTATAAATTGCTGTAACGAAGTAGTAAAACGTTGGGCTCTGCAGGCTTACTCAACAGCTGATTGTTAGAAAAAAGTTATACTTGCGCTTCTCTGTTTTAAAGTAGTACAAAATCACGAAATATTCAGCAGATGAATAATCTAGCATAAAAGTTTTCTCCGCGGTTAAATTCGAGTTTAGAAGCTTTCAATTTTACTGACGTTTACAGTGGGTCTTATTTTACACAAAGATGTTTGTGTCATGCATATTTGACTTCCTTTTGTATGACGTCACGCAACATGAAATTAACAACAAAAATGGCCGACTGCGAGTTTAATTACCGACTTTGCCAATTAGCAAGTCAATTTTCTCCCAACAGAGTGGATGACAACTTGTTTTGAGCAAAGGTGCCACTTTTTATTTAAAACCTATTATCTTTTGAATATAAAACACATGCTTAGCTACTTAGTGTTGTTTAGCGAAATGATGGGGAAATCAATGCCATTGACCATGCAAGAGTTGTCAAAACGTTCCGAGACCCTCTGTCAAGTTTGAGCGATTACTAATCGGTTATATATCGAAATGCAAGAACCGATTATCGATTAGCATTGTGGCTTCCATTAGCCAGCCCTAGATCCAGATCAGCTGGCTGGATTCTGAAAAGCTGGCTTCACTTGTAAACAGTGTAGATCCAGATTAGCTGGCCTCTGAAGAAGCCAGCTGATCAGGATCCACACTGTTGTCAATCATGAATGCAAGATGTGAGCTGATAATAATCAATCAAAATATGAAATACAGAATTGTGTTAACTTAATGCATTTGTACTTGTCCAGGGACAAGTAAATAGAAATTTTCAACTTGTCCTGATTGAAATGGGACCAGGTCGGACAAGTCAGGCATGGTATTTCCACAGTCCTGGTTATCTGTTGTAGTGACAATTGGCATTTATCAAGTTTATAACATAAATTCATCAGATTGTTTTTCTCCTATTCCACAGAACACTTACCACTCCAACAGAGGATACGTGGCCTGGTGTTTCAAGTCTCCCAGACTATAAACCATCTTTTCCTAATTGGAAGACAAATCAACTTGCTCAGTCAGTCAAACAACTAGATAATATTGGACTTGATCTCTTAC
Organism: Loripinus fragilis; assembly: GCA_964019695.1. Classification (NCBI taxonomy): domain Eukaryota; kingdom Metazoa; phylum Mollusca; class Bivalvia; order Lucinida; family Lucinidae; genus Loripinus; species Loripinus fragilis. The sequence goes on from OZ026516.1 coordinate 23,765,909, forward strand.
AGGTACAGCATTTCATGTGGGGATCCAGAAAGTTCCATCAGGGGGTGGTTCAGGTCCAGGCCAAGAGGTTGCAAACTTTTTTCATGCTCAACTCAACTGAGCACGAAATTTCAATTGCTCATAAAAACTAAAATACCGACAAATGAAGAAGTTTCTTGCTTTAAGTCTTTCAGATGTTCTATCTATCATGCTAATAAATGTTAAAATGCCAACACTTGTTGGCATTTTAACATTTATGAGCATGATAAATTTCCTGCTCAGCTGAGTTTGGCATGGAAAAAGTTTTATAACCTCAGGGCCAGTATTCATAAAAAACATATATGCAGAGTAAGCAGAGCGGGCCACTATCGTCCTACTAGCGAAACCACATTTGAATGGCATTTAGCTGGTTGGTCAATGATGGCGCGACACTAAATAATGGCTAGGTAGCTTTATGAATTTCCAAAGGGCCCATATTAGTATTCCTAAGGGAACCTACAGCTTGGTGATATTCCAGGGAGTGGGGGGTGGGGATGTCCAGACCCCAGTACCCCCTCAGGATCCGTACATGCATTTTTTACATGGACATGGGTGAAAGTATTTAGGATCATTCCCAAATTCAGAAGTTTTCATATTCTGGTCCTTCAGGGAATAATGGGTTCTGGTAGAAAGCAGAATATCCCCGGAGCTAGGAGACTTATTATTTGAGTAGCCAGCAGACATTTTCGTGAAACTAGCCAAATGTACTGCCTTATCAAATAAAGAACATACTAATCTGACAAAGTAGTCAAGGTAGAACTCAAGGTAGATGGCTTGTTTTACCAGCTGCTGGTGTTTAAAGCCTAATCAGCATTGTGGAAATGGCGGATCATGGTGTAAACATTCTGTGTCCACATATTTGAAGTGTAATATTTTCAGCCTCATATAATACCCCCATTAAGACATACATGTAAGAAAAGATCTCTGAGCTAATTACAGTTTGATTATACCATGGGTGACATCACAAAATTAAATAATATGTGTAGTCAAAATATCTGCCATGAGCAAATTAAATATACAAATCAGTAAAATAGGGAAAAAATTAGTTGAACATTATGCACATTTCAAACATTATAATTTCACCTGTGATAATATATTATTATTATTTTTTTTTTTCAATTGTGAAATATACACACTTGGCTTCCTTGAGTCCACTTCAAATTTCAAACGCCTTGGCAAATACATAAGTTTAGAACGATGATATTGATTAGAGCCAAACCTAGTGATATTCACCTTTGCATAGTCTTTTATCCACCGACTGACAAAATCGAGGGATATAGTGATCAAGTTTTGGCATATGTTTGCAGTGAATGAAGATGAAACTATAGCTGCTCAGTCTTGTCAGAGCCATCCCAACTTGCATACATACAATGGACTAACGCTCAGTCTAAAAGCATGGCCTCTAGCCCACTAGATAGCTGTTTGTACATGTTTAAATAGTGACTTTGCACATTAAAGCAAGTACCAATACCTCATGAGCTGACCTATTTCTACTTGTATTTGTACACACTTAACCATGAAACACCATCAAAAATTTGCAGCAGACGACATTTTCAAATTTGTCCTTTAGAAACCAAATAAGACTTGAAATATCAATTCTTATTTTATATGACAATATAGAAAAGTGTTGAAAAGTTGTCATCAGCTACAGTTGTGATTGGAGCATATACTCTTTGCCAACTAGTGTCATCTGTTGATAACCTTTGCAAACAGTTTGAACCCAGATCAGGGTGACAAAATGTTGGGCCTGATCAGGATCCAAAGTTCTCAAACTGTTAACCATTCTGATAGTATTCCTGAAAGAGTTTTAAAAAAAGTTGATTTTGGAAAAAATCAGCAGACAACAAAAGAAAGAAAAATTGTTCAGTAGGCAAAGAGTTTAAGGTTAATGTTTAAATTTTGTTTTATTTTCAGATAATGCTTACATATGACCCTGCAACAAGAATCTCAGCAAAAGAAGCTTTAAATCACCCATACTTTGCCGATCTTGACAAGTCAGTGCTTCCAGCACAGTCATAGGGGTTAATCTGTCTCGCACTCCACTCTCCACTGTTCTTTCAGAAGTGTTAGGATCATATGTCGGAGTCAACCAATTTGAAAATGATACTTGTTGCCTAGTTGACCAGCTAAGACTTGTGAGTCTGCATGAATTAACCAGTGGAAGCTCTCAAGCCTGCACATAGGTACAGACTTGCAAAAACCTCCACTGTATTAATGCAAAGAATGGAAATAAAGGCACGGATAAAAAAATAATGAGCATCACTGGATAACTGCATCACTGGATAACTGTGTATGCATATTTTGATATACAGTAAAACCTGTCTTAAGTGGCCACTCAAAAATAGACAAAACAAAGGTCTTAAAGACAAATGGTAGCTTAACGAAGGTCAAATGTATTGCAGAATGCTCTCTTGGACTTTTGACCTGCGTTAATTGATGATCATTCTTGAAAACCAATCTTCTTTTTGAGTGGCCGCTTAATACGGGTTTTACTGTATATGTAGGTTCTTTCAGATTTAATATGCCATGCTCAAGCCATGTTAGTGACCTTTATTGTTAACCTTCAGCACCCTAGATAAGCAGCGTATTTGCATAAATATGCAATTAAAATCCTCAAAAAAGCAATTAAAATGAAATGTGTGCGTAGCGAAAAGCAATTCTAACAATCGGTATGCAATTACATGCGATGTCATTGCGTACCATTTGGTCCATTTCATTTCCATTTCGGTAATAAACAAATGCCAGTCGGGTATTGATTTTTTTTTTTTACTAGCGAGCATGCAATATAACTCAAGTTTATGATTAAAATATCGGTGCGCAGTCCAGTATTTCGCGGAAAAACACTACTATGAAAGTGAAACTTTGCAAAGTGTACACGCTCGGGATGAGATTTGCTTCAGGTACAATAAAATCTGCTAGTTTGATACTTTAGAAAGGCAGACGATGGGAGTGAATAAATATGCAATCACATTCCTGATGTCTTCATGTAATAAGAAAATGTGTAATCACAGAATAAAAATGTGGCGTAAAAAAAATATGAAAATACGCAATTGTTTTTGTAAGTACGCAATTCAGGATAACCAGGTTGCGTAAATACCCAATTGACCCAAAATCTTATCTAGGGCGCTGAACCTTGGTAGGGGTGACACTGTTTATTTGACAAAAATGTATTTCATTGAATTATTTTATTAGCATGGCTGGGTTTGTCTAAAATCATGAAAAGGTAGATTCTGCTTTGTATATTAACTCTTTGCCTACTAGTGTCATCTGCTGATAACTTTTGCAAACAGTTTGGACCGAGATCAGGTCCAACATTACGTTGGGCCTGAGCTGGATCCAAACTGTTTGACTTTCTAATGGTATTTCTACAGGAATATTTTTTGAAAAAGTTGATTTTGAAATAAAACAACATACTACAAAAAAGCATGCAAAATTACCCAGTAGGCAGAGTTCAACATTCAAATGTAATGCAGACAGATTGGAGAGTATATGAGTTCAACACTGCTAAAAGATCAGTTTTAAGTGGTCTATTTAACCTGTTGTAGCTTTTGATTGACTGCATGCAGTTTAGCTATATGCTTGTTTTTTAAAATTAACCCTTAAAGCATCAATCACATGACAAAAAAAGTTGTCATGTTTGTCATCTGCTGAAATGTTTTAGAAACCTCTTAGACAAACAGTGTAGACCCAGATAGGAGCAGTTGATCTGGGTGACCACACTGTCTGCCTCTATACTTAAATTAGTCATTAATATCAGCAGAGATATGCAGCAGACAAGTTAAGCAGACAGCATTTTTAGATGCATTTTTGTCGGTGCTTTGAGAGTTGAGTTAAAATGCTTTCACAGATGCAAACAGTGCCGTCTTTCAAAAGCTACAGAACGATTTAATACTAAAATGTTTGTAAATGAGCTACATTATGGGGAAAAAGGATCAGTCGCACATTTTGAGTCAGTATGTGAAAGCAGGTTTCAAAACATTCCAGTTTGGTCATAGAGATTGGTATGAGTCTACCAAAAGATGTTTGATGTTCAGCCAAGTAGTTCTGAATGTTATTTCCAGTGACAAAACTAGACCTGTGTTACTGTCTGCTTGGGCATAGTTTTTTTTGCATTGAAGTTGGACATACTTTAGTTTATAGTATGCATCAGTCATTTGTAACCACTGTTCTTTACCCCCTTCCACCTACGGGCATGGCGTGGCCTTCCACCCAGGGGGGCTGGGTGGCCTTCTATCTGCAGGGATGGGGTGGCCTTCCATCTATGGAGATGGGGTGGCTTTCCACCTACGGGGATGGGTACGGGAATGTGGTGGGTTATAGCAGGGATAATGAGCAGAACAATTCTCAAGTCCCCAGTGCAGGGTACATGCAGATTGCTGAACTAGTGCTATTATGCAAATAAACCGGGGACCATCCATCACGCTCTTTAAATGATAAATGCCTTGGGGTTATCCCCAAGGAATTTATCATTTTAAAGGGCTGGCTAGTACCCGCAGTGCAGGGCTGTAATTTTTAAATAGTTATTGTCCCCACCAAGCCCTGTATGTGGGGGCAGTGGTTTCCAAAATCGAGTTCATTAGTTTTACTATCAGAATGTGCAGCTGTATTCTTCTTTGTCGTGGTCTGGCTCATATATAAGCTATTTATCAAAACCGATCATGTGTTCAAATATTTAAATTGAGATATAATGTAGACATAGATTTCCTGTAAACATGAGCTGAGTCACTAAAATACTTGCCTTAGGCTTGTGGTGAGTAAACCTCAAACCAGTCTTCTCAGCAAAATAGCTCAAGTTATTTGATGTTTGGTACTTAGGCATGTAAGGTAGTACCTACCTCTAACACTAATTAGTGTAGAGGACACCAGACTTTTTCGAGATTGAATAAAGCAAAGCTAGTTCTTGAATCGCCCTAGCATGAAAAACCATAGCAACCCAGAAGTTGAAAGCCACCATTTATACTAGTAAGCAAGGCAGTCTGTAACTTTACTTGCAGTATCAAAAAATTCTCTCCTGAGTTGGGAAGTCTGGTTTGTTCTTACCTCAAACCATAAGGTATGTCACAGGTTTAGAGATGTGGGTCATTGAATCTTCAACTCTTTGCTTGCTAGCGACAATATTTGTTGGCTGCTGATAACCTTTGCACTCAGTTTGGATCCAGATCAGGTCCAAAAGAATGTCTGTCCTGGTCCAGATCCAAATAGTTTGGCACTCTGTTAGTGTTCCTGAAAAACTTTCTGAAAAAGTTAAGTTTGGAAAAAGTCGGCCTCAAAATATTGAATTCGGCAGATTATAATAGCTTCTTTTGACTTATTTTCGGTATGTCTTTAAACTATTTAAACTTGAAATTGTTAACGTTTTGTAGGCATACTGCAAGTTTTTAAGATTTGATTTTCTAAAGGTCAGGATTTTGGAAATATTGAACTTTCACTCTCAGTCTGTATATGGATTTCTAGCTTTGATCACAGTCAGATTGGTTAAATGATCATTGAAGCCGTTGCATGTATGTTTTGAACAACATCTGTATTATGGAGTGATCAGTTTGTGAATGCAGCTAAATGTTATAGATTTGTATGTGTGTACATGCCGTTTTCTATATCCTTTCCCTTGATAAGGGTTTTCAGATTGCTGTGTATCTTTCACAAAAAGACATTTTTTGTGAGTAGTCATTATAAGCATCTCATTCTTAATGAGATGCTTCCAATAAGTACCCAGGGCTCAAGCTTAGTGAGACTTGAAAACGTCTCTCTAATCCAGGGCTCTAAAAATCCACTGGTCTATTCGTATTTACGAGTGCCTCAGGCTGCAAGGCAAGATTGATAAAACTTTATTCATGCTCAACTCAGCTGGGCATGAAATTTCAACTGCTCATTAAAACTAAAATACTAAAAAATAAAGACATTTCTTGCTTGAAAACTCTCAGATGTAGTATTTATTCTGCTAATAAATGTTAAAATGCCAACAATTGTTGGCATTTTAATATTTATGAGCAGCATAAATTTCATGCTCAGTCGAGTTGAGCATGAAATGTCTTGCTCGAAAACTCTCAGATGTAGTATTTATTCTGCTAATAAATGTTAAAATGCTAACAATTGTTGGCATTTTAATATTTATGAGCAGGATAAATTTCATGCTCAGTCGAGTTGAGCATGAAAAAAGTTTTATTACTTTGAGGCCTGATCTATTAGTGCTGTTTCTGGTAAATTGCCTCTACATAGGTAGACTATCAACATTAGCCAATGTAGAGGTCTTGTAAATTAATTCTGTCACTGTTTTATCTCTCTGTCCCTCTCATTTAAATATTGCTTTATTGTCTCTCAGTGATTGTTTTACAATGTGTATATAGAAAATCCAAAATAAAGCAAAAATATTGAAATTGTGTGTATGGTCTTCCTTTTCCTAGTGCCTAAAACTGTAAAATAAATCTGGGAAATCTCACACTTGAAAAACAGAAATTCAACATTGGCCCAAAGACCACTGGATTTTTCAAACAAGAAATGTCACAGTCACGTGACGAATGCCCCCAAAGGAATTGGTCTAGCATAAGACACATTCGAGGAAAGTTAGCTGTAATATAGGAGATATGCTCCAGACATGAAAAACCTAGAAATGAGGCCAGAAGTCAATGTCAAGGTAAAAGTGACCCAAAATGGTATGCACCACTCCGCCATCCCAAGAGGAATCAACACACCAAATTTGGGATTCCTACATCAAATAATATAGGAGATATGCTCCAGACACGATTATTCTAGAAACTAGGTCATAGGTCAAGATCACAGTGACCTAAAAATGGTATGCGACACCCAAAGACGTATCCATACAGAAAATTTTGGGATTCCCATCTCAATAATATGAAAGATATGTACTGGACACAATTATTCTACAAACAAGGTCAGAGGTCAAAGTGACCCAAAAATGGTACGTGACACTCAGCCATCAAAAGTTGCATCCACACACCAAATTTGGGATTCTTACCTTTAATAATATAAGATATGCTCCGGACACGATCACAGTGACCCATAAAATGGTACAAGACACTCCATCATCCCAAGATGCATGCATACACCAAAATTGGGATTCCTATCTCAAATAATATAAGAGATATGCTCCTGACACAATTATCATTAAAACTAGTTCAGAGGTCAAGGTCATAGTGACCAGAAAATGGTAAGTGACACTTCCCCATCCCAATATGCATATACACACCAAATTTGGAATTCCTACCTCAATAAATATAAGAGATATGCTCCCAACACAATAATTCTTAAAAGTAGGTCAGAGGTCAAGGTAAAAAAAAACCCAAAATGGTATGTGACACTCCATCATCTCAAGATACATTTAAACACCAAATTCGGAATTCTTATCTCCAAGAAATTAGGAGATATGCACCAGAGTCAATGCAGTTTCTAGAAACTAGGTCAGAGGTCAAGTTCAAGGTCATAGTGACCCAATTGTGGTTTAAGACACTCTGTCATCCCAAAATGCATTCACACTCCAAATTTGAGATTCCTACCTCAAATAATATTAGAGATATGCTCCAGACATGATTATTCTAAAAACTAGGTCAGAGGTCAAGGTCACAGTGACCCAAAATGGTTTGTGGCACTCCGCCATTCCAAGATGCATTTACACACAAAATTTGGAATTCCTATCTCAAAGAATATAGGAGATATGCACCAGACACAATGCAGTTTCTAGAAACTAGGTCAGAGGTCAAGTTCAAGGCCACAGTGACCAAAATATGGTACGGGACACTTCGTCATCCCAAGATGCATCCACACACCAAATTTGAGATTCCTACCTCAAATAACATAAGAGATATGCTCCAAATAGGATTAAACTAAAACTAGGTCATAGGTAAAGTTCAAGGTCAAAGTGACCCAATTATGGTTTGCTACACTTCCTCATCCCAAGATGCATCATCTCACCAAATTTGAGACTCCTAGCTCAAATAATATTAGAGATATGCTCCAGACATGATTATTCTACAAACTAGGCCAGAGGTCAAGGTCACAGTGACCCAAAATGGTTTGTGACACACTGCCATTCCAAAATGCATTTACACACAAAATGTGGAATTCCTATCTCAAAGAATATAGGAGATATGCGCCAGACTCAATGCAGTTTCTAGAAACTAGGTCAGAGGTCAAGTTCAAGGTCACAGTGACCAAATTATGCTATGGGACACTTCCTCATCCCAAGATGCATCCACACATCAAATTTGAGATTCCTACCTCAAATTATATAAGAGATATGCTCCGAATACGATTATTTTAAAAACTGGGTCAGAGGTCAAGGTCATAGTGACCAGAAAATGGTAAGTGACACTTCCCCATCCCAATATGCATATACACACCAAATTTGGAATTCCTACCTCAATAAATATAAGAGATATGCTCCCAACACAATAATTCTTAAAAGTAGGTCAGAGGTCAAGGTAAAAAAAAAAACAAAATGGTATGTGACACTCCTTCATCTCAAGATACATTTAAACACCAAATTCGGAATTCTTATCTCAAAGAAATTAGGAGATATGCACCAGAGTCAATGCAGTTTCTAGAAACTAGGTCAGAGGTCAAGTTCAAGGTCATAGTGACCCAATTGTGGTTTAAGACACTCTGTCATCCCAAAATGCATTCACACTCCAAATTTGAGATTCCTACCTCAAATAATATTAGAGATATGCTCCAGACATGATTATTCTAAAAACTAGGTCAGAGGTCAAGGTCACAGTGACCCAAAATGGTTAGTGGCACTCCGCCATTCCAAGATGCATTTACACACAAAATTTGGAATTCCTATCTCAAAGAATATAGGAGATATGCACCAGACACAATGCAGTTTCTAGAAACTAGGTCAGAGGTCAAGTTCAAGGCCACAGTGACCAAAATATGGTACGGGACACTTCTTCATCCCAAGATGCATCCACACACCAAATTTGAGATTCCTACCTCAAATAACATAAGAGATATGCTCCAAATAGGATTATACTAAAACTAGGTCATAGGTAAAGTTCAAGGTCAAAGTGACCAAATTATGGTTTGCTACACTTCCTCATCCCAAGATGCATCATCACACCAAATTTGAGACTCCTAGCTCAAATAATATTTGAGATATGCTCCAGACATGATTATTCTACAAACTAGGCCAGAGGTCAAGGTCACAGTGACCCAAAATGGTTTGTGACACTCCGCCATTCCAAAATGCATTTACACACAAAATGTGGAATTCCTATCTCAAAGAATATAGGAGATATGCGCCAGACTCAGTGCAGTTTCTAGAAACTAGGTCAGAGGTCAAGTTCAAGGTCACAGTGACCAAATTATGGTATGGGACACTTCCTCATCCCAAGATGCATCCACACACCAAATTTGAGATTCCTACCTCAAATAATATAAGAGATATGCTCCGAATACGATTATTTTAAAAACTGGGTCAGAGGTCAAGGTCACAGGGACCTGAAAATGGTGTGTGACACGCCGCCATCCAATGATGCATTCACACACCAAATTTGGAATTCCTACCTCAAAGAAAATGAGAGATATGTTCCCTACACAATAATTCTTAAAACTAGGTCAGAGGTCAAGGTCACAGTGACCCGAAAATGATAAATGACACTCTGTCATCCCAATATGCATTTACACACCAATTTTGGAATTCCTATCTCAAAGAATATATGAATATGCACCAGAATCAATGCCGTTTCTAGAAACTAGGTCAGAGGTCAAGGTCACAGTGACCCAATTATGGTACGCGACACTTCCTTATCTAAAGATGCATCCACACACCAAATTTGAAATTCCTACCTCAAATAATATAAGAGATATGCACGATTATTCTTAAAACTAGGTCAGAGGTCAAGGTCACAGTGACCCAAAAATAATAAGCGACACTCCTCCATCCCAAGATGCATCCACACACCAAATTTGGAATTCCTACCTCAAAGAATATAGGAGATATGCACCGGACACGAAGCGGGACGGACGGACATTTTATTACTATAAAAACTAAGTCAGAGGTCAAGGTCAAGGTCACAGTGACCCGAAAATGGTACGCGACGCTCCGCCACCCCAAGATGCATCCACACACCAAATTTGGAATTCCTACCGCAAAGAATATAGGAGATATGCACCGGACATGAAGCGGGACGGACGGACGGACAGTGCGATTACTAAATGCCTCCCAAAGTTCCTTTGGGGGCATAAAAAATGAAACTTATCCTGGAATTTGAAAAAACTAGAGCACCTGAAGGTCCTGAGGGCCTCACCTGATCTCTTCAATAATGTTAAAATAGGTCAAGGTCGACTACAGCTTATAATGAGACTGTATTGAGACATACCATATATTGGGGCTGCAGCCATTTTGGTCAAGTGACCTAAACAATCTAATGAATAATCTATCAAACAGCTGAGTGATTTCTGTGAAAAAGATGTTTAGATAGGTATATGGCAGTCCAAATGAGTGGCCTTTGATAAGAGGTCACAGGTCAGCTTGACATTTGGTACTTTAATAAAACCATGGTGACATTAGGTTAGACATTTCAGCTTAAACAGTTATAGAAAAATGAATATTTCAAGATTTCCCCCTTAAAAATGCATAAGGAATCAAATTTGACCTTGCCTTAAAGTAGGTCAAGGTCAACTTAGATTCATCATTTGTGCAAACCTTGTAGGGCTCATATCACCAATGCTACATACCAAGGTCATTGGCCTTTTGGTTCCAGAGTAGAAGATATTTAAAGAGTTTTTACCATATATGGGCATGGTGGCCATCTTAGTCATGTGACCAGAACAATTTGTATAAATTTTGGCTTACCAATCATAAGGAGCCGTCATATGAAATTTCAATTGGCTTAGTGGTTTCTGAGAAAACTGTGTTTTTATATGTTGATGGGACTCCAATATGAGCAACCTTGTCTGAAAAGTCAAAGGTCAACCTTGACCTTTGAAACTTATTTATAGCCAATGTATCATCAGACTGAACATATCAAGCTCGAATAATGACTTTGGCTGCCACGGTATTAAAGATATCCACTTTCCAAAAAATTCCCATTTAAATGCATAAGAAGCAAATTTGACCTTGACTTTAAGTAGGTCAAGGTCATCTTAGGATCATCATTTGAACAATCTTGTTAGGCCCTACAACCCCAATGCTACATACCAAGTCCCATGGTCACTGGCCATCTGGTTCTGGAGAAGATTTTTAAAGGGTTTTTACCATATATGGGCGTGGCGGCCATCTTGGTCATGTGAACAAAATATTTTGTATACATGTTAGCTAACTTATCATAAAGAGTCTTAACATGAAATTTGAGTTCAATTGGGCCAAAGGCTTGTAAGAAAGCTATGTTTATATATATTCTGGTTCTGGAGAAGATTTTTAAAGGGTTTTTATCGGCAGCCATCTTGGTCATGTGACCAGGACCATTTGAAAAAACTTTCGTTCCTGCGTCCAAAGGAGTCTCCATATGAAATTTGAGTTTATATGGCCCAATGATTTCAGAAGAAAAGATGTTTGAAAATGTTGACGGACGGATGCCGGAGTGACTGCTTTACTATTAGCTCGCCCATGAGCCTTCGGCTCAGGTGAGCTAAAAACAAAATAATCCTTGAAATATACTAAGTCCACGAAAGCTATACAAAACAATAGTATTTTGTGGTATCGGTTTCTAAAAACAATGAAAATCACTTGATAAAATCCCCATTGCCAGACCATATAGTCTGATCCTTCCTACGCTAAAATCTGGGCTAGATAAATCAAGTCCCAACTGAACGAAGAAAGAAAGGTGAGAAACTAATCTAAATGAGCTTGAAGGAGCAATGTATTTATAGAAACAAGTGTGAAGTGAATAGTGCATTAACCCTTATCCTGCCAATATTTTTGTCCAGAAATATATACACACCATTTCATAAGTAACTGATAATTGCACTGATTGAAAGCGTGGTAAGAAGAGAATGAAAAAAAATAAATAAGCAATGCTTATTAGATTAGATTGGTCTTTGGTTTATCCAAATGCATTGTATACTGAAGGACTTTAGAAAGGCACCAATTACATTTTACTGTCTCTTCCACATGGTTGATTTGAGGATGTTTTTTTTTTTATCACTTTTTATCCGATTACACATTAGACCAACCATGATTGCCATAGTTTTGATTTGCTCATGCGGTTCATTCTGACCTAACACTGACGTTAGTGTTTTTCAACAATTGTCTGACAACTGTGAAATTAGTTTAATTTAAAAGCAAACACTTTGAGCTAGTAGCCAATTATCTTAACCAATGGAAAAACAAGAAAAGTTTCGGAAATAATCAATTAATTACACTCCAGGTCTCAGTGTTAGTTTGCTAACGTAAGTCTTAATTTTTCAAACAGCAATAACAGGCGGATGATGTTCGCGCATGTCGCAATACTTTTGTCTTCTATGCTACAGGTTGCGAAGTATCGAGTGGCACGAAAAAATTTGATTATTGCTGTTCTTTACGATATAAACAGCCAATAACATCAAAAATAAAGATGTCACCTAGACGAAATAATCTTTTGGAGAGGCCTAAAACTTCATGATTTGATTTTGTCTTTCCTTGTGCTTTCGAGAACAAACATCGGTTCGAAAACTTTTTTAGGGCTCACTATGGAAGGTATTGATACTCTGTGACTTTTTAAATTTGGGATGTCTCAGAATAATCCCAACGTCACAGCAACCATAAGCCACAGCGTTTCGATTTTCTTATTGAATGCAAGCTAAATGAAGGGACTTGTCAATTTCATTTTTCACATAATTAAAATATTACATTTGACAATAAATTAGCATTTTAGCAGATGATGCGTTTCTAAAGTCCTTCAGTATACCTGTATTCATTCAAACAAAAATATAAAGAACATTTTATTAAAGTTGAAAAAATACACAAAAATATCATAATGATGGTGGCATCCTTGATTGTTTTTTCAAAGACATTTCTCTCTTTTCCCTCAAAATAGCTTTCTTGGCCTTAGCTATCCTGAAATACATGAGAAACACAATACATGTAACTTCCAAATATTTTTTCCTTTAGGCCAGAATTTTTTTTATTAGTCGATTTACAAACCCTCCTACTGTAAATTTCGGGAAAGTAGAGAAAAAATAAAATTTAATTTCTTAATTTTTTTTTTTCAGTTTATCCACTGACTCTAAATATTATTTGTTTCATAGAGAAAAAAAAATTAACTTTTTGAGGTTCTGTCTGTGTATTTTTGAGAGTGACACTGTTGAAAGTGATTGTCCTGCCTAGATTTTTAGAAAAAATATGAAATATTTAAAGATTTAATACAGACTGTTGGTTTACTAGTTTTACTGTTTTCTTCTGGAGATATTAAAAAAAAAGCTCTGAAAATGACCAGTCAACTGGTCATTTTCAGAGCTTTTTTTATTTCTTTTTGTTTCCCACCCCCCCACTCTAAATCTGATTTTTTTCCCCGTTTTGTTTTGTTTGATTTGATTCTTTACGTCCCATCAACAATCTTTCAGTTATAAAGGGACGGGTCTTCCTGGGTTGAACCAGTACTAAGCTAGGATTAATGTTCTTGCTCAAGGACACAACGCAGTGACGCCGGTGAGGCTCGAACCCGCGGCCCTTCGGTCTCGAGTCAAGCACTCTACCACTGAGCCACTGCGCTCCCTTTTTTTTTTTTTTTTCCCCGTAAATCAACTTATAAAAATTCTGGCCTTACGTACCTTTCAATATAGGAATCCATCTTTTATCCCATCTTTTCCATATTTGCCTAACCCTTACTTCATGATAACGCCTTTGACGGCTTTAAAATACTATGCGTTCGAAAATATTATGAAAAACAGAGCCTTTGCTCCTTGATTTTCTATAATATTTTTAAAAGTATTCAAAACTTTACAAAAAATTTTCATGATTTTTTTTTTCAAAGTTGTCTAAAAATAGAAAATGAGTCATGATCTAAAAATAGCACATGGAGTAAAGGGTTAAAATACTGTATCAATTGGACTTGCCCATTTCTAATTTAAGTGTTCTTTTGTGATCTTTTTCATTTAATTTTCATTTTGTATAGATATTCCTATACAAAACACAGTATACACCCTGAACAGATGCTGCATTCTACATGGGCCAGCACTGTTAGCCTATGTTCAATAAATCAGATACCAGGCTTAAATGTGTTGATACAGAATTAACCATTATCATGCTGAATATTATTTTGATTGTTTTGATTCTTTGAGCCCCAGTCAACAATTTATTAGTCATATTGGGACTGGTATTCCAGGGTCAAATCTAAGCAGAACTAAGCAGAGGATAAAGCACCTTGCTAAGGACACAACACAGTGCCTCCGATGAGGCGCAAACCCGCATCCCCTCGATCTCAAGTCATGCACTCTACCACTGACCTCCTCAGTAACCTATTAGATACTGCACTCCTCCTCAAATTTTATCCTGTTAACCTGCAGTATTCCAGTTGTAAGTATGTATTTTCAATCAGAGTGGAAAACAGTGTGGATCCTTGTCAGCTGAATTCATAAGGAGCCAGCTGATCTGGATCTTAGTTTTTATTCTTTAAATCCCAGTCAACAATTTTTCAGTCATGTTCAGACAGGGCTTTCTGGGTTGAACCAGTAAGCAGAAAATAAGTAACAGGTCTTGCTCAAGGACACAATGCAGCGCCCCCGGTGAGGCTCGAACTTGCAAACCCTCTATCTCTAGTCAAGCACTCTACCACTGAGCCACTAAATATGAAATTAACCCTTTTGCATGGAACTGCCTTTTAAATATTGAATTCACTTTGAAATATGGAATTTGAGAATTAGAAGACCATAAGTTTTTGTTAGTCAGCTTTTAACTCATTAGTGTGTGCTTAATGATTCATTGTGACTGCTTTCTTTTCTGATGAAGTACTTTGGTATTCTATATTGCAAACACTATGGTCCCAGATCAGACTGATCCCTCAGGAGCAGTCTGATCTGGGTTCATAGTGTTTGCTTTCATGATAAAAAGTAGTCTCAAGTGCATTTTTGAATATATACAGCAGGTGTAATAAGATGATTAGTGTTTACCCCAGGAACAAAAAAGGGCACGGTAACTTTATAAAAAAGGGCACTTTAAGCGTGCGATGAGCGATCAAAAAGGGCACTCTAAGCGCGTGCTGTGATCAAAAAGGGCACATTAACTTTGCGATAAGTGTGGTAGCTTAATAAGCTACCACACTGAGCTTAGGCTTATTTTTGCATGCAACCCTACTTTGATTGTTTGCTACAATAAGCTGGTAGTCTGTTCCCTAGTTCCCCTCAAATAAATTGGCTTGTCCCCCCTCCTCCCCATTAGTTTTCCTATGTTTTCTGTTTATACTAATTTGTTTTTATGCCCTTCAAAATTCTGTCTTTGTCCCCTCCTCCTCCTACCCCCCCTCCCCCCCCCCCCCCCCAAAAAAAAAAACAAAACAAAAAAAAAACAAAAAACTTTTGATCCCTGTTTACTTATAAAATAAAAAATCCAACATTCTTTCCTTTGATCCTCCAAAAAAGATGTTCTTTTTACAAAAAAACAAGGGATTATGATGCAATATGATTTCTGTTGCCCAGCAAAAATGATATCTTAATGTTCCCTGTCCTTGTTCCTCTCAAATTCTAGCATTTTATTTCCCCCCAAACCCCTGGGAGGGCCTCACTATGATGTTATGCTCAAAGGGAAAAAATGCAATAATATTTTCAAGGGAGGTACATTGATAAAAAATTAATTGGTGCAGAATATTTCTTTTTCAACAAAATTAAAAATGAGCTTTATTAAAAAGGTAGATCTATTAGGTAACATGTAATTTTTATTACACATCAAGTGAAGTAATAGAGCATTTAATTTACAACAAAAACAAAACAAACAGACTATTTCAAAGAGTTTGAAGTTACACAAAATTATTTTAATAAAGAAGAGTTATAAGAGTGTACATTGTGTAAACACCTCGGTAAATCTGTTTGATGACGCTGTCGAAGGCATGTGCACTGTCCAGACAGTCAACAAATTTCTTACATAATCTTACGTAATTAGGTCACCTGCTCTCGTATCTCGGATTACGGTAGTAACAAAGGAAAATGGACTTTTCATACTAGAAAAGTGACTGTTGTTTAATAGAAAAGGCTACGATCGGTCAGAAAAAAGGCATGGCACACGGGAAAAGGGGCATGGCGCTACAAGAAAAGGGCATGGCAAATAAGGGTTAAAGATTATTTGCATAGCAGTAAAGCAGCTGAAATTCGGAATCTAGCATGCTAGTGTTCAAATATTTTATAAAATAAATACTCGCATGTACCATTGGTGTAGCTCCCATTACCCAATAGCCAGGGTGCCCACTCTTAGTCTGAAATGAAATTCCCTGACTTTTCACTGACTTTTCCCTGACAAAAATTCATTTTTCCCTGACCATTTTACCGCGCTTTTCGCACACGCCTCCTCCCCTTCCAGCCCTCTGATACGCCCGCATTTTATAAAAACTGACATAAATCAAACTAAATCCTTAAAATATATGAGTTTTCCATCAGAAATATGTGTTTAAATAAAAAAGACACACAAAAGGAAGCAAGCGTGTAAAAGAACATTACATAATTTTGTGTTGTGTAAGATATTTTGTCAATATGTTATACAGCTTACTTGAGCTGGTTGGGGAATTTTGCCAGGTGTAAATGGGAGCAAACAACCCCCAGGACATGGCCAATTTGGACCCCAGGGACATGGTTGGCAAGATTTATGTAGGGGATCACAAAACATTGCTACATGTGCTTAATATATAAGCTGTGGGCCTCCTGGCTTTAGGTTTTTTTTTTTTATTTATAGTCAACATAAGATAATGGCCCCCAAGGTGTGGCCAGTTTGGACCCCAGGGGTTTGATTGGCAGGAGACCACTAGATATTGTTACAAATTAAATCAACAAGCTGTGGGGCTTATGGCTCCAGCCACTTCTGAGAATTTTTTTTTAAAGTTTTTCCCATTATAAGTCTATGGGAGCTGTATGTTACCCATGGCAGCCTTTCCCCTAGCTACTGTATGTACTTTACATTAAATTTGATCAGAACTGATACATACTCCTTTGAAAATGGAAGCAGACAACGACAACAGACCATCAATATACTCATTATCATATCTAACTTGAGCCTTTAACTCAGGTGAGTTAAAACAATGTGACCAAAAATTAGGTTTTAGATTATAATAACAGTTCCTAGCCAAAAGATATATATATATATTGGAAGAAACTGGATTGCATATTATATTCACCCTAACACTATTAAAGTCATCATCTCATATTTGTTTGTTTAATTTTTGAGGGGTTAACCAAGCATGATTTTAAAATTCCCTGACTTTTCCCTGACTTTTGAAGATTTTCTTATTTCCCTGACCATTTTACAGTATTCCCTGACTATTCCCTGACCTTGAAGGAAAACCAAATTTCCCTGCCTTTTCCCGGACGGGTGGGCACCCTGAATTATAGCGCATGTGTGTAATAAAAAATAGTAACATTCAAGGGAGGTCACCTAATATGGTAAAAGTTATCTTCCATACCACAAGGAACTGCTTGCAGAGGAAAGAATTCGCCCCCTCTTCCTTTAAGAGAAGTTCCCAATTTGAATAGGGATACAATTGATAACTTCATTAAGGTAGTCTACCTTGAATGTGCGTAACTTTTTCAGCTTTCTGGCTACGCTCTTGTCAGTCTTGTGTACATTCCTTAAAAGTAGGACCCATATATTTACTTTTAAAATTACACCTTATTCTGGATTTATGAATCTTTAATGAAATGAGATAGGGAAAATGAGTGGTGTACTATCCTAACACATTGAGACTTTAGGGTTTCAGCGAGTGGAGCTATCCAATATCTTTAGCAATTGAGACAAATGGCTGTGGACCTGTTGTCTACTGGATTGTGGTTTTGCCTGCCTATTATTTGGCACCTTTTCCTGTGTATAATGTGATGGACTTCTTTAAGAAGTCGGTATGGTGTGTTGCCCTGACGTAATTGGAGAGAAGATTTCTCGTATTTTTGTAAAGAGGCATCTCATTGGGAGGTACTCAGATGATTAGACATGTCTTCGGTTTCGAAGAAGAGGTGTCATGTGAGTTAAGCAGTCTCTACCTGCTCTATTTGGCAGTGTTGACCACGGTGGTGTTTGAGGCTGAATCTACTCGGTAACCCCACTCAGTCATTTTCAACCCAACCTTTTAAGAAATGAGGCAGAATTTTTTTATCATATGATGTCGCATCTGGGAGTGAAATAACGCCATGCAATAAAATGGATAAACCACTAGTGGTTTACAGATTTTCCGGAAACGTTATGAAATGACGTTTTTAACTTCAAGCATAAGGCAAACCCCATACGTTTTCACACCAAAATATGATTTCAAAATAATTGTAATGTCATATGATAAACAGAATCTAACATTCGTGCTTCAGTATTATTGAATTTATTAAACTCATTGCGACAAAGAGAAAATGCTCGGCAAGCTTTGCATTTTATCTCTTTTCCCCAACTTGTTTAATAAATGAGCCAGTGCATGAGATTTCCAACAATGCTGTATGTGCAACTTGCAAAGCCTCAGATCAGCTTGCACATACGTCAGTCTGATCAGAGCCTTTGCTAGTCGCTTGAGTATTCTATGATTGTTAAGCTACTGACTGAACATCATTTGGAGTTTCTAAGCTTAAAAGGATGATGCACAGGCTTGTCTATGTCTACATATGTCAAAATGCCACATTGTTGGAAATCACATGTCGTGGCTCAAAACATGAGCACTCCTGTAAGAACCTCTATTTACCTTTTCTGTATTAGTTGTTTTTCTTCCTCTGTCAACTCCTTTGGTTTAATACAGGCTTGAAATATCATATGTCTTATCTTTTCCAGACAGTCTGCCTGGTTGAGAATCATCTTTCTGGTTTTCTCTGATGTTACAATGAGCTCACCATGTTTTGTTATTCTTCCACGTTCCTGAAAGAAAATAGGATCACCACATTTTAAAATTTCACTGTAAAACAAACTAGAATTGTCAGAGAATCTGACTATAGCCCCGCTGCAGCGCTTTTCATGCAGTAAAAAGGCCAAGTTCTAAAGATATTAAGACGGAAAATCTAAAGACATTGAGCAGGAACAAAATTCTGACATCAAACAAGGGCCACAACTAAAATAAGCAAAAAATTACAGCTAACAATTCCCACCTAGATCTTGTCAATACGAATGCATATATACAATTTGGTGAATTCTGTCAATTTGTTCTCAAAATATTGCCCTGAAATGTATATCAAGGGCCATAACTCTGGTACAAATGTGGGAAAAATGATGTGTAACAATTCAAAGCTAGATCTTGTCAATATGAATGCATATTTAAAATTTGGTGAAATTCTGTCAATTTGATCTCAAGATATTGAGCCAAAACAAAATTCTGGCATAAATCAAGGGCCAAACTCCCGTACAAATGTGCTAATTGTGACTTGTAACAATCCCAAGCCAGATTTTGTCAATCAGACATGGGGCAAATTACTTTGGTATGTAATGCATTGAATTAGCATTACTTGCCAAAAATGTGCATTGAATAAGCATTACCATTACTTGATTTTATAAAAGTAATGCATTGAACTAGCATTATTTAAGAAAGTAATGCATTGAATAAAGCATTACTTCAATTCATGTGAAACAGAATCCTAAAATACTGTTAACTCTGAACACTTTTGATAAATTGAACAAAATGTGTACCATGAATACCAATCCAGATTAGCATGCTAGTACGAAAGTAAATACATTTAGATTTCCCAAGGGGGTCCGGAGGGCTTCCCCCCAGAAGCCTAAAAATTAAAATTAAGGTGAGATTTTTTTTTTTTACTTTTTTTGCAGGGCTCCCTAAATCCCCAAAACTATGAGCTTGCTGCCCAAAACTCTAAAAATAATTACCAGTGCTCCTCACAGCTCCCTGAAAATAAATAGCCATTCTCCCCAGATCCCCAAACCCCTGGGCGACCCACTACTACGCTCAGACAATGTACGAAATTTTAACTATTCAAATTATCATATTGAATAAGAAAACAAAATAATGGTCATCGTTGAAATTTTAATCACACTTACGTTTTACTATAAAGTGGTTGGCACACAAGATGATGGTTCTTATTACATCGGCGTGTGGGGAAGGCTCCAACGAGCCTGCATGTATGCATGACCTCGCCAGGGCTTTCCCTTCTCGCATAAACGAAGTATGCATGTTGAAGAAGACTCCGAACGACTTTTAAACATCTAGTCCTTCTGGACACGCCAGAATGAGCGATTATTAGAGGCTTTTGCGGATATGCGATAAGTTTGTATGCCCTTTTCTCACCATCCAGATCCTTGTCCCACTGAATTCTAATTGGTGATTTATTATTACTGTATTATCAAAACCAGTTTTGCCATACAGACAGAATTTGAAGAAAGTGCAAACCTACCCTCCTCCAAAACTTTCACAACATATCTATTCCGGAAAATGAAATGCAGCAGGTCCCCAGCAGCATACTTAAGATAAACGTTTACCAGCCATACTAACGTATAAAGTTGGTCATCCTTGTCGTCTGTGCTTCAGTTGGTTGCACGAGTAAAGCATACATAGGCTATTACACCCGATTTACTGTAGACTAGGCTTATTTGACAGTGTATGACAGCGCTCTGTCTGACACGCCCAGTCTCTGTTAGCTGGTCGCCGCTATAACGTTTGTTAGAATTTCATAATTTTCGAAAATTGGAGGAAATAACACTCAGATGTAGCAACCCCAGATCTTTTTTCAAGTGATCATATTTCATTGTATATTATTATACAACTGGGAAGCTTTCCAAAATAGTTTCTTATTTGTAAGTATATTTTATGGGAGGAAAATTATAAACATTTTGAGTCTCTTGACTGGATCAACAAAGCGCAGGCTAAATCTTAATCTCTAATCTCTTTTATTTTTGACTCCAATATATTTACCCTGTAGCTCAAATAACCACAGAGACACACTGTTAGTGTCAGTGGTCAAGTATCAAAATGTATGAACAGAACAATCAAGTGATAATTACCTTTATTGTGATCAAAACATTTGTTTCTTTGAAATTCATATTGGATTGTAACAAAATTCACACCATTTTAAAGCTCATTTAATTTGATTTAAAATGATTTATAGATAAAAAAAAACCCACAAAGTAATGCAAGTAATGCAGTGAATTTTGACTGAAGAAATGCACTGAATTAGCGTTAAAGTATATCAAAAACTGGTGAATTAATCATTACCTTGAATTACTTGAAAAAAGTGATGCATTAATAATAGTAAGTGAGTATGATCAGGAAATACCACAATCACAAACTGCAGACAACCCCGTGGCACCGCGAGGAAAAGCCACTCAACCATCACGAGACACCAGGAAGACAAATTAAGCAAAGCAATCAGCTCTCTTAATGCATTTGCATTAACAATAATTTCGCCCCATGTCTGTTGTCAATATGAGCATATATAAAATTTGGTGAATTTCTATCAATTGGTTCTCAAGATATTGAACAGAAACAAAATTTTGGCATAAATCAAGGACCATTACTCTGTTACAAATTTGGGAAAAATGATGAGTAACAATCCCAAGCTAGATCTTGTCAGTATGAATCCATATATAAAATTTGGTGAAAATATGTCAATTTGTTTTCAAGATAGTGAGTTGAAATCAATGGCCATAACTCTGGTACAAATTTGGGAAAAATAATGTGTAAATATCCAAGCTAGATCTTGTCAATATGAATGCATATATAAAATTTGGTGAAATTATGTCAATTTGTTCTCAAGATATTGAGCGGAAACAAAATTTTGTCTTAAATCAAGGGCCATAACTCTGGGAAATTTGGGAAAAACAATGTGTAACAATCCCAAGCTAGATCATGTCAATAGCAATGCACATACACAATTTGGATAACTTCCATAAGAGTTCTCAAGATATTGAGCGAAAACGAAATTATGAAGGACGGATGGACAAAAGAACAGACAGAATGACAGACAACCCAAATCCTAGCCCCCCCCCCCTTTTCAAAGAGGGGCTATAATAATATTCACATCAAAATGTTGAGATTTGAAAACACTGACAAATTTGTGTAGTTTAATATTGGCATTTTCTAAATTCGATGACTTTTTAAATTTATTTTCTATTCTCAGAGGGGCTAAGAATTCTCATAAGGGCTACAATTAAAGGAAAGAATATGCTCACACGTGGAAGCATATTCTTTCCTTTAATTGTAGCCCCTTTGAAGAATATAGAAACAGCCTCTGCAATCCTTAAGTTGTTTTACTGATTCAGATACTTGTATTCTATGGATGAGTGTACATTTATTGTTAATTGTGTAACTAAATTTGAAACCATATTTCAGTCTCTTACGAGGGACGTTTTTTATGTTCGTAGAGAGGTAGATTTAATGAAAACGGCGAAAGTAAATGCATACATCATGAATATATTTGGAAAGATTGAGCTTTTATCTATACATGCAACCTAAAATAATTTCAAAATGCATTACTTTAATGTCTTCTAAGAGGCAAAGACATACCTATATATCGCACACTGGAAATATGGCAGAAATATGACATTTATGGACTTAGTCTCCGACAGAACGTCAGTAACAATTGCATGAAAATGGGTCCATAGCCATACACAGCTTCTGAAAATTTGACTGCAGATCAAGGACACCATGTGCTACAATATTATATAAACAATATAGCAAATACACAGCAATTATTGGATATGGAAGATTAGTTTGGAACCTCAGCAAATTGAACAGTTGGCATATAAACTTTTATTGTAAAATTTGACACAATTGGAAGTTGGATACGGGCTTTTGAATGTGGCTAAATAATGTTAGCTGTAAAGCAGTATTATAATTTTTCTTGCTTATATGGTAGATGGTATTTTTGTGGTAACTTTCATTCCAAAACAAAGTTAATGCTTTTGTTTTATTAGAAATTAACTGCAAAATAAACAGTCTAGGGGGGTGCTAAAATCCCTTATTTTGTACATAAATGACGTCATGGAGTGTTACTATATTTAGAAAATACATTAAAACTGTTTTTGTGCCTCTAAACAGGTGTTGAAATCACTGCAATAAGAAAATTATGCAGATCCGATTGTTATTGTGTTTTCTACGCAGGGTTGATTTACCCCATCCACTTTTTATAACATGGGGGTATGCTAGTACCGGAAGTTGCCAGTTACACGCTTAAATCGATACATCAATATAACTGCTGACGAATGATTGAGTATATCATGTGCTATGCAAAACCAGAAGAAATTTTAAAATTTGTTCATAATCGTAATTTTAACAGATATAATAACTAGCACTTGACTGTGATTATTTTGGTATATTGATGGGTGCTTTAAAATTGTTATAGAACAGCAAACAACATGCTTATAGTTTTGCTGCACTTGTCTACAATTAGCGTTTGAATAATTAATTTTGATGGTGCAAAAGAAAAATCGGCTTGAAAAATGCTTATATCACCATAGCGAATGGAACTTAACAGCGTCTAATTTCCTGCTTGCTGCGTGGTTTAAATGGCATGGATTTCGACCAGTGTCTTTTTCATGCCCTATTCAAAGCTAAATATCTTGACCGAACTAAGCGCTAATGATGTAAAATTTATATCAGTTGATAGACAAAAGCTAGACCTTTCAAAATATATATACTTATGGTACAGTAAGTTCTATATTTGTAGAGATACAGCCCGATTATATGAACATAAAAAATGACCCTCGTATTTTAGTGATTTTTGTTTATAAATAGCACCCAATTAAAATACCCACCAGCTTTTTGGATTTTACAGTACTTAAATATGATATATTTAACCATACAGTAAAACCTGCCTTAAGCGGCCATTCAAAAATAGACAAAACAAAGATCTTAATGACAAATGGTAGCTTAATGAAGGTCGAAAGTATTGCAGAATGGTCCCCTTGGAGCATTCTGCAATAGTTTTGAGCTGCATTAAGTGATAATTGGTCTTGAAAACCAATTTTTGGTTTTCTTTTTGAGTGGCCGCTTAAGGCAGGTTTCACTGTACATGTACTTTAAATATTTATGCACATGTACAGCTATCCCAGGATGCATACAGGCAAGCCTGTCTTAACAGCTAACTTTTCAAGGACTACTAAAGGATATTCTTCTGCAGATTTCAAGGATTAAAAGGCATGATAAATATAATAAACATTTATATTACTGCTTTTCAAATGTCAGTCAACGAAGATGATACTTATAAATTAGTATAATGATGTTTTATCTTTATTTGCTGCAGCAAAGGAGGCAAAACATTTTGCATAATTTGGTCTTCATTGATAGAGTTTAGTAATGCAAAAAGGTAAAACTCAAAGTACTTTTCAAAGCTGTAGCTCTTTGCTTACTGGGTAATTTTTTCAAGCAAGCTTTTTTGTCATCTGCTGATGCTTTTTCAAAGTCAACTTTTTTTTGAAAAATTGTTTTGAGAATACCATCAGAGGGTCAAACAGGTTGGATCCAGATCAGGCCCGACATTTTGTTGGGCCTGATCTGGGTCCAAACTGTTTTTAAAGGTTATCAGCAGACCACACTAGTAGGTAAAGAGTTTAAAGTGTATACTTTTCATTCAGCAGTACAAGGAAATATACCTGTTCTTTAAGTTTAGGTTTTGCCCAATCTGGTATCCATTCTGCCTCATCAACATTGAACCTTATCTCAACCTTTGTATTTGCTGAAAATAAAATAGTACAGTAAAACCTGTGTAAAACAGCCTCTCTCAAAAAGACAGAAAATTGGTTTTCAAGACCAATTATCCCTTAATGCAGGTCAAAAGTATTGCAGAATGCTCCAAGGAGAGCATTCTGCAATACTTTCAACCTTTATTAAGCTACCATTTGTCATTAGGACATTTGTTTTGTCTATTTTTGAGTGGCCATTTTACACAGGTTTTATTGTACAGTGGAACCTAGGTAGCTTGATTTCTGATAACTCAAAGTTCCTGGTTAAATTGAAGTCAATTTGGGATACACATGAGTCACATAAGAGGGTTGTTAGCAAAAGTGTGCCCAAGATCATTATCATCAGGTTTTTGATTAACCTGCAGGTGCAGAGCATCACCCAGATAGCTGACAAAAACAACGGCAAATGTTCTAAAATTTCAAACACTTTATTCTTTCTGTTCTCAAATAAAATATTGTTTTCAGGGCTGGAATTCACAAAACTGCTTGTCAGAATAGCTAACAGGGAAGACCCTGATCAGACTGCTTCTTTATAAGGAGTCTGATCTGGATTAGCCTTTCTAAAGGCCTAGAACTGATAATGATCATAAACTTCTACTGAAGGCAAGCTACAATATAGACTAACCATGAATATAACTGTTTGGAAAGAAAAAAAAATATCATTACAATTTTATAACAACACTTTTATTAGCAGATTAGTAGCTAGTCTAGATCTAGGTCTGCACTGTTTGTCTGGCAATTTTAGCAGGCAACTAGTGTTCAAAATTTTAGAACGTTTACCAAAGCTGTATCAGATCTCACACCTGATCTCCAGGTGTTTCTTTCATGGCAGTCAACCGCCAAAATCTTCCACTCATGGTGGTCATTCTTTTCAATTTTTTCATCAGTTCAAATGTGTTTTTTTCTGTGAAGTGTTGCTATGAGGCAGTGTTTAAATGAACAACATATTTTGTATGGAAACTTTCTTTTGAAGAATCCAGCGATCACTTTGCTCTGACGTCACTG
Source organism: Loripinus fragilis (assembly GCA_964019695.1). Classification (NCBI taxonomy): domain Eukaryota; kingdom Metazoa; phylum Mollusca; class Bivalvia; order Lucinida; family Lucinidae; genus Loripinus; species Loripinus fragilis. Next base: position 23,791,656 of record OZ026516.1, read on the forward strand.
TCAACGTATCCTAAAACAACAGAAGGTGATAAAACTTCCTGTCAACCTGAATGTTTATGTAATTAAGCATTGTTCTGTTGATTGCGGATATATCCAGATTTGAAAACACTGCAGATCCAAATCATTTGGCTTCTGAAGAAGCAAATTAATCGGGATCCACAATGTTTTCCATGCAGCCTCAGAATCCACTGCATAAATTGAAAAACTGTAGATCCAAATAATTTGGCTTCTGAAGAAACATACTAATCAGGATCCACAATGTTTTCTATTCAGCATCAGAATCCACTACATAAATTGAAAAGACACAACTGAACTGGCTCTAAAACAAAAGTGAATGTTCTATATTAATGAGCAGGACAGGTGTTAACCCCGACTCACCTGTGTTGACACCGACTCACCTGTGTTGACATGCTGTCCTCCTGGACCACTGGATCTACAGCTATGTATTTGTAATCTCTCTGTAAAATAATCAAACATAAACATGAGGGTGCACATTGTTAACCCTTTGAATACAGATGGGTTATTCTTTCTGGTTTGATACAAGTAGCTTGGGATGGTCCGTTGTACACTTCTAGAGGTGTCAGGTTATAATTTTCAAAAATTATTGTATTATTTCATCTCAACATCTTGTTTCAAATTTACAAACAGTGTAGACCCTGATGAAATGCCGCATATAGCAGCATTTCATCTGGGTCCTCACTGTTTGTACAAGTATCCGTTTAGGGGTTTACATATACAAAGGGTTAAGTCATATAATTTTTGCTAGCATAGATACTGTCATTTTACCTACAACACCAGCAGGTCAAGAAACTGTTTTTCACTCCGATTGTATTCCTAAATTATTTGTTTTTTGAAAAACTTAATTTTGAGAATTTTTAAAAAAAATTAGCATACATTAACAAAAGCTTGAAAAATTCCCCAGCATGCAGAGTTTGAATCACTGATATATTGGCTATTATTTTCATATGCTGTTAACCTTAGCCTGCCAGTCATAACTTTTGTCATCTCTCTCTCATCTGCTTATGTCCTTAGGTAGCCTACATCGCAAACAATTTATACACATTATTACTTTAGTAACTTGATCTGATGGGTCGGATCACGTCGAGTGGCTGCGCCAGGAACATCGTATCACACGAGACGAAGTAGAGTGTGATCCGGTTGTTCCTTGCACAGCCACGAGACGTGATCCAACCCATCAGATCAAGTTACTAAAGTAATAATGTTAATATTATATACCTACATAAAAACAACAACAAACACTTCCATTTCAGTGATAAACGCAACAAAAATTTAAACTTGATACCGTGTGACGTGACGTTGCAACACCGTAGCAAATGACAACCCGCCAAATTTTTGATGACGTCACATTGGGTAAACATGTTCAGTAGAGCAGGAAAATGCATTTATCTTGTTTAATTCCCTTCTTTAATGCGGAAAAAGTAATTAAGGCTAAATCGTCAAAACGTCAGATGCAGTGGGTCGTGATTTTAGTGATGAGGGTATTGTAAAACATTATCGCTCAGATTGCGGTTCACCGTCAGGTGCTGGGTTTAATGCTTGTGAGGTGGGTAAAACATGGAGGATTGTGTTACGGAAAAATATCACCCTAGTAGGGTGATACAAAATTTTGTATTTTTGAGTCGGAAAAGGGGTTGTATCAGGTGTATTTCTTTGCAAGTATATAATAAAAACCCAGATCAGGCTGTTCCCTGTCTGGGAGCAAACGCATCAGGGTTTATAGTGTTTGCCTCCATGATAAAATCTAGTCTGAAGCATACTTGGATATACATTGTATGCAGCAGACAAGTTTTTAAATTCATTTTACAAATTGACTGAGAAAGGAAGGTACCCTGCATTGGGCACAAACTCTTGACCCTTTGTATTCGGGAAACCCCTAAACGGGTACTTTGGCGAACAGCCAATGGAGCAAACAAGAGCTTTGTTTTGCACGTGCCGCACCAGTATCACTTCTGGTGAATGAGATCGCTGTCTGAAGCGTATTGAATGGGCAAGTGACAATGGCAGCTGTCAATCAAATTTGTGTAATTCATGAGGCTATGAACGGTTGCGAAAATCAAAAGATTCATTGAAGGATTGCTTTGAAAATGTAAATATTAAGAAAATAACTGCAATTTAAGCTAAAAAGTATTGGCTTATCTGGACCTATGTATCCAGCTAGGATAGGTCTAATTTTTTGTCTAAGTTTTTCTTGTTTAGGGGGTTGAGCAGTGAAGGCTCTGCCTGTCTGCCTTTATGTACAGACTTGCCTGAATCTTGGTTCCTCACCAAATTGACGCCAATGTGATATTATGTAATAAAGTACCAAAATCGTGTGTGCTTGCCCATTGCCTGCTGAATGCGGATATATCCAGATTTGAAAACACTGTAAATCCAAATCCTTTGGCTTCTGAAGAAACATACGAATCAGGATCCACAATGTTTTCCATGCATAAATTGAAAAGACACAACTGAACTGGCGATTCATTTTTACACCCAACCCAAATGTTATGGCTACTCACTGGAAGCATATTGGTTAAACACTATTTGAGTCACAACATGTGATTTCCAACAATGTGGCATTTTGACATGAATATAGACTCGGACGAGCCTGTGCAGCCTCCTTTCAAGCCTAGAAGTTTCCGTCAGTAGCTTAATATTGATAGAATATTCAAACAACTAGCAAAGGCTCTGATCAGACTGTGCAGGCTGATCTGAGGCTTTACTGGTCGCACATACCACATTGTTGGAAGTCTCGTGTTGCGGCTCATTTAACATGTTTTGGGAGGAATAAGACAAATCTTTTAAAAAAACTATTAAAACAATCAGTTTTAACTCTTTGTCTACTTGATAATTTTGCATGCTTTTTTGTCCTTTGTTGATTTTTTTTAAAATCAACCTTTAAAAAAAATTCTTTCAGGAATACCGTCAGAGTGTCAAATAGTTTGGATCCAGATCAGGCCAGATGTATCTGGGTCCGAACTGTTTGCAAAAGTTATCAGCAGACGACACTAGTAGGCAAAGAGTTTAAGCATGATATAAGCTTAGGCCAAATAAAAAAAAATACCTGTGTTTAGGACAACCCGACCCTACCTAATTTTACTGGTAAAACCTAGACTTTTTTCAGGTTATCTGGAAAAAATAAAATTTTATGTATTTTGAAAGGCGAAATGCCTTTCAAAATGCATAAAATTATATTTTTTCCAGAAAAAAAAATAGAAAAAAAATGTGTGTGCCTACCCTACCTAAAATTTTCAGACCTGTTACCCCGAAACACACATATTTTTTTATTTGGCCTTACCAAGAGGTATATAGCCAGTGAACGTCTCTTCTGGTCCTTCTGAAGATGGTCTTGTGTGCTGCAAGAAAAAAACACTGATATAATTCATTAACTAGAATTCCCAGAATCAGATGTGTCGCCTGGCAAAACAGAAGTCAAACATGGAAAATTTGTTGAATTTATATCCCCTGCAAAGGGTTATTTTAGAGAAACTTATAAATCACAAAACATAAATCCCATTTCTCCAACCCCTAAGTTCACCTTGGGTATCATACAGAACAAAGTTAAAAGCCTATAAACTAGTTTTCAGTGGTTAGTTCAATAAAAAATGCTTCATTCCCTTTAATTTGATATGCGACATTTTTACACTGTAATATTGTGAGATGTCAAGTGCGTGCGAGAGAAACGGTGTGAAAAATTTTACACAGGTATAAAGATTGTGCAGAGACCTTTATCCGGTCAAAACCAGATATAAACAGGTAACTACAGCAAGTTTTACTCCAGACAGCTTATCTTACCCACTTTTTCTTAAATTCAGAACAGTCCCTTCATAATTTACGTGATTTACTAAAATTCCAAAGTCTGGGAAAAACTAAAGCTGGTCGTCTGCAATGTTTACATTTTATGAATGACAGTCACATGGTAGCTTTTTTTAAATTTAGTGCGGGGTCAGTGTGATGGCACTCACCGGGCGGAAATAGGTCGTGCCAAAATGGCAGACTTCAATTTCTGAACAGGGATTTATTTGCATTCCAATGCCAAAGAGATGCATTAGTAAGGTATACATATTCAATTTGTCATGCTTCACTTATTCTATAGTCATCATCAGGGGGAACAGCTATTAGGAAAATTGACCAGGGGTGAAACTAGTCCAACTGGTTAGACATAAGCATGCACCTGAATGATAGCAAAAGATGAAAATGTGAAATATGAACAACTGGAACGCAGAACTTTCAGAATTGGGAGTATGTTGCTTGCTTCTTGCCATTTCAATCCTTCCGGTCAGTTTGATCTCCATAGTGAATCAGAATTTTAGCTCGTGATGAGTTTGAAACGTAAGAAAATCCAGACGCATCTAAGTGAGAGTTCATAAAGTAAAGATAAAATGCCGAAAAAACAGGATCTAGCTGCAATTTCATTCAAGAAATAATAAAGTGTGTCTAAAATTTCCAAAATGCCTTATCAAAAAATGTTTTTAGCCCCAAAAAATTTTGTATATTCATTTTGCAATCACTCGTTTTTGCTGACTAGTTCTTTATTGATCATGGAGACGCTTGTTCAACCTATTACGTTTTTTTTCTTCTGAAAATTACAGTGCAGTTAACTTGATAAATCCTGGTACCTTTATCTATCTTTTGTCTCTATTTTTGAAATGAAAAAAAATGATTTTGGACTTTTTTTCAAGCATATCCCATGCGGTAAGACAGGAATTAACGGGACTACAATCCTAGAATTAAAACCATAGACATGCATGTCTATGACGTGATATACATTTTTGGTGTTTCCTGACCCATTTAACTGATGGTGAGCTATTGCTATCATGGAATGTCCATCCTACAGTTGTAAGTCAAAACACAGCCGAAAGATTTTTCTTGTTTCTTTTTTGTTTCTTTTTTTTTTGTTTTGTTTTTTTTTCTTCAAAATTCAAATTCCCACTCCCTGGCGTAATGATTGCATGCGATCATGCCAGTAGTAAATGAAAGAATGATAAGTTTTTCTCGTTATTTTTTTAGTGACCCAATCGTTTGAAGCCTTTTTTAAAAAAATGCATTAGAGTTTCCATACACATTAAATGAACTGGACTGCAGATTCATATATCACACCTGACCTTGGTGGTTTTATCAACCAACCAATCAGAGTGATTGATTTCACAAGAAGCATATAAGTGATCTACTGGACCTGCAGGAGATGGCGAAATACAAGTAGTGTCAGCGAGATGCTTGACGAGCTTGAGTGGCCATCTCTTGAGGCCCGTAGGGATCGGTCCTCCCTGCTTCTCTTTCATAAGATACATTCTGGTGCTGTGTCTACAGAAAAAGAAAAGTACCTGACCCCTGCTTACAGTTTGAAATCTACCAGGGCATCACACAGTGCCCAATACTGTAGATACCAGACATACAGTGATGCCCTGAAGAACTATTTCCCCCCCCCCCCCCAACTGTTCCACAGTAGAATGGTCTTTCTTCTTTGGTGGTCAATTCCCAGACTACTGAGGAGTTTAGGGCACTCTTCATTTAGTCAAAACACAGCCGAAAGATTTTTTTGCTTTTTTTTTTGTTTTGTTCTTCAAAATTCCAAATTCGCACTCCCTGGCGTAATAATTGCATGCGATCGTGCCAGTAGCAAAAGATAGGTAAGATAGTGATCCAGAGCCAGAGCACTGATTTTAACTCTTTAAGCATTAATGGATTGTTTCTACTTAACAAAACAAAATATTTTGGTATATTTTTTCATGTAACCTGAACCTCGGACCCAATACTGGGTCAGAGCCTAAACACACATTTTCTTGTTTGGCCTTATCAAAATAAAAGATTAAACTGTTGGTACTGGTTTTATTCATTAACAAGGCAGGCAGGCAGGCAGGCAGGCAGGCAGGCAGGCAGGCAGGCAGGCAGGCAGGCAGGCAGGCAGGCAGGCAGGCAGGCAGGCAGGCAGGCAGGCAGGCAGGCAGGCAGGCAGGCAGGCAGGCAGGCAGGCAGGCAGGCAGGCAGGCAGGCAGGCAGGCAGGCAGGCAGGCAGGCAGGCAGGCAGGCAGGCAGGCAGGCAGGCAGGCAGGCAGGCAGGCAGGCAGGCAGGCAGGCAGGCAGGCAGGCAGGCAGGCAGGCAGGCAGGCAGGCAGGCAGGCAGGCAGGCAGGCAGGCAGGCAGGCAGGCAGGCAGGCAGGCAGGCAGGCAGGCAGGCAGGCAGGCAGGCAGGCAGGCAGGCAGGCAGGCAGGCAGTCCTCTGTTTTGTGTAATCTTGTGCAGATGGAAGTATTTTTTCTTCTAAAAAAACGCATCTCGCTAGTGTCTACGGTGATTGAAATGAATAGACTGACCTTACTTCAGCACCCTAGATAAGCAGCGTATTTGCGTAAATACGCAGCAGCGTATTTGCGTAAATACGCAATTAAAATCCTCAAAAAAGCAATTAAAATGAAATGTGTGCGTACCGAAAAGCAATTCTAACGATTGGTATGCAATAACATGCGATGTCATTGCGTACCATTTGGTCCGTTTCGTTTCCATTTGGGTAATAAAACAAATGCCAGTCTGGTATTGATTCTTTTATACTAGCGAGCGCGCAATATAACTCTTTTTTGTGAATAAAATATTGGTGCCCAGTCCAGTATTTCACGGAAAAACACTATGATGAAGTGAAACTTTGCAAAGTGCACACGCTCGAATGTCAACAAGGGCATGAGATTTGCTTCAGGTACAATAAAATCCGCTAGTTTGATACTTTAGAAAGGCAGACGATGGGAGAAAATAAATATATGCAAGCACATTCCCGATCTTCATGCAATATGAAAACGTGTAATCACAGAAAAAAAAATGTGGCGTAAAAAATATGAAAATACGCAATTGTTTTTGCAAGTAAGCAATTGAGGATAACCAGGTTGCGTAAATAACCAATTGACCCAAAAGCTTATCTAGGGCGCTGTTACTTAGCCATTTAACATGGCTTCCATGATTTAAATTGAAAGATTTTACTTGCTGAAAGTGATTTGTTTGTTTATTCATCTAGACACTTGGCTTGAACAGATCGCACGGCTTGTAGTGTAGCTTCATTTTGAACTTTTGTCAGTCGGACGCTACCGTATACAGCTTACCGCTGTATACCGTTTTTTTTAAAAACAATTCTTAGACTCTTTTAGCAATGAACGAATGAAGAAATGCAAATCCGTAAACTTATTTTTTTTTTATTTTCTCCATGTTTATCTTGCTCAAATCGCTAACAAGTGCAATTATTAATATGTTTTCTCTTTCATCCCTAATCTGTCGAATTCCAAAGTCAGTAGTCCAATGTTGTTTACAATACCCTATTAGTTTTTCTACCTTTATTAACGGTAAATCGGTAGCACTTCTGTTTCAAACAATTATCCGATAATCCCTGCTTAATTACTTTAATAATCACCTCTTAATAATCACCCTGTCTCGCATCGGTAATCCTGTCAATCACCTGTCAGAATTGCTACACTGCAGTCAGAGTCATACGATTGGTCAACAGAGACAGGACCATAATCAAGTCTCCCGCAGCTCGAAAAGCGTGTAGTGATCGATAATATCAGAGGGCTGTGTTATTTAGTGTTTCCCCTAGCCAGTTTTAGCATGGTGCCGCGCCATGCCCCTTTTCTCTAGCGCCATGCCCTTTTTCCCAGCGCCATGCCCCTTTTCTCAAACTACATAAAATGGCCTACATTTTGGTAAAAAAACCATGAGAATCTGACAAAAACTAAGAAAGTTACAGTTTTTTCACTTTGAAGCCTGAAGTAGCAAGGAAGACACCTGCTGTTACAATATTTTACTCAGTGTTAATCCTTTTACAATGGTCACTAATTACCTGAGGCAATTTTGACACATCACTTTGGTGACAATACCCCAATAAGCAATTATTAAAAATGAAGTGTGAATTTGAACCACTGAACAATTTTAAGGTACAAACAAATACTGGAAAGAAAGGCAGTCTGGTTAAAAACTTAGGAAGTGATCTAGGCTATTAAAGAAAAAAAAATGATTTCCATAATCATGTGATTTATGATAAATTTTAAGAATTAAAAAAAAAATAAGTGTGTGCTCATAAATAGGTGTCAAGAAACTGCCATTCTGAAAATACTAAAATTAGTCAAATAATAAGAAGTGTAGTTTGCATTTAAAAAGGACAGATAACAGCTGCATCATGCTACCTTTTTATGGACATACCTTTTTATTTGGCAATATCATAATTTATTTCCAACTTCGGCTTAAAAGTGCCCTCTTAGCCTGTCGCCGCGTGTTAAAAATGCCCCCTTAGCCTGTCGCCGCGGGTTCAAAAGTGCCCTCTTGGCATGTTATCACGCGCTTAATGTGCCCTTTCCCTGGAAACTTTACCATGCCCTTTTTGGGGGCTGGGGGAAACACTATTATTATCTCAGCTACTGGATTTTTAGCGCGTGCCGACTAAAAAAAACATGCCTACGCAGAACTTCCGCCTAGCGAAAATCATGCGTGTCAGGGAAAAAACATGCGTACTAATACTAGTAATTCTGCGTTTCCGAGAGCGAAGACATTTGATGAAAGACCGCTGCATGTTTATAAATTTTGTGTTGCTGATATGTTTAAAGTCTTTTCCTTCTTTGTTACAAATGTTCAGTTAATATTTTTTGCTTAAATAAAAAAAAATATAGGGAGTAGCCATATCGCGCATGTGCAAGAGTTGTGATAAGGTGATATCTACACAGCAAACCAGGCGAAACATCTTGTTACAAATAGACAACTGAATCTTCACCCAAAGCTACTAAAACCATTGGTCTTCCTTGTAGGAATTTAGCTGATGCCGAGACTGCTCATAAAAAATCTGCATTCTAGACAAATATAGGGCAAAATATTGGGATTGAAAATGACACACCTGTAAATGACAAACACCCCAGCATTGAAAAAATCAAAGAAAATGCCAATGTGTCAAATTTTGATTTTCAACCTGTAACAGAGTCACAGGTAAGAAAATGTATAAAGCGACTGGACTCAAAAAAGGCCACTGGTGTTGATGCAATACCACCAAAAATAGTCAAAGCAGCTGCCCCTGTTATATCAAGGCATATTGCAAGCATGGCCAATGAAATGCAGGCTAAAGAAGCCTTCCCAACTCAGCTCAAAAGTGCTCAAGTAACCCCTATCTATAAAAAGGATGACCCATTCACTGAAAAAAATTACCGCCCTGTCAGCATTTTACCAACACTCTCTAAAATATATGAACGTCTCCTCAGCGAACAGCTGACGGAACACTTTAATTCTATTTTCCATGACTTCTTATCTGCTTTCAGAGCCTCTTATGGCTGTCAAACTACTCTTCTGCGACTTGTAGAAGACTGGAAACAGGCCCTAGATAACAACATGTATGTTGGTGCCATATTAATGGACCTGAGTAAGGCCTTTGATTGCATACCCCATGACCTCTTACTTGCAAAATTGCAGGCATATGGGGTCTCTAAACACTCTTGTAACCTTTTAGCAAGCTACCTATCCAATCGTCACCAGCGAGTGAAATTAGGGGATCACGTTAGTAGCTGGATGAAGATCATTAAAGGTGTCCCTCAGGGGTCCATCTTGGGCCCTCTTATTTTTAACATCTTTATTAATGACATCTTTTACTTCCTCAAGAAAAGTACAATGTACAACTACGCCGATGACAATACAGTATCGTATGCACATAAGCAACTTACTGTCCTAAAGGCTGTAGTAGAAAGTGAAACAGAAATCACACTGAATTGGTTTGATGATAACCAAATGCAGGCAAATCCTGGAAAGTTCCAAGCAATTGTGGGTGGTAAAAAGACCTTTTCTGAACTCAAGAGCTTCAGTGTCGCTGATAACACTATACCGTGTGAGGAGACAGTGAAGCTCTTGGGAGTAGAACTGGATTACCAGCTAAATTTTAATGAACAAGTTTCCAGGATTTGTCAGAAAGTAGCCAGACAACTAAATGTGCTTCAAAGGATCAGCAAATTTTTATCAGAAGAAACAAGGCTGTTAGTTTTTAAATCTTTTATCAGATCCAATTTTAACTACTGTCCTATTATCTGGCACTTTTGCAGCAAGGTTAATACTGAAAAGCTAGAGAAATTACAATACAGAGGTTTGAAAATTGTTTATAATTGTTATGAGTCTTCCTATGAAGAGCTTTTAACCAGAGCCAATTTACCAACACTGCACCTAGGAAGACTCAGAACAATTGCTCTAGAAACATACAAATGTATAAATAACTCTGCCCCCAAATATATCAGAGACTTAGTCAATCTAAAGCAGTCTTCCTACTCTTTCAGGTATGAGAATACACTACAAATACCTACGGTAAGAACTGTGGCAGAAATCTTTTCGCTTTGAAGCTGCCAGGGTGTGGAACAGCCTCCCGAATGAACTGAGAAAAGTTTCAGCTTTCAAGGACTTCGAGAGGCTTATCCGCACTTGGACTGGCCCAAAATGCAACTGTGCTGTATGCCACAGTTAATCTGCTTTTATAATCCTGCTGGCTTTACTTTTGCTTTTAAAATGTTCATTTTAATTTCAAATTATGTTTATAGCATGCTTCAACCCCCTTTATTTAGTTTATTTTATTTCATGTTCTATACCTACCCCACTTTTCGTTTATTTTTATGTCAAGGTCAGATATGTTGTTAGGTGTCGATTCTCTGTCAAGCAAATCTTCTGCCTATTTTGAATTTTTCGTGCAAGAGATGATGATTATCACTGTTTCTTCTCTTGCTGTTTCTTTCGACTTTCGCCAACTTGGTAGAAGGCTTGTTTTCAGGAATCTATTATGTAACATTAGATATTGACATGATATGCCCCAATGGAGGCTTGGCTATGACAACTGGAGGTTGGATAGCCCCACCAAAGGAGCTCATAGTAGATTATAATCGACCTGTGGGTGCCGGTCACCCAGGGGTCGTCTGGTGCAGACGGTCTATGTTGTGACTTGTACCTACAGGTCGGGTTGCCTTTTGAAAAATGCAAGGGTACTGCATTGACAAGGAGTGGGGACACAGAGCGGCCTGTTCCAGAAGCGAGCGGCTGACCTGGGTCCACACTATTTGTCTCTTTTTTTTTTTTTTTTTTTTTTTTTTTTTTTTCAGTAATTTATCTGGACTATTTTTAAGGGATAATTTTAACCTTATGTAAATATTGAATTCCCTGTGATGCTTGTAAATACCCGCCTGTGATAAAGCTTTAATGATAATGCCCAGTGATATAAGAATTCTTTTTCAGTATTTTTACAGCAAGAATCTTTCTGCTACTGTTTTATCTAAAATGTTTTTCTTTTACAGCTTATTTTTACTTGTTGAATATTAGCTTTATAATATGTTTGTCGGAAAATAGCTTTAATAGCTAATGTTATCTGTTTAAATGTATCCGACGTAAAATAAAGATTCTTGTATCTTGTATCTTGTATCTAGGGCGAGATTCTTGCTGTCTACTGGTGTCGCCCTAACTAGTGACTATCGAATCACTGTCAATCAACAATGTCGATGGTGCAGAAATTAACCTTGTTTAAAAAATCCTGGTTGCTAGACGGATAAATTTTGTCTAGAGATAATTTGCTCTTGTATCCCGAGGCTAAAATTCTTGATGAATTCGTCCTGACGTGGCCATGTACATGTCTGATAGCCCGGCAAGCACACGAAAACATTTTTCAGCCGTTTTCATGTCCTCCAAATACATTTCCGGTAATAGTCGTTATTTTCCGTGTCCGGAAGGTACTCACCAGTAACTCTGGGTCGGATCTGAAAGCCCCTGCCGAGCCGAGCTGCCGAGTGCCGACCTACATAGTTTATTTTTCAAATTCATCCTCGGTGGAGTTTTTTCATAAATAATCTTTATTTAAAATCTTCACATAGACTAAAATCGATAAGTGGAACAATAATAATAATAGTAAATAACAATACTTTTGATTTTATTGCCATTTTATTGCTCGCAGGGGGTCTGAGAGCCACAGCCGAGTGAAGCGAGGTTTCAGTTGATTTTTATTGGGAATTTGAGACGTCTACAAACAAGTTTGGCAAACATTCTGAAAATAAAAGATAATTGCGGAAAAAGTTTAAAGGAATCTTACTTACAGAACTACCGCCTTAGAACGGACAGCAGCCTAAGCCTCCGTGGGGCTTAAATGCATTTTACTGGTACCGAATCTTCGCCCTTGATTCTGCTGTTGTTGAAGTACAAGAAATGTTCAGCTCGCATGGAGGCCATCTAACTAATGCAATGTATCATCATGGAGAAACACTCTAATCAAATTAACACACCATGGTGAAACAAAGAAAAGGGCCCATGACTCACAGATAGTCAGAGCTAAAGAAAATCTCAAGTTGAGCCACGGTGGGTCCAGCTACAGATAAGTATCAGGCACCAACCCACCGATTAAAGCTTTACGTCAGAGCCGTCATAGAGTCTGAGGCCTGACCCACCGTCGTGCAATTAAAGAGGAAACCATAGCTGAGGGGGTGGACAGGGGGGGCGGGGGTACGGGGGTGGAGCGTGCGGAATCGGGGGTGGAGGGTGCGGAATCGGGGGTGGAGGGGGCGGGAAGCGGGGGTAGATGGGGCGGGAAGCAGGGATAGAGGGGGCGGGGAGCCTGGAAAGATTGGGGCGGGAAATTGATTTTTTTATAGAAAATTCAAAGACAATGGCAGATTTATGCCTATAAGTTATATTAAGGTCCACCAAGAAAAATATGCATATTTGTGTGGACTATTTTGTCACACGACCCACGTAATGTATGGCGCCAGTAGGATTTCAGCTTGATTTTTACTGTCGTTCAAAGAACAGAGATTACCGAGAAAACGAGATTATCAGGGTAGGTTGTCTTAAGGTGAATGATAGATTATGTCACTCAGTGACAGAAACAAATCCAACTAATATAGGAGGCTTTAAATATACTTTTTTAAGGAACCGATTAGCCTAATTGTGCAAAGAACCAAATTGACTTCTGTAAACTAATAAAAAGTTAAAACACAACATGAGTTGTGCTATGTTCGATAGTTCGCATTTTGATATATAATTGTCAGTTTTTGAGAAACTAACTAAACAATGATTGTTTGACAGACCCGAAAGTTTAATACCACGCATATCGTCAAGCTTGGAAAATTTATGCTAGTGTCTTGATTTTTCACATTATCGATGTATCACGCATTCTACAGTGATATTTGCAAGAAAAAGAAAATGTATTGAGGCTTAAATGCAGAGGAAAGTCATTCCCTTTTTCCACACATGCGAAAATGTTTCATGAAGTTTCCAAAGCTCCTTGGCGCTTATGTTTATATTATAATGTCTACCCGACTCAAACCATCCCTTATCGTAGAGGGAGACTCCCTGAAATGAAGTATAAAATACAACTTTTTACAAGATCAAGAAATCTCCCGGATCTAACTGAACAAGTTTACTTTATTTTCTTGTCTTCTGCTGATAACCTTTGCAAACAGTTTGGACCCAGGTCAGCACCGACAGAATGCCTGTCCTGATCTGGATTCTACTGGTCCTGATCTGGATCCAAAGTATTTGACACCTTGGCTCTGATGTTCATGAAAAAATCGAAAAGGTTAATTTTGAAAAAAAATCAGCAGATGGAAACAAATGCATGAAAAATCACCAAGTATGCAAATAATTAATTGACACTTAAGAGTAAGACAAAAACATGTATTTATTGATTTCAGTCGATGTTATTCAGACTTCAGTCGATGGTACACAATCGCAAATGACCGCCTTTTACATGAAATGTTGCCCGTGCCACCTACATCATGTGATCTAAGCACCTGCAAAGTTTGAAGTTGTTACATCCAACCATTAAGGTAGAAATGTATTTACAAGAAAATATAGTATATGAACTTGACTGTGACATCAAGGCCACTTGAAATATTGCCAAAAATAGTAAGTGAGTATGATCAGGAAACACCACAATCACAAACCGCAGACAACCCTGTGGCACCGCGAGGAAGAGCCGCTCCACCTTCAAGTTATGAGTAGATGCATTTACATACAAAATTTGAAATTCTTATCTCAAAGAATATCGGAGATATGCACCAGACTCAATGTAGTTTCTAGAAACTAGGTCAGATGTCAAGTTTAAGGTCACAGAGACCCAATTATGGTACCTGACACTTTGTCATCCCAAGATGCATTTACACACCGATTTTGAGATTCCTACATCAAATAATATAAATGATATGCTCCAGACACGATCACTCAAAAAAACTAGGTCAGAAGTCAAGGTCACCATGACCTGTAAATGGTATGTGACTTCCGTCATCCCAAAAAGCATTTGCACACCAAATTTGGAATTCCTATCTCAAAGAATATAGAAGATATGCACCAGACTCGATGCAGTTTCTAAAAACTAGACCAGAGGTCAAGTTCAAGGTCACAGTGACCCAATTATGGTACGAAACACTTCGTCATCCCAAGATGCATCCACACTACAAGTTTGAGATTCCTACCTCAAAGAATGTAAGAGATAGGCTCTGGACACAATAATTCTTAAAACTAGGTCAGAGGTGAAGTCACAGTGACCCGAAAATTATATGTGACACTCCTTCATCCCTTGATGCATTTACACACCAATATTGGAATTCCTATCTCAAAGAATATAGGAGATATGCACCAGACTCAATGCAGTTTCTAGAAACTAGGTCAGAGGTCAAGTTCAATGTCACAGTGACCCATTATGGTACGCGACACTTTGTCATCCCAAGATGCATCCATACACCAAATTTGAGATTCCTAATAATATAAGAGATATGCTCCGGACACGATAATTCTAAAAACTAGGTCAGAGGTTAAGTTAAAGGTCACAGTGACACGAAAATGGTACGCGACACTCCGCCATCCCAAGATGTAACCACATACCAAAATTGGAATTCCTACCTCAAAGAATAAAGGAGATATGAACCGGACACGAAGCAAGACGGACGGACGGACTGACGGACGGACAGTGTGATTACTATATGCCTCCCAAAGTTCCTTTAGGGGGCATAAAAAGGAGGCCCCAAAATATAAGGGTCGTTAGGGTAACCGAAAACAAGAAGTGTTTTGGCTTTATATACACGTAAATACTGTTTACTTTGCTCACTCCAGAAGAGACATTCATCTCATGTGACAGTACTTTTAAGGGGTCCCGCAGCGCAGACGATAACGTGTCGGATTGCAGATGCAAGTCTGACTGCAGATACAGGGGCTGAGAGTTCGATCTCGGCCTGGTCCCATACTTTAGTGGAGATTTGATCTTGAAATAAATTCTACAGCCATTCTCCTCCCTTCCGCTGATTCAAGTAGGGTTAAGCATAAAAACAAACAAACTAAAGTATGTTTAACTCTTTGTCCCCTGAAAATGCAGATGGGTCTTTGGTAAGCTATTTTTAGAATTAATTTTGGTTCTTGGCTACGCTTAAGTTCATGAACAAGAACAAAATTTTATCAGGGGGAGGGAAAAATCTGACAGGGGGAGGGAAGTGGGGTTGGAGGGAGAGGGAAGTGGGGGGAGAGGGGGAGGGAAGTGGGGTGAAAGGGGGAGGGAAGTGGGGTGAAAGGGGGAGGGAAGTGGGGGTTGGGTACCCCCCTGTCCACCCCCTCATAGCTACAAACCATGATTGGGTTTAAAACTAGGCATGTAGACTGTCTACTTGTTATTATTACAAGGCTACTAATTATTTGGATCATTTCTGCACATGTATGTATTCTGCGTACATACACAGATATTCCTAATAATGAGTTTGGCCTTCCAACGCTGGATTATTTGCCAACACAAACAAGTATGTACATTGGGACATGGGTGTATTCTGCATACGTACGCAGATATTCCTAATTCTGATTTTGGCCTCCCAACGCTGGATTATTTGCACACCCAAGCAATTACCTTGGGACATGGATGTATTCTGCGTATATATGCAGATATCTCTAAAGATGATTCCGCCTTCCAACGCTGGATAGTTTGCACATATGAGCAAGTACCTAGAGACATGGATGTATTTTGCGTTCTTACGCTGATATTCCTAAAATATCCGTTTGGCCTTCCAACGCTGCATTATTTGCAAGTCTCTATATTAAGATTTGACGAATATGTTAGTGTACAAAATCCAACAATGGAGCGCCGATTACTTCTACGTATCTATAGGGAATTATAATAATCGTTATTTGGAATTCCTGCGCACTTACACAAAAAATCCACGTCTCTATTAAGGATTTGCGCGTTTGCACAAATAATCCGAAGTTGGAAGACTTCATCATCTATATATCACTATTAGGAATTTCTGCGCATGCACGCAAAAAAAATTCTAAGTCTCTTTTAAGATTTGGGGCATCTGTCAGTGCGCAAAATCCAACAATGGTGCGCAGAAAACTTCCACGTTTCTAAAAGGAATAATACAAATTGCTATTAATTTAGGAGTTTCTGCGCACATACAGTGAGCCACTTTAGTTACGCACCACTTATAAAATGTAAAATTACTCGGAAAAGAAATGTGTTATTTTTATTCTGAGACTACCAACGTAAAGCGCATCTATATTTGCATTAGCCATTGAAATTTCATTGTGATCAGATCAGAAACGAATGAGAAAATGGATCTTTTAGTGCACTACCCTCAAAACACCATTTCACATTGCATTATCTCGAATGAAACTCAGATCACATTGCACTTTTTTCAGGGTCGAATTTCTGCTATGCCAGAGGTAAGAGCCGATTTATTCTTGGCAATATCTAAGACTGGAATGTGTTTTTTAACTTCATCACTTTTTTTCTAATGTTTTACTATTTTGGTTCCCAGCTGGTCAAGGTTTGAAAAAAGTTGGTTTTAGTACTTTTTTAAAGTTAGTTAAAATTTCGTTTGATTCTGAGTAAACAAGTTATCAAAACACTTCTTTTATAATTTCATTTTAAACAACCATGTATCCACCTTTTATTTTCGTAAAACAATTAATGGATTTATTGGCGTCATGGTGTTGACGTTAGTGACGACGTCACTACTATCAAGGCTATAATATGTGCGAATGATAAGATTGTTTAGTGTTTTGATAGTTCTATGTCATCAAGTGACTCATAACAAAACAATTTGTGAAGAAAACCCTGTTTGATTATTGTAACTGACGTTAATATGACGTCAAAACGAGCATTTCTTCAAAAAGTAACGGTGTAACTAAATACAACGACCGAAAAAGGGGGTTTTACTTGAATAAAATAATTGTTTTTGGTGTTTTTCTGTCACAACGATCACCATGGATAATGCCTAGCGCAAAACAAAAATAGAAAATGTAGACGTTCAGCTTGCACGTGCATTTTTGTCAAAATTGTCTTTGACGTAGGAGAATGATTCACATGAGTGATTCCAATATTTGTTTTTGATGTCATCAAACAGATAAAATGTCAATAAATAAATTATCAAAGAGAATGTTCGACACAGCATTTTTGTCAAAAAATGTGGGCCCTGAAAAAATGGTGCGTAACTAAAGTTGCTCACTGTACACAAACGCTTTCTCTATTAAGGATTTGCGTATATGCGTAAATAAGCTTGCGTTGGAAGACTTTGTTTTCAAAAATTATTAATAATAATTTTTGCACATGAACGCAAAAACTACCGCGTCTGTAACACGGATTTGCGTATATGCACAAAAAATCCAACAAATGATTATTATACAAAGCTCAAATAATCCAATAGTGGATGTTTTGCGCCCTGTAAAAAACTCCAGGTATGGAATATATATATACCTGCGAGTAGGTGATGATTATTAAAATTGTAATCTTGCACCCGAATTATGCGCGGATCCACAGGGAGGCTTTCATAACGTTGTCAGAGGTTTTTTTCGGTCACGAGGCCTTGACCCCCCTGGCGAAAATTCCTGGGTCTGCGCATGCAAATATAATAAGGCAATAATCTTGCTCCGATCAGCGCAGTCTTGGGTTGCTCGGTTGTAGAGTGCTTGACTCAAGACAAAAATAGTAAATGAGTATGATCAGGAAATACCACAATCACAAACTGCTGACAACCCCGTGGCACCGTGAGGAAGAGCCGCTCAACCATCTAAAATATATATTATATAAAATAGTGGAAGCAGTCCAAAGAAGAGCTGCAAGATGGGCTACAAGAGACTATAGATACGCCTCTAGTGTCACTGCTATGCTGAATGACCTAAACTGGCGCCCCTTAGACCAACGTCGCATTGATGGTCGACTTCTGATTATGGATCAGGAATCGATACAAACGAGTACCACACCTGACACAAGATACCGATGGGTAAGCAACAAACTCACAATTAGACATCACACACGAGAGCCAAGAGGGCAGCCCTTTCCCAGCAGGTGGCCACAAGGCAACAATAAACCGACGCGCATGAAAGCATAACAAACACACAGCAGAAATAACATGAATGATCCACAAAAGAAATATCGCCTTGAAACAAGTAAGAAGTCACATATGACCTTGTAGCTATCCCTGCATCACTTTACTTTGTTCGAAACACCAGAGCATCAAGTCACATCTCCTATTTGGCATACAGATATATACAGACTCTCAAAGACTATTACAAGTTCACATTTTCCCTAGAACTATCATCCATTGGAACGCCCTCCCTGCCAACATACCGACCCTTCCCACACCGGCACAGTTTAGCAGTACTGCCTGTCGGGTAATCCATGTGTTCACCTAAATACCAACCCCTGGTTTTATCGTTTATCTATACTAAAACTCTTTCTCGCACTGTACAAACTCATCTCACCACATTTTCTATCAATTTGTTTCAATTACCCCCCTCAGCACTTAGTATTCCGGAATACCCATCTGATGTCCTCCACGGGGGTTAAGACGTATTGGGAGATAGATAGATAGACAGACCAAGAGGTTGTGGATTCGAACCTCACCAGCGTCACTGCCTTGTGCACTTGAGCAAGACACATTAATCCTTGCTGAGTACTGGTTCAACACAGGAAGACCCGCCCCACCATAACCAGTGTTTTCGTTAAGAGGCGGCAGCCGGCAAAAAAAGCCACCTACTTTGCCTTCTGTGCCGGCTACTTTGACAGATTTGTCCATTAGGTTATACTATAAAACATTCATTTTGGCCAGTTTCCTGGCAATGTCTGCCGGCTACTCCAAATCTTATAGAAATCCCTGATAACTGAAAAAATGTTGACAGGGACGTAAAGAATCAAATCAAACAAACAAAACGATCAGTTGACGATATCATTTTCCTGGTCATAATTTGAAAATGCCAAATACAATACAAATATCATATTTTTGCCATTTATAAAATTACCTGTTCAAGGATTTCCTGTATGACCAAAAAAGTACACTGATCAGTCAATTAACAATTTAGACAAGCCCGTAGGTAAAATGTTTTATTAAAAATAATCTTCCGATTTCTCATTCAAAACATCTTCTGAGAACTCAGAAGAAATGTCTCAGTGAGACGACTCCTCTGAGCAAACAGAACACAAATGTGATTTAAAACTCATTGTAGGTGGGTGTCACTTTAATCATGAATGTAATTCCAAGTTGCTGCTGCGAATTGCCAAATCAAAATTATGACACCCACTCCTATTGATGTGGAAGCTGGAGAGAACCATCCCACAGTGATGCCCCCCCCCCCCCCCTGAGCTCACAGAACGCGGATTAAAATAAGTTACATATACATATTAATGAATTTAATGTCACATTAATATGTGTGCGTAATTGTCTCTTTTCTCATGCCTAGATTTCTCCCTGGCTTAGATAACATTAGTCTGTTCTCTAGATGCATGTCAAAAATCAACCATATCATTAACAATTCTCTACCAGAGCATGTTGTGGGTACTCAAAAGAACCGATTTGTCTCAATGAGACGCCTCCACTGAGCACCCAAAACGCATGAGAAAGTTGTCGGCAATTAATCAAGTTGCTGCTGCAAATAATCAAATCCAAAAACTTCGACCACGCTACAATTGTTATGGGAGCTACTCCGTGTCTGGAATAAGATTTTCACAGCACGAAGGGACATAACGCAATCTATATACGTCACGGCTGGGGAGTAAAGTGGCGTTTTGGGTAAAATCTACAACTTATTTTTGCGAAGGTTGTATTGAAATTTTTCATACTGTTATCCAGGTATAATGTGTACCTTTTTGTTTATACAGCTATTACTTGGTCTCATCTTTATAAGGAAAATGAACACGTAAGGAGATATTGAAAGAAGACTGTCACATTATTATATTGGTTTTGTGATTCAAAAGCGACATGTGGTAGCGTGGCCGAGCGGTCTAAGGCGCTGGTTTAAGGCACCAGTCTCTTCGGAGGCGTGGGTTCGAATCCCACCGCTGCCAATTCTTTTTTCCTCCCAATTTCTGTACGCCGTCCAGGTTTAACAGCTGGTTCCATATGCACATGCTGGCCAGGAAGAATGGGCATTATAGAGCGCCAATTAAGGTGCGAGTGGGCGAGGAACTTCATGTTGTGCCGTCTGGAGGTTCTTTCTGGTAGGGCGTGTCAGGGATGTCAACCAGGCTGTGCACAAAACTGATGAATGGTGAGGATATCCTCTGTGTGTGTGTGTGTGTGTGTGTGTGTGTGCGTGTGTGCGTGCGTGCACGCGCGCGCGTGTGTTTTTTGCACACTATTAAATACATATAACCCCAACTTGCACATTAAGGGCGATGTTGGCGCCGTAAAACTGGTTTAAGCCCTCAAGTAAAATATTTTAGTGACCGTTCCAAGGCGGTATTTCTTTTGTGGATCTTTTATGTTTTTTTTTCTGTCTTGTGTTTGCTATGCATCTGTGCGAGTCTGTTTATATGTGCCTTGTGGTCACCTGCTGGGAAAGGGCTGACCTCGTGGCTCTCGTTTGTGGTGTATAACTGTTAGTTTGTCACTTTCCCATTGGTATCCTGGGTCAGGTGGGGTATTTGATTGTATCGATTCCTGATCTTTGCACCCTTACTTACTTTGATTCAGGTCACTGAGTACTCGTATTTGCATATACATGTTTTAGAATTTGTTTTAAAATTGGTTTCAACGAAAGAGTCAAAAAGCTTATCAAAAACGTTTTAAGGCATGGATATATCTGTGTATAGCCCTGAACAAGACCATATTTGATTCAATATTCCAGTTTTCGCTTCCAAAAAGAATCAAATTGATGGTTAAGGGTTAAAATCCCTAACTGTATCATTGAAAACCTGTCTTTCACCAATATATTTATTACAATGAAAGATGAAATTGGTGGCATCCTCCATCACACCACACCATTCACATAAAGGGTTATCACGAACATGGTTATTGTTAAGACGACTACAATTATTTCTACGCCGTTTATGTATAACAGAGCTATATCTATTTCCCATAATATAATAGGGAGGAACACATGATATGTTAAAGTTCGCAATGATATATTTTTTAAAAGTTGATAATGAGGATGAGTCTTTCGAATCATCTACAAGGGAGTTCCATTGTCTAATGGAATACAAGATTTTTGTGAAATACTTGTTCGATTATACGGTACAGTTATATTTCTAGTATTTCTCAAATTGTAATTAGAAACTTCACTTACTAAGGGAGGGATTAAATCTTGTATGTATGAGGGTACCATTCCAGTATTTACATTATACATAAAAGAAAGCTTATGCTGTTGTCTTCTTTGCAATAGAGTTGCCCATCCACAGTTATACAGGTTTTCTAAAGATACAGATCTTGTTAATCCTGTGACAAGTCGGGCTGCTTCATTTTGAACCTTTTGGAGTGTTACTGAGTCTTGTTCAGAGCATCCATCCCATACAACTGAAGCATATTCTACAATAGGTAACATATTAGACATATACATCTGGTTGAGTGCATTTCTATCTCTTGAGGCCCGCAGGGATCAGTCCTCCCTGCTTCTCTTTCACAAGATTCATTGAGGAGCAGTGTCTATTGAAAAAGACAAGTATATGACCCTGCTCATAAGTTCGAAAACTACCAGGTCATCACATAGTGCTCAATATTGTAGATACCAGACATACAGTGATGCCCTGATATGAAGAGAATTTCTTCCCCCATGAACTATTCCACATGGCTTCTGTGGCCAATACCCAGAGAAGAGAGGAGTTTAGGTCACTCCTCATTTAGTCAAAAACACAGCTAAAAGTGTTTTTTTTTCACATTTCAAAATTCGCGCTCCCTGACATAATGTTCAGAATTGAGTGAGCCAGTAGAAAGAATCTATCTGCTGGCTCTGTCAATATTGGCTGGTTCCGGTATGCGAGGGTTATGGGATCTTTTAAATAGTTTAAAGGACCTGTTAAGAGTCTGACACACAGTTTGAGCTGAGAATCGTGTGCGAGAAAAGTGAGATCCCAGAGGAAAAAAGTATACAAAGTATAAGAACTTTCTACTGGCTTAAATAATATCACTTAACTGTCTTACACTTATATATTTTTAATTATTTTTATACATGAAATGATACATTGTATATGCAAGTCATTTTCCTCACTGTCTACAGTTCAATTTAGATAAAACATGATATTAAGCGTGTAGTAGTTGAGTAAGATCTATTGACAATTGTGTTAGCCAACAAAATACATATATAGCTTATCAGCTATTGATTACAACAACTATATTGATAACAATCAAGGACAGCTATCTTACCATTTCTAAAATTGTAAGTCATTTAGCACGGTTGAAATAGAGAACTGAAGAATTAAAACAGGTGTTTATCCTTTGAACAAAAACTTAAGTTTTTTTTTAAACCATAGTGATTTGTGACCTCTATATGTCACCCACCATGCCAAACCTATGGCTATATCCCCTATGCTAATGCATCCCACTATATATATAGCATGTCCAGTATACACTTTATCTCAGTAACATGCATAACACATATATTTTAGGAGAATATAACACTTGTCATTATACAATTTTGTGAAGTAATGAAACATGACAGCATAAGTTTTGTTCTAAAGGTTCTTTGTTAGTCATATATTTAAAATAGATAATAAATAGAAAGCTCCATTGCATTGTTAGTATTGTATTGTAGATATGACTAAATGAATGGACTTAAACAATTCATTGGTAATTTTGCTTTGAGTTATTTTTGTCAATTATACTTAGTCTAACAGTGATATTTTGTTTTACTCGTATTTAGCATACAAAATGAAAATATGGTTGGTCATGGTTACAAAATTACATCCTTCTAATTATTTGCATAATTCGAATCAAGCTAAATAGATTATCTATTAACACAAAGAATAAATGAAATGAGCCAGCACATTTGATTTTGGTACTTATCACAGTTTCAAGAAATGAAGGCTCATGTTAGCCTGTGTAAATGTGTAAACTCACCAGAGCCTTTGCTGCCTGCATACACTAAGTATAGATGTAGACCAGAATTAAGACAGCTGGCTCCACTGCGCCAGCTTGGACAATTAATGCTGGCTTTTACCAATATGTGATAAGTACCAAAATCTCACATACTGGTCAAATCTTCATTTGAGCACTTTATATATATATATTACATTTAATAAGATCAGCAAGTATTGTTTCCATCTAAATGGAATAACTTTCATACTTTTGCTACTGTCAAGAACAAATCTGAGATATGGTTTCAATATTTGATATACTATATCATACATACATGTAACACATATGCCAATAAATACACTGCAATATATCTGATATTTATGAAATCTTTTTCATTGTGAAAGAAATATGATTTCTTTTGGAGATAATTAAGGAAAAAGACCCATGGTAATCAGAAATACATAGATACTTATCAATAAAATCATGTATACTTGGTTAACATTGCATGTAAGTTTATCAAGGTAACACTGTTGATAGTAACTAGGGTGGCCTCTTAATACTATTTTTATCGGAACAGTTGATTTCTTTTTGTATGTGTCCTGTTTCCAATCTCCAGTGTGTTTACAACTCATTATCTTAGTTTAATAGTCATATAAAGCTTTGTTATTTAGGATTTCTGCAATAATTTGGTCATGCCACATTCTTTATAGTGGAAATTAGCATCAGCTGTTTGGACATTAATTTATAAAACTAAGTAAGTTCTCATGACAACACTGTTTTATATGTACGAGGGTTGTCCCAGTAAAACGTGGACTTTTGCTATAAAATGAGACTGTGTATCAGGAATTCTATGAATTTTGTATGATTTGTTTATATACATCTTAGACACATTTTCTACAAATATGGATGAAATCACAGTTTAGATAACAAAATTATGAATCTTTACTTGAAGGTGCCTCAGCGTATGCGGAGCACGTCGCAAACTATTTTGCTGTGTTTTCAGAGAGGGTGGTCAAATATTTTGTCTCTACTCTTTTTATATAAGCTTAAATGGTAACAACTATTGTCATCTTTTTGTTGAGTAAGTCTCCCTGGTACAGGTAATGACTATATACTTGGTTTAGATATGTTAAGCACGCAAACAAGCAAGATCTTTAAGATTAAATACGAGATAACATATTTACCATATATAATAACTAACAGAAAAATAGCATGTGTTCTGATAAATTGACGAAAAGGAGCTTGTCTTTGTGATATTACTAAACTAATTTTACACGAAATCCATTTTACTATACTAGTGACTGTTCTACCAATCATTTAACATTAAAAAGCGTAGTTTTATGTGGTTAATTAGCCAAACAATATTGAAAGTCTAACTTTTGCGCCACACCGTTCTCATAACGTTAGCTTTTTCTGAAAATAGAAATGCAGCAGGTATGTAAAAATTCTTATAAAATCAATGTGAATGGCCACAAACGTTTCAAATTTTTAACACCATATCTTGCATAGTTACTAGTTGATGTGGCAACGCATTCTTTTTTGAAATTCAACAGCGAACTTTGATTAAATGTACTCTACCTTTTGGACTAGATGAGTTTCATTGAAAATATTTTTACGTGCGCCGGTCACGCCGACATACCGTCAAGTAAAGGTTCATAAATTTGTTATCGAAACTGAGGTTCCACCTATATTTATACAAGATGTTCCCCATATGTATATAAACACATCCTTTCAATATCAAAGAGTTACTTGTACACAGTCTTGCGTTATAACAAAGGTCCACGATTTACTGGGACAACCCTCGTATATGTTTTACTTTTCCATCCCACATGCTAAAAGAACATTGTTAAATCATTTTACATTTACTTAATTGTCAGCTGGTCAACTTTGGTCAGCCCATATTCTGGTTGATAAAGTCTCATGAATTTAAATTGGTACCATAAGTAACAACTGGCCTGATTCTATGGATATGATCCTATCAAATGCGATCATTGACACGTGAATACCCCATCATTAACACTTATTTTTTGCCATTTTCATGGAAGCATTTGTTCTTTGTAAAGCATTTACTTATTTATATAAAGTTTACATTGCTTGAGCAAATGATCAGAAATACTATGTTGATTTCATTAACATTTTTATTCATTAAACAGTGAAAGATATGCTGAAGATAACAAAGTACATTTAAAAGCTAAAAACAAAGAAATGTGTCACCATCTGCATATGCAAATAAGATGTCAGTATAACATTTTATTTGGAGACAAGTTTTTTAAACAGTTTCTGATTACATTCGCTTATGATGCATAGTTCTAATGTAATCCATATCAAATTTTATTGTACCAACTTAAATATGCTTGATTCTATCTGGATTGTTAGCACACACTTTTGTATGCTACCACCTCCAACACAACATTTAGTTAAAAAGCAGTTTTATTACTGTAGATGAGCATACATATACAAGGAATTCTAGCCTGTATTGTGTTACTGACTATGTTCGTATAATATGAACAACAGTTAACTGGTTGCACTGAAATTATTTGGTTGCTGTTAAATAAGTAATTGAATTAAACTTAGAACCAAAAGTCTTCAAATAAGAATTACAGAATCTAAATCCACCTTTTATTACCATTTCAGACTCAATTTATACTGTCTTTGACATCATTTTGGACACAAATAGTACCTTATGATATATCTAATATGGTAATACACGTTACGTACTTTAACAGTTTTGACAAAACGTGGGAATATATTATTATATAGTTATCACTTGAGATCTCTAATATTCTTTGTTAATGAAGTTTAAAAGCTATAAAAATGTTTAAAAGTTCAAAAATATTTTATTTCACAAAAGCAAATATGCTTTGACTATTTGATATAGTCTCTTAATAAGAGCTGATAAATTCCGTTTCAGACAAATTATTATCTTTGTATCTATTAACACACACAAAAAAGCTTAAAATAAATTAAAATACCCTATGGTGTATCATTTAGGGTATTAATCAATATATAGAACGCCCTGAAGTTAATGTAACAGACATAACATATTGGCAATCAAACATCAAAATGATACTTTACACCAGTAACAATGTTTAATATCCCCTTTCAGCCATGCTTATCAATATAATGCTCATATTTAAAAGCATACGGATAGGATTGCATACTGTATTTTAAAATGAAAAGATTCTTACCTTACATAACGTTTTTTTTTCAGGGCTGTCATATTCAACAGCTTATAACTCTTAGAGTGTTTGTGATAGAAGCAAGCTGTTTGCAGTTTTGGAATGGTCAGTAAATTGTCTTTTAGAGACATGTTATTTTAATATAAAATATTTATTGAAAAAATTATCAAATGAAACAATTTAACAAAATTTTAATTATTTATAGGGTGTAGTTGAAAATGTAACATAAATGACACCATAATGGGCCTAAATAACTTTAACAAAGATCAATATCTGCAGGGAATTAACTGTTCTTGTATATTACATGACTATTTAGCCAATTGGAATTGTTCAAGTACTACCTTAACAGCCTTAATTACATAATTTTGTTTTTTTTTTTAAATGAGGGGTAACGTAATCAACACGCTGTAACACCCAAACACCCCAGCCGTCAGAGGGCTTACATGTTTCAAAAAGCTCGTTAGATGATACGCTTTATGAAAAACATAGTCTACAAATTCCCCCTGGGGGAGCTAAACCCTAAGTAGCTCATAGCCTATTACCAATTCAAAGGACCAGGATGTGTTTTTGATTCTTTTGCTTTACGTCCCAAGTCAACAGCTATGGTCATGGCGGGACGGTCAGTTCACCTAACCACACTTTTTTCTGGGCAAGCTTGAACAAGCAGTTAACCAGTACTTCGTGCACATACTTTCGCTTGTAACTGACAACAACCCTTCTTGAATGATTCAGTGGAAGGGAGGAGAATGACCGTAGAAATTATTTCATGATCGATCTCCACGAAAGTATGGGACCAGGCTGGGATCGAACTCGGGGTCCCTGGATCTGCAGTCAGACTCACATCTGTTGCCAGACACGTTACCGACTGCTCTAAACGGTCCGGTATATAGTTGTTGTAAGCAATAGCTGATAAGCTGTATATATAATTTGTTGGCTTGCACAATGGGAAATAAATCTTACAAAGCTACTTCATATACATGCTTAAAATCGTGTTTCGTCTAAACTGAGCTGTAGACAGAGGGGAAAAATTGTCTTGCATATATCATTTCATGTATTTACTGAAGTAAACACATAAAAATGCCAGAGAGATCAATGATATTAGTTCAACATTTAAGAAACATGATTCGATCATTAAAATAAGTATATGTAGTTTTTGTAAGTGATGTTTAATATTCAATAAAACACTCTTAAGTGAAATGGCATTGTATGTGCTTTTTGAGTGTCTTCCTTTTTATCAACTGTGCTTTTGTCAGAGTTTAATTTCACTTATATTTCATGCTAAAAAAGACAATATTCATTATTTCTTTTAATATTGGGCCCTAAAATGGCAGTAATTTACACCCATTAGCAGCTTGAGCTCATATAATGCTATTGTTGCACTAAAAAAGTATTCAAAGGAAAGTAACATATGTAACATAAAAAATATACTGCTAGTCATTTATTTTCAGTTACAAGATAATATTGAAATGTAATAATAATTACACTATATGAGTTCCTGTTATTTTAGGGTAACATAGTAAACTATACTATTGCAGGGTAACTCCCTAACCTATAAAGAGCTAACGTGCATTATGGGAATATATATGTGGGTTAAGAAAATCATAGTGTACAAAAATCCCCCAAGAGGTATTTATGCAGCACGTGGTCTAGTGATAGCAAAGGGCTAAATAGTAGTATATTTTAAATAAAGTAACGTATGTAACTGCAATATAATATATAGGCATAGGTTGTTTAACGCATACTGGCTGTTTGCTGCATTTGATTAAGTGCTTTTAAAGACATATGCAGCTAATTTCCATGTGCACCATTCCCGCGTCAGGAAACCGGTAAAGTTGTCTGGGTCCTGTCTACGGATTCGGATCAACACAGCTTTCAGATATTCCTATTATGTCATATCAGTGTTCCGACATATTCTTGACAAAATAAAGTAATTAAAGTGTGCCCGAAATATCATTTGGCCTTTTATCAGAACTGATCGTCTCAGTACCAAAGACAGATAAATGTAGCTCTGACGAAAACAAACGACGTACACAATTACCCTGGTTATGCTGTGTCCTGAGAATCACGAAAGATTGGGCGCATATTGCTCAACTTCATTGGGTGTTGCACAGTCAGCTGACCAGGTGCGGCGTAGCCAGTCCACCTCAATATGCAAAAAAGGAACTTCTGAAGTCTACTGAGCCTTCATTGCTCGCACACATAGATGGATGAAGACTCGGAACAAATATTACACTTCTAGCCCCGCTGGATACGCCAATATTGGCGTTAGAACGCATATTAATGCGCGTTACTAAGTACCAAAATCTCATGTGCTTACTTGAATGTTTACTCATATTAACCCAAACTATGACGCTTGTTGCATGGGCGTCCTATGAAGTTTGGTAACTTACTTGCATGTGTGTATGGTCATTTTGAAACACGACCCTTTACACAGCTTTATTCAGATGGACTAAGTACGAGTACTTCGTGTCTGTGCAGCTGAACGATTATATTGTACATATGCCCAGGTTTACATGATTCTTCACTAATTAACTGTATGTTAAGTTTAAAACTTCAATCGCGCTCAGCGCACGATAAAACTTACTGATAATCGGCCTACGTAGCCTATCGCACGCGCTTGATGTGTGGTTCCCTGGTCCCGAGGTTATAAAACTTTTTACATGCTCAACTCTACTGATCATGAAATTTATCGTACTTATAAACGTTAAAAATGCCAACAATAGTTGCCATTTTAACATTTATTAGAAAGATAAATACAACATCTGAGAGTATTAAAGCAAGAAAAACCTTGATTTTTCAGCATTTTAGTTTATATGAGCATTTGAAGTCCATACCTCAGTTGAGTTGAGCATGAAAAACGTTTTATAACCTTAGGGCCTGATGTGTTTTATGACTTGCACGACCGGTTCTGAAATAGGTAGCGGGGTTGGTGAAGTTCATAATTTTTAACTTTTCGGCGTAATCTCAGCAGTCTTTGCAGTCTGCTCTTATGACGCTGCGACGATGTACGTGGCCGCGTGGAATTACGCTTCCATAATAGAACAAACATTCCCTTAGTATACATGACCGCCGCATCCGCGACATAGACCTATGAGTTCGGCCTGACCCTAACCAACCAATAATGACGCAAACCTAATACAAGTAACGAAAAAGGCAAAGAACAGGAATTAATACAATCAAATACCACACCTGACCCAGGACACCATATAGAAAAATACAATGCCAACATTATATGACCCCTCACTGATTCAAAGCGATTCATACGGAAATTGTGCTTTGACATCGATAGAATATGATCCTCGAGGATGAACTAATTTTTTATATAAATCTCGCTTTCAGTCGTAAAACATGCCGTTTGTCATATTTGGCATGTTAGTTCCATTTGACAACTGTATTAGCCATTTGAATTCAGTTTGACACGACTCATTTAACTTTCTAGTGAATTCACTTTTGCTTGCTTTATATCATACTTGGTATGGCATCATCCGGACTTTTAGGTTTCTTGAAATATGTTGTATACAGTTCAGTGTGATCATATTTTGATATCTTGGCCAATAATTAGTAGGCCTACTGCCACAAAACATTAAATAAATTAGTATATGAGATCTAATATACTAATATGGTTAAATACAGATACTACCTGTGCATTACCACTCAATAATAGAATTTTCTTTTGATAAAGATTCACTTTCAAAACTGGGAAGCAACTCCTTTTAAAAGGCAACTTTTATAGGTCTTAAAATAAGCTTTGTTCTTTATTATTTTAAAACTTAATATTCAGAGCTATTCTTAAAAAAAGAGAGTTTATTCTTTGTTTAGCGGGGGGTGGGGGGGTGGGGGGGTTCTGATATTTTCATACATACGGGCTCGTATATAGGCTCGGGTCATTTTTCGGAGCTCAAAATTTTGAATTTCAATATTTTTGGGATTTTCAGAAAAATGAATATTTTTTGGGGTGTGAATATTTTTTGGGGGGTCAACACAAAATTGGACTATAGGGGTCGTTTCTATGCATTTTAGATTTTTTTTCTTAAGGTCAAGGTATAGAAAGGGGATAGGCTATATTTTTGGGGGTTGCTAAAATTTCAAATATTTTTTTGGGTGCTTGAAATTCTTGACATTTTTGGGGGATGAACCGTGAACGGGAGATGCTGAAAAAAATAAATTGAGAATATCTCCCCTCCCAAAAATATTCTCTGTCATTCCCATCCAGACTCTCGGACCCAATCAGCGACCCAATATATCAATTGGGTCCGAGATATCATTCGTCTTAATTAAGCCGACACGAGTTGTCGTCCTTAAAAGTATCACTCACCTGTCCACAGGTGTCACTATTTGTAGTAATTCCTGTGCCAGAAATAACTCGTTTTGCCATCGGCAGTATATTGTTGTGAGTGACGCACGTTTGTAGGCCACATTAATTTTAACTGTCAAACTGTTCAAACGGAAAGAACGTTTATATACGGATTTTAGGGGTCCGTAGAATTACCGAAAACCACTCATTTACCGAAAACCACCGAAAACCACTTGGAAAATCATATTTATAGGGTAACTATACCCTCCTAGTATTTGTTTTTTAGTAGTTTATGTTTATATTTAATAGGATGGATAGAAAAAATAAAAAAATGAAGCCATCTTATACCGATTTTGACCGTGTAAAATGTATCGCGTCTACCGAAAATCAAAAGCATCCGCCGAAAACCAATCCGAATAGCTGATATAATAAGTTACTATGTTCTTGAAGTATTTGTTTTTGATAATACAGATGCTTATAGCAGTATGTTGAATAAGAAGGATAAAATAAATCAAGTTTGAAACCATCTTATGCTTTAAAACGTACAGCGGCAAGCCGAAAATCAAAAATCAATTACCGAAAACCAATCGAAATATCCCATCTATAGGGCTTTTATGCCCTCATGGGATGTGTTTTGAATAAATCAAGTTAATTTATAAACATATTAAGTATGCTTAATTTAAAAAAAAACGAAAATTAAAACATAGAAATTATTTATCCATATCATACTGAATTTGACGAATATATAATGTATTTCGACTATCGGACACCAATAACCACCCACCGAAAACCAATATAAATTGCTAAAATATTTAAGTCTTAAGGTTAATTCGACCTGTCATGTTTGCCTATGAACGTACATCCACAGTTTCCAGCCAGCACCAACGAGGAGGGATGACTAGGTCTTGTTAAAAAAAGTTATCGAAATTTCAAAGAGTCGTAATTTCATTAATTTTTTTCAACCATTTGCTGGCCACTTTAGATTTTTCCTATCAGTTAATGCCGCAGACTCCATGCGGATATTTAATATAAAACGTGACTGAACTCTGCAAAAATGCATTCGTAAAAGATGTATACCCAGGACAGACACTGCTTTAGACACCTGTACTGGAAGTATATAATTTACGTCGAATGAATATATAAAAAATGTTGCCAAAAACTGGAGTCATATTTGACGAAATGCTCATAATATAAACCATTAACAGGCATACGATGCTACATCTGCTAATGACCTACATGATGTGCGATACATTTAGCAATCCTAACAGTTTAAAATATATTTACATGAGCCAGCCCATGAGACGTTTGGTTATATTGTGATTTGTGGCAGACCAAAGCTTAATCGCGGCAGAGCCATTGGTATACCGCGTTTAGGTTTCCAGTAAAATAATTTACAAACATTAGTTCAAATGACTAAGTCAATCTTCAAGTTTTGCAGAATATGATGTTAATAAAAATATGCAATAGGACCAAATTCTCATGAGTCGGCTGCTAACTTGACAATTTTAGTATACAAAGTCTTTTCCACTGAAATGTATGATTAAGAGAACAACACTTTTTATCGAGTCATTTTAGTAAACCTATCTAGTCACTTTGATGTAGTTCTACATTGGCACAATCACATAGATGAGTTCAAACAATGACGACGTCGAATACACAATCACACACAATTCTGATGAAAATAAACTTGAAACTTATACAACCTGGCAACTCTGGATAAGGGCACAGAAAATGCAAGAAGCTGAAAGAATCTTCAATCACCATGTGTACAACGTCGATGCTACGCTATATTCACGATGATTAGAAGTCGTCCTGTTTCTTGTACCTACTGTGATATAATCAATTTGAGTATTACCACACACACTTTAGGTATTGCACAGAAAATGCAAGAAGACGGTCCTACAGTAGCAGCAATAATGCCAAATGCCAAATGTGTAGAACCAAACGGACCTTGATCAATATGGGTAAGCACTTATTTTTAGGGTCTACACTCTAGGTACAAGCTACTACACATCTGCTTTGGACAAACAATTTAAAATAAGAATTTATTGTAGAACCTCATCAACATATGTCAATATTAGCAAGCTTAGATCAAATAATGTCAACGCTCCAGGTACATACTTCAGTTTCTCCAGGTACACACTCGTACATATATGCTTTAGAAGGACAATGTTAAGTGAAAATTTATTGTAGAACCTCATCAACATATATCAATAATAGCAAGCACTGACTACCGGGTCTACGCTTCATTGTTTAATGAGAAATACCAACATATATCAATACCAGTAAGCACTATACACAGGGTCTTCAATGTTTAATGAGAATTTTTTATAGAACCTCCTCAACATATATGAGCCGTGGCATGGGATTTCAAACAATGTGGTATGTGCTACCAGCATAACTGCAGTTTGATCAGAACCTTTGCTAGTCGCTTGAATATTCTGTGAGTGTTACGCTACTGACTGAACATCATTTTGAGTTTCTAAACTTAAAAGGAGGGTGCACAGGCTCATCTGAGTCTACACATGTCTAAATGCCTCATTGCTGGAAATCACATGTCAGGGCTCAAATATCAATATCAGTAAGCAATGAATACTGGGTCTACGCTTCAGGTAAACTAAACTGCTCGTGTCGTAAAACAATATAATGTATATGGCTTTGCCTAATTTCGGCTTTGTAAAATTGTAGATTGGGAGCAGACGTTGCATTTTTAGGAAGGACCCAGATGAATAAGGGCGGATGAATAATGCTGTTTCACAATTTCATTAATGGGGATTAAAATCAAACTGTGTAACCGTTAACGCCTCGTTGACTCTTGCTTAAAGGCATTATCTTTCAATCACTCAGAGGATTAAGGTAGGTGTGTGTATTAATTGCAGTTAATAATTGGGTAATTGGTTTAACTGGTAATTGGTACTCAATCAGTGTCATATTTCTGACCATTGGGATTTTCAACCTGGAACAGGCTGTTCAGTATTTCGGCCCATATTATTCAGCAATATGACAACAACAATTATAAAGAATATTAATAAGAATATTTCACAATTCTTTATTATTTTCAACAAAGGAATATTACAAAATAATAAGCATCAGGCATTGGATCACTTAAATATCCCAGCATCTCAATGTCCATTGTATCCGATGAACCTACGAACACATTTACAGAAAAATGGCCTAATTATTCGCTTTTCAAACAAACTATCATATATTATGTTAAATCTGAACTAAAAAAATAAGAAACACCTAAATTGCTTTTCTCCGTGGCTAGTTACTTCTGACTGAGGGCCGCTGCTGTACGTTAGGTTAATATGCTTAAAAAACTCAGTCAAATGACTCAACGTTTTTTTTTTTAAATAATAAACGGTCATCTCATTTTCTATAGAATATTGACTTAGTGCATCGCATTTTCATAATCCAATGGTTAATTTAGTGCTTATATTTTCTTTATAAATTGGTTTTCGGTAAATGGAATTTGTTTCCTGAACTCAGTTTTGCATGTACGTTAAGAGCGCGATGATCAAGAAGTCAAATGCTGCCTGAGAAGTACACAGTTAATTGGACTAAATATTGAATACTTGGCGTAAAAATATAATATATAAGTCTGTTAAAATAAAATGAATGAACAAAACTTAAGAACATAAGCCTAATAATACTGCTTGCAAATTGTTTCTCGGCGTCCGCGATGTAATAACTTGCATAATTAAACACGTTCATTTGGCTTAATTATTAAATTTTACTTATATTATCATACATTCTAAAGAATAAATCGAAACTTTACAGATTAAGCGTAAATTAAGAACTTGAATTTGATATAGAAGTTGGTTTTCGGTCGAGGGACTAAGATATAGATAATGGTTTTCGGTCGAGGGACTAAGCTTTTCGCTAACCGCTATATGTTATAAGTCTATAAATCCATGATAAAGTGGCCTCACCATATACCCTGTAACAAAATATCATAAATAATATGCATATAAACATAAACTACTAAAAAACAAATACTAGGAGGGTATAATTCCCCTATAAACTTGATTTTCTAAGTGGTTTTCGGCGATTGCTTTTGATTTTCGGTAGACGCGATACCTTTTACACGGTCAAAATCGGTATAAGATGGCTTCATTTTTTATTTTTTCTATCCATCCTATTAAATATAAACATAAACTACTAAAAAACAAATACTAGGAGGGTATAATTCCCCTATAAATATGATTTTCCAAGTGGTTTTCGGTGGTTTTCGGTAAATGTGTGATTTTCGGTAATTCTACGGACCGTAATTTTAGTGAATTTAGCATATTTACCGTTTTGTGTATTCAGTATCGAAGCCGATTACGGATTCTTACCTGCGCGAATGTGTTTGTTGATTTGTAAGCTTTTTTCGTGACCCAATTTTGAATACTTGGAGTAGGATTGGTTTTACTGTCAACGGATCAAAAGGAATATCACTTCCTCGAGAAGGTGGTTTGTGGATTCTGGATTAAAATGTTAAATTATTCTGTGGATGAGGGAGTAAACATTTGATTTGTATTGATTTGTGCAGTATGGGATAGCGGCCATCTTGTCTCCTTTGATGTTACCGGACTACAATTACAGAAGAGTAGGTGTTATATGAGATGGGTGGGAATTCCTCCACTCAGATAGCCATGGTAGGACTGGACACCTCAGGCAAAACTACAGCTTTGTACAGACTGAAATTTGACCAATACACAGATGCTTCACCGACAATTGGATTTAATTGTGAGAAAATTAAAATGACAAGTGGGAGTGCTAAGGGGTCAGTTTACACAATTTGGGATGTTGGGGGACAGGACAAGACAAGGCCACTCTGGCGGGCATATACAAGAAAAGCAGATGGATTAATATTTGTCGTGGACAGTACAGACAAAGAAAGAATTGAAGAAGCTAAGATAGAACTCACAAAATTATTAAAATGTCCAGACAACCCCTGTGTCCCGGTGGTTGTATTAGCAAACAAACAAGACTTGCCTAAATCATTGCCTGTGTCAGACATAGAGAAAATGTTGTCCCTTCACGAACTGCCGCCAGGACAACACTGGCATGTAGAGCCAACATGTGCAATAACTGGTGAGGGTCTAGAGGAAGCAATAGAAAAAATGTGTGACTTAATAGAGAAACGTAGAAAATCAAAGAGAAAAAGATGAAATTTTGCTAAGTGATGCTGAAATTAAAACATCCAAATGTGCCAAAAACATGTCGCAATCGAATCTGGTCGAGGAGGAGCGAGACAATGAAGACACGGCATTATAGATGCAATTACAATGGTTGAACAGGGTGTTCAATTCACGATATTTGGACGCAGAAGTCTGATATTATGTCTCAGCATTATCTACAGAATACTGGTATAAAAGATTATTGTATGCAATTGTTCCGGCTAGTCTATACATATACTGTAGCTGAACAGGTCACTTGAGCATCATCCCAGCCAGCATAGGCATGAGTGTCAGAGGCCAACGCCGCCCCGCCAGCGATCAAGACACCATTTGAATGCGGGCCAATGGTGGCCTGCTCTTAGATTACTACATGTAGATTATGTCATTTGGCTGCTTCCACAATTACGATGAAGCCAGGATGGCTTGTGACACACATTAAAATACATAGCATACCTGTTGAAATTTTTAACTTTCCATTTGTCAGGTTTACAGGTGCTACATACATGTACAGTTGTTGTTGTGCATCTTAGGCTTTTCATTATAATGAGTCAATTGTTAAAAGCATTTCTACAAAACATTCTATTACAAGGGGCCGGGCCAAAGATTACAATACTTCCTTAAAGCAAAGGACAAGATGTCTTAGGTACATTGTACCAAAAGAAAATTTAAAACTTCTTAAAATCAAAATTGTTTCATGTATTCTGTAGATTAGACATCATTACATTGGCATATTTGGTCACTGGACATTTCGGCCCATAACAATTTCGGCCCATGTCAATTTCGGCCCATAACCAAATCGGCCTATACAATTTCGGCCCACAGGTATAATAATGTATAATTGGTATGTTTGTCTATAATTGGTATGATTAGATTGGCTTACATGTAATTATCCACACAAACATAATAATTAATAAGATTGGTTTGTTTTAATTGATTAGGAGTTTGTATGTTAGAGTAGAGTTCATCACATAGGCAACGAGCAGCCAAGGCTCAGACGAGCCTGTGCATTTGCGCATTCTAGCCAGAGTGTATCCTGATCGCATCTGAAACGCAAGCGATTCTTTCTTAATCCAGTTATTCAGTTTAACTCACTGAACAAGTTGTATATGCTGATGAAAAAAATATATGTGATTTATGATACCAGTCTAAGCGTTTTCTAGTCTTAACTAGTTTGTACAGTCAATCTATTTTCAGTTTTTTTTTCTCAATATAACTCTATTATCAATTTTAAATATTTTCAATAATATATCATCTCTTTTGCAGAAATCCATGTTGACAAAATTTATGGGCCGAAATTGCTATGGGCCGAAATTGACATGGGCTGAAATTGACATGCGCCGATTTTGTTATGGGCCGAAATGACCCGGAACCGCATATTTGATCATACATGTATATGCTGTACCAAGCCTGGCAATTTATTAAACATATAGAATATCATGTTGAAATATTAAAGGGGAGTACTTAACTTTAAGGAGGCATTGTAATTTTGGGCCAAGAGCTCCAGGGGTCAAATTATTATATATTTTCTGTGTCTGGAGATTGTTTTTACAGACATATAGTAGCAAACAGCGTAGAGCATGACTCATTCTGGGTCTTCACAGTTTGCCAAAGTAGCTGCGTTTTGGGATTTCCAGGTTAAGTTTGCTTGTATCTCAGCAGTAATGGTTACCATAGAGTTTAAAACTTTTAAGTCAGGTATCAAACATGTTGGATCCAGATCAGGCCTAACATTTTTTCTGGCCTGATCTGGGTCCAAACTGTTTGCAAATTTGTCACCAGCTGGCAATGAGTTAAAGAGTAATTCTATTACATTTGGTGTACTGTCTCTCAGACTGCTGCAGGTTGGTGTCAGATCATAAAGACATTATCATGTTTTTCACTGTTTCAGCAAGAATGTGATAAATGACATTGTTAATTTAAAGTACAATATGCTTATAACAACAGACCTATAGTGTTAATCCAACTTAAATATGACACATACTTTCTTTTGACACAAATTAGTTCTTAATTTAATTAGTTTATGTCTAGCCAAGTGGGCTGGTGAATAACACTCAGTGGCTTTGTCATTGGTCATTTCAATGTTAACCCAGTCTTTAAAAAATGGTACAGTATTAAGTGTTTTTTTTTCTGCTTAAGTCGTCTGCTGCATTTTTTTGCAAATATATTTAACAAATCTAAGTATAGAGACAAACATAGAGAACCCAGATTAGACTGTTCCTATAGAATAGTATAGGAGCAGTCTGAACTGAGTCTAAGCTGTTTGCTAGAAAGGCTTCTAAAATATTTCAGCAGACGACAAACTTGACAAAACCATACAACTTTTGTTGTGATTGGCGCTTTAAGGGTTAATATAGATTTTTTGTGTCAATGAAAAACAGCACGGATACTGATCAACACTAACTGATCTGGGTCTGCACTATTTTCAAAGCTTTTGTACAAACTTTTACAAAAGTAATAAGTGTGTTTTGTGCTAAATGCGATATTAGTATTATTTAAGCCAATTGCAAGATGTAAATGGCCAGTTGAGCAAAATTTTTAAGCGTAAAATTGCGATTATATTCTTACCCATCAGTTTAAACGTATGTTTCGAGTGCTCTTTTGAGTACCCACAACATATGTTTTGGTTCAGAAATAAGAAAAATAATTTTCTGGTAATGCTTGAAGTCAAAGCATTATTTGTCTTGACAAATTCTGCTTTTAAAGGCATATGTTCACTTTTAAAAATATATATTGGTTATAGCTTTTTATAAAAAAGTATTTTTGGGAGCGATTTTCTCAAAAACACAAGGAAGGATTGCTGTGTTTTTCATTAACAGTCCATCGGAACTTTTTTCATATCTACACCTCATTATGGTACCAAATCTTGTATTATCTTAAATTAATTGCTATTTATGATTATTGTGCTGGTAAATTGTGCATACCTTAAGGACCCTTTTCTAATGAGATGGGACAGTTCATGGCTTTTGGGTATTCATGAGTAAAGCTTAAATGGAGTGAGTAAAGCCATAAGTGTTGATGTTTGATTAGTTTTAGCATGTTAAGGTGTAGAAAACAACATTCTTCTTTTTGTAATGTTAAACTGCTTGTTATAATGGATAATTCATCTATCAGATTATTTTCTTCTCAATCAGCTAAACCTGTGATTAAAAGAGTTTTTATGACTTTAATACCCACATAATTCACATGATCTATCTTATCTTAATCTACTCTGTTGTGACAATGAAGAATAAAGCAGTAAACTACCATATTCAACCTAATAAATAAATTGTGGGCATAACTATTTCAAGACTATATATACCATCTTGGAAACAGTGTAGAAACTGATCAGATGGCTTCTGATGAAGCCATCTGATCAGGTTCTATACTGTTTTTATCAACACACTGAATCCATAGAAATGCTAGATTGACTGGTGATAAGAAGTATATATTAACACCCAATAGTCAGTTTGTGCTTATAGGTGCATGTGTGCTTATCAGGTTTATTATGGTAATAAAACTGAATTTGATAAAGAGCAGCAGCTTATTTTAGAGCATGGCATGATGTGTAGACATGTAATTGAGCTTAACTTAAGTGGCAAATGCCAGGCCTTCAGATAAGATTGTTTATTTCTTAAGATTTTTTTTTTATCCTTTTTTCAACATGCTCAAAAGAACCTCTTTGATCGCTAAAACAGTATATTTACATGTAGAAAGATGTCTAGGAAAAAATCTCAATTTAAAAATAACCCCCAACCCCATTCCACAAAAAGACAAATTAAGTATATATCATATTCTTAAATTGTCTTTTTATGTGTAGGGGTGGGGAGGGGGGAGATACTACAGATAGGTTTATTTTCATCAAAACATACTTTGTGGTAAACAAAAAGAACCCTCTGATGGATAAGGAAAATATCACAAAGCTCAATATACTTGCTTATCAGGACCTATATTGCCATGATATGGTAGATATTGACACTAATGTAGGAAGCTGTGTAGGTAAACAATTTTCCAGCTGTCACTTTTTATATTGGTGATGTTGATTTCAGGTGATGTAGATTTCAGCTGTGACTCATCCATTGATAAGGTTAATTAATTCTGAATTACCTGAGGTGTTCCTCTATTTACCTGAAGAATTTTGTTTATCAAGGAAGCCATTACCTTTATGCTTCAGTTCAGAATATGTATACACCAGGCTCCCTTGAAACATGTTCAGATTTCACTTTTCTATTTGAAGCTGAGCGTTTAAATTGGCCAGATTTTTTGTATTATAAGCCTTTTAATGCTCTGTTGACTATCTGAAAGTAAATTTTTGTATCTTATAAATGAAAAGCCAACAAAACTATTCTACATGAAGGAAGAGAATTTTAGGGTTACTGTAATATATGTCTAGATAAAGAAAAAAATGATCGTAAAAATGAAACTTTTTCTTTTCCATAAGTTTAAACATATGTTTTGGGTGCTCTAAAGAACTGTTAAATTGAGACGGTGGCCAGTTAAGCAAAATTAATTTGCGTAAAATTGCGATAGTTTTCTTATCCATCAGTTTAAATATCTGTTTTGGTTGAGAAATAACAAAAATAATTTTCAGGTATGCAATCTTATCTGGGGGCCTGCCTTTGAGTACCCACAACATATGTTTTGGTTGAGGAATAAGAATTTGATAGTGCGCTCTTATCTAGAGGCCTGGTAATATTACTTCTTTAACTATCTGACAGTACTGGTATACATAATGTTTGTTTTCCTATTAGGCCCCCAGTGGTTTGACAGGTACATACAGGCATGGCTGTAATTAGTTAGATAATGATCAGACACTGGTTTCT
The DNA here is from genome assembly GCA_964019695.1 of Loripinus fragilis. Classification (NCBI taxonomy): domain Eukaryota; kingdom Metazoa; phylum Mollusca; class Bivalvia; order Lucinida; family Lucinidae; genus Loripinus; species Loripinus fragilis. Next base: position 23,832,324 of record OZ026516.1, read on the forward strand.
GTTTTTATCTTATAATACATATGTGCTTTCTTTTCAAAATTTCTTTGTCAGACCAGGCTGACAGTGTTATATTAAGAGAGTTAAACCTTATCATGTCTATATATTTTTTTTTCCTGAAAATGCTGTCTACTTTTTAAAATGTTAAGAGCATAGACAGTTTTTGGACTTCAATTTATTTTTGTACTCTGCGGGAGCACGTCAGAATTTGTGTATGGTATAATGTTTCAACCAGCTCTTTCCTTGCTTGTGGTGACTTTAAAATGTCGTCAACCTTTTTATTAACAGTTTGGACCCAGATCAGAACATCAGCCCTCATCTGGATCCAAACTATTTGACACTATGATATTGTTCACGAAATAACTTTTTGAAAAGTTAATTTTGAAAAAAGTCAGCAAATGACAACAAAAATTTAAAAAATACCAAGCATGCAAAGAGTTAATTCACTTTCAAAACCAGGAAAATACCTTTTCTCACTTTAAGACAATATAGCTGATATACCTGAGTAATTAAATCTGTCATAATTGTTAGTTAATTGACAGCCAACATGATCAAAGGATATATGTGGCAAGTGCAAATAAGCCATGTCAGGTAAAAAGATTCTTTCAAGGTCATCTGGTGAATATAAAAATTTTGACAGGCCCTGGATGGTTGTAAAAAGACATTTCATGCTAAATCAAGAAATCAAATAATAATTGCCTAGCTGTACAATAACTTCATGATCACCATTTTCACAGTGTAGGACCGGAAGTGTACGGTATTTGTGCTTGTACATTCTTTTGAGATTGTACATCGACGGATAAGTTATTTGTGCAATGAAGCGAGGGGTAGGTTGACAAGAAGTTTCTCTTTTTTCAAACGCCTTTCATTCTAAGTGGAATTCTGGTGGATGGAAATTAGGTTACACAGGCTGAGCTATCGATTTCCACTATTCGATTTTTTTCATTAAATCCGAAAGTTTCACAAAACAACGAAAATCACGCTATCACCTGGTTTCGTCCGAGTTTCAGTGTCTTTGCAAGCTCGATATCTTCAACCAGACATTTGTTTATTTCAGTTTTTCACTATTTTTCACATTTTTAGTAATCTGTAAACTTAGTTTATAGGCTTGTTTATCGATGCATACAATAAAACTGTCATGGGAGGGGTTTTTGTTTGCACTGTTTAATTCCATATTTGTACGGTTATTTGAACGGCAATTGAACCGGTATTTGGAAATTGCCATAAAAATTTGTACAGTCATCTGCAGCCCTATACCTCTGTAAGAAAGCGTATTTGTGATAAAAAAAAACTCTTTAGTAGCTGATTATAAAATATATGCCAGAGAATATCTTGAATAATGATTCAAGTTATGTGAAGTCCTAAAATGAATCTTGAACGTAAGTTTAATACAACACTCTGATTCCAAATCTTGGATACCTCTCCAAACTTCAATATTTGGGTGCATCCATGTTTAGCTCCCCTGAGCTATACTTAGGGGGAGCTATTACTATGGTCAGTGTCCGGCGTTCGGTGTCCGTTAACCTTTCCTTTAAATGACTTCTTCTCTGAAACTACTGGCCCCGGGGTGATTTGGTTCAAATTTGGTCACAAGCATTATTGGGTGAAGGGCTTACAGATTTTTACAAATGGTGAGGCCCCGCCCCCTTAAGGAGCCAGGAGGGGCCCCAAAAGGGGTATTTTTTGGACAAATTTAAAAAAAATCTTCTTCTCAAGAACCGGCTATCCAGGAGCCTTAATATTTGGCATGTAGCATCTATAGGAGGAGGACTTTCAAGTTTGTTCAAATGAAAGTGTTGCGAATTGTAAAGGTCATGCAAGGGGACTTCAAGGCTTCATATTCCCGAATTGTAAACCAGTATTTTTCAAATTTAAAAAAAAATCTTCTTCTAAAGAATTAGTAGTCCAATAGTATAAATAATTTGGTGTAAAGCATATTTAGGTGAAGGACTTTCAAGTTTGTACAAATAATGGAACATGTATGACCGGAGTTATGGCCCCTTTTCCGGCAAAATATGCTGTTTTTGAGTTTGTTAACACCCTACAAGCCACATTTTTTAGCAATCTTTATTAAATTTGAACAAAACGTGTATGGCCATAAGATCTCGCTCAGGTTCGGTTTTGGGTTTGATCGTACAAGTATGAATAGAGTAATGGCCCCTTTTTCGGCGAAATATGCTGTTTTTGAGTTCGTTAACACTTTAGAAGTCACATTTATTTAGCAATCTTAATTAAACTTTAAACAAATATGTATTGCCATAAGACCTCGCTCAAGTTCAATTTTTGGTTGGATAGCACATGTATGACTAGAATTATGGCCCCTTATTTGGCAAAACAAGCTGGGTTTTTTTCGGATTTCTCAATCAGTGTTTAATGAACTTATAGAAAATATGTGTGGCAAAAAGACCTGGACCAAGTTAGATTTTGGGTATAATTGCACATGTTTGACCAGAGTTATGGCCCCTTATTCAGCAAAAATGCTGTTTTTTAGTTTGTTAACACTCGAAGTCACATTTCTTAAGCAATCTTAATTAAACTTATAGAAAATATGTATGGTAATAAGACATTGCTCAGGTTCTACTTAGGGTTGGATCGCACATGTATGACTAGAGTTATGGCCCCTTATTCAGCAAAAGATGATGGTTTTGCGTTCGTTAACACTCTAGAAGCCTCATTTTTAAAGCAATGTTAATTAAATTTTGACAAATGATGAATGGCAATGAGATATTGGTCAAGTTCGACTTTGGGTGTGATTGCACATATATGTCTAGAGTTATTGTCCCTTATTCAGCAAAATAAGCTGTTTGGGACTTGTTAACGCTCACGCAGCTTCATTTGGCACTTGATCGGGTCATTATGACCAGTGGTACTCAGGTGAGCGATATAAGGGCCACCATAGCCCTCTTGTCATAGAAAAACCTCATTAATTCCCATGACTGACTTTAATCTAATATCACTAGTCTTTCCTTCAAGTTTGTACGTGATAGATTGCTTGGCCGTCCCTGTTGGCTTTTGTGCACTGTGGGATATTCTGGTCTACTACAGTCAGTTGCTTATTATCCTAGTTCATGGGGCAGTATAGTTGCCTGTAACATTTGTTCTGGCCAACACTGCCAGACCCATGTTTAGCCTGTTGTTGAGAGTTATTTGCAAGTCTTTAATTATTTTTCAGGACAACTTACTAGTCTGGTTGTGTCGTTTTTAAGCATTTATTTCAGAATGATGTATGTCCCCCCCCCCTGTAAGGATGGGAGACATATTGAGTTTTGCCCTGTCCGTCTGTCTGTCTGTCTGTGCGTCGCGCTCGTTTCATCTCTACAACTTTTAAACCTTCAGAGGGATTTCAGTGAAACTTCACACAATTGTTCCTCATGGCAAGACGATGTGTCACGAACAAGAACCACAACTCTACGTTCCTTCTGAACAGAGTTATCCCCCCTTAGCTAAAATCGTTTATATATGAACCGTTTTATGAGAAAAGCTCCCTTATCGCAACAAAAGTCACGATCGCCTACCGTTCGGCAACCACTCTACAACTAAACTGTTTGCAGAGAGATCGTAGAGCGGTTGCATGTGTTTTTCGGTCGCAAGTCAGTCGCCGATCGGTCGCAACACAGGTGTGACCAAAGCTTAAGTGAAGTTTTAACAAAATAAAACGAAAAAGTAAGCCACCAAAGGGGGCGTCGTTTTGGGTTTTATTTTGTTAAAACTTCACTTAACGACACTGACTGACTTAGTTTTTTAACCGACCTTTCATCGTTCTTAATAACTTTGGCGGGACAACAGAAAGTGGGACATGTCAATGAAAATATTCGTTGCGTCATAGACACGTAGTTATGCAAATTTAAATCTGTCCATTTTGTGACATTTGTGATTGTTTCAAAGGTAAATTATGAGTTCTGTCGTTGCTACGTCTGGCTAATGCATTGAAAGAAGTCAAGTAATTTCACTTACATACATGTACATATGTAGTCAGGCAATAGCAGCTGTTCAATGATATACGGACTTAACAGTGTTTGCATATTGCTATAGACACAAAAGGGTTACTACATATATTCTATTGAATTTGTTGTTTTGTCGATTGTCACCTGCTGAAGTACATATACGCTGATTTTTGTTTTATTTTCGGGCAGATGTCATGTCGAGGATGTTTTATATAGTGAATTGACTCGATGTAACAAAAAAGAGCTCTAGATAAAAGGAATGTTTAGCTTGCTAAATCCTTTATTTCTCATCCAAACCCTTAGTTGAAGTATCCATTACAATCGTCTAAATGAGACGATTCTAATGAGCACCGACAACATGGATTTGTATGAGAACTACGGGATATAGCGTTGCGAAAAGTAACATTTTATTTATTAGATTTTCTTATTTGTTCGGATCTGTTTTAACCGTTCTGCTTAAAATCAGATATCTTAAGTTATTTTATGGTATTTTTGTTTATTATAGCCTTCTGAAATTTCGTTTAAATACGATTTTCTGTCAGTTTTTAAAAGCTCGTGTATTTTTTCTTGTGCGGTTGCCTCCACTGGCCGTCCTGGACTGTGCTTGTTTTCAAAACCAACATATCCCCTTTTTAAATTCGTCAGTCCATCGGTAAACTGTAGTTTTCGGAAGAGCATCTTTACCACAAACACTTTTCAGGGTATTCAGTATTTTAACTCTTTTAGTATCTCTGTAGTACTCGATTTTTATATACGCTCGTTGTTCAACGGCAGTGAACGTGGCCATTGTGCTTCGAATACCAGTGCGCGACGTGACGTCACGATTGATGACGTCATCATACGCACACCTGACGTTATGTGCGAATGGCTAACAAGACGTACCAGGTATATACCGAATTTCATCTGTCTAGCATGTAAACTGATTGCGCTATAGGAAAAGTCCAATTCCTAATTGGATGACCCTCGTATGATCTAAACATCTGGCAATACAATTAAGAGGATTTGTCCCCGGATGACTTGCATCATACTCAGATCTAATTCCAAACGCCTATGTACGTATCGACTGGCCAGATAAAACTTTCAGTCAATTGAATCGCGTTATTATTGCCGGACTCTGTGTTTTATAAACTATAATTTCAGCCTAGATTTCTTTTGGCTGAGGGTTTTCGCCATTTTCAGACCGAAATGCAGGCTCCAATGCAATGGGAGTCATAGTATTAGGAAAGGGGATAATTTTTCCAAGGGGATCAACTATTTCATTACACTGGCACTTGAAATTTAGCAGTTTAACTTGCTGCCATTACGATAAACCATGATATTATAACTTTAACGTCTGTACTTTGAAAGCGACAACCCTTTATCTATTTAATTATGACTAACAAAAGAAATAAAATGCGTTTTCTGAAAATTAGCTTACCCAAATTACTGTACAAACTAATGACAGATACCTGTACAAACGCAAAGTTGACTTTTGCAAATACCCCGTACAAAAATTAGCATTGAAACCGATGACCTACTTAGCATTTTTACCTCATTGTGAGAATAAACTCACATACACTTGATAGTGCCGTTCATTTTTATTGCTGTTTTTTGTTCTTGACATATAAAGTTTCAAAAGGATACTCGATAACATCTCAAAAACGGCGTCTATTTTATGTCAGATGTTTTCACAATTCTTATGTTGACATGATTAAAGTCTTTTCGTTGCGAAACCGTGACTTTGAATAACATGTACATGCACCTGAAATGTCCCCGAGTCATTACGCAAACAATGCCGATACTTTATTTCACAGAAAAATAATCAAAACTGACAAAAACTACAAATCTGCTTACCGTTTCCAAGCGACCGCCTTGCACAAATAACTTATCCGTCGATGTACAATCTCAAAAGAATGTACAAGCACAAATACCGTACACTTCCGGTCCTACACTGTGATTTTGTTCTCAAATTTATGTCTAGATTTTTTTAAAAGCAGAAACTTTTGCCTGCTTTTTTGTCATCTGCCGAGTCTTTTCTTTCAAAATTAGCTTTTTCCAAAAATGCTGTCGAGTACACTATCAGGGTCCAACAAACAGTTTGGAACCAGATCAGATGGCAATTTTTTTTTGCCTGATATGGGTCCAAACTGTTTGCAACAGTTATATCAGCTGAAGGTTAAGAGCTTATAATACATGTCAGTATTGGTTGTAAGGTTTTTTCCTTGGTAAGGTTCAAAGAGAATCTACTATAGTCATACAACAGAGCTTAATGCAATGGGATCTTGTATTCTACTCTGAGGGCATTTTCTTTTTGTATGCATATGGACAGATATGAGAGTGTGCATGACTGTACAGTAAAATCTGTCTATTAAAACGTCCACTCAAAAATAGACAAAACAAGGGCTTAAAGACAAAAGGTAGCTTAATGAAGGTCGAAAATATTGCAAAATGCTCTCTTGGAGCATTCTGCAATACTTTTGGCCTGCATTAAGCGATAATTGGTCTTGAAAACCAATTTTCTGTCTTTTTGAGAGTGGCCGTTTTACACAGGTTTTACTGTAGTTTCAGACTTATAAAGCCCCAAGGTTATACAACTTTTTCATACATACATGTATCTTAACTGTGCATGGAATTTCAACTAATAAAAATATTTGTCATATGCTAATAAACATCAAGATGCCAACAATTGTTGGCATTTTAACATTTATGTGCATGATAGATTTCATGCTCATTTTGGTTGAGCATAATTTTTTTTAACCTGGGCGCACTATCTTCATAATGTAAGCAGGCTGTAGAATGAAATTAATTTTATACAACCCACTCTACAAATTTCTTTATCACTGTGAATTGGTCCTTTTAAATTAATTATGTTGGTAACTTGTAATAGGTACTTTCACAAGTAGTGTAGACACCAATAAGATGCTACAAAACAGTGCATATCATCAGGGTCTGCCCTGGTTTTAACATTGCTTAAGCTAAATAAATCTTCAGAAGCATAAAAAATTGTAATTTAGACTATGGATGGAAGATTACGTCACAGTGATCACGTTTACGTCGTAATAAAATATCATGATCACTACAGAAAGGATAACCCCATTTGCTGCCTGTCACGTCTTTAACTGTTTGCACTCTTATTTGTTCGTAGGTAGCCTATATTTCAAACAACATGGTCCCAGATCAGGCTGCTCCCTTGGGAGCAGTCTGATCAGGGTTCATATTATTTGCTTGCATTTTTTAGGGGAACCAATGTGGTGGGATAAGGGTTAGAATAAAAAAAAAACATTTAGAAATAATCACTTATTGGGAGCTTTGACTTTCTTATGCATAACTCCAATGGCTTATATTTTTTATAATAGATAAAACTATTTTAGACCAATTCATTGACAATACATTTTCTTTTTACCCCCTGTCAGGGTATTAGATATCATATAAAACATTTCAGTATACTATGGTCTCAAATATTTTAAGTGAATTAGACTTTTATTTGAGTATAAAACAATTGTCAAAAAGGTTACTCATTAAGCCTTGTCATGCCGAATAAAGTGAATATTTCTTATGTACTACATGTACTTTCCTTCACAATTTTTATCCTGTTAACCAGTGCAAAAATTTTTTAAAGGACCATCTGAGTGTCGAATAATTGGATTCAGATCAGGCCAGACATTTTGTTGAGCCTGATCTGGGTCCAAACTGTTTGCAAAGGTAATCAGTAGATGACACTAAATATTATAAGCAGGCATTAGTCACTAAGATAGACTGATTGATGTATTTTTTGGAAAGTCCCTTCTTTTTAGTCAAACTGTTATGTTACCAGAATTTTATTTGAATGCAGAATAACTTACAACTACATTTATATATCTATAAATGACTTACAATTTTGTTGTTAATTATCTTATGTTTTGACAAGTGTCAGTGTTATCTCTGACATACATGCTACAGGCTTCTTGCATTTGAGTCTGGAGACAGAAAACACCTAATTCCATTAGTTCTTAACCCTGAAAGTGCAAATCACGACTACAGCAGACAACAAATTTTCCGCCATCTTTCCTAATTTTCGAACAAAATAAGGCATGATATTTCATGAGAATTGTCTGCCAGCAGACGATTCTCATGAAATATCATGCCTCATTTGTTTTTTTTTTTTGAAAAAGCAGCAAAATTTGAAATTGTTGTCTGCTGCAATTTATAGGTGGCGCTTTAAGGGTTAATCTCAACTCCCACTTGCTGTTGTTTAGAATAGAAAACGAGGCTAGGGTGAGGTTATTAAACTTTTTTCATTCTCAACTCAACCGAGCATGAAATTTCAACTGCTTATAAAAGCTAAAATACATGTAGAGACATTTCAATAAAGAAGTTCCTTGCTTTAAGTCTCTCAGATGTTGTATTTATCATGCTAATAAAGTTAAACATTTATGAGCAGGATAGATTTCGTGCTCAGCTCAGCTGAGTTGAGCATGAAAAAATTTAAAAACCTCCAGCCTGACGAACAAAGAAAAAATGTATTACGGTTTCTGTTAACAGACTCGCTTTTCAATTTGTGCATTTCATTCGCATATATAAATTATGTGTATAATTTGTGTTCAAACAAGCCGGGAATGTAACAAAACAAACACAGTGATGTACATGCCATTTCCAAAATAAAACATTTTTTTAGTGCAGGGCCAAATTACTCAGCAAATTATATGCAAAGAAAATAGTCCTAGATCAGCCTGCTTCTAGGGGAGCAGTCTGATTAACCCATTTGCATTGTTTTTATGGTACATCGGCATACAGTGCATAACCAGATCAGACACACAGAATGCGGCCTCTTATCAGGTTATCCACTGTTTGCTTACAGAATGTTCTATTAAAATTTGAATAAAGTTAATAATACCACCCTGCAACATCCTTTTAAACGGAAATGGACTGGTTAAAATTGATAAGAATGGGAAATTCCATTGGGCTTAAATGGGTAAAGGACTAATTATCACTTTCTTTGACAAATTACTTACTGATAACTAGAATCATCAACTGGAAGAATCCATTTTAGGAGTTCTGGCCCCCAGGGTATAAAACTTTTTTCATGCTCAACTCAACTGATCACAAATTTCAACTGGTCTTAAAAACTAAAATGCCGACAAATAAAGAAGTGTCTTGCTTTAAGTTTCTCAGATGTTGTATTTATCATGCTAATAAATGAAAAAATGCCAACAATTGTTGGCATTTTAATATTTATGAGCAGGATAAATTTAGTGCTCAGCTGAGTTGAGCATGGAAAAAGTTTTACAGCCTCGGGGCCAGTACTGAACTCTTTGAATGCTAGCAGTTTGCTGACAACCTTTGCAAATAGTTTTGTCGGGCCTGGTCTGGGTCTAAACGGATTGCAAAGGTTATCAGTATACAGCACTATATGTAGTAGGTAGAGAGTTCAGTAATTCTTGACTTTTCTGAAATTAGCTGATATGATACTCTGTTTCTTCTGTTCAAATCCGGCTTTTAATGCGTTAACCAAGGTTGTTTGTTGAGATTTCTTGTTTGTTGCATTCCAGTTTATTTATTTACTGATCAGGGAATCATTGTCACCATATATGTTTTGTAATAAAATGTTAATGATGAAGCTAATACGCCTACTTTATTCGTTTCTCAGACCAAAACAAAACACACCTGGCCCCTAGGTTATAAACTTTTTTCATGCTCAGCTTTCAACTGCTCTTAAGACTATAATGTTGATTTATCGATATTTCTTGCTTTTAAACTCTCAGATGTTGTAACTATGATGTTAATAAATGTTAAAATGCCAACAATTGTTGGCATTTTAACATTTATGAGCATGATAACCGAGTTCAGCTTTAGAAAGTTTTACAATCTCGGGGCCAGATTCCAGTTGCATGCACAGAAATGGGACCAATCGCTGATGAAAATAAAATGCTGACAGGGCAATTAGGACTACGAAGACTCTTTCATTTTGTTAATTTGGCCGTAAAAGCCCTACCAAAAAATGCTGCACACATTTTCAGATTTTGTCTATGCTTTGAGAAATCAAATACGACCTGGTATTTCTTGTGCTTACAGAAGATTCACATGAAATGTCCAGACAAATTTCCCATGAAAATCAGGAAGATGCCACAAAAATTGTTGGCTAATGCAATCAACTTGTGCTGCAAAATTTAAGAACGTGCCTTGCTTAAGGACATAAGGCTGTGGCTCCAGTGAGGCTTGAACCAGCGACTCCACGATCGCAAATGGTAGTGTGCTAGACTTTCGATCGAGGGATCTCTGATTCGATGCTCACCGAAGACACTGCGTTGTGTCCTTGAGCAAGACAATTTTCCTCTGCTGAGCACTGGTTAAACAAGGAGTTTTTCCGACATGACTGAAAAATTGTTGAGAGTGAGTAAAGCATCAATTAAAACAAAATTTCACAATTCAGGATATGGATTAAAAAAAAACACCAACGAAAAACTTTCACTCTTCGGATGAAATGATTGGTTTCAAGTTTCAAGTTTATTATAATTTCTCAGGTTTACAATAGCAAACAACATGAGATGCATGTACAACATTTCAAATATATATTGGGATTATAAGCTATTTGGAGAAGGTTAGAAATTCATGGAAAGTAGGGGAACAACCACATGCTAGATTGTTTCGGCCATTATATCAATCAAGCTCAATGTCAGAGATTGTCCGAGGTATGTTGCGCATAGTCTGTAAACCTTTAGTGTCGGTACTTGTCTGGCGTCTCTAGGCCGTCCTGCGTCGTCCGTCTGAACCACTGGCTTACGCTCAAAATAATTTCATGCCAACGTTCCACCTTACTACCCTCAACCCCCTCTCAACACACTCGCTACGAACGTGTCTATGAGATTTGGGTACACGTATATTGCATTGCCGATGAACGAATGTTTAGGCGTGTAGACTCGCCAAACCATTCGCTGTCCCCTTACAAAATAGTATGGGCGTAGATGAAGTCTGGGACCAAACTAATTGGACCTCTTAGTCCAGCTGGATATGCCAGTATGGACGTTTCAAATGACAAAGTCTCGGTTCACCAAGGCACTTAACCCTCTCTCTCTCTCACACACACACACATACACGCACGCACGCATACACACTAAAATGAAATAAATCAGACATCAAGCAATTGAAGATGCCCTATTTTTTGCATTACACATTTGGACAAGTATATGAAGTAACGGTCATACAGTATATACGATTTTTTTCTTTAAACGTGCACGCACATATATCTTGTGTGAGTTTTAAAGTCTCCTCCTAGATCTATGCTTTATGCGGGCAGTGGCACAAAAGCCTTATGTACTAAAAGCTCACGCGTTTTTGGAACTTATCGCAATGATGCGTCACTCAATTTTTAACATTTGTGCTCAATTATGCCTAGATTTTTGTCATTCCCTACTTTGTGTGTACGAGCAGTGAAAACTCTGGCGAGCATGCGCATTTGCGCACGCCCACCTGGGCCTTAGTTCTCGCATATGCAATAATTACCAAATTCTGAAACATCTGAAACATGAGCTTTTCCTGTACAGTCATTGTTATACCTGTCTACCTATTATGGTTTGACGTTCCTCTATAGAAAATATGTCTATCTTCTTTATCCCCTTACATATTCACAATAAATGTGTAAACAATACCGATCTTTATCAAAACAAATAACTTTAGTTCGACCTGCATGTATATGGTGATCTCTGGGTGACCTGATGATCCACATAATACCACTAAGATAATAGACATACCTGTATATCATCTCAGCAAACACACACCTTTACCATATTTGAGCCCAGTTTATGGAATAAGTCCTATTTTACTGTTCAGTTCTGTCCTGTTAGAGAGGTTTACATTTATGTTCCGTGTGTTTTAACCGTCTCCATGAGACGCTTCATGCAACGCACTGGAACCATATTATAAAATGTCGAAGAGGACCATATAAGGATCATTTCTGCCAAGTTTGGTCAAAATCGAGCAAGTGTTTAAGGAGATGTCATTTGTAGCAATCGTTGACGATCACCGAAGCTTAGGCTCCGGTGAGCTAAACGTAGTTACAGCGTATAATGCAATAACCACATAACATAACGTATATTACAGTAACCAACTTAAATAATAAATTTCTAAAGCATATTCATGTATGTTATAACACTGCATATAAAAAACTTCTCTGTATCTAATGCTTTTATCACCGCATATAATACCAAAACCACTCCATATACAGGATATTTCACCTCGTAAGACATCCATAGTACGTTCCATAAAGATACGTTTGGACAATTAGGTTAAGATGACGAACCATATAATAACGAGGACAGCAATGCAGACTCGGACTATGTTGCCAGAGAGGACGAGGAAAGAATCTTTGCAGACAAGCCCCTGATGGTATCTTTCCTAACAGTCCCCTGATGGTATCTTTCCTGACAGTCCCCTGATGGAATCTTTCCTGACAGTCCCTTGATGGTATCTTTCCTAACAGTCCCCTGATGGTATCTTTCCAGACAATCCCCTAATGGAATCTTTCCAGACAATCCCCTGATAGAATCTTTCCAGACAATCCCCTGATGAGACCGTTCCAGACAATCCCCTGATGAAATCTTTCCAGACAATCCCCTGATAGAATCTTGCCCGACAATCCCCTGATAGAATCTTGCCCGGACAATCCCCTGATGGAATCTTTCCAGACAACTCCCTGATGGAATCTTTCCAGACAATCCCCTGATAGAATCTTTCCAGACAATCCCCTGATGAAACCGTTCCAGACAATCCCCTGATGGAATCTTTCCAGACAATCCCCTGATGGAATCTTGCCAGACACCCCCTGATGGAATCTTTCCAGACACCCCCCTGATGGAATCTTTCCAGACAATCCACTGATGGAATCTTTCCAGACAATCCCCTGATGGAATCTTTCCAGACAATCCCCTGATGGAATCTTTCCAGACAATCCCCTGATGGAATCTTTCCACACAATCCCCTGATGGAATCTTTCCAAAAAATCCCCTGATGAAACCGTTCCAGACAATCCCCTGATGAAATCTTTCCAGACAATCCCCTGATGGAATCTTTCCAGACACCCCCCCTGATTGAATCTTTCCAGACAACTCCCTGATGGAATCTTTCCAGACAATCCCCTGATGGAACCTTTCCAGACAATCCCCTGATTGAATCTTTCCAGACAACTCCCTGATGGAATCTTTCCAGACAATCCCCTGATGGAATCTTTCCAGACAATCCCCTGATGGAATCTTTCCAGACAATCCCCTGATGAAACCGTTCCAGACAATCCCCTGATGAAATCTTTCCAGACAATCCCTTGGTGGAATCTTTCCAGACACCCCCCTGATTGAATCTTTCCAGACAACTCCCTGATGGAATCTTTCCAGACAATCCCCTGATGGAACCTTTCCAGACAATCCCCTGATGGTATCTTTCCAGACAATTCCCTGATGGAATCTTTCCAGACAATCCCCTGATGGAATCTTTCCAGACAATCCCCTGATGGAATCTTTCCAGACAACTCCCTGATGGAATCTTTCCAGACAATCCCCTGATGGAATCTTTCCAGACAACTCCCTGATGGAATCTTTCCAGACAACTCCCTGATGGAATCTTTCCAGACAATTCCCTGATAGAATCTTGCCCAGCAATCCCCTGATGAATCCTTTCCGGACAATCCCCTGATGGAATCTTTCCAGACAACTCCCTGATGGAATCTTTCCAGACAATCCCCTGATAGAATCTTGCCAGGCTATCCCCTGATGAAACCTTTCTGGACAATTTACCTGATGGAATCTTTCCAGACAACTCCTTGATGGAATCTTGCCAGACAATCCTCTGGTGGAATCTTGCCAGACAACTCCCTGATGGAATCTTTCCAGGCTATCCCCCTGATGGAACCTTTCCAGACAATCCCTTGGTGGAATCTTGCCAGACAACTCCCTGATGGAATCTTTCCAGACAACCCCCTGATGGAATCTTTCCAGACAATCCCCTGATAGAATCTTGCCAGGCTATCCCCTGATGAAACCTTTCCGGACAATCCCCTGATCGAATCTTTCCAGGCTATATCCCTGATGGAACCTTTCCAGACAATCCCCTGGTGGAATCTTTCCAGACAATCCCCTGATGGAATCTTTCCAGGCTATCCCCTGATGGAATCTTTCCAGACAATCCCCTGATGGAATCTTGCCAGACAATCCCCTGATGGAATCTTTCCAGACAATCCCCTGATGGAATCTTTCCAGACACCCCCCTGATGGAATCTTTCCAGACAATCCCCTGATCGAATCTTTCCAGGCTATATCCCTGATGGAATCTTTCCAGACAATCCCCTGATGGAATCTTTCCAGACAATCCCCTGATGGAATCTTGCCAGACAATCCCCTGATGGAATCTTTCCAGACAATCCCCTGATGGAATCTTTCCAGACAATCCCCTGATGGAATCTTTCCAGACAATCCCCTGATGGAACCTTTCCAGACAATCCCCTGATGGAACCTTTCCAGACAATCCCTTGGTGGAATCTTGCCAGACAACCTCCCAATGGGAACTGTACAGACAAACCTGGATGGAATCCATCCAGACACCCCACCCTGATGGAATCTCTCGAGACAATCCCCTGATGGAATCTTTCCAGACAACCTATTGAACAATTCCCTGGTGGAATCTTTCCAGACAATCCTCTTATGATGTATTTAAAGACAATCTCCCTGATGTATTTTTTTCAGACAAACCCCTGATGGAGTTTTTCCAGACCTACCCGTGGTAGAATCATGCCAGACAATCCGTCTGACGAAATATTTCCAGACAAACCCCTGATTGAATCTTTCCAGAAAATCCCCCTGATGAAATCTTTCCAGACAATCCCCTGATGAAACCGTTCCAGACAATCCCCTGATGAAATCTTTCCAGACAATCCCCTGATAGAATCTTGCCCGGCAATCCCCTGATGAAACCTTTCTGGACAATCCCCTGATGGAATCTTTCCAGACAACTCCCTGATGGAATCTTCCCAGACAATCCCCTGATGGAATCTTTCAAGACAATCCCCTGATAGAATCTTTCCAGACAATCCCCTGATGAAACCGTTCCAGACAATCCCCTGATTGAATCTTTCCAGACAATCCCCTGATGGAATCTTTCCAGACACCCCCCTGATGGAATCTTTCCAGACAATCCCCTGATGGAATCTTTCCAGACAATCCCCTGATGGAATCTTTCCAGACAATCCCCTGATGGAATCTTTCCAGAAACCCCCTGATGGAATTTTTCCAGACAATCCCCTGATGAAACCGTTCCAGACAATCCCCTGATGAAATCTTTCCAGACAATCCCCTGATGGAATCTTTCCAGACACCCCCCTGATTGAATCTTTCCAGACAATCCCCTGATGAAATCTTTCCAGACAATCCCCTGATGGAATCTTTCCAGACACCCCCCTGATTGAATCTCACCAGACAATCCCCTGATGGAATCTTTTCAGACAATCCCCTGATGGAATCTTTCCAGACAATCCCCTGATGAAACCGTTCCAGTCAATCCCCTGATGAAATCTTTCCAGACAATCCCCTGATGGAATCTTTCCAGACAATTCCCTGATAGATTCTTGCCCGGCAATCCCCTGATGAAACCTTTCTGGACAATCCCCTGATTGAATCTTTCCAGACAACTCCCTGATGGAATCTTTCCAGACAATCCCCTGATGGAACCTTTCCAGACAATCCCCTGATGGTATCTTTCCAGACAATTCCCTGATGGAATCTTTCCAGACAATCCCCTGGTGGAATCTTTCCAGACAATCCCCTGATGGAATCTTTCCAGACAACTCCCTGATGGAATCTTTCCAGACAATCCCCTGATGGAATCTTTCCAGACAATCCCCTGATGGAATCTTTCCAGACAACTCCCTGATGGAATCTTTCCAGACAATCCCCTGAGAGAATCTTGCCTGGCAATCCCCTGATGAAACCTTTCCGGACAATCCCCTGATGGAATCTTTCCAGACAACTCCCTGATGGAATCTTTCCAGACAATCCCCTGATAGAATCTTGCCAGGCTATCCCCTGATGAAACCTTTCCGGACAATTTACCTGATGGAATCTTTCCAGACAACTCCTTGATGGAATCTTGCCAGACAATCCTCTGGTGGAATCTTGCCAGAGAACTCCCTGATGGAATCTTTCCAGGCTATCCCCCTGATGGAACCTTTCCAGACAATCCCTTGGTGGAATCTTGCCAGACAACTCCCTGATGGAATCTTTCAAGACAACTCCCTGATGGAATCTTGCCAGACAATCCCCTGATAGAATCTTGCCAGGCTATCCCCTGATGAAACCTTTCCAGACAATCCCCTGATTGAATCTTTCAAGACAACTCCCTGATGGAATCTTTCCAGACAATCCCCTGATGGAATCTTTCCAGACAATCCCCTGATGGAATCTTTCCAGACAATCCCCTGATGAAACCGTACCAGACAATCCCCTGATGAAATCTTTCCAGACAATCCCCTGATGGAATCTTTCCAGACGACCCCCTGATTGAATCTTTCCAGACAACTCCCTGATGGAATCTTTCCAAACACCCCCCTGATTGAATCTCACCAGACAATCCCCTGATGGAATCTTTTCAGACAATCCCCTGATGGAATCTTTCCAGACAATCCCCTGATGAAACCGTTCCAGTTAATCCCCTGATGAAATCTTTCCAGACAATCCCCTGATGGAATCTTTCCAGACAATTCCCTGATAGATTCTTGCCCGGCAATCCCCTGATGAAACCTTTCTGGACAATCCCCTGATTGAATCTTTCCAGACAACTCCCTGATGGAATCTTTCCAGACAATCCCCTGATGGAACCTTTCCAGACAATCCCCTGATGGTATCTTTCCAGACAATTCCCTGATGGAATCTTTCCAGACAATCCCCTGATGGTATTTTTCCAGACAATCCCCTGATGGAATCTTTCCAGACAACTCCCTGATGGAATCTTTCCAGACAATCCCCTGATGGAATCTTTCCAGACAATCCCCTGATGGAATCTTTCCAGACAACTCCCTGATGGAATCTTTCCAGACAATCCCCTGATAGAATCTTGCCTGGCAATCCCCTGATGAAACCTTTCCGGACAATCCCCTGATGGAATCTTTCCAGACAACTCCCTGATGGAATCTTTCCAGACAATCCCCTGATAGAATCTTGCCAGGCTATCCCCTGATGAAACCTTTCCGGACAATTTACCTGATGGAATCTTTCCAGACAACTCCTTGATGGAATCTTGCCAGACAATCCTCTGGTGGAATCTTGCCAGACAACTCCCTGATGGAATCTTTCCAGGCTATCCCCCTGATGGAACCTTTCCAGACAATCCCTTGGTGGAATCTTGCCAGACAACTCCCTGATGGAATCTTTCAAGACAACTCCCTGATGGAATCTTGCCAGACAATCCCCTGATAGAATCTTGCCAGGCTATCCCATGATGAAACCTTTCCAGACAATCCCCTGATTGAATCTTTCATGACAACTCCCTGATGGAATCTTTCCAGACAATCCCCTGATGGAATCTTTCCAGACAATCCCCTGATGGAATCTTTCCAGACAATCCCCTGATGAAACCGTACCAGACAATCCCCTGATGAAATCTTTCCAGACAATCCCCTGATGGAATCTTTCCAGACGACCCCCTGATTGAATCTTTCCAGACAACTCCCTGATGGAATCTTTCCAGACAATCCCCTGATGGAACCTTTCCAGACAATCCCCTGATGGTATCTTTCCAGACAACTCCCTGATGGAATCTTTCCAGACAACTCCCTGATGGAATCTTTCCAGACCATCCCCTGATGGAATCTTTCCAGACAACTCCCTGATGGAATCTTTCCAGACATCTCCCTGATGGAAACTTTCCAGACAATCCCCTGATAGAATCTTGCCCGGCAATCCCCTGATGAAACCTTTTTGGACAATCCCCTGATGGAATCTTTCCAGACAACTCCCTGATGGAATCTTTCCAGACAATCCCCTGATAGAATCTTGCCAGGCTCTCCCCTGATGAAACCTTTCCGGACAATTGAACTGATGGAATCTTTCCAGACAACTCCTTGATGGAATCTTGCCAGACAATCCTCTGGTGGAATATTGCCAGACAACTCCCTGATGGAATCTTCCCAGGCTATCCCCCTGATGGAACCTTTCCAGACAATCCCTTGGTGGAATCTTGCCAGAAAACTCCCTGATGGAATTTTTCCAGACAACTCCCTGATGGAATCTTTCCAGACAATCCCCTGATAGAATCTTGCCAGGCTATCCCCTGATGAAATCTTACCGGACAATCCCCTGATCGAATCTTTCCAGGCTATATCCCTGATGGAACCTTTCCAGACAATCCCCTGGTGGAATCTTTCCAGACAATCTCCTGATGGAATCTTTCCAGGCTATCCCCCTGATGGAATCTTTCCAGACAATCCCCTGATGGAATCTTTCCAGACAATCCCCTGATGGTATCTTTCCAGACAACTCCCTGATGGAATCTTTCCAGACAACTCCCTGATGGAATCTTTCCAGACCATCCCCTGATGGAATCTTTCCAGACAACTCCCTGATGGAATCTTTCCAGACACCCCCCTGATGAAAACTTTCCAGACAATCCCCTGATAGAATCTTGCCCGGCAATCCCCTGATGAAACCTTTTTGGACAATCCCCTGATGGAATCTTTCCAGACAACTCCCTGATGGAATCTTTCCAGACAATCCCCTGATAGAATCTTGCCAGGCTCTCCCCTGATGAAACCTTTCCGGACAATTGAACTGATGGAATCTTTCCAGACAACTCCTTGATGGAATCTTGCCAGACAATCCTCTGGTGGAATATTGCCAGACAACTCCCTGATGGAATCTTCCCAGGCTATCCCCCTGATGGAACCTTTCCAGACAATCCCTTGGTGGAATCTTGCCAGAAAACTCCCTGATGGAATTTTTCCAGACAACTCCCAGATGGAATCTTTCCAGACAATCCCCTGATAGAATCTTGCCAGGCTATCCCCTGATGAAATCTTACCGGACAATCCCCTGATCGAATCTTTCCAGGCTATATCCCTGATGGAACCTTTCCAGACAATCCCCTGGTGGAATCTTTCCAGACAATCTCCTGATGGAATCTTTCCAGGCTATCCCCCTGATGGAATCTTTCCAGACAATCCCCTGATGGAATCTTTCCAGACAATCCCCCGATGGAATCTTTCCAGACAATCCCCTGATGGAACCTTTCCAGACAATCCCCTGGTGGAATCTTGCCAGACAACCCCCAATGGGAACTGTACAGAAAACCTGGATGGAATCTATCCAGACACCCCACCCTGAAGGAATCTCTCGAGACTATCCCCTGATGGAATCTTTCCAGACAACCTATTGAACAATTCCCTGGTGGAATCTTTCCAGACAATCCTCTTATGATGTATTTAAAGACAATCTCCCTGATGTAATTTTTTCAGACAAACCCCTGATGGAGTTTTTCCAGACCTACCCGTGGTAGAATCATGCCAGACAATCCGTCTGACGAAATATTTCCAGACAAACCCCTGATTGAATCTTTCCAGAAAATCCCCCTGATGAAATCTTTCCAGACGAACACTGTGCTCTGATGGAATCGTTCCAGACAATCCTTCCTGACGAACCCATGATGAAATCTATCCAGACAGCCCCTCTGATGGAATCTTTCCAGACACCCCCCCCCCCCCCCCTGATGGAATCATTCCAGGGGAACCCCTGATGAAATCTTTCCACAAACCACTGATGGAATATTTCCAGACAACTCCCTGATGGAATCTTTCAGACACCCCGCTGGTAGAATCTATCCAGACAGTCCATCTGACGAAATATTTCCAGACAAAGCCCTGGTGGAATCTTTCCTGACAGTCCCCCTGATGGAATCTTTCCAGACGAACCCATGATGAAATATTTCCAGATAATCCCCCTGATGGAATCCCGATGGAATATTTCCAGATAATTCCCCTGATTGAACCTTTCCAGACGAAAGCCTGGACACCATCGTGGAATATTTCCAGACAACTCCCTGGTGGAATCTTTATAGACAAACCCCCACCCACTGATGGATCTTTCCAGAAACCCCTCTAATGGAGTTCTCGTGGGTGGAATTTATGTGGAATTGTATAACATCCACTCTTGAGATGTGGAGGCCAGCTGTGGCTATCCAAATCGCAATGTGTTTGGGCGATACACGAACTTGTGACGACTATTACATGGTCAATAACCTATGGAATGGCTGAATTATACGAAGAGACTGTCTTGATAGTATCTTCTTGGTTATAATTAGCATTGTCTCGCCAAAACCTAATACTTTCCCTTGCCATTGTATGTATAATTAAATAACAAAACAGATATGAGCCGCAGCATGTGATTTCCAACAATGTGGCATTTTGACAAGTGCAGATTCAGACGAGCCTGTGCAGCCTCCTTTTAAGCTTAGAAACCTAAACGAGGTTCGGTTAGTAGTTTAACAGTCATAGAATATTTTAGTGGCCTGCAAATGCTCTGATCAGTCTGCGCATATGCGCAGGCTGGTCTGAGCCTTTGCTGGTCGCACATATCAAATATTTGGAAATCTCATGCCACGGCTCATATAGAGGGGAGCGACCGCTGTGGTTACTTACCGAATGAAAATGAAACGCAAACCAAAAGAAAACGGATTATCATATTCACTTACTTTTTGTCCAACAGACTTATGCAAAAATGGTTTAAAAGCTTAGCAGTCTTTTGAAATACGACCTAACTGGTAACTAGCATGGTCGTTACGTCGGCTCTCACTAAATGAAAGACTATGGGATCAGGATGTTAAAGGGAAACGCGCTCACAAAATGTATTGTGAACTCTAGGCAAAGAATATTAAAACCACAGTGCTTGGCAAATACTTTATGTAAATCGGACTAGCCGTTTGGAAGATATGACCTTTGAAAGATTTAAAAGCGGTTGCCATGGAGCCAGTCACGTGACTGACAGGGAGTAAATGAAATCGTATTAATTAACCTCACAACTTGAAAATTAAAATAACATTGCTATATGGACATGTACACATACATGTATGTACTAAACACATACATTAAATGCATTTATTTTACTCGAACACATCAGAATTTAGCATTAAAATAATAATACTGCTGTTTTCTTCCATTTTTATAAACTGGTCACGTGACTGACAATTTAAAATGGTTGCATCCATGACAGCCATTTTGAAATATTTCAAAGGTTGTATCATCCAAATGGACAGATTTTCATGAAATTTTCATCAAACGTCATGGATTGTTTTAACCCCTTTTTTGTTTTGTTTGTTTGATTTGATTCTTTACGTCCACTCAACAATCTTTCAGTTATGCGGGACGGTCTTCCTGGGTTGAACCAGTACTAAGCTAGGATAAATGTGTCTTGCTCAAGGACCACAACGCAGTGGCGCCGGTGAGGCTCGAACCCGCGCCCCTTCGGTCTCGAGTCAAGCACTCTACCACTAAGCCACTTTTTATCTAAGCATTACATTAATTTTTGTGGGGGTTTCGCCTTTTAATTTTAGATCGTCAACAGTTTGAGTTAAAAAGGTGTCTTTATGATAAATATTATCCTGACGTTATATAAGCAATTCATATGAGCAAGATCTGTACATAAACTGTAAATATAAGTTAACCCTTAAAGCGCCAACAAAGAAAGGCATCTGAAAATGTCGTCTGCTGAAGTCGTCTGCTGCAAATAATTTCCTAACATTACTGACGAATTAAGTATAGAAGCAAACAGCGTGGACCCAGAACAGACAGCCCCTATAGGAGCAGTCTGATCTGGGTCCACACTTTTTGCCATAGAGGCTTCTTAAGCATTTCAGCAGACGAGAAAAGCAGACGACTTTTGTTGCGATTGGCGCATTAGGGGTTAAAGTTTGCTCTTATGATCCTAAACAACTACTTGATGCAATCCTTTCTTCAATGTCGAATATAAACATGTTTACAAAAAAATAAGAACAAGACACCACCGCCATCAACAACAACAAATATTTATTAATCCATACTCGAAATGTGGAGGTCCACGTACCAACAGTTCGTTTGATAGAATTTATACAGAAACAAATCCGAAGGAGCGCAGTGGCTCAGTTGGTAGAGACCCAAGGGGCCTGGGGTAGAGACTCACCGGAGGCACTGTTTGGTGTCCTTGAGCAAAACACTTTGTTGGTTCAATCCAGGAAGACAGGAAACATAACTGAAAATTGTTGAGTGGGACGTAAAGCATCAACACATACCTCGAAACTTTGACCTAAGCAGGGCTATGTGCTACGGAGAGTGTTAATTTTAGCATTGCAAACAATTATGCAGAAACGATTAAATTATTGGGGGTCTTTAGGTGTGAACTGTCAAGAACATGTCAAAGCGTCAATAGTTGGAAATACTATGATTGAGTACTGGATATAGAACTGGCCAGCACATAGGAATATGGTACTTATGTTTAAAGAAGATATTATAT
The DNA here is from genome assembly GCA_964019695.1 of Loripinus fragilis. Classification (NCBI taxonomy): domain Eukaryota; kingdom Metazoa; phylum Mollusca; class Bivalvia; order Lucinida; family Lucinidae; genus Loripinus; species Loripinus fragilis. The sequence goes on from OZ026516.1 coordinate 23,854,732, forward strand.
GACTTAACCATGTTAACCCTCCGTTGACTAGACCCCCCCCACAAAAACAAACAAACAAAACCCCAGAACAAAAACAAACAAAACAAAAAAGGGTTACCTTTGCAAACAGTGAAGACTTAGGTGCCGGGGTCTGCACTGGTTGCATTGCAACGTATCGATCCAGATGTATGGTAAGCATTAATGGCAAACATGGTCTGATATTGGTCAATGGCTACAAACGTGGAGTTCAGGCTATACAAAATAATGATTATGAAAGTGATGATAAAGGCACCACCACCACCGCCACCGCCACCACCACAGCCTGGGTAAAAGATGACAGAATACGGTGACCTTGGATGAAAGGTCAAAGATCGACATTGGCTTTTTGTACTTTTTAACAGTCGTTGTCTTATTATGTTAAACATATCTGACAAGTACATGTATTGGCTTTTGCATTGACAGTCTCCTAAAATTGTTTTTAAATATTTTCCAATTTAAACGACCTTAAATGTACTAGGAATAGAATTTGACCCTACTGTAAAGAAGGTCGGAATCGTCATAGGAATCATATGTAGAAAAACTTGGTAAGGCTCACATTTCCAATGCAACATGCCAATGTATTTTCTGGAGAGTATATTTGAAAGGTTTTAACCAAATCGTCGCAGTCATCTTGGAAGTGTGACTAGAGCCATTTAAAGTATTTTAAGATGTTTCCATATGAAATGTGAGTTGAATTGGCCTAGTGGTTTATAAGGACATCAGTTTAAAATGTTGACATATAAACTAATAGAAGAATAAAAAGCAGGAAAAGTCACAACGTACATATGATACCAAGAGGAAGAAATACAGTGGTAGACTGATAAGGTCAGCACTGCTTTCCATAGCCAGGCCAAAGAATGGACTAGGGGCACTGTGCTGTTGTCACCATGGGATACAGAATCATAGGCCATCTGGCTTTTTTCTGGGTGATTTTATTGTAACGTGTGTGTTGCTTTGTATACTTGCCATAGTTATTTTATTTATTTACTAATACAATATTTCAAGAGGGTGACATAATACATAATATATCTTACGACATGAAAACCGCAACGTGTATAGAGCCTAGCAGAAAATATTCCCGCACCCTGGCTGGGAATCGAACCTGGGTCATACTAGTAGGCAAATGCTCTAACCACTGAACCAAAGAATCAACTCTGAGGCAGTTGTCAAGCTGGAAGATCTACACAGTCTGCTATGTGTATATATTAAAGCTTAGAGGTATATGTGATGAGAGGTGACCGGCACATAACATATACAAATAAAATAAAATTTAAAGCAAGATGCAATTTTTTCCGGGTTTGCAGACAGGAGTAAAACAATCAGCCAACCCAGAAAGCACGTAAAATGAGCCACTATCGGCCCGCCAGCGAAACATTCTTGGTGTTTCGCTGGTGGTCCGATAGTGGCCCGAAATAGCATGTTGGCTGGGAACCCGAATATCTTTAGGTTTAACCTTTAACTGTAGCCAACTCTAAAAAGCTGCTAATACAGCTTCAACACTGCGAACAATAAAACGTTGATAAGTCAGTTTGTGTGCGCAGAAACAGTTGACATTTGTTGCCGTTCTCTTGTATTACTCTTGGTGACTGCTCGCTATTTATCCTGTTTACAGAGATGCTTTAATACTACTAGTACATCAGCTGCCCAAAGGAAAGGATCAACTAAACCACTGAAACGTTTATGATTTTAAACAAGCCAGTTCATTGCTCACAATCACATAAACGCTCGTTTGTATATTGAACACCTAAAGGGTGGAGTGAAAATCCATATGCGGCATTTCATCCAGGCGAGTTCTACACTGTTCGCTAAGACAACAACTATATTAACGGTCTGGAAATAATCTTTGACCCCTTGATAGGTACATTGAACCATCCCAGGTAATTGTATCGAGGCAGATGGAAGAATTCATGATTATAAAAAGGGGTTAACCCGTTTCTGACTTAGAATTGTTGCAACTGAAGGTGGTGTAGTAGTAATTTTATAGCATGACATGATTCATATTAGCTGTCGTAATCAATGACGATATAAGATGCTATATATCATGTATATGTAGTTTCATTTTCTTCATTTTTCAAACAAAACAACAACCATACAGCTGTTACTGAGCTTATTATGGATTCTCTGAGTATGAGTATAAATCATGCGAAGATATGACGACATGACCAGCTGTGACCTGTACCGTACGACAAACGTCAACACTGGCTAGATAATAAATATACTCTGTCGCTTCGGGGGTGAACTCAAAATTTTGCTGCAATATAATTTTAATATTCCCCTTAAGCCAGAATAGGATGAATATCACGGATATTTTGTAAACAGAGTCAGCGCGAAAGACATTTAAGTTAAAATAGTCTAGACATGAATGAAATGTATGAATACATATATACAAATTTACATGACCTAGCACAGGCAATTTTGGTATAAAATGCATGCTCAGACGACCCTGCGCATCCGCGCAGTCTCGTCAGAACATTCACTGCTCGTAAATTCAAAGTATAGAAGTGAATAAATGTTAAGCCAAGCTGGGAAGCTGCACATATGCACGTCTAAAGACTGATTTTAAGCATATACCAGAAGTACTAGTTCCATCATGGACTGGTTCAAATGTACTATCGTGCACAGAGCTTTGCTAACGTCGGTCCCTTCGTAGACATTAGACGACTCTAATGATTATTTATATTTTAGTACTGGTTCTACCCAGGAAGACCCGCCCCAACATAACTTAAGAATTGTTGACTTAAAGAATCAAATCAAACAATGTGACCAAAGTAAGTGCCCCTAGTGCGTTAAATAAAGATGCTATTGTAGATTAAACATATTCGTACCACCAGACAGTGAGAATTCTGGGAAACTCATGACTGGTCTCCAATTCTATGGTCATTCTCCTCCCTTCCGCTGAATCATTCAAGAAGGGTTGTTTTCAGTTACAAGCGAAAGTATGTGCACGAAGTCTGGTTAACGACTTGTTCAAGCTTGCCCAGGAAAAAAATGTGGTTAGGTGAACTGACCGTCCCGCCTTGACCATAGCTGTTGAATTGGGACGTAAAGCAGCAAAACAAACAAAATCATGACTGTCTCCATGCTGTATTTTTTCGAACATAGGTAATTTGAAAGCGAAAGTGCCCTTGTCACAATATACATACATCGGTCCCTAAAACTTCATAAAAATACAAGAAGGCCCCTGTGGCCCAGGCTACCCCCGTCTTGGACAAATGCGAATTTTACTACCCACGTATAATTTGAAAAATCGTTGGTCTAACCAGTCAGATCAAACCGCTCAGACAAAGTCAAATGGTCACCTTTTACTGTAAGAATTTTTTAAAGGGTAATGTGAACCTTAAACGAGAGAAAATCAAATGCTTTGTTAGAAGCAAATTTATGTGTCCATTAAACCCCAAGATAAAAATACCAGTTTCATTTAACAGCTAATGTCTTTAGCTGAACAATATGCCGAAATAAGTACAGCTTCTGTTCTTACATGCCTCACAAGCCTGACGCTAACAACATTACACAATTCAGCAAGGCCCCTGTGCGAAGGCTGATCAGCTTGCGCAAATCAGCATGCTTTAAGTAACCGTACATAGATAGTATGGGCATGTACTGGAATTATAGATCAACGAGATTGTAAAATGAGTCCGTTTTTAGGGCATAAGGGCATGAACTCAACTTGAAAGAAACATTTTGTGATTTATAGTAAATTTGATCTAAACATAATTAATTTTTAAAATATCGTATGGGCAGCTTTGTGTGAAGATTGTAAACATAAGGAACATAAAAAACAAACAAAACAAAACAGAGATAAAAAACAACAACAACAAACAAACAAAAAATACCCCCCAAAAACCGATTGGGACCTTGTTGAGCATCAAACAGATCAAGACTGCAATGCTTTATCAGGTCAATATAAAGAATCCAATATTCAGACACCAATGAAATTTAATTCTAATGCACTTGCTTTTGTAACGCGACGTCTGATTGGATAACGTCAAAAATTTGCGACAGTAGCCTATATCCTGCGATATACTGTAGGAAACCGTTTGACGTCATTAATTACGTCCCATCGTTAAATGACGTGTGGCATTATGCGGCTTGCAACGCTCCAATTTGAGACGAAACTGCAAAAACGCATTAGAATGGGGATAACCATATTCAAAATTTTCATTTGGGGAGGTATATCGTCGGATATACGTTCGGAAATCACGTTTTACAGCTCCTCTCGCGAGTCGCCGAAAAAACAAATTTCCGACCGTATATCCGACGATATACCTCCCAAAATGAATTTTGAATACAGTTATCCCCTAAGTAGACGACTATTCAGACTATAGTGAATCTCTGTTAAGAGTGTAAAGTAGACGACTTTCAAACTGCAGTATACTTTTTCGCACCCATGTAAAGTAAACGACTGTTCAGACTACAGTCAATCTTTCACACCAGTGTAAAGTAGACGGCTTTTCAGACTGCAGTAGATATTTGTTTCACAACAGTATGAAATAAACGACTATTCAACTACAGTAACTCAATGTTTTGCACCCATGTAAAATAAACGACTGTTCAGACTGCAGTAACTTAATGTTTTACACCAGTGTAAAGTAGACGACTTTTCAGACTGCAGTAGATACTTGTTTCACAACAGTGTCACACATTAAAATAGATGACTATTCATCTACGGTAACTTCCTGTTTCGCACCAGTGTAAAGTAAACGACTGTTCAGACTACAGTAACTCAATGTTTCACACCAGTGTAAAGTAGACGACTATTCAGACTACAGTAACTCAATGTTTCACACCAGTGTAAAGTAGACGGCTGTTCAGACTACAGTAACTCAATGATTCACACCAGTGTAAAGTAAACGACTGTTCAGACTACAATAACTCAGTGATTCACACCAGTGTAAAGTAAACGACTGTTCAGACTACAATAACTCAGTGATTCACACCAGTGTAAAGTAAACGACTGTTCAGACTACAATAACTCAGTGATTCACACCAGTGTAAAGTAAACGACTGTTCAGACTACAATAACTCAGTGATTCACACCAGTGTAAAGTAATCGACTATTCAGACTGCAGTGGGTACCTGTTCAGTACCCGTATAATGTAGACGATTTTATAGAGTGCACTGAATCCATGGTTTACACTAGTGTAAAGAAGTACACTATTCAGACTGCAGAAATTACCCTTTTTGCAGCAGTGTAGAGTAGACGACTGTGCAAACTGTTGTGAGTTTCCATTTGAAATCAATTAAAGTACAGTAAAACCTGTCTTAAGCGGCCACTCAAGAAGAAGACCAAAATTGGTTTCAAAAATTGTAAGTGAGTATGATCAGGAAATACCACAATCACAAATCGCAGACAAGACCGATTATCGCTTAATGAATGTCAAACGTATTGCAGAATGCTCCAGGAGAGAGCATTCTGCAATACTTTCGATCTTCGTTAAGGACACCGACCTCGATACGGCTGCGCATACTACCCGCGCATCTTCCGTAAACAAGTTGACGTCGACGTCAAAGGCGTACGTACTTCTCAGTAGATCTAATACGCGCTGCTTCTGTGTTCTGTGTGGACGATAAAATAACGTCTTCTTTGAGAAAATGAATGTCAATGAATCAGTCAGGCCATATATTTTTTTTAATTCAGAACACATATCAACTATTTTCAGGTGTCTGAAACTCGAAGAGCAATTTATTTCTTTCGAGTCACAGTTTTCACTGGGAAAGCGACAGCGATTGTAAACTGCAGTTGCGTTTATCCGTAATATCCGATAATCAGTAATTGTAGCCCTTTATTTATGACGTAAGCGTGAAAAAGTAAATAACATCAAAATGCGAAAGAACATACAAAAAAAGGTGAGTTCTTCAGCGGATACTGCTATGATAACTAAAGTAAACTGGCTCAGCTCGGTATCATATTCCACTAACGGGAACAAGACAACTTTAGCGAAATGACAACTCGGCAACACAGTCGAAGAACCTCAGCGGCGAACGATGAGACAACTCGGCAACACTTTTTGAGACCAATAGGCCTAGCGACTTTTGTTCGATGCCAGAGAGACTTTACTAGTAGTTGTATTACCTGAGGGATACTTTGGCCAAAAGGCCAATAACAACAACAACATAACCACAGCCTCCACCCCGCCCCCCACCCCCCGGAACAGCGGATACTTGACTTTTCGTCTGCAGTTCACTGCTATTAGGCCTACCCCCCCCCCCCACACACACACACCCGTGACCCCCACACTGTGGCAACAACAAGCTGGTTAAACAGTGGCAGTTTTCCCCGCAGCCATGATTGCCTTGGTAGATCTACCTCGAATTTCCCCAGCACTGTGGCAACAATGTCAAAGTAAACAAACTGCTCAATCACCACCCTCCCCCGGGTTTGGGGGGGGGGGGTGATGGTAGTCAATTGACTGGTGCATAAGACAATTCAACGCCATAAATGATTTTTATCTTAAAAATGAATAAACTTGTCAGAAACTTGCAATAAAAATAATTATTTTCTTTAATTGTTCCCATAGCAGCTAGAGTGTTTCACATTGCAGTTAGGCAGACGATGTTTCATGTCCAACATGTTGGTATATATGTCGATCAAACGTGGGTACAATTCTGCAACTTTTGCAAACAGTTTGGACAAAAATCAGGCCCGACAAAAGTTCAGGTCTGATATAGGCCTAGTAGGTCCAAACTGATGGACAGCTAGGCTGATCAGGGACACTGATTATTAACACTAATACCTATAATGGAATTTTTAAAAAAAGGGAATCTCCCAGCAGTCATATTCAGATGCACAATATATTTTATGGTCACAAATAACTCAATCAAGATTAAAAAAATATTCTGATCCATGATTACCCCTAATTGCCCATGATTACCAATTGATCATGTTGATGATCAATTACGTGTCAATTGACCTCGAACAATAGTGTCGTTGAATTGTCTCAAAAAGTGTCGCCGAGTTGTCTCAAAATCTGTCGCCGAAGAGACTCAAAACTGTGTCACCAAGTTATCATGTAGCTGAGTTGTCTTGATTCTAAAACAACGGTTATTTTGAATACCCACAAAATAATCATTATGGTGGATTTAGATAATTGAAGGCTATAGCAGAATTATCTGGACCTTGTGGTGGATTTACATAATGAAGGTTATAGTTTCAGTCTCATGTGCTGGATGTTTTCAATGCTTATACTTATTTCTTTTACATGGGCTGTGAATATAACATGCGAATCTGGCTTGTACAACCCTGGAATATCCCTCTTCTATCACACAAAGGGATCCTAAATATTGGACATTCAGAAATGTTTAAAAAAAGGAAACATCAGCTTTCACCATGATGCTTTATGAGTTTTCATGTTACGGTTGAGCCGCCACCTTTTCTGGTGTAAACTTACAGTACCTACCATATGAAATGGCAGTTGAGCTGCCACCCTTTTTGGTGTAAACCTACACTTACTGTATTTTCCTACTGAAACAATCTGAGGTCAAAATTTTGCCAGTGTTGAATCTTAGACAGTTCTACCTGTTATTGTTGTAGTTATTTTCCAGATCAATAAATCAAACAGAACATAACGTTAAAGCAGAGTTACTGATAAAAATACTTCCCTAAAATTTTCCCAATCACGGTTAGGTACCATTTTCCCCCTTAATTATTCAGTAAGGCTCTACTCGATAAGATGTAGCAGTATGAGTGAATTCTTTTGGGTAGGGTAACCAGGTGTCCTTAAAAACAAAGCTTTTATACAAAATTGCCACTTTTGAAACAACCCCACTTTCTAATACTGTGAATACATTCTTTTTTGTATTTACAAGAGCATGGTCATCTTGAAAAAATATACAAACAAAACATTGATTTCTCAATTGCGGGTTATCTTCCGTCTCAAATTTTACTTGTTATCTATCAATCTAAATCTTATCAGAAATAGTTACTTATGAAATGACCCTTTCATACGATTTTGATTTAATCACAAATTTGTGAATCTGACTTGGATTCTTGACAAAAGTCCATTTTCAAAAAAAGTTCAGCAGATGATTGAGTATGAGAAAATGTCCTTTATTTACTTGACAATTCAGTTATGCACGAAATTTATCAAAATTGACATTTTCATCATCAAAAACCCCTTTTTGTGACAACCCTTCTTTTATTGTTTAAGATATTTGGCCACTTACTTACAAACAGGCACAGTATAGACATAATTAAAGTTATTGCTTAAGTAAATCTAATTTGTTCCATTCAGAATTACACGGATTCATTCAGAGGTACTGATTTTATGCAAAACTATTACTTTTGGGACGACCCTTTTTCATATACTATGGAAACCTTTGATTTTTATTTAATATCTTCAAGATTATGTTAAAGTTCAACAAATATATGAAAGTCATTTATTTACATTGGGCAGATATACCTGAAATTCCGGCATTTATGTCAAAATTAATCAAAATTGAAAATTTATTAATCAAAAATCCTTTTTGTAACGACCCTTATTTTATGTTATTTTTAGATTTTTGGCCTCTTACTAATGCTTCAACACAGTATAGGCACAATTAAATTAATTGCTTAAGAAAATCTAACTCCTTGTATACAAGATTACAAAAAATGCATGCAAGATACTGATTTTGATGTAAAATACTACTTTTAGGACGACCCCTTTTTCATATACTGCGGTGACCTTTGGTTTTTATGACAAATGTTAACAGATTTTGTTTTGGTCCATTTTATATCTAAAATTTATTTATTTCTCTTGAGCAGAAATATCTTAAATTTCCTCATTTATGTCTAAATTGATCAAAATTGACATTTTCATAATTAAAAAAAAAAAACTTTTTTGACGACCCTTCTTTTAGACTTTGATAGAAATTTGGCCTATAACTAATTGACCAACACTGCATAGGCATAATTAGGTCGCTTCCTAAGCAAACCTAACTTGTTCCATTCAGGATTACGGGGAATCAATCAGAGGTACTGATTTTATGCCAAAATATTACTTATAGGATGACCCTTTTTCATATACTGTGGTGACCTTTCATTTTTATTTCATATTTTTTCCAGGTTATGTTAAGGTTCATCAAATTTATGAAAGTGATTTAATTTGATTGGGCAGATATACCTTAAATTCCGGCATTTGTGTCAAAATTAATTAAAATTGACATTTTCATCATTAAAAGATCTTTTTTGTAACGACCCTTCTTTTATTTTCTTTAGAGTTTTGGCCTCTAACCAATTTTTCAACACAGTATAGGCATAATTTAAATTATTGCTTAAATAAATCTAACTCTTTGTATTCAAAATTACACAAAATTAATCCAAGGTACTAATTTTAATGTAAAAATACTACTTTTAGGACGACCCCCTTTTCATATAAGACGGTGACCTTTGATTTTTATTTCAAATTTTAACAGATTATGTTTAAGTTCATATTATATCCAAAATTCATTAATTTCTCTTGGGCAGATATATCTTTAATTTCCTCATTTATGTCAAAATTTTAGTCTTTTCCATTACCCTCAATGCAAAAATAAGCATTTCTAAGGGTACTTTTGAAACGACCCTAACTCTTTCCCAAGCACGGTGAGGTACCATTTTTTTCCCCTTAATTGATCAGGAATGATTTACTTGATAAGTTGTAGCAGTATGAGCAAATTCTCTTGGGCAGGTTTCTCACAATAAAATTGAACCCGGTGTCCTTAAGCTATCATTTGTCTTTACTTTGTTTTGTCTATTTTTGAGTAGCCGTTTTATACAGGATTTACTGTAGGCGATTAGGCAGATTGCAACACATCTCAGTTTCACATACATGTAATTGTAAAGTATGTGAAAGTAAGGAAAAGGGTTTAGATCAGGAATCGATACAGTCAAGCACCACACCTGATCCAGGATACCAATGGGAAAGTGACAGCTTCACAATTAGACATCACAAACGAGAGCCAAGAGGTCAGCCCTTCCCAGCAGGTGAAAACAAGGCACCAATAAACAGACGCGTACGAAAGCATTACAAAAACAAGTAAGGCGAGTAAGCAGACTACAGTGAACCATTGCTATGCATAATCGTAAAGTATATTTTAGGTTGAAGTTCATCCTTGCTTCGTAGCAATGCCAAGTGCTCGTGCATTCAGTCTCTCCAGGAGGATTTGAAACGTTGTGCAGATATATGCAGTCCACGGTGAATCCTGGTAGTGTAGCTATGTAAATTGGATGCCGTGTAAAATGACAAGTAGACGATAAACCAGGCAGCAGCAAATTCATGCTGTGCAGCTACGCAGAGTATACGACTATCTAGACTGCAGTGCATCCTTGCTGTGCACGAATGCAACATGTCCGTGCATAGATAGCAACGATCAATGAAATGTAGACGAATGTATAGATAATAAAGATTATACCGACAGCAGATAGTAGACCACGATGAACTACACTTGATTTTGTTTGTTTGATTTAATTCTTTACGTCCCAGTCAACAATTTTCCAGTTAATTTCGGGGCGGGTCTTCCTGGGTTAAACCAGTACTAAGCAAGGATAAGTGTCTAAATTGCTCGAGTATACAACGCAGTGACGCCGGTCGACCCTTCGGTCCGAGTTAAGCGCTCTGCCTCTGAGCCTTGAAGGCAGAGCCACTGCGCTCTACCACAATCCACTTGTCTTAACGAAGTTAGAGCATTTGCTTTTTGGAAAAAAGAAGGTTCAGCGAATAGATTTTATTAATATGACGGCGTTCTTAGTTAAACTAACCTCATCTCATATTACGGTGGCAAGTGACTACAAATACCTGTAAGTGCCTCCATTCATCAAACCTGTCACCTATGAATGACATAAAAAGTATCTTTATTGATACTATATTTTACTTCAATTACCTACATTTTTTCTCCTTTGGTGACAAGTCTATAATAGCAAAGTGATGAAACACCTGTAGACTCTGGTGATCACAGTAACGCAGATGTTACAGAGTGCCAAAGGCATTGAGCTTTCAAACCAGCTGGCTAGTGTGGTAACATTATCTATATTTAACCCTTAATGCGCCAATCGCAACAAAGTCGTCTGCTTTCCTCGTCTGCTGAAATGTTTAAGAAGCCTCTATGGTAAACAGTGTGGACCCAGATCAGACTGCTCCTATAGGAGCAGCCTGTTCTGGATCCACGCTGTTTGCTTCATACTGAATTCGTCAGTAATGTTAGGCAATTATTTGCAGCAGACGACTTCAGCAGTCGACATTTTCAGATGCATGTTTTTCTTGGCGCTTTAAGGGTTGATTGGGTCTAGTCGTGAGAAAATAGCTTTGAGGTCACACAAACCAGATATCTGGGTGACCCTTTAAATTTCATTGCACCATCTAATCATGCTAGAATCAGACGGGTCAGACCGAACTCTTAACATTCGTGCGTCAGCTCTGTCCTCACGTATCCGATCACAACATTATTGCCAAAATTTCAGATGGTTGGGGTGGGGTGGGTGGTGGATGTGTTTCACGGATTCCTCAGTGGTTTGCTAATGCAATCCCACACCTTGATATTATTGAAGGTGCCGACGGCTCAAAGATTTGGTGTCATTTCGATAATTATTGATGATTAAGATCAGCTTGACATGATTGAAGGTCCGCACACCGTATCACGCGACGCATATGCTGTACTGCCAATGGCATCTTCCTATTGCAGCAGCACAGTATTAACCCTGTATGTATAATGATTACATAAAATTCGGAACGGTTCATTGTATATACTGAGGGGTAACATGTTATAATTTCCAAGTATCATTGTATGTCTTTCTCTGAAGATCTTTTTGTCTCAGCAAAGTGTGTAGATCCTGATGAAACGGCGCGTTTTATGGTATTTCATTATTTCATCTACATCTTCACCATTTGCCAAATTACGCATTTAGGAGTCTCTGGTATACGACGGGTTAAGGACAATATCAATATATATATTTTTTTTTAAAAAAATGAGCATTTTTCAATGTACACAAACTGACAAACTATCAAACAAAACTGTGTGTTTTTTTTCTTTTTAGATTATGGATGGTATAAAAATGGAAATCTCTTCAGCATATCTATTGGTATTTAGTTAAATACTCAGTCTTGTTTGGTCAAACTGATACACTATACCGTCTTGTCTTTTCAGTACTATTGCTCTAGAACCAGAGAGAGACCCGTGAATTTTGAAGGTGTGACAATGAGAGGACGAGATGCACAAATCAAAACAAAACAAATACAGCTCGTCAATGCGATTCTCATGTGCTAGCTCATATATCCGTTCAACATTCTGGCTAGTTTCTGTTGATGAGCAGGTCGGTTTGAGTCTAACCATATCATTACCCTTTTGCGACGATGCCCATGGCATCCAACCGCCCCTTTTGCATCAATGGGAATCACACTTAATACTATCAGTACCTTTTTCAAAGATATGGAACAGACAGAGTGTCCAGACGTTTAAGACAAATACTTCGTTGATGGCAGTAGGTCAGTATCGCTGGAATATATGACCATTTTATACTTATTAAGAAATAAATTCATACTAACTGTCAGAAATTAACACCGTGTCCAACTTATCTGACAGTTAATGGTTAACCACTAGATTCAGGACTAATTGTACAGCTGAATATGGGACGTTAGCCACGCATGCGCGGATCCAGACAGTTTTGCCAGAGGGGGTCCAACTTTGCAACGTTTTTTTTGATGAGAGGATCCAAATAACACTATAAGCGGGCCATCATCGGCCTGCCAGCGAAACGCCATTTGGCGTTTCGAACGCCGGCGTGCCGATGATGACCCGACAATGAATGCTGGTTTGGTAGCTTTGCCATTTACGGGATACGGATCAGTATTGCTAGGAAACCCCATATTTTTGTGATTTTTCAGGGGGGGGGGGTGTTCGGACCTCCGTCCCCCCTCTGGATCCGCCCATGCCACGAGACGTCAGTATGTGTGTCGCGTCACATAAAATACTGTGGGCACATACCAACCAATGGCACCAAGAGGAAGGTATTCCAGAACTTAGACAAAGACACACATATAAAAGCCAGCATACAATAAGCAAAGCATGCAGAGCTCTCTCTTCTTCGCCGAGAAGATTTTAAAACTAGAAAGGGCGCAAAAACTACCTACCCTACTCTCGCACTTCTTGATACGTCAGCACGTGCGTTCAAGAGCGTCTTTTGTGGATATGCGAGACGTGCCATTGTGTTGGTCCATATGTATGCAATAGAAGCACTGCTCGTCGAAACTAATGGTGGTGAAGGTGAGGGTGCGTGATTAATGGATTACATGGTGCCCAAACAGACAGCTACATGTATTCAGAGCAGGGCTTAACGAACGTTTATAACAGAACACAGAACCACTTCCTTAGAACGGACAGCAGTCTATGCCACTGTGTGTGTGTGTGTGTGTGTGTGTGTGTGTGTGTGTGTGTGTGTGTGTGTGTAGTGTGTGTGTGTGCGTGTGCGACTTAGATGCATGCTACTGGCCAAATCTTGGAGAAAATGGAGGCTTCCCATCCAATGCAATGCATCATCATTGAGAAACAATCTAATGAAATGATATTATGAAACAAAGAAAAGGGTTCATGGCTCACAGATAGTCAGAGCTAAGGAAAACCTCAAGAAGTAGATTCACGGTTGTATTGGACAATTGCAAATGAGCAGACTATTCAAAACATACTGTATTTGTTAGAAGGGAGAGTGCAAAGCATTATAAGTTTCTCATATAAATACTATTCATTACCAGTAAACGCTATTTGAATATGTTTCGCTAGTCTAGGTTCATGTGGGTTTGCCAGTAACTGCAAGCTATTACACTTAATTGATATAAAATCAAAACCTTTTTGCATATTCCTCAGTCAAATAAGTCTTTACAAGCAAGTTGAACAAAAGGAAACTGGGAAAGGAAATATCTTATATGGAAACACATCCTTTTGTTGTGTATCTCATTTCTCTATTGCGCAGTTTATGTTAGACAGTAATTCAAAGTAATGCAAATAATGCAGTGCATTTTAACAAAAGTAATGCATTAAATTAGCATTAAAGTAATTCAAAAACTGGTGAATTAATTATTACCTTGAATTACTGGAAAGAAGTAATGCATTAATAATGCATTAGCATTAACGATTAATTCGCCCCATGTCTGGATGTTAGTGCGTTAGAAAACCATGTTTGATCGTTATTATGGCATAAAGTCATTTTGTCACTTTAAAACTTTGGTAAAAACGCTTCGAAAAGTTCATTTTTGTATTACTATAATGGCGCGCAAAAGCTTGAAGGATTCGTCGGATTTGAAAACGCATGTTCCAGAGCAAAGACTTACGTACACCTCGTTTTACTAAATTACTTTCATTTCTATGCACGATACGATACTGTTAAGGTTCCGCCCTTGAAGGTTTGTACGTTTTATCTGTAAAACTGTACTGTCTTTTTCCCTGCTTATCTAGTTCCCATTAGATGTTCATGTATGTGTTTTATCTCGCATTATAAATTTACACCTTTAGCAAGCTTCCTTGTGAAATACCGAAGCAAGAGTGTAATATGGATAGGCCTGCTCCCCCGCCCTGTTGTCTGTGGGTGATGCGGTTATCCCGTCATCACTACCGTTGGGTTGGACCCTGGTTGTCCTGACGGGCCATTATCAGCCCCTGACGCTGGTGGGCCATTGGCCCCCTTCCTATCCTGTTTGGCCCGGTGCCTGGTGATCCAGGCAGGCCTTGTGTCCTGTGTCCTGTGTGTCTCTGTCCTCTGGGTGGTCTGTTGAGGGGCTGGCTCGTCTGCTGTGGATGTGATGTGCTTTGGAGCCATCATTTTCCTGATTATCTATTACACTGTAATTCATGGTGATCTGGATCCCTATTGTTTGTAAGGAATCCATGTGCCCTTCACCTTAATGCTTTTGTGCTTAATATAGTACACTTTTTGCTCCTTATTTTTAGGAAATATACTTTTAGAGTATGAATCTGGTCCATTGGACATTACCATATTTGGGGGTTCAGTCACTGTATCAGTGCTGTTCCAGAACTATAAAAACCGCAGAGACTCCTTGCAAAGGGGCTTTCATGGTGAAACTTCTGAACTGTTTCCACGTTGAGTTTTCCTGTAAATTTGGGACTCATCTATGTTTTAGTCAAGTAGAAGTAATGACTTTGTTTGGGACGATTATGGGGATATTTTCTAAGAAGATAATTATGGACATATTCCATGTTCGTGTGTCTGTGTGCTTCAACTATATACAGGACTAGATATATTTAACCTAATAAATGAGTAATATTATGTTGGACTTCGTAGTACTTTTGCTCGGTCACATGTAAATCCTCTCATGTGGAAATAGACTGTTCTAAGAAGCAAGAGACGATTCGAATGAGTAGTTAATATAGTTATGAATAAAGGAGAAAGCGTCAGTTGATTTTCTTTACAATACTGTTGATGGCGTTAATTTTTGTGACGGCCTAGAATGCGTATATGTAAAGCCGTGCATCAACAGCACGCGAATTGCATTAATAATACATGGGTTTTGCCGGTTAAAATGGCTGTTAAAAGCGTGCGACACGGCTTTTAATGCAATAATTAGAGCATGAACTTACAGAAGTTCTTTGTAGATCACACGTGATCTTGACCAAAATGTTTTGATGACAGGTATATGAACGCAATACATTCTTGTCATTTCGTATTATAGGTTCATTTAATTAAAAAAAAAAAACCCATATCGCTTGAAGTCAATATATTGATAATAAAATCAAACTTGTTAAGCAGAGTAATTTCACAAAAAGTCATAAGCATGGTAAGAAAATTACTCATACATTCTCTATTTCTTGTGAATGATCTAAAATTTAACGAGCGCAATAACTTTATTTACATAACTACCTGCGATGCACGGCTCAAAATAATGGGATAAACCCGTTCTTTCAAGTATAAAACTTGGAAAAGAACTAAGTAGAAACAGATGAGAAGACTCATAAAAGCCACCTTAATCTCATGGAGATAATTTTGTGTTGTTTTTGCTTGGTTGGTTGGTTGGCTATTGGCTGTTGTTTATCAAATGATAATGACAGATTTAGCTAGCTACATACATCAAACTAAAGTGAGTTAAACATAATTAAATCAAGAATCAAAGCATGTATGAATACAATTTAAACGACACATTTCAAATTCACATTTATCATGTAGATCGCTCACTAGCATTTCCAAATTATTTCAAAGTCCATACATTGGTTCTTGATTTAACTCTTTTTGGAGCTCCTAGGGCGGGGACTTTCAGGTGGGAGGACCAAAAACTAAAGGTTGTCCGAACATAGGCGTGTAGTAGATCAATTAGAAGGACAATAATGCAAACATATAGAGCAGCATGTACTTTGTCCCAGGGACTTTTAGAGAGAATCAGACGTGGGAGTCTTAGCGACCTGCTTGTGTATAGGCTTGGGCAATAATTTCAGATAGGGATACTAACTGGAGGTCAAATTTGCTGGTTAAGTTGGGAGTAACCTTAAACTTTTGGTATTTCAGACTGAGATTTCAGAAACCACTAAAGCCCGTCATTGTACCGATTTTTTTATATTTTAAAATTGACCTGAGGGATTCATCAAAATGAGTTGTGATATCAGATGACATTACGGGTCCATTAATACAGAACATAATGTATTTACAAGAAAACATTAAAACTACAAATATGATGTGTGTATGGGAGTGTGAAACCCAAGTGTCTATCCCCAGATAGGATCTATGAAGCACATTATAGGCGACAATTTCACCCTTAAACAATAGAAATCAGTTTGAGCAGAAAACAAAAGGCATAAAGCCATTTTTTGTTAAAAAGCTGCTAGTTTTAATCAATTTAATGCCAATTGGAATTCCCCACACTTATCAATTCCGAATTTAACATTTAATAAGCCTGATCATACAATGGCGTCTGATCTGGTTTTGCACTAATAAAAAGGACGCTAGGCTACAAATGGGATAACTATAAATGTATTTCCTTTTAGTTTGCGAATATTGTACAATGTATTTCCATTCTATTGGGCCGCGACATGTGATTTCCAACAATGTGGCATTTTGACAAGTGTAGACTCATACGAGCCTGGGCATCCTCATTTTAAGCTTAGACACTCCAAATGCTGTTCAGTCAGTAGCTTAACAGTCATAGAATATTCAAGCGACTAGCAAAGGCTCTGATCAGACTGCGCGTATGCGCAGACTGATCTGAGGCTTTGCTGGTCGCACACACCGTATTGTTGGAAATCGCATGTCGCGGCTAAATATTCTAATATCTACACTAGTAGACGGATGGCTGAGAATGGGTTTGCCCCCCCCCCCCCCTAGGGAATCTTGCAGACATATCCTATCTTGTAGAGAATTGAAAGTCGAGTCTTTTAAGAGATGTTTGCACTCTGTGCTCCGGGGCGTTAGTCTGTAAGAGCCTGTAACACACGTTACTTAATCAAACTAAGAAAAAGTAAATTGAAAGTTTGGGCTACAAATTAAAGACATTAAAATATTTATTTTTAAAAATCATTCATATAGTCTGCATACTGGATATCTTAACTACGTATGACAGCCATTTGAACAAAATTGCGGCTTCCTAAGGTGTCAAATGCGTCACATAAATCAAATAACCCATTAAAATTTGCAAGTGTGGCTAACATAATTTACATTCACAATCTCTCTGTGTGTTTTGTAAAATGTTTTTAACCATATCTGACTAGCTTATGCAATTAACTAACAGAACAATTAAAGTTTGTTTTCCTAGCTTAAATATTTTTTCTGAAATAAGCAATTAAACAACCCTACCCCTTACCAGTTTTAAGGTGAAATGTTTGGTATTAAAACTAAAGTAAAAATAGTTAAAAATATTTGCAGTAGATGAATGTGTTTCATTGTTGTGTTTCATTGTTTGGGGTTTATTTGCTTATATGAAAACACTCATAAAGCTTCAAGTTTGTTGCAAAAATTTTAATATCAGAGGCTGTAGCATATGTTACCTGATGTAATAAATGGGCAAGCTCATTTTCTTTACGTAAGATATACCTAAAAATGTTTTAATCTCCTCGAGGGAATTTTGCAGACATATTCCTTCTTATAGTACAACTCAAGCTGCATCGAATAAGGGATGTTTGCACTCTCTATGTTGGGGCGTTAGTCTGAAACAGCGTGTTACATGCGTTACTATATCAAATATAGGAAATGTAGTTTGAAAGTTTGAGCTAAAATTGTGAAAAAACTCGCAGCTGTTGGATATCTTACATTGTTTAGGGATTTTAAACTGGCTCCTATGATAAAGACTTATAGATCTGCTAGTTGTCATCAAGTTTTAAAGATCAGAGACCGTTACATATGTAAGCGTGATAAGTAAAATCATCAAACAGTATTTTGACATCAAGCTGAGTAAGGGCCTGCTCCATCCTAATCCCCTTTGGAATTCTGCAGTCAAATAACATCTTATGTAACCATTCAAGGTGCATTTAAAAAGAAATGTTTGCACTCTGTAAGTCTGGACGTTAGCCTGTAACAGCTTGTTACATATGTTACTATATCAATTTGAGAATAAGAAAGTTGAATGTTTGAGCTACCAAAAGAAGACATTAAAATTATCTAATAAATTGACATTCTTATTGTCTTTACACTGGATGTCTTTACTACATATGGAAGCTGTTTAACATTAATACGGCTAACTGTGGTGTTATGTGCGTTACATGAACCTTATTATAATTTAAAAGCTATAATTGTGGCTATCGTCATGTAGTTAAACAACTACTATGACTTGGTTTCAAACTGTTTTATTAGATTTTACAAACATATACTCAATTGATGAATAGGAAAAACCAAGTTTGCTTTTCTATCTTAAATATATTATCTTATAAGGCTAATACACAGCCCTACTCCCAGTTCTACAGAGAAGCGAATTTTGTTACTACCGTTTAAGTAAAACACATGAAAGCGATTACAGCGTGTGGATATTTTTCATTTTCTTAGTCTGTCTTGCTCATATATCTACAAGATGTCATTAGGTTAAAAATCAGGACACTTAATGTGTACTTATAAGTCGTTGGTGCCAAAACACTAGAAATTATATTCATTTCTGATTATCAAGCCCATGGACTGGTGTTGCAGATGTTACCATGACCTTATGGGCACATTTCCTAATACTGTGCATATAATGCTAAATATAGAGCCACAAATAGAGAAGATAGTTTTACATTTTTACAAGAAAAAACAATAAATGAAATGGTCCTAACTATTTCTCATCGATTTAACACTCATGTTAAACGTTTGTCGTTGTCTGCTTCTGTGGTAATCATTATTATCACATGCCTCCTTGCAACTAGTAGAATCATCACACAATATTTCAATCATTTACTATTATTCAATTTTACCACCAGTCCACTCAAAATTGATGAGCCATTATCAACTTTCCAATTTTGCCATTTATGGCTTGGAACATTCGGAAACTGATATGAATTCCTAATAGTTGGTTCTTTGAGTATGTGTTTCAAGTGATACTCTGCAAGTAGGAGAAAGACTAAAGCTTTACAAGGAGGAAACTATGTCATTAAGAACAATGAGTACCTGGACTGATGTACCTTGATATTTCTGTGATAAAGAATCATATCTTAGCTGGTTAACTTTAATAAATGTAGCCTTTCCATACATGCAGCCCACATATTTTCATCTAATAATGTCTCTGCACTTATTATCTTTCCCCAAGCATTCAAAAACTTACTTGAAGTCTTAGTACTTCTGAAGTGCTGAAACCGAGGTAACTCTTTCCCTTCAGATAAACGAACTAGATGTATCACAGCAGGTAAAGCAATGAAATGCAGGATGAACAGAGCGCAAATTAGACCCTTTCAATTCAATGATTTACTAAGTTTCTAAGATAAGAGCGCTTATTAAAGGATGTAACATATATAACTCGTCATAATAAATGAGCAAGGGCATTGTCGTGACATCCTTTTTGATTACACAGTCAGAGGCAAGTGTTTTCAATTTCAGTGTTTTCAATGGATCATGAAATGAGGCACCTTATCAACGTGTTTACTCTGTATAAATCTTCTATAGATCATAATATAGAACTACTGGTTATCCCATTCTATCTATAGTCCACTTTCCTTCTTTTGAATGCAATAGCTAATGATATGGCTGCAAAAACTAAGAAATCATAGGTTGTACATTATTTTAAGACATGATTCAATGTATTGACATCATAAAACAACCAACTGCAAACATAATTGATGGCAATGTCCAACTTCATATTCTTTCTCTTATACCAGATAACTTTCAATGTGTAACAGAAATTGTTTCAGACGGTCTGCCAAAACCATCAAGAGTCAACATTGTAACTAAAGAAAACTTATAAAGTTCTTTGGGCGCAGCAAAATACTATTGATCTAAGACCTGAGGACTTAAGCACCAAAAGACTGGATAGGATCCATGGCAAATGATGCAAAAAGCAGCCTATCAAATTTCTGTTTGACCAATGTCCAAAATCTTAAAGTATTCTTAGAGGTACACGGTAGAGACATATATTTTGCAAAATCAGAGCAAAGTTATCATTTGACTAGCACGGATGCAGAGGCAGCTGCAGTTAGATTGCTCTTGCCACTTCACAGGAAGAGATATATACCAGAGTCATACTGCATTGTATGCATATATGTGAAATGGCATTAAACCCATATTTAATCAGGTGTTTGATCCCATGACACTGACATGCTGTTTTGCTTTTGAAGAATGCTAAGGATTCAAGTTTGGCTGAGTCAAGTTGTTTGACGCTGGCACTGGCCACACATATCAAGAAAATTAAGTCTTTTGATGGCTAAAGAGGAGGATCACACGAAATGCTTAAAAGTGATGTTTGTCACAATTACCAATTTTAAAAAGTAATCTTAATTAATGTAGCACATATAACACCATAGGAAGCTGTATATTTGTTAAAAAATCTTTTCTTATGTATCAAAGGTATTCAGCATGCAAACTGCATGAATAATTAAAAAAATAGATAGTTTTATGTCTTCTTTCTATTTCTCAGACTTTCAATTCATTTATTCTTAAATTGATATGGTAACATACGTATCATACCATTACAGGTTAACCCCCCAGGTAATAGAGTGCAAACATCTCTTATTTGATGCAGCTTGAATTGTTCTTTAAGGTAGGATATGTCTGCACAATTCCCAAAGGGGTGGAGACGAACAGGATTGTACTCAGTTTGCAGTCCTAATACAATGCTATGATTCTTCTGGTTGTGATGAAATTGGTGATTATTTTGCAATAGAAGCAGACATAATGATAGACATTGTGAGGGTGACTTGAATAAAGATTGTTTTGAATAATTTTATTTAATAGGAATATTTATTAAATTGTGTCATTTAAATGAGAACTATTATTTTCTATCTATATGTCTATATATTTTAATATTATAGGCATTAGGAAATATGTGATTAAAAAGGTTATATATAACATAGGTAACACAATTCCATGGGCTTGTTATCAGCAATGACTGTAATTACTAAGACTAAGGCTCCAGAGGCTAGAGATTAATAGGAAAACATGTGAAAACGGTATTTTTCTGAAATGTCATCTCTTACTTCCAAGAAAATTTCCTAGCTCATTCACTATGCCATGTAACATAAGTGCTCTGATCCTGATGTCAAACTTGCAAATGTATGATCCTTTATTGCATTAGCAAGACAGTGCCAAAAATGTAAGATATCCACGAGCGTCAAATATTTTCATTTATTATATAACTAAGTTAAAAGACTGATTTTCATTGGCTTAGAGCGCTCACGTGGCCAGTCAATATATTGTCATATTCACTGGCTGGCGCGCGCTTGCTGGTGAATATTAGTTACTAAAATTAGATTGCTTGTGTTTTTTTTTCCGTTCCGGTTCTGCTTTTCTAAAGCGCCGCTTGTAATCCTATCGTAGTTGCCAAGAACGCGACAAATCACGCACTGGACATGCTGGAGCTGATCTATTTCGATTTTATTGCACAATAAACGACGAAAACAAATTTGAACTCTTCAGCTTCCTCCAACTTTCCGCCTGTGCACTGAAGAACTCCCGCCAATACTTAGACCACGTCGCATACGTTTACATGTATTTATAACGTCTTTCAAGCGTAAAAACGACGTTACACCGTCTAACGCCATGAATGACGTCATTTACCAGTAACAAATGACGTCAGCTATCACACATTTTCCCTGCGCTTTCGACGCTGTGAATTATTGTTTGATATATCACACTGTTTTAGCATTGGCTCTACAGGCGAGGCGTGTTAGAATTCTTGTTAGTAAATGCTGAATGATGACACTCATGCACAACATATATAAAATAGTAAAAGGGTGGTCTTATCTAGGTTTGCACTGTTTCTGCTTAATACTTGACTGTCCCAAAACTTGTATATAAGTTCAGTATTTTTCTAGGTGCAATGATACCTGTACATCTTTCTCTAAATGTTATATAATAAAACAGTTATTGACTAATGAGGCATTGGATATGATGTGATATCGACCAGAGAATACCAATATTGACCTCGGCTCCGCCTCGGTCAATATTGATATTATCTGGTCGATATCACATCATATCCAATGCCTCATTAGTCAATAACTGTATAATATTTTTCTTCAATAATAGATACCAAATTGGATACTTAAAATTGGGGTTTTTTTTTTTTCTATTAGTCAAATGAGTATTTTAGTAAACTAAGATTAAAAACACTTGTAAAAATGCACAAATCGTCTGTAAAATTAATTATGTTAGTCACGATTTCAACTTTCAAAGAGAAATTTAATATATGTAACGCATACAACACCATTGAAGGCTGTAATTTTGTTTAAAATGCTACTTTTATGTAGCTTAGGCATCCAGCTTGCAAACTACATAAAAAATTAAATAATTAGATGGTTAAATGTCTTCTTTCTGTATTTCAAACTTTCATTTTGATTTTTTCCTTAGTTTGTTACAGTAACATATGTAACAGGCTGTCAGAGACTAACGCCCCGGAGCACAGAGTGCAAACATCTCTTAAAAGATGCGGCTTGAAATTTTCTTCAAGATAGGATATGTCTGCAAAATTCCCTAGGGGGGGGGGGGGGGGAGCAGGACCTTTTTTTAGCTCGAAGTCTATAGTATTTACCGAGTGTTTATTTGGTATTTGTGTCGGATGATGAATGCTCATTTTCATATGTTATAGTGCCTTTAAATTTTATGATCGATGATGTGTGTGAAACACTTACATCACGAAATAAGACTCCTTGAAGCGGCACTATATTCCTTTTAAGAATATATAACGAGCCAACATCAAATGGGCTCATAGCACGCGAGAAAACCTGTTTTCGGGAGTTTGCGAACAACAAACGCGCTGACCAGCCTGCGCATACGCGCATTCTGCTCAGCGCCTAGGTTATTCGCTTATTGGGAAGTATAATATCTAAATCTGCTACAAGCGAAATTTCAATTTTCTAGCTAGTCCCTGTAGCTGAGCAGGCTGGTTTGAATCTCACTTGGTCGGAAACCCCGGAGACAGGTTTTGTCGCGTTACGGCCCTAAATGATCTTCATATACAATTTTTGATCATATATTGTAACCTGTGTAACCCATCATGAGCTGGTAGCATTGACAATTAGACACATATGGGATGCTAGAGAGAGAGAGAGAGAGAGAGAGAGAGAGAGAGAGAGAGAGAGAGAGAGATAAAATTAATTCTATGCATTCTTGTAATTGCCAGACTTTTATGAGCTGCGTCGTAAGAATTTTTTTGTTATATGCGAAAAGCGAACATCAAAGGCACAGACAAGCATGCGTATTCGCGCAGTCTGTTCAGCGCCTTTGTAGTTCGCTTTTTAGAAAGTGTAATAGCCAAACTGGGAAAACATCCAAAACTTTCAGATTCGAGTTGATTGAAAAAAAAACAGAAGACAGGGTTACTCGCGACAAAATCTGCACGTGTATGCGTTTTTCGGTATGAAAAAGGAAAATATTTTACTGTGTATTCTGCAGGTTTTTCTATAAGCACATATGATAGCGGGCTACCATCGACCCACCAGTTAAACGTCATTAAAATGACGTTTCGCTGATGGGCCGATATTGGCCCTAGATTGTACATGTATGCTGACTGGGCTCCTTAGAGAATAGTGACAAGTGGAAATGATGGATATCCCTCTTATATTCGGCTACGCATCTGAGCATAAACAGCTGAAAGCCGTGCATGTACTGAGACGAAAAACGTAAAGTCACCCTTTTAGCAAGTGTATGTTGTACAATGGAATTTCAATTGCCCTGTAATTACTTACAATAATGATAAGAGGATTTGGGCCTCGGTATGGGTAAAAAGCCCTTTTAACAACCATGTGAGTTAGGGCCCTGTCACACTACGACGTATATCACCAACGTTTGCCGACGTATGAGAAACTCAGCAAGTACGCTGGTGCACATGTACGCTGAATAAGTTAGACAGGTTTTAAACACGTTACGAACACGCTATAATACATTGGTATACGTTGTCATACAGTGAAGAGGTCAAAATTTTGTGCATGCATCAACATTTTCAGCGTATGCGGACGCATTGCTTATATATTAGATGTATGCAACATGTAAGTCATGCATACGTTAAGGTACGTATAGCACCAACGTATGCGGACGTATCAGAAATTCAGCAAGTACGTTGTTGTACTCTGAATAATAGTTAGAGATAAGTTTTAAACACGTTACGATCCCGCTACAGTACTTTGGTATACGTTGTCTGTCATACGGCAAAGAGATCCCAAAATTTTGTGCTTGCATAAAAATCTTCAGCATATGCCGACGTATTGCTTATATACACTAGACATAAGTTAGATGCATGCAACATGTAAGTTATGCATACGTTAAGGTACGTTGGTACACGCTGAATAAGTTGGAGATAAGTTTTAAATACGTTACGAACACGCTGCAGTACGGTGATATACGTTGTCATATGGCGAAGGGGTCCCAAAAGTTATTACATGCTTATATAGTCCTTTTGAATTTTTAGAACCTAGAAATGTTGAGTACAATGAAGTTTTTTTGCTGATTTGTGATGAAGATGTGTTCTAGAACAAATCTGGCTTGGTTGGCTGACCGGCAACTTTGGGCAACGCCTACAATTGGCATAAATCCAAGATGGTGGCCATGAACGCAATAAAAATCATTTTTTATCTTTTGTCATAGAATGGTGTCCAATATGTATATATAGGGGTTTTTTGGTGTGCAGAATCCATTTCTGATGTTATTTTTTGCAATTTAATGCTCCATTATAGACATATCGAAGATGGCGGCCAGACGCCATCATGAAAGTTGACTATTTAAGTGATTATCATATGTAATATGATATGCAATATGGGTTTCTATCAGAAAATCAGAAATGATATAAATGACAGATGGATGTTACTGAAAGATATACAAAACAAACAAAAATAAAGTATACTTTCTCTTTTATTTCTTTATCTTTATTCCCAAGCCTCCAAATGGTCTGAAATTGGGTTGTCAGTAAACACCTCCATCCTCATTGTTTTATTCAAGACCATCATCAGAATCATATGGAAGGTTGCTGTCAATGTAATCTGTTTCACAGTGTCCTAGCTCTTCAGATGGTTTGGAAATTTCACTGGTTGCAGTGCATGGATGCAAGCAATCCTGTCTACCATGACAGTTGCAGAATGGCGTGCTGCTTGTGGCATCCACATACCTCCCTAGAACACTTATTGCCCGGCACTGAATCACATCAAGTAACTCAGGTGGAGCAGGATCGCCTTCAGCAATGACTGGTACGTGCATTTTAATTAGAAACTACCATCCAAAGTTTTTGATATCTCGGGCAGACTTGATTTAGCTGTTTCCTTTACTCCTTTTACTCCAAACAGGCAGAACATCTGTGCTGGAGTACTCCGGCTACTCGCTTTTCTAAGGTGGTGTAGACCGAACAGTCACGTGACCTGTTCCAAAACAAGATGGTGGAGCACTGCCTACAAAGTACTGAGATATTTTTCTGTCTTTCCCAAAAGGTTCTGGTAATTATTCATATTAAAAAAATATGGTCATTAGTAAAAGGGATTGATAGCACCTGTATTTTGTCATTCTTTTTTCTTTTTCTTGGCAATCGGATTGTGTTATGTTTTCACAATGAAAACATCAATCGTTTGATTTACTGCTGAGTACTCCAAAGTCCCCAGTTTTGCTTGTTTCAGATGGCTGTTTTGGCGTACTACGCGTACTCTAAAATTGCTAAAAAGTCCGCCCCTCTTGACTCACCTGAAGGACCTTCACACTTAGCTGCTTTCCACAACATGATATGAAGATGAGCCCGAAGTATGATTTGCAGAAGATTTCCAGATGTTGGAGATGAAGCCATCACTTTAGCATATCTCTTTTTTTATATAGTGGCTGACTGTAATGAAACAAAAGGAAGAATTCAGTGTAATGACCTTGCCTTTGTCGTAAGGGTAGGAAGTTGTATCACAACCACTGAGGGCATGCATCATAGTAGCTGCAAGCATTTCTGACCAAGATCAGCACAGATGACATTGATGTCAAGTACTGATCAATCCCAACTTGTATTGCAAGTCTGTCCAATTCACCCAATATGCAAGTAGAACAAACACATCTTTGTCATCTCTAAGTATACAGATCACATTTTGGCTAGACTAAGCTGCTTCCAGCAAGAAGGATTGATCAATCAGCTTATCATAATAATACAACTAGCCCCTGTCTCTGCTGTAGCAATCTCATCAAGATTGGTGGAACTTTAGACTTTGGCAAATGTTTGCTTATTGGTTTTGTATCTCTAAGGCGTATGGCTAGCAATGAAGAGATCATAGTCAAGCACAACTCCAGTAGCATGTCGAATGCTGTCATGGTCTTTGGCAGCGATGTCTTGATACTTGTCAAAGACAACAATCTTCTTAGTAGCTTCAGGATAGTAACTTAAATGTTCTTTATGATGCAATAAATTCAGATGGACTGCTGACATATGGTCAGATAATGTGATAGAAGAGCTGTGAGACTACCACTTTCAGATTTTTCTTCTTCTTTATGAAAATATTTTAGCGAGTAGATTTCATGGATGTTCCTGGTGGCTTACCATATAATGCAACAAAGAAAGGCATTGTGGCATTCATCATCTCTGTGTAAGTGGTACCATTGTTACCTAAAGTAGTTAACACTAAGTAGTTTCCTGATATCATATCATATTCGGTGCAGTGGCATTTCCTTTGCCATAAGAGTAGGAAGTTGTATCACTTTGACTGAGTAAAAGCATACCTAGTAGCTGCAAGTTTTTCTAACCAAAGTCAGAACAAGTGGCAATGGTGTAAAGTACTGTACCATCCCAGCATTCCATCTGTACCTTGCACTGCTTGTCTGCCTGGTTAACCCATACAAAGGTAGGTCAAACACATGTGCGTCATCACTAAGTATGCAGGTCACACTCTGACCAGACTAGCGCAATTGTCATGTCACCTTCATCAATACGAAATCTACCATCATCTGTTTTCACTGAAGTAATCTCGGCAAGATTGAAGGTACCTATCACACTGACAAGTTTTCGTTTATTGGAGTTGCTTTTTTTCATAATTGCATCGGTCAAGATGATTTGCGATGGAGAGGTCATAGTCGATAACAACTTCACTAGCTCGCCAGATCCTCTCATTGTCTTTGGCAGAGATGTCATAGTGCCTGCCACCACGAGGCCATGAGGTGTCAAGAATATCTTGACTTTTGATCAGGCCAGGTTTATAATCGATGCTTTCAAAAAGACATCCCTGACTATCATTAAATGCTGGATAATATGCTTACAACTCGTAGGCTAACAGAGGACCAAGTTCTATCTTCCCTTGTTACCTAATCAACAGCAGTGAGAGAAATTTGGTTTACTGTTGGATTTCTTTAGTTCTGGTATCCAGTTGTATTTACTGTTGAGTCCTTATCTTTGCTTTATCTCTTTTTTACAACTTGATTTATATGTTCTGGGAGATGATGCATTGATAAGTAAGGGGTCTTTCTTGCAAACCAAATATCTATATGCCTTGATCCACATCTGAATTGAAGTTATTTGTGCCTTAAGGTCACCTGCTGTGAAAGGGCCGACCTCTTGGCTCTCCTTTGTGTTGTATAACTGTGAGTTTGTCACTTTCCCATTGGTATCCTGGGTCAGGTGTGGTACTTGATTGTATCGATTCCTGATCTTTGCACCCTTGCTTACTTTAAGATCTGATAGTACATGATTGGATTTGATACTTTCAGCCTGTGAGTCTGTCACTTAAGCATACACAATGTCTGAGTCAGGATGCTAATAGCTATGTAGAAACCATCAGGGAGACTTACTATGAAATTGCTTTCCATATTTTCCCAAATAATAATTGAATCATAGATTTGTATGTCTAATGAAGCAATCTGATCAGTAAAAGGGATTGTATAGGTGAGGCTGATTATCTCTAGAGGATGATGATATCTTACTTCGGAACTCCATTAGATATTAAGGTAGTACGGGACCCATGTCAAAAGATAACCTTACTTTAACTTAAAAGTAAGAGTGTAAGAGTTATCGTTCCTGAATCTTGTTTTTAAAAGAGAATACTTATTTGTAAGACGGTAGATATTATTCTCCCCTGACAACTCTTTGATGCTTGAAACGTAATTCTGTAAGTATTTTGCTTTCACAAAAAGAAGCAATGCAAGTATTAGCTTTTAAAAACATCACCCAGAGTATGAAGTCATTCAGTATTTTGATGGTTAAAAGTTGCGGACATACTATATACATGTCTAGGTTGCTATTTCGTCATGCTGCCACTAACCTAAGACCTACCCCCACCCCAAAAGGGGGGGGGGGGTGTAGACGTGCACATGCCTTGTATGTGACATTCTCATGTTTTAGGTCCCATGGAGGTACATGGTCACTAATGTTTTATGGAGAAATGACGTAACTATTTCAATTACCTTATCACACCGGATAGGCAGCAATAAAAACAGTCTAAACAATCGATGAATGCTGATAACAAATTGCTAGAAACAGTGTTTGTGATTGCCATTTGTCGCCTATCGGACTACAAACAACAATCCAAAATTCTGTTACTTACAATATCTAACTACGTTCGTCGATATCATTAACGTTTTCGATTGCCGCCTATCTAGTGTGTTTTTGATTTACTGAAGACGTAGCCAAAACAATCTGATACAAGGGCTAGGAGTTATTTCATGTTTCTGTTGAAAAAATTATTTTGTTTCGTTGCATGTTTCATGATGATAAAATGGACATTTCTGCATATATTTTAATAAAATTAATTGGAACTGCATGTGCCTGAAAGGAAGATATATGACAATATAACATTCTTTTCTGTATATTAACGGTTGGCAAGCATGGTACAGATGCGCGGATCCAGGAATTTTCATCAGGGGTGGGGGGGGGGGGGGGGAGGGTCCAGGTCAGTCTGACAAAAAAGCTCTGACAACGATTTTTTTAGTCCTCAGCTTATTTTA
Source organism: Loripinus fragilis (assembly GCA_964019695.1). Taxonomy (NCBI): domain Eukaryota; kingdom Metazoa; phylum Mollusca; class Bivalvia; order Lucinida; family Lucinidae; genus Loripinus; species Loripinus fragilis. The sequence continues at coordinate 23,884,187 of OZ026516.1, forward strand.
CAGAAGTCAAATGGTCAATTTCAAAGAAATCTATCGTTTTTCAAGGCTCCAGATGGGGTCCAATTTTTCCAGGGGGTCCAACTTTTTCCAGGGGGTGTCCAATTGCTTATTCCCTATAGAAACCCATTTAATTTGTGATTTCCAAGAGGGGGTCCGGACCCCCCGCCCCCCTCTGGATCCGCACTTGGTGCAGCCCTCACAGCTTCATGGTTAAGGCTACAATACATTATCTCATTTGGGCTTGGCAGACGTTAATAGACAGAAGAATGTATCATCCTTTTATTGTTATATACCTTATAATAAGTGTTTACTATAGAAATTTGAGGTGTTTCAATCGCTGACAATTGTACATTTTATTTAATAATGTGTCATATTTTGGTTGATCGTTGACCAATCACTGACCGCGGGCTTTATTTCCGATAAAACATGACTGCAGAGGGCTTAATTGCCCTTTCAACCTGCTCACGGATATCCTCTGCGAGTCAAGATACCGTCGCTTATGCTTTATTGAGAAATGACCAAAATATTCAATTATCATAAGATACGCTTCTTTATTACATTGGATAGGCGACAATCGAGAAGGCTCTGAACAATCGATGAACGTGGATCGCAAATCGCTAGAATTTACCATTTGTCGCCAGTCAGGCAAACAAACTGCAATCCAAAAAGTCTGTTTCTGACGGTATTTGATCTACGTTCGTCGATAGCATCAACGTTTTCGATTGCCATCTATCCGGTATGTGTATTGATACAATGAATACGTAACCAAAACAATCTGAAACAAGAGCTAGAAGTTATCTACATTATCTACATGTTTCTGTTGAAAAAAAAGTTTGTTTCCACACCGGATAGTGAGCAATCGAAAACACTCTTTACCATTGACGAACGCGGATCAAACTCGCTAGAAACAGTGTTTTGATTGCAAAGTGTCGCCTGTTCGATGAGTGATGGTAATAAAAAAAACTATGATTCTAACTATTTTTGGTCTATAGTCGTCGATAGTATTGATGTTTTCGATTGCGCCTATAAGGTGTGGTTTTGTTGTATGCTTCACGATGTTACAGTGGACATTTTTTTTTTGGAAATGTTTTTGCTTGAAAGGAAAGTATTCTAGAACTTTTTGGATACTGTAAAGGCGGCACCTCATGACTGCCTTATTAGTCTACTTTAGACATAGGTAAAATCTGAAAATGAGACGTTATAACTACATTCGAAAGTGTTTGTTTATTGTTTAACATTAGTATAGAGGCAAACAGTGTGGATCCAGATCAGACTGCTCTAGATCTACACTGTTTGTTTAAGAGGCTTCATAATATTTCAATAGACGATAAAAACATACGATTGTGTTGTAATATACGCTTTAAGGGTTAATAAATGTGGGTTCAGTGCATTAACGGACAGGACTTTCATGAAATGCACGCAGACCTGCGCGGCTCAAGCAACTTTTAAACGCTTAACCAATGGATAGCACCTGATTTCCATTCTTGAGCAGTTGAAATAACCGAACCACGCCCAGATATGAAAACTTAAGTTGCCACCTTTACAGTACCCAAAAAGTCCTATGATATATAACAATGACAATATAACATTCCTTTCTGTATATTAACGTTTGTCAAGCCCTTGTGCGATAATGTGTTGCAGGCCTCACCGCTGTGTGGTTCATCACATTCAGGATTGCCAAACATTAATACAAGGAAAAGAATGTTTTATCCTCTTATTGCATATTTGTAAGTTTATTCTTTAAATGACATTTACATGTATGCATCAGGAATAAAGCTATAATTTTTAGCTTTTATCTACATAAATCCTACGTGTAAGAAAGCATCAACGTATCAAGACATGCTATAGCCATGCTTTAATGAGAATCATAATGTAATGTGCTGGGTCACATATGCTATGTCAAAATCGGGGGAATTTTGTACACCATGATTTTCTGAAACTACATTATATAAGACACAAAAGAAAAGATGTTAGCCCTCTGAGAGTGGCAGCGTTAACGTGTAACATCACGTTATATACGTTACCCCCCGAAATAGCATTAAACGTCCCTGATAATGTCTCAACCATGACATGTTCGCACATATTTGCATGCTGACACAGGTTTATGAACTTCTTATAGCACAGTTACATATTTTTAGCATCAATTTTATAAATGCCTGAGTTATTACCGTTGTTTACGTTACTAAGTGTTTCCTGCGTTATTTCCGAGTATCATAATGGTATTTATTGACAATACATGTATTACATCTGTCACAGAGTATAGTTAATTGATAAGGCTGCTACTCAAATGATTTAAAGTTCTTTATTATGGTCGCTCACACTTTTTTCAGGCCCATGTTACGTATGTTACCCTCAAAATAGCATTAAACATTCAAGTTAATGTCTCTAACAAGTCCTGTTTATACTTATTTGCATGCTGGCACAGGTTTGTGTACTTCTTTTTACTAGGTTTACCTATTTAAGGTATTCATTTAATAAATGCCTTGTACTTTAACTGTTATGTGTGTAACCAAATGATACATAAGTTATTCTAAACATCTGTATAGCAGTTGTTGACTTTACATGTATAAAGTCTGTCAGAGAATTTAGCAAATTTATAAGGCTGAAACAAATTGAAGTTCCTTATTTATTTATGGTGACTTAAACTATAATGATAATGTGATCTGTCAACCTTCGCTGTGTGCTCACATAAACAGTAGATACCATGCATTCAAATCGGAAGTTCTGAAAGACAGTTACTGTGAAACAGCTCAGTTCTGGGCAAGGTACATGGATATAATTTAGATGGTGTTGACACTGATTAGGGCTACAAGGAAAACAACTTTGAATTGCACGTCAGCTCTATTTGTATGCCTTGAACCAAAAGTTCATTGCACACAATCACAACAACTACGCACAATATGTACCTGTGTAACTGATTATACTCATAATTTGTCTGATACACATCACAGATGCAAATAACTTCAACAAAATGGGTTTAGTGTGTCACAATCGTTGGTTCTTTGCTTGAGAATTGCTTTTGACATAACTATCATTCAAACAATAAAGAGGTATTATAGGCTTCAGCAGCTAGAACTACACTTCGTACTACAGATAGAAAGGTGTATTACTCATCACATCAAAGCTCAATATATTGAAACATCTCTTCAAAGGACTGAAATGAAATATTCAATCTGCTCCGGTGCAAAGTAGGAGTACTAGAGGCAGTTTCTGGCTTCACCAATCTTTTTAGTTCTAGTTTTGAAGACAATGAACCTGTACTTTTTGTCTTTTGGTGTTCCTGCTAAGCCTGGCATAGCTAAGGATCTTATTGAGGCTGATGACATTGCCAGGAAGGCTGTTGAAGACTTCATTGACTCACTTTTAGTTGAAAATCTGTCTTTCACAACCCCATTAAATGCTAAAAGGTAATAAAGCTTTGAGGCTTGCGAGGTCAAGAAGGTATTGTCCAATTTACAAAATGTAATAAGCCAGATGAGAGCTTAAAGGAGTGTCTTTGGTCAGCATGACCTTTATATTTGCAATAATGTTGACCTTGAGTTGACACTGCAGTTCCTTCCGGGACCCGTACCATGGTTACTGACAACTCCTGATAGAATTTCCATCAAAACTGACAAGTATAAACTTCTGCATGGATTGCAATCACACATTGATCAAACATTAGATTGGCCATGTAGTGCTGCACATAACTTTGATGGTAATGTCATACTACAGAGCATAATAGCTTTTCCTGTCACCTTCAAGGTTCTGATGGAACCAGGCACTTTTCAACCAGGCACGAAAGGTAGGACCTGTTGGTTTTGTCACTGATACATATATACAATGTATAAGGAGCAGTCTATGAAGTCTTACAAATATTATCACAGAGGATAACCTGGATGTTTTCTTCAACACTGGTGCATGCAAATAAAGGTGCTTATTTTGAATGTCAACAACATTTGCCATAATATGAGGGAAGAGATCTACAGTCATACACTGTTTAACAGATTGTGGCACTACCAATGTGCCAACGTGTTAGTACCACAGAAAGGTTGTTCCTATCAAACTGATAGAGAATCCCTCCTCACTAGTTCATCTATATTCTAAGCAGGATAGAAAACCAAACTAAGAATTGCTCTAGGCACTCATCAGTGACATGAAGCCCTAACATGTGCTATTTATGTAAATGTGAATAAGCTGCAGTATGACATGCTTCTCAAAAAGTGCCATACACATATACTGACTATTTCAAATGGCATGAACGTGAGCTTACTTCCATCCTGATTTTCTGTCCTCAAGATATGCATACAAAGATTAAACTTTTTACTATCAAGTCTTTCCCATGAAAACAAGTGAGGCTTGTTAGATATGGATACAATGTGTGGAAAATAAATGGGAAGGAAATGGAGTACCTCTGGCTGAAAGAAACTTGATTGTATCCTAACAAAGAGCAACAGAATTATATTATATATTTGGTGTGATATGGGGCTACCATGTTCAAAACTCAACAAATCATACCTTATAATTGATAAAAACATAATATTTGCAGATTCCAAAAGGTACATAAACATTCTTTGATACAAAATGAATTAGTAGTGCTTACTAATTCATTTTGTATTAAAGAATGTTTAAAAAAGTATCAAACTATATTAGTTTCATAAATCATTTATATAGGAATAATCTTAAAAATGTAACATACGTAACACTTTGGGGTGCATATTTGTTTTCAAAGGTCCATATCTGCGATGTAAAAATGGCTTACTTGGATGAATTAGCCAGTTTGGAAATCTTACCTTATGGTTTGCACTTATCAGCAGTCATGTCATTTACTAAAATTATCACAGATGTTGATAGGTAATATATGTAATTGGCTGTTACAAGGTAATGGTGCCATCACCAGAGTGCTAGCATATTGCAAAATCCTTGCAAGATGAATCTGATAGATGATTAATAAGCTGTATTGGACAATTCTTTAAACCCTTGCATAATATATGAAGAGTTGCTAGCTTGGCAAGAAACATCCTGATGGATTTTCTTTGATCTTTTAAGTTGTTACTCGCATATTGCGCTGTATGTTACAAACTCTCCATGAATATTATGTTAACTATATTTGATGTCTCTATAAAAGAAAAGAGTGTTTATGGTAGTTTATGTTCAAGTTACTTCCTCAGCAAATGAGCCAGAGTAAAACGAAGTACATGGACCTGTGCCAGCATGCAAATAAGTACAAGCAGGTCGTGCTGGAGACCTTATCTTGAATGTTAAATGGTATTCTGAGAGTAAGGTATGTAACCTGGGCTATAAAATAGTATAGGACACCATAATTAAGAACTTCAAATCATTTAAATAGCAGCCTTATGGATTTGCTATATTAACTGATGGATGCTTTACATGTATAGTCAATGACTGCCATACTGATACTTGGAAATAACATATGAAACACTAAGTAACGTATACAACAGCAAAAACTCAAGACATTTATAAAATAAATGCTAAATTTATGTAATTGTGTTATGAGAAGTTCTTAAACCTGTATCAGACTTGAAAAAAGTGTGAATACGTCATGATGGAGGCATTATCAGGAAAATTTAAAGTTATTTTGCGGGGTAACGTACGTAACATGATGTTACACGCTAACGCTGCCACTCTCAGAGAGCTAACATATTTCATTTTGTTGCTTATATAATGTAGTATCTGGAATTATAGTGTGCAAAATTCCCCCTGGAGGGAAGGGGGACTATAGCCAGCGAAAGGCCTAGAGAATTACATTTTACATTTTTGTGTGATTTGGGGCTACCATGTTCAACATCTAATAACTCAAAAAGTATATAAGATAGAAACGTAAGGCTTGCAGTTTTGAAAAGGTAAATAAAAAAGCTTTAATATAATACCAAATTAATGAACATAAACTGGTTTCAATAAAATTCAAGACAAATTATATTAGATACATTTATCATTTTAGAGGGGGTTCACTGAAAGAATGTAACATACACTACATTGAGGGTGACTATATTTGTTTTCAAATGTCAATATCTATGGCCCAGTAATAGCTTACTTAGAAAATATAACCAATTTGGAAATCTTACCTAATTTTTTGCACTTTTCTGAAGTCTTAGAAAGAATTTTACTTATCAAATATTTTGTAGGGTAACGTATGTAACAGGCTGTTACAGCTTAACGCTGCCATTGTCAGAGGGCTATCATGTTGCAAAATGCTTGCAAGACATTAGGCTTCAAAAAAATATGGTCTACAAAATTCCCCCTGGGGGGGAGGTAAACCATATCCAGCCAGTGGCCTATTAATCAATAATAGCTATGTCTCCGCCCAGTGTTATACATAGGGCGTAGACAAACAAAAAATGGTTGAAAGGGGAGACAACACTTATTATAGTTTTTATTTTTTTCAGGATTTTTCAGAAAAGTCACCAAAACAAAAAAACGAGCACGGTGACACATATTTTTTATTCAATCATTAGATTCTTCATGAAAATATCTTTGTAAAAATATGTTTTTTGTTGTTCCAGTTACATTCTCTAATATGTTTATTTTGAATATTAATGTTTTTTGGCATTTATTCGTTTGACTTAATTAGGATTTTGCTTAATAAATTGTGTAAATACATGTTATTTCACTATTTTTTGTTTTTATTTATATCTCTGTTGTGAGTAGTATTTGTTCTGAAAAAAAAAACTGTATTGCGTTTCTTGTTAATTTGTTAACAAAATCTGTGTTTGTTTATTTCAAAAACCTGCGATTTTGCAGTTTTTGACATCAAATAACTTTTTAAAAAGAACGGTGAGGTATTTTTTTTGTCTTAGATTATAAGTATAAGTCTATATTATAATATACTAAAAGATAAAACACTTTTGGACATATGCCGGTGAGTCCGGTACTACCTTAAACTAGATATTCTCCACCAATCAGAAACTGTACATGTAAAATACACTCATATACCAAATCAGAAGATCTTAGTATGCCCCCCTCCCTAGACAAATCTAATGGCAGTTAGTCACAGAACTTATCTGATGTAACTGCACTCCAGTATCCATCAGACAAAATCAACATTGTAGTGGCATTTCCATCAAATAATAAGTTATGTAATGTGAATACTTGATATATCCAGCAAGGAAGAAATACTTCATAACTCACCCCATCTTCAGCTGTTTCAATTGGGCTTTACCTTCCCACTCCGTGGGCTCAAACTGGTAAATCAGGAGTGTTGACAGAAGAAAATTTCCCACTTGTGTGGAGTAGTTAGATGTATATGAGCTGTTTCGAGTACTGCCCAATGCCATCAAAAGTATTTTGCCTAATTGACAGAAATCAATGTAAGAATGCAGCTGCTACACTATGAATAGTCTCATAGCTTTCATCCATGTACCTCTTATTTCTCCATAAACTGCAATGACATAGACTTCCCAGGCTGAGCATTTCATTAAGGTTCCAATGCAGGCAAAAATGACAATTATATACATACGAGCTGGATGGACTATGTTCTGGAACTGTCTAGGCTGGTTCCAGCAAACTTGTATCGTCCAATCATACATCTGCTTGCCAAAACATAAATGGGCCGTTTTCATCCCCATATCAACTATTGATCTCTGCATTAATATTGTCAGGGAGTTAGGATGGTGTTTCTCAGGGGACGAAACACATACACATGTACATGTTTGCAGGGTGGAGTATATTCTGCTCGACAATTAATTGTTAAGACCATTCCAAAAAACCCAAAAGCGAGATATGCCATAAGGCTCTATGACTATAAATAACATTCTGTTAAAGATGGCGTTTGGTGAACGTGTTGGATTTGGTTTTTAGAGACTAAATGCAAAATGGTTTCTGCATACCAGAAGACGCCTTAAAAGACACATTTTATCATTTTCCATGGCTTACAGTGAGTTAAAATATTTTTTTAAAGATGGCGTCCGTGAGCCATCTTGGATATGGTTATTCGAGTTCTTCGCAATGCAAAATACATGCAGAATTGGATTCCTCATACCAGAAAACCTGTAAAAAGAAATAGTGTACAGTATTCGGTGACAATCATTTAGAAAAGTTAGGTTTTCAAAGATGGCATCTGGTTGCCATCTTGGATATGGTTATTTGGGGACCTCATAATGCAAATGGATTCTTCATACCAAAAAAAAAACTCTGAAATAACATATTGTACAACATTCCGTGACAATTTTTTTAAAAAATTAGTTTTCTGAGGTGCCATCTGGCGGCCATCTTAGATTTATGCAAATTTCGGGAGTTACCCAAAGTTGCCATTTTGGCAACCAAGCTAGAATAGTTTTAGAACGTCTCTAAAGTGCAAAGAAACTTCATTGTACTCAACATTTCTAGATTGATGATTAGGACATATAGGAGTGTCAAATGGACTAATACGTTAGACATAAGTTAGATGTACGCTACATGTAAGTTATGCATACGTTAATGTACGTTACATGTACAATTCAAGATACGTTACACGATCATTGTACATAAAGTTTCTCAAATGTCAAGAACGCTGGTGATACGCTGGGCATACGCTGTTATACGTTAGACACATGTTTTATGTTCATTTACTAACGTACGCGGCCCTAAAGTCGTCACCTTGATACATTTAAGCGAATGTCCCGGATAAGAGACACTCACTAAGAATAGACTTTAGCAGATGGTAGTCGAACCATCCAGCTAGTAGATAAACTAAAGAAATTGGCTTGAAACTACCCGAAAATAACATTCAAAGACCGATTTTGTCAAGAGGGGTCTGCCTGACGACTTTAGGACCACCAAGACCTAAAGTCGTCAGTAACTAGGCCCTAATGTCGTCGACGATGGTGGTGCTTTTGTGACCCTATTAGCGCAGTATAGGACTGAGTGGTGGCACTTATTTATTGAAATAGGTGTGTTTTTGACCCTAGAGACGTCCTGGCAGTCTGAGCTCCGATGATGGTGGTCCTATGGGCGTTCTAGGCATAAGTGGCAGTGTTGGTAGTCGTAGGCGTGTACTATATGTCTAAGTGGTGGTGTAGGTAATCTAAGGGACGCACTGGTGGTCTGAGAGTCGGTGTTGATGGTCCCAGGAACATACTGGAGGTCTCGTTGGTGGTGTTGGTGGTCATATTGACGTACTGAAGGTATGAGTGGACTGGCAATGTTTGCATTCCTAGACGTGTTGTTCAATTTAGTGACAGTGTAGGTGATTGAAGGGACGTATTGGAGGTCTAAGAAACGTATTGAAGGTACGAATGGTGGTATTGGTGTTAGTACACAATTACAGTCTTCCGGTTTGATAGCCCACGAAAATAGTACCTTTAGAAATTTAGCACTTGCCGTTTCTGGGCCCTTTATGGCGTAAATGGGTGCTTTATTCGACTTTAAATGAACATGTGATTCAACATTGGTCTATGTTTGTCAGGCTGATGCAGAAAAATGCATCTTTGTGTGGACTATTTTGTCACAGACTCCCCGGCGCACTCCCCAGGTAACGTCTGACGCGGGTCGGATTTCAGCCCGGATTTTTTGACTGTTTCCCAAAGAACAGAGAATGCTGAAAAAACGAGATTATCAAGGTAGGTTTTCTTTTCACTTTTTTGATAGGTGAATGACAGATCTTGCCACTCACAGACAGAAAAAAGTCCAAGCAATGTCCTGGAAAAATTTGCAGATGCTCGAATTCTGCATTTTTACATGGAGTTGAATGGGACCGATTAATTGTGCACCGAACCCTATAAGAGAGAAGGTGAAAAAAAACGAAAATCTTTGTAAAACAATCATTTTTCAATGTATTCAGATGAAATTTTGCACACAGATCAGGAATCAAAATAGAAATAATTTGAAATTATTTTTGGAAGAAATTTAAATTTTAATTTTAAAATTTTATTGAATTTTAGTTTAAATTTTAAATTTTTCTTAAAATCATTTTTAAAGCCTGGTTCTCTCGAGGAAAGACTCAAATTGCATTATATACCAGAAAAATGCAATTAAATGGCCATACACAAACAGTTTTGACCAGGATTTGACTAATCAATCCGAGCAGGCTGACCGTGATACTCCGTTTTTGCAGACTGGCTAGCACTGCTGTGCAAGTTGATTTTTGTGATTGTATTCCTTTTTCTACTGAAATGTGCTATGAGTGCTTACTCACTTTAACTGAACCAGTAAGGTGACTTAGCATATGGGTATTTATTAAAACACTCTAAAGATACTTACACTCATTAGAACCGCCTCATAGAGATGGCACTTAAAGGCATAATGATGAGGATCCGCAGGGACTGGTCGGGACCATTCCCCCAAGCAGGTTCCCTGGCCTCATTGCTTAGACCAATAAAATTCAATTGTATTTGGCTGTTCAACTCACCGGGTCGAGGCTGTACTAATTTGAACACAAACTTAAACTTTTTCAGCTAAACAAATCAACTGCAGCCCCCCCCCAGCTTCACCCGAGATCAAATTTTGTTCTTTTTTCGACCATGCAAGCAGTAGTATTGTTTGGTACTCATTAGAGTCGCCTCACACTCAAAATGTTTTTTTAAGCTACTCATTAGAACCGCCTCACATAGATAATGATATAACACAGTTATTAAAGCTCATTTAGTTACCTAACCCCCAATGAAGCACTTTCACACAGATACTCGTATTATGTGCTTAAGCGGGTTGTGATATTTCTCGTTCGACGAGGCCGTTCTAATGAGTGATCTTTACTTACAGTTTTTTTTCAAAAATTTCAAATTTGGGATATAGTTTCATCAAAAAAAGAGGATGAGCAATTTCCATTATGATATGGGCATTAAATCTAGACCTAGGTCTCAAATCTTTACCACTCTGGCCATTTTGGTAGCATGTAAATTACGGAATATTTCACATTCAGAACTAGCAGTGTAGATCATGATTAGAATGAAATGATGTGTTTCGTCCACCATCAGGCACTCATCAGTGAAGCTGCTCTACTTCAGACACAAAGTAAGTGGTATAAATTGCTGTTTTCAGCATGTTTGGGCGCAACGTAGCTTGGTTTTGGGGGCAAATTTGAATGTGATTCAAAACTGTTCGCGATTTTGCTTAAAATCACTTTAAAATTTGATTTTTTAGCTTCAGTTTTTAAATTTTGTAACTAAAGTTTATGTGAGATTATCCTTTAATGACTCTTACAGATGCCTAAACTTTCTTTTTTGCTTTTGGGTTATTGAGATTCATTGAAATAATTGAAACTATGAACTTTTTCATCAGACTAGTTTGAATAATTGAACTTTTGCTTGTGTCAGCTTGTGAGGGGGGTCACATATGAAATCCTGGATTTGTATCGCTTTTTGGTGACTGGGTTAGTCTTTTTGGACGATTATTTGCTTAACTTTATGAGTTTGATATGTCACAGAGACAAAATTTAAAAATTCGAAAATTTGCAGATTCTTGAAGGTGTTAGTACACAATTACAGTCTTCCGGTTTGATAGCCCACGAAAATAGTACCTTTAGAAATTTAGCACTTGCCGTTTCTGGGCCCTTTATGGCGTAAATGGGTGCTTTATTCGACTTTAAATGAACATGTGATTCAACATTGGTCTATGTTTGTCAGGCTGATGCAGAAAAATGCATCTTTGTGTGGACTATTTTGTCACAGACTCCCCGGCGCACTCCCCAGGTAACGTCTGACGCGGGTCGGATTTCAGCCCGGATTTTTTGACTGTTTCCCAAAGAACAGAGAATGCTGAAAAAACGAGATTATCAAGGTAGGTTTTCTTTTCACTTTTTTGATAGGTGAATGACAGATCTTGCCACTCACAGACAGAAAAAAGTCCAAGCAATGTCCTGGAAAAATTTGCAGATGCTCGAATTCTGCATTTTTACATGGAGTTGAATGGGACCGATTAATTGTGCACCGAACCCTATTGGTGAGCTTACAGACGTATTTAAAAGCTGTGTGGTGATGCTAATAGTCGTTAGGGTATTTTGTTGCCCTGAGTAGCAAAGTTGGTTGTCCTCGATGTGTATTGAAGCTTTAAATGGCGGTGCTGGTGGTATAGATGTATACTAGGTGACCATGATCCTATGGTCCACGTATGCTTAAACAGAATACCTGAGAGACAGTGTTGGTCGTGTACATATAGAAAATTGAATGTCTTTATTCAGGTGTTTAAAATAGTCCTGTAGGCGTTATGAATGTGGTTGGCATACAAGAGCCACTTCATGAGTAACCATGGCTTTGTGATTTGCAACCTATACTGATTTAAACTGGCACGCTCAGCTACTCAGACTTGAAATTTAGGAATTGGCAATTTTGAGCATTTAAAATAATACATGTATCTTGACAACGAAAACAAGAACTTAACAGACTGTGTGCAGGCTATTATAGTGGAAAATGAACCCGCGACACATCTACAGCACTGCTAGGACTCATCCCAGGTCAACCTCCGGCACTTAAGCCCCGCTATGTCCCCGGTATACATGGCCTCCTAAGAGCGGGATACACGAAAGACTGGTGCATAAAACAAGTTAAAGTCGTTGTTTTAACACAGACGAAGTGAGTAAACAGGGAGAAAAAAAAACCCATTTAATGAAGCCCAAAAGTCGGCAGGTCGGACCTAAAGTCGTCATTTCACTTTTCGACCTATTATTTTTGTTAGAGGCTGTCTTATCGGTCAAAGGAATGTTATTATTGCTAATTCGATATCTTCTGTACATGTAAAAATGCAAGTGTTTATGTGGAACAGATGTACAGCATTGCTATTTCGTTTCACCGGATGGATATCAATATCACCTTTATCTGTCGACAAACTCCAAATTTTGCATGCAATTGGGTACCCCCATTTCAATGCCTACCACCTGAACACCTTTTATTCGGCGGCTGTACGTTATTTATCAATCCACAGGGCAGGTAATTTCCTTTCAAATGATGCCCCCTCTAAGAAGTTTCGATGATGTAGACGAAAGAAAGCGAGGCCAAAAGAAAACTGTCGACCTTGGGGCTATGACGACTTTAGGGCCGCGGACGTTAGCCTATACGCTTTGTATATGTTCAGAGAGAGGCTTTATCTGAATTTTAATCCGATTTCAGTGATATGCCAGCGTACTGGATATATTTTTCATACGTCGGCATAACCGAACTTGTATTCTTTTCAGTCCTGGGCGGCTGTACCGGGCCATGCTGCCTTGGATTACCCATGTGGGTGCAAAGCGTTTTTAAATGGGGCACAGTTAAACAGTGCAGTCACAGATCAGAAACAACAACATAAAAAAATGCAGTTATAAAGAGTGTCAGTATAAAGGGTTTTCACATAGAGAGTGCCAGTATAAAGAGTTTTCACATTAAAGAGTTTTCACATAGAGAGTGTCAGTATAAAGAGTTTTCACATAGAGAGTGTCAGTATAAAGAGTTTTCACATAAAGAGTGTCAGTATAAAAAGTTTTCACATAGAGAAGTTTTCACTGTATTAAAATTTGATAAAAAATATATACCATCGAAATTGATAATGCACAAGCTCGATTTATATGGTTCGGCTTGAATAGGTTAACTGGTCAAAAGCACAGTTTCTACATGTCATGGCTTTATTTACTTAAATATTGACAAATCAATATGCTGAAAATGTGAAGAATTTACACTATATAAATCAACAAAAATAGTGTTGACATTTTCATTAAAATACGTATTCGTCTTATTAAGAAAAGTGAGAAGCACACGCACATGCACACACGTTTATTGTACCTGTCAACCTAAATTCTGTAAAGTTCTGTAAACTGTGATAGCTTATTTCTTGTTGACTTGGCAAGCTTAAAGCAAAATATAGATCTACTTTAATGCATACTTTTGTTTCAACAAGAGCAAAATGTTCTTGCGATATGTTGGATCGAACGTAATACTGATAGGACGAAATCGTATTCCCAGGGGCGGGGTGGGATGGGGTGGGGTACTCTGATATTATCATACATACGTAGGATCGGGTCATTTTTGGGGGTTCAACATTTTTATTTTCAATATTTTTTTTCTTTTTTTTTTGGGGGGGGGGGGGGGGGGTGGGGTGGGGGGTCAGAAAAATGAATATTTTTTGGAGTATGAAGATTTTGTGGATTTTTTTGGTGGGTCATCACAAATTGACTAGTTTTAGGGATCAATTCTATGTATTTAGGGTCTTTTCTAAAGGTAAATGTACAGAATATGGATATTTTTTGGGTTGCAAAAATTTCAAATACTATTTTGGTGTGCTTGATTTTCCTGATATTATTTTTTGGTAAACAGTAGATGCTGGGTCCAAGCCTACGTATGAAGAAAAATTAGAGTACCCCCACCCCCTGTGATCGTATTCCACTCTGCCTTCGTTGTTGGTTATCAGTGATAATGACAATTAAAGGCTTACATTATACAGCTACACTAATATTACGTTCATTAGAACGGATGAGATGTCGTAATATGCGACAAATCTCGTGTCCTGGCCAAATTTTTCTTTTGATTATACAGACAGGTACATGTCTTTATTCGCCATATAATATTCAAATTCTATTCACTGTTTTTTTCTTCACGAAAATGACAAATTACTTACAAAAGGTATTATATTTGAGCTAGTTGATATATATCAGCACTTTTTTTGGTAACATTTCTCTTTCGAAGTTAATCGTTTGAAAAATACTGACACGAAACACGTAAACCAGCTCATGCGATTTTGGTACTTATCGCATATGCGAGCAGCGAAGGCTCAGACGAGCCTGCGCATATGCGCAGTCTCGTCAGAACCTTTGTTGCTCGACCACACAAAATAGGGACATGCATGAATGCTGAGACAAAAATATAGGCACCTTGCCCCACCAAATACATGTAGCTATGCATACATGATTACATTAAAACTTTAAGGATGGCCTTGCGCATATGTTTTGTTTTGTTTGTTTGATTTGATTCTTTACGTCCCATCAACAATCTTTCAGTTAAACAGGGACGGTTCTTCCTGGGTTGAACCAGTACTAAGCTAGGATAAATGTGTCTTGCTCAAAGACCACAACGCAGTGACGCCGGTGAGGCTCGAACCCGCGGCCCTTGCGCATATGTGATAAGTATCAGCTTCTCATAAGCTGGCCTAAACCATGTGCAGCAGCCTGGCTACAGTATTGCGTTCCCCCTTATGAGCTTCGCCACGAGAAAACCTCTCTTCAATATTTACGAACAAGTAAAATATGTATACCAGCCTGCTCAGCTTAATGACAAACAATGTCATTGAGCACTGTTCTGTTTCGCGTGTTTTTGGATGTCCTCGCAGACTTTATATTGATGAATTCTAGAGCATACGCGGAAAAATAACACCAACTTCATTTCAATGACTACGTTGTATCATTTACACAGTATGTAAACTGAAATAAACATCCTGTACCCGTTCCTCCTAGCTCTCGCCTTATAAACATGAATAACTGCACTCGTGCGTAACCAGTAGTCAGAAAAATAGGTGTATTTAGGTACATGTACACCTTTCGATTTATATTGTTAGCGATACAGACAGTACACTTTCGAACAAGGTAAGAAAAGCCATTTTATCTATATTATTCAGTTTTATTCCATGATTTTAACGGTTTCCTCCTTTGCATTTTGCTTTGTTTAAAAAAAGACTTGCTCACAATCAGAGCCGTTCTGTGTCGAAAACGAGCTTAAATGCCAGTTTTCATGGTTTTAGTGGAATTGGCAATCACATGTATACATGATTACATGGTTGTAACTGTAACAGTTACTAAGATCTATGGAAAAATGAATCTTAATAGGTGGGCCCTCGCAATTACAGCTGTACCAACAACTCTCACATCACGATTTCCGACAACTGGTTACGCACGAGTGCTGTAATTCATAATGTATGAGGCGAGAGCTAGGAGGAACGGGTACAGGATGTTTATTTTCAGTTTACATACTGTGATTTATAGAAATGAATTGTTTACTACACAGTAAAAACACCAAGTCATTCTATAAGAAGGGGGAATGGAGGATTCGACCACTGTGGTAATTGTTATGCCCTTAAGGAACGGAAGATTCTTATCAGAGTGACTGTAATAATGTGAGGTAATGGAAGATTCTAACCAAGGTAAATGTAATGGTGTGAAGGAAATGAAGATCGTAACTGCAATGTTTTGCGGGGATGGAAGATTCTACTCGGAGTCCCTTTATCATTGTAGAGTGTGAGATTCTACTAATTACTGAGAGTTGACTGTTCTACATATGGTAACTGTAATGTTGTGAGGGAATAGAAGATCCGGCTGCACGACACTTCGTCTAAAACCATTTCGTCGATGACCATTTCGTCTAAGCGTCACTTTGCCTAAAAAGTGTTTCAGGTGCGACACATTGCCTAAATAATCAAGTAAGGTGCGACAGATCGTCTAATATGTAACAAATAGATTTAATCAGATGCGACAGTTTGTCTAAAATTTACCTATTAACGATACATACTCATATTAATCCTACCCAGGGTAACTGAATTGTTGCGAGGGAGTCAAAGATTATATCCAAGGTGACTGTAATGCTGTGAGGAGGAAAGCTGATTGTAATGATGTGAGGAAGGGAAAGGTTTTATCCATGGTGACTGTAATATTGTGAGAAAATGGAAGATTTTGTCCAGAGTAACCATTATGTTGATAGTGAATGGAACTGTAATATTGTGAGGGAGGGAAGGGTTTTATCCAGGTTGACTGTATTGTGAGAGAATGAGAGTTTCTTCCCAGGGTAACTATTATGTTGTCGATGAATGTAAGATCCTTTGCAGGGTAACTGAATTGTAAATTCTACTCATGGTAACTGTAATATTGTGAAGGAATGTGACATTCTACCCATGGTAACTGTTATGTTGTTAAGGAATGGAAAGTTCTATTTAGGGTTACTGTAATATTGTGGGGGAATGTGATATTCTAACCATGGTAACTGTTATGTTGTTAAGGATCCGAAGGTTCTGTCCAGGGTAACTGTCATATTGTGAGAGAATGGGATATTCTTCTTAGAGTAACTTTCATGTTGTTAAGGAATGGGAGGTTCTATTGAGGGTATCTGTAATAATAATGATATTGTGGTGGAATGGGATATTCTACCCAGTCTAACTGTTATGTTGTTAAGGAATGGAAGTTTCTATCCAGGGAAACTAATACTGTAAGGGAATGAAATATTCTAACCAGGGTAACTATTATTTTGTTAAAGAATGACAGGTTGTGTCCAGGGTTACCGCGCATGTAATATGGTGAGGGACCTAGGGTAGGCTAACTGAAATATTGATAATGTAATATATTTAGGGAATGCAATATACTATCCAGGATAGCTGTAAAGTTTGAGGGATTGTAGGATGAAAAATGCTCTCACAGGAATGTTAAAAGCAAATCAAAACTGACTGATATCAAATAGATGAAATTTTATTTTATTTGTTTATTTACTTAAAAAGTTTAAGAAAATGGATTTTCATATTTGAATTGTCCTTTAAAGAGTTGAATCACAATAGAATGTGGATAGACATCCTCCTAAATTGTCGTTTGCTGAGTAATGATGGGTGTATGAAGAATTTACTGTATTGAAAGAAAACAATGAAACGAGGTCTGTTTAGTGGTTTTGTGGACATTATAAACCTATTGAACTTTATTATTTTCAGTATCTGTTTATGGCAAAAATTTTACTCGTTCATTATATTCCTGTCCGTCCGACTTTCTTTGTGTAAACTTAGTCATGATGTCCTCCCAACCCGACGAATACAGATGAGGTGGGTCATCTGAATCTTCAGTTTTTTTTCCCTTTTTCTCGCCAGGGTTTCAAATTCTTTAGCAATTGAAAAGCAGATGTAAATGAGGGATTTTGTTCGCTTAAAAATAAAAAATATTATAATAAAGTAATATTAGTCGCACTAATAATAAAACAAAATAAACAAAAACAAAACAGCAAAAAAAAGTATATATATGGAAAACACATGTAGACATACCATTTATTTTATTTTGATAAGAGCGCTTAATTAAAAATCATTATTTATCAACCAAAACATATGCTGTGTGCACTCAAAAGAACCGTCTCAAAAAACCACCCAAAGCAAAGGTTAAAACTGGTGGATATTGGATAGGAATTATTCACAGTTTTACGCTCAAATTTTTGTACAACTGGACCTTATTCTATGATTAGAAAACAGCTTTTCCCGCAGAATAGCAGATAAGTTTGTTCCTGAGAAGGGGGTAGCCATATTATTAGTTGGTGCCACATATGGACCTTGTCGCGAGAAATAACCTTTAGTTTATACTTTTATTTCATTTTTGTAGAAATAGCAGAATAGACGTCAAACCAATCAATTGTGTATATGCAAATATTTCTTCGGTGTTCCGACCAAGTTAGTGCCAAACCAGTTTGCTCAGCTACAGAGACTAGTTTGAATATTGAAACTTTGCACTTAGAAGGCTTAGCTATACATTATAAGTTTCACAGGGCGCATAACTAAGGCAATACTCAGAGAGAGAGAGAGAGAGAGAGAGAGAGAGAGAGAGAGAGAGAGAGAGTAGGGGAGAGAAGGGGGGATGGTGTTTCGCTGGCGGGCCGATGATGGCCCAACATTGAATGCTGGATTGGCAGCTTTGTGATTTTAAGGGGATCCGGACCAGTATTGCTAAGGAACCCAATATTTTTGTATTTTTCCAGTGAGGTGTGTCCGGACCCCCTGCCCCTCCCCCCTCTGGGTCCGCACATGTGTCTGTATTCTAATGCCTCTTCCTCGTGATGCCGTGGGATGGTTTGTGATCTGTGATTGTGGCATTTCCTGGTCCACACCGGTAGGCGGCAATCGAAAATGTTAATACTATCGACTAACGAAGATCAAAAATCGCTAGAAATTGGGCGACAAATAGCAATCGAAAACTCTGTTTCTAGTGATGTTTGATCCTCGTTCGTCGATTGTTAAGAGCGTTTTCGATTGCCGCCTACCCGGTGTGTGGTCATGTACTCACTTGTTTTCCGATGGCACATATGTAATACCGCAGTCACTGATACAGTTCTATCCTGAGAGCGGCCACCAAAATAACTTATGTACCACTGTCAATATCTATGGGCACGGTACCAATCAACAAGTGTGATTACTGATCTATGTCTATACTGTTCCTCCGCGTTGTGTATTTTTTTAAAGTCAATGATTAACAACCCTGAATTTCGACAATTTATTTTACAAGTCCAAAGTGGAGTGATTTATTTATTTAATTTAAATAATAATTTTTAGAAACCCGACTGTCCAAAACCTTTCCCAATTTCACTCTCTTGTGTCAAGCCAAAAAAAACTGAGATGGAAGAGGGTGCACCCCGGTTTTAAGGTACCTCCAATCCCATCATGCATTTCTCTGTTCGTAGAAGCGTATATTCCATTGGTCATCGGTAAAGGTTAGGATAGTAGAGCCATTTCGATTGGTCGAAATGAAATTCACAAATATCATGGTCAAATTAAACCCTTGCTACGCCGAAGAACCTGAACTAATTTATGTTTTTATCAATTGTCATTCTAATGACGCCAAACTATGGCAAACGTTTCCATTTGAAACACAAACAGTGCAGACCTGATCAGACAGCTTCACCAGAAGCCAACTGTTCTGAGTCTGCAGTGTATTGAAATATTGTATGGCGCAGCAAGGTCGAACACACAACCTTTTACTTGAACTCTGTAGTCTATCATTAACAACCTTCCAGCTAGCTATATAAGTGTTTATCGGAAGGCACTAAAAATGGGATGAAAGGAAGCGTGATATTTCTAATAGGTTGACCTTTGTTATCTTCAGTTTAATGAGCTGTCCACTTGAGTATTTCATAACTGCTGAAATTGGGCACATACATGCCATTACATGAATAAAAGGTACCCATACACAAAAGTGTTACATCCCTCCCGAACCTACAAGACAATCGCATGAGGCATAAGATTTACGCCTCGCGCGATTTTCTAAAAAAAAATGATATTCAGGAAGGCATGTAACATGTAAGTCACATATACACTTGTACAATATAAGTTCACAGTGGGGTCTCTTCATTTGTCATTTTGCTGTCCTGGAGGTCCTCGGTAGATGTAGCTTTAGTGGCTCTGTCAACGTCATTCCTGGTTTTCCATGCGATAAGTGATTCGAATAGTGTGGATTCCTCCACTCCCTGGTTTAACTTATGTTCTATGAATTCTGTCACCAGATGAATTCCCAGAATACACGATCTGAGTGGCTGTAGCAAATCAATATTGTAAAGCTGGTACAGTTCTTCCAATAATTCTTTAGCAAGTGCTGGATCAGTAGGCGTACCTGGGCTGGCTATTCCTTGAGACATGGCTTCTGAAAGAATAATAGTCATTGTTCAACATCATAGGTTGTCGTTGTTTTTGGCTGTCTTCTCATACCACTGAGATTGACGGTATCTTTTAGAATTGCCTTTCGACGGACCTGACCGGACTATCCCTCCTAGAGTCTAGGATCCTTCATCGAGTTGCTCAGGGCTGAAAGACAACTATTATGATTAATGATACCATACACTGGCACCCATTGTTGCTCATGCATAGCCTGAAATGCCATGGACCACATAACTCTTGTTTTGTATGAAGTAGTATGGTGTATACATCATCAGCTTCGCCATGGGAATAGAAGTAATTTATCAACCACTATGTCTGTGAACACCTGCTTGTTTTTCCGGAACTATTTAGTGTCCAACACTACAAACTTCTCCCTGATGAATTGGTTGGATGTAGTCGGTCGTTCTCTGTCTGTCAGTAGCGATGTGGCAACTTCTACCATGTTGTCGTCACCTTCTGTCACGCTCGGTTTCGTCTTAAGACCTTCCCTTATTTTGGGCTTTCTCATGACAAGGCAGGGCATGTTTTTTGAGAATTTTGAACTTACATTTCAGTAAGTATGTGGCCAAAACACAAAGAATAATGATAACAGACATAACAATTATTAAGTAACCCCATAGTGGGAAATGGTCTGCTGCTATAGGTTCAATCTGCCATTTATTATGCAAATCTTCAACCAAATTACCCAATGGAAAATCTTCTAAGTTAGCCAATTTAGGTGGAATTTTAATAGTATCATTGCTGAAAGGAACAATTCGATTTATGTCATCCCAAACCCTCAAGTCTGAAATATTATAGTCCTTCAACATATTACTTGCAAAGTTTTCTATGTTCTCTGTTGAACGACCCTCAAAATACCCTAACAATGAAAAATGATTTGACGTAGCCCTACACGACTTATGTAATGTCAAAAAACCAAACGGTGGATCAACTTGCTGTCTTCCACTTTCTTCTTTCTTACATGACAAATGAAATACTGTTGGCTTATCCAAAATAACCAAGTAAACATCATTAGACAGATAAAATGCAGTTGGTAAAGTGGTTTGATGTATCCATACATTGCAAAATTTCTTGACGTGAACCTTATCCTGATTGAAGTTACTTAAAAGACAATTAAGCCCAACATTAGCATTTCTTATAGGACTTTTTACGTTACAGATTCGCAAGCCTGATTGAACACAATCTTTAACCTGAGTTTCTGTTAATAAAATATATTGGGATCTATCTGAGTTAATTGCCAAATAATTAGATTCTAGCTTATAATATGCTAAAAGTTTTTTTATCATCCTTATCAACCCTTGTCCTGCCTAACAATGGCACAGGTAAGGAATAAGCACGGAATATATCAAATTGTTGTGAATATTCCACCAAGGGAACCCTTATTGAAATAATAATGTGTTTACCATCGAAAATAGGTATACACGATAAAAGTTTATAGTAATCAAATAAATGTGCACGTGGATCCCGTGGTAATCCAACTGTTTGTGGCAACTTGTCCTTAATTTCGAGTAACATATTGCGTAATCGCTCTGCAGGAATTGTCGTTGGTGACAGTTTCTGCATAGCTACTGCTTGTATTTGTATTTGGAAATGTACATAGAAGTACATTGATCTTGACAAGGCAAGTTTTAGTTCCCCTATTAACGTATTAAGCCTTGAAAACAATACCACTATTGTCCTGGCTTCTCTTATTTCTTGCTCTAAATGATTAGACATATTAATAACCTTATCCTCAACTGACCCAATTAGCATTAACAAGTCATTAATTCTTTGCCTGTTTTACTTAATTTCCATTCTGGATACATTAAGTATAGATAGCGACTCTTCCACAACATGCATCAAAGTGTCTTGATTAGCGGACAATTTATACACATTTCTTTGAATGCTAGAAATTTCAGCATTCTTGGCAACGTCAAATATGTCACTCATTAGATCTCCGATAAAGCCAAACACCTTACGCTTGTGTCTACCCTGTCCGTCCGTCTCTTTTAATAGTCTATAGTCATTGAAACTTTCTACAATGTCAGCGTGAACTCCCTTAATGACAGAAATCTCTCCCCGCATACCATCAAGGATGGCCTTATATTCATTTCTCAGCCTTGAATGCTCAGGTGTATCTGCAGCATTCAACACCTTATCAGTCATAATGGCTACCTTATGTCACCGGTTAGACGCTCCAGGAAACGCTCATATGTACTCAGGTCTATTACAAAGGAAATAAGCCATTTTGATCTTGACATTGAGAAACCCCCAATCTTATGAAAGAATACATTTTCGTGCATTAATGCGCCTGCACTTGTCAATAAGAAGAGCATCAAAATGTTAGTCCTTAACATCTTGCTCAACCTGCAATACAATATATAATATAACTCATTAGGACCCAATTGGGCGGTCGTTAACACCAACCTTTACTTTTATGCAAAACCCATGTCCTTAAGCGAGACCTTACAGTAAGTAGACGTCAACTACCGTCTAACACAAAATATGTCATTATGCTTGTTCTTTAACAGCTTACAAGTCTCTTTCTCAATAACCCCATTGACCTATTCAAGTAGCTTGACCATAAAAATTGCCAAAATGCTAAAACATTAGCACCGGAAAAATATCCGACTACTAAGTCAATAATTACACCTGTTGCAACAACACACTACTGAGTGCTAAAATATAAACTGCTTCCACAAAAGCTATATACACATAACAAAATGAATGTTACATAATTCACTGATTAATTACTATCTACAAGATAACTATTTCAGAAGCCCTATCACTGCACTCAAAATCTGCTTAACCTGCTCCTTCTGATTGCTATCTACACTATTTACTTGATCTACTTCCATACTTTCCTGTTTGGGAACGGTGGAACCTACATCAGTGTAGTATTCATCTGTCTCCGAGTCATAGTGCATGGGTGTTTGATCTTGGTTATACTTACCCTCCAATGATGAGTCATCATTATGGACCGAGCGTCTAGTCTTCAGGACTGGTTCACTAGAACTGTCTGTGCATGATGAGACATTCCTATTCGCATACTCACGCTTCAGCTGCCTATTCCTGGCCTTGATCCGGTTTTGAAGCTCTAGCAATGGTATGTCTTCTTCACTGGAACTGCCTGATCTGTGTCTTCTCTTCATCTTAGTCAGCTTGGCTAATGGTGGTTCTGCATCGGGTTCAGAATCACTGTTATCAGGGGAGACTACCATTCTGGCCTTCCGCATTTGACGTTCCTTGTCTTCCCTTGTTATCTCCCAGTCATCAATGTTAGCCAATCGCAAATGTCTGACATGAGACTCTTTAATTGAACCATCTAACTGATTACGGATGACAAAGGTATATGGCGACTTCTGACTCACTATTCTGTAGAATGGCTGCTATTTCCTGTCAAGCTTGGACTTCCTGGCATGCTGTTTCAAATAGACAGAATCTCCTACCTCTAGTTTAACATCCTTGGCATTCTCATTTGCATACTTGGCATTGCGCTTTTTCGCTTGTCTCAAGTTTTTGTGTACTAACATAAATGTTTCATGCTGTTTCTCTAATGCTAACTTACATGCATCTTCCCCTGCATACCTCTGTCTACACTTTAAAATATTGGTAACAGGTAAGATTGGGTCACGATTGTACATTAGAAAAAATGGAGACAATTTACTGAATTCATTGACCGAAAAGTTAATAGCCGTGCAGGCTTGTGACAGATACAAATCCCAGGACTCTGGATTACCCTGAAGCTTTTTCGACAATACATCTAGTAATGTTCGATGAGATCTTTTACAGGCCCCGTTAGACATTGGCGAATATATAGAAGTCGTTATATGCTTGATATTAAGAGCTGCTAAGGTGTCGGCCATTTTCCCAGATACAAATTCCTTACCATTATCAGTGAGCAAAGATACCATGGAGCCAAATGTAGGAAACATTTCCTCGATCAATATAGAACAAATGGTATCACTGCACTTATCAGGTATAGCAAAACACACTATGTATGATGAATAAAGACAAATGAATGTCAGGATATATTTGTTGCCTGACAAGGTTTCATTATATGGTCCAGAAATATCAGCGGCCCATTTGCAACCCGCAAATGCCGGAATATCCATTTCACCCATTGGTGGTTTGACTGATTTCATGTTACGTTCTTGACAAGTGACACACTTCGAAACATATTCATTGATTCTCTTATACATGTTTGGAAAGTAATAGCGTACCTTGAGATTATCATACGTCTTATCCAATCCCATGTGGCCAAAATCATGATACCCCTTGATCATTACATTAGTAAGATGATCAGGTAAATACAACCGCAAACGTGGAGATCCATCAACATCCGATACAAAATATAAGACATTGTTAATCACAATAAGTGACTTTTCCAAGGATTTTGAAAGCTTGCCGGTATCTAGATTTTTAATCAACTGAACTATGCTATCATCTTTCTGCTGCTCATCATATGTGTCAAGGTCAATTAATTTGGGCTTTTCATCCAAATCCAAGAGAGGTAACTCTGCATTCACATACTTAGTAGGGTCAAATTTTGAAGAATCTATGACATTTACCTTATGAGAAGTTACTTGCTGCGGAACCTCCCCTTCATCAAGTTCGTGATTATTGGGTCGGCGACTCATAAGATCCGCGATTAAGTTCTGTTTTCCCGGCAGGTACTCTATGTCAATATTATACTCGGCAATGTTCATCTGCCAAGATGCTATTTTCCTATTTTTGAAGTGACTACTTAGCAAGTACTTCAAGGGCATATGGTCAGTTTTACATATGATTTGAGAACAGCTCACCCAATGATGTAACCTTTCTAACGAGTACATTATTGCGAAACACTCTTTCTCAACAGTGCTATAATTGATCTGACTTTTGTTTAATTTGTGTGAAATAAAGTACACAGGCCTTTCAAAAGTTTCTTCCCCCTCTGTATATTCCTGACACAGAACTGCACCGACGCAAGTGTCTGAAGCATCAGTGTAAAGAATGAATCTTTTATTGGGGTCTGGATAGGAAAGTAAGGGACTGACAGTGAGACTTTCTTTCATTAAATCGAATGCCTCCTGACATTGTTCCGTCCATTTGAACCTAGCATGTTTCTTTGTGAGCGCAACTATAGGTTCACTTATCTTAGCAAAATTTGGAACAAACCTACGGTAATATGAGCACATTGCAACAAAACTCCTACATTCCTTAACATTTGTAGGTGGGGCAAGAGTACGAATACTCTCTACTTTCAAGGGGTCTGGACGTACGCCTTCGGGTGACACAATAAAACCCAAGTGGTTAGATTCTGCTATCATGAACTGACTTTTCTTAAGTGACAACTTAAGTTTATGCTTCCTTATTCTCTCAAATAGCTGGTTAATATGCCGAATATGCTCATCTAAAGATTTCGACCAGACAACAATATCGTCCATATAAAACGAACAAAAATCATCTAAACCATCCAAGGCCAAGGTCATAAGTTCACAGAACCATGCAGGACTATTTCTCAGGCCAAATGGGGCTCGGCAAAAGTGGAACTGTCCTCTTGCACATGTAAATGCCGTATAGTCCCTACTACTAGGCTCGATTCCTACAGCAAAAAAGCCAGATTTTAAATCAAATGTACTTATGTATTGTGCTCCACCTAACTTACCAAGGATCTGATCTATTGTAGGTAAAGGGTAAACATATGGTTTTGTAATTTTATTCAAACGGCGGAAATCTATACATACCCTTTTTGAACCGTCCTTCTTATCTACCACCACAGCACTTGAACTGTAAGGACCTCTGGATCTACAAATAATACCTGACTCTTCCCATTCTCTGACCGCTTTATCTACTACCTTCTGGTCATTTAAGGACAACCTATATGGCTTTATTTTAAAAGGTGTCTTATCAGTAAGGTCAATTTTCATTTTCACCAAGTCACTAGCAAGCACCTGTGAGTCCTTAAATGCAAATACATCTAAATTCTTAAAGACTAATTCCTCAACTAACTTCCTATGGTTTTCCTCAGTGTGTATTTGGGATTTAATTTCGTCCTGACTAGGTGTTTACCCCAGGAACAAAAAAGGGCACGGTAACATTATAAAAAAGGGCACTTTAAGCGCGCGCTGAGCGATCAAAAAGGGCACTCTAAGTGCGCGCTGAGTGATCAAAAAGGACACATTAACCTTGCAATAAGTGTGGTAGCTTTACTAGTTTAGGCTTATTTTTGCATGCAACCCTTAACTTTGAATGTTTACTACATTAAGCTGGTAGTCTGTGCCCTAGTTATTCTGAATTAAATTGGCTTGTCCCCCCTCCTCTATGTTCTCTGTTTATAACAATTTGTTTTTATGCCCTTCAAAACTCTGTCTTTGTCCCCTCCTCCTCCTACCCCCCCCCCCCCAAAAAAAACAAACTTTTGTTCCCTGTTTACTTATAGAATAAAAAATAATCCAGATCCTCCAAAAAAGATGTCCTTTTTTTCAAAAAACCCAAATATGATTTCTGTTACCCAGCAAAAATAATATCTTAATGTTCCCCGTCCTTGTTCCTCTCAAATTCTAGCATTTTATTCCCCCCCCAACTATTTTGTTTACATGTTTTCCATATCAGAGAAATTTAGTTGATTAAAAATTGTTAGTCTAAGTATCTTGTATTTGGAGATGTCAAACTGTGTCCCCTGATTTCAACGGGATAAAAAGCCTAAGATTGGAAAATTCCATTACACATCTATAGATTACTTTATACAATGTATCTTTTTATACTCTTTTATAATAGATGGTTAAAGTCTATATATGTGCCAGTTGTTTGATTTGAGCTGTAATACCCATACCGTCCATGAAGGATTCATGTCATTCTAATTTCTAAACTACAAGAAAGTCTATTTATCTGGAGCCCTTATGTCTTTGATGTTGCAACCAAAAATTGAGTTAAACAAGTGAAAATGGACATTACAAATAAGAGGAAAAGGAAGGCTAATTGCCGAGCAAGCTGATTGCAAAGTTCCCATTTCTCCGCTAAAAATCAAACCGATTGCAATTCACATGTAACTGGTCAGTGGGGGATTTCCAACTTTTGACTGCAGTGTGAACAGAAAGTCGCTGAACCGATTAGCATCAATTTGAATACACAACTTCTGTGACCATATGGGAAGATAAAATAAAGGACATAGCTGATTTTAGGACAGGGTTTTATGAAAAGGGGCAGGGCGCCAGACAAGTAAGGCTAGGGTGTGGCGCCCTTGTAAAACAGCCTAGCTGGAGCACTGAATTGTGTAAATCTATCGGTAAATCTGTTTGATGACACTGTCAAAGGCATGTGCACAGTCCAGACAGGAAACAAATTTCTTACATAATCTTACGTAATCAGGTCACCTGTTTGCTGAAAATAGGTCTGGTATCTCGGATTACGGTAGTAACAAAGGAAAATGGACTTTTCATGCTAGAAAAGAGACTGTTGTTTTATAGAAAAGGCTATGATCGGTCAGAAAAAAGGCATGGCGCACGGGAAAAGGGGCATGGCGCTACAAGAAAAGGGCATGGCGCAGCGCCATTCTAAAAGGGCCTAGGGGAAACACCCAAAGCTGATGTTTCCTGCCTACTAGATCTGTTGATGTGACTAATTGAATGTTCTTCACATACATTAGACATAACTACTGCTCTGCCTATCACACAACCCTTCTTAAGCCTAATAAACCTGTTAGTATAATTTGAAATACTAACTGGGAATTTTCCCGTCCTATCTAATTTCACCACTGACTCATCTAATTCTACACCAGGCTGATTACATATCATGTGATCATCAAAAGACTGCACTAACAACTCACTACCACCTTCAGCCTCAAAACTCCCCTTGACCCTAGCACAACATACATATGATGTATTAGGAGCTACTGTCAGTGAACGATTTAGCCGACAAATTGAGTTTATATGTTTGTCCGCCACTAATGGCACATAAACACCCTTAACACGAATACAACCTAAGTCAAAATACATTCTTACTCCATTTGAGGTTAACCAATCATCCCCTAAAAAAATGTTTCTGTTTATTCCATCTACTACAAAGAAAGTATGAGTCAATTTTAAACTCTTCATTTCAAATTTTAATTCAACTTTTCCTTTTAAAGATAAGACTGTTCCATCAACCGATTCTAGATGTGCTGAAGCCCTTTGTAAACCAGGTTTAAATATCAAATTATTATAAAATTTCCAACTTATAAGGGAGGTTGTTGCCCCTGAATCTATAAGACACCTTACTCTCTGTTTCCCAATTTTAATTAAACAACTATTTGGATTTCCTGTCAAATTAACTAAATATTTCTCATTTGATACTGGTTTATTGACCCGCGTATCGGCTTCAACATACTTGGGTCTATTTAGTTTAAACGTTTTGGACAATCTGCCCTTTTATGACCCTCTTCGTTGCATTCCCAACAACTTATGCGATTTGTCTGATTAATAACCCCTCTCTCATTAAGCCGGTTATTGAAACGTCTGTATGTCTGTCCCTATTGTCATGTCTAGGATTCCTGTCATGTCTTTCTAACCTTCTCCTACGGTCATTATAAAAGCGATTCCTATTATGGTCAATCTCCATTGATTCATGACCCCTAACAGTATTATGCGCAGGCCCGTCTTGTCTCTTCTGGGTCGTACACCTTTGAAAAATTTGTTGTTCCCTTAAGGCTAGAGCATATGCCTCATCAAAAGTTCTAGGCCCACTTCTTTCTACTTGTGCCCTAATATTTTTATCCCATATCCCCGCTAAGAAAATACTCAGTAACTGAGACTCTATAATAGGTCGTATATGTTCATTTTGCTGTGGGTACCTCGCTGCGCAGCACCTAGCAATCTTTCAGCAAAAAACTGGATATCTTCGTCTTTGTTTTGCTTAAGGCTAACCAAAAGCTCAAATGCTTTCGGTCCGTCTAGAACTGGAGAAAATCTACTTGCCAAATTTGCTTTTAAGTGGTCCCAGCCCTTGTGTTCCTCCGATTCTAAGTATCTTTTTATATAGTCCGAAACCAGTCCAGTACTAAATTGATAAGCAAGAAGTTGTTTCTTGCGGTCGTTTGCATGATTGAGAAAAGCCGCTTTCTCTATATCTTTGATCCAGTTTTCGTATAATTTTGGATTCCCATCAAAAACCTTTAATTGCCCAAAGCCAATACTTTTTTCTTTGTTTTCTGCTTCCCCTAGGTCTAAACTACCAACCTCCGCTACAATTTGTTTAGTACACTCAATCATTGTTGGATTGTGCTCACTCATGCCTTGCGCAGTCTGCACCAAGCATTGCGAATTGTCATTGATTGCCTTAGCTAACTCTTGAAATTCGGCCATATTGAATTAAATTAATAGAGAACAATAAGTGTAATTAATTTTAAAAAAATACTTTTAATTATCAATTATTATTTTTAAAAATAAAAAACAAAACAAAAAATAACACCAATCTATTTCTTAACACCTTGTAAATAACAGAAAAAAAAATAATTTGATAAGGTACTATTTTTCAAGTAACAGATTAAACCTATAGGGCAATTGATATGACTGTCAAATATCTTAATTTTATTCAATGTATAAGAAAGCCCAGATAAGTAGATCAAAAGACTTACCAATGCAACTTCCAGCGACGTCTGTATGGTTCCAAAGTTCGATCCTGAAGTCACGGTTCACCAAAATAACTTATGTAATACCGCAGTCACTGATACAGTTCTATCCTGAGAGCGGCCACCAAAATAACTTATGTACCACTGTCAATATCTATGGGCACGGTACCAATCAACAAGTGTGATTACTGATCAATGTCTATACTGTTCCTCCGCGTTGTGTATTTTTTTAAAGTCAATGATTAACAACCCTGAATTTCGACAATTTATTTTACAAGTCCAAAGTGGAGTGATTTATTTATTTAATTTAAATAATAACTTTTAGAAACCTGACTGTCCAAAACCTTTCCCAATTTCACTCTCTTGTGTCAAGCCAAAAAAACTGAGATGGACGAGGGTGCACCCCGGTTTTGAGGTACCTCCAATCCCATCATGCATTTCTCTGTTCGTAGAAGCGTATATTCCATTGGTCATCGGTAAAGGTTAGGATAGAAGAGCCATTTCGATTGGTCGAAATGAAATTCACAAATATCATGGTCAAATTAAACCCTTGCTACGCCGAAGAACCTGAACTAATTTATGTTTTTATCAATTGTCATTCTAATGACGCCAAACTATGGCAAACGTTTCCATTTGAAACACAAACAGTGCAGACCTGATCAGACAGCTTCACCAGAAGCCAACTGTTCTGAGTCTGCAGTGTATTGAAATATTGTATGGCGCAGCAAGGTCGAACACACAACCTTTTACTTGAACTCTGTAGTCTATCATTAACAACCTTCCAGCTAGCTATATAAGTGTTTATCGGAAGGCACTAAAAATGGGATGAAAGGAAGCGTGATATTTCTAATAGGTTGACCTTTGTTATCTTCAGTTTAATGAGCTGTCCACTTGAGTATTTCATAACTGCTGAAATTGGGCACATACATGCCATTACATGAATAAAAGGTACCTATACACAAAAATGTTACATCTACCCCGCGGCAAGTAGGCGGCAATCCAAGAGATGGAAGCTAAAATGACACAAAATAACAAATCGATGATGATAATGATGATGATGATGATGATGATGATGATGATGATGATGATGATGATGATGATGATGCTGCTGCTGCTGCTGCTGCTGATGATGATGATGATGATGATGATGATGATGGTGGTGGTGGTGGTGGTGGTGGTGGTGATGGTGGTGATGATGACGACGACGACGACGATGATGATGATGATGATGATGATGATGATGATGGCGAGTTAACAAAATCCAGCCGTTAAAACGTTTTGCATTCTATAGGTGTCATCTGCGCTAGTGTCGTCTGTTGATAACATTTGCAAACAGTAGATCAGGCATGACAAAACGTCGGAACTGGTCTGGATCCCAACATTTTGACACTCCAATAATTTTCAAAAAGTTAATTTTGAAAGTAATCAGCAGAAAAAAACAACAGAAAACACACACACACAAAACAACAAAAGGGGGCGAAGCTTTCGCGCGGCCGAAGAATTTGATAACGGCCGCCCCCAAGCCCCCACCACTCCCCCAATTAATTCTGGAACAGCCCTAGCCGATTATATAGGCCTACTCGCCAAATTTCTCATCCATTAGTTTAGACAGTATTCGGGCCACGACCCAAATATGTGCACACTTCAAACGATGTACGAACCCGTCCGTCCGTCCGTGGTCGGGGTGGTCAGTAAGTGAAATTGTTAAGAACTCTTATGGTAGATTCTCAGTTGCAACGGGTCGTGCAGTTGCTCAGTGATAATAATAATAATAATAATAATAATAATAATAATAATAATAATAATAATAATAATAATAATGAATAGAAATAACGTTTTTAAAAATTTCTTTAATTTTCACCGCTTGACAAAACAGGAAGTATCGTTTTAACCAGGTTTGTTTAGGTTGGTACAGTAGCCTCCCTTAGATCGTGTTTTATTTTTGGGAAAATGTGACATTGGTGAACGTGAACAAGAGCAAAACACAGTTGTTTGTAAAGATCTGGGGTTTAAAAGTAGTTTTGAAATAAAAGCACACAATGTCTACTCATTACATTGGTCGCCAAAGTTTTTACTATGGCAAGACACTCTTTGAAATCGCCAGAAACCTGAAAAATTATGGTGTAGGTCGGATGGTGATTAGACACAATTTCCAAAGATACGAGGAACCAACATATTTTATCCTAACTAAAGTTGTACCAGATATGACAGATGAGGTAAATTCAAAGACCTGTTTTGCTTGATGAAGCCGCTTTCTTGTGTTTCCTACATTTTAGTCTTAAAACCTGAGAAACAAGTAATAGCTTTTGTGAAAATTTTCTGTGTGTTTGGCTTTATGTCACTTGTAACTATTTTTGTTATATGATGATAGTTAGCTATGCCATTACACTGTTTCTGGGAAGGCTGCTTACCCATATAACCCAAGCGATCTTTTAATGGGACACTGTGCAGACCCAGATCAAATGAACACTTTCCGATCAAGGTATGCACTGTTTGCTTACAGAATGTTCTATTCAAATTGAATAGAAATTAAAAAAAGTACCACCCAACAACCCTTAAAACATAACTGTACTGGTGGGTTGAAGTGGCAAGAGTGGGAAATTCTATTTGGCTTAAATGGGTTTAAATTTTTATCCATACACAGTCTATGGATACTTTTGTCTTCAAATCTCAGGTGAGCGACACAGGGCCATCTGCTTGTTTATTGATGCTACATGAATATCTCAGTATGTGACATGCAGCATTTTTGTGTATCATTCATTTCAACTTGCTTGCTTGAGATTATTTAGAAGGGAAGACAACAAAATTTGATGATTTATAAACCCGTGCATATGCAAATGACATTTTCAGATTTGTATACTAAGGCTTCTTAGTCAGAAGCCAATGTACAAAAGTGATTATTGGCTTATTATTGGCAAGGCATATAAAAATACCTGTGTTTCTGATGACCCTTGAAAAGAAAACTTGCTAAGTCTAATAGTGTAGGAGAAGATGCATTTCCAAGAAAATACATTCTTTGACCTTGGGCCCAAGTTGGGGTCAATCAGGGTTTTACAGGAAGCAATATCCTGCGTCTTATACGCATAGTTCATTAGGTAGGACCCGTCAATTCACCTTACCTGTGTCCGCTGGGACGCAGATGTGCTTGTTGTGCCTTTTATTAAAATCCCAAATTCCGAAGTTATTTCGTAACGATTCAGGTTTTCCCATATTTACAGGCTATCTATAAATGAATAGGACAGGTGCTCTTGTTTTAGACTGCTGCACTGACCTCGTAGGTAAACGAGCAGTTAAAACATCCATGCAAACATCGGCCGTGAAAAAAAGTCGTAAAATACCATGCTTTCTCTCAGGTCCGCTCTGCTAAAAAGCATGGAAAACGTTGTCCATCACTGACTTTGTGTATTGATTTTTTCATAGTGTGAATAATCAGTGACAACTCAGCCGACCGCCCAAGCGTGAAGGGCAATTATCTTGACAGTTTTCATTCTTTTGTATATGCCAAATTACGTAATATTTTCACTTGGAAAGGCTCAAGCCGGCAAAGAGATCAAAGATACCAGAGACTTCAGATAAGTGGAGACTTGTAGACAGATAGATAGAATACAATGACAGCAAGATCATGTGTATTTCAAATTTACCAACCAAATTCTCAGAATGGAAAGCAAGTAGCAGTCTGATCAGTGACTGTTGTTTTTGTGTGTGTGTGTGTTTTTTTTCTCAATTAGAGAACAGTCTGGCCAGAGACTGTTTTTTTTCTGTCTTCTGGATGCAGCAATCTATCACTTCTCCCTATTTTCTGAAACTTCTCCCTATTTGTACTGGAGAGAGAAGTCACTTCTTCTCCCTAAATTTAAGGGCTAGCTTGGTCCTGCATATTATAGGGACAAGTTCAGCTTTTGTAAAAAAAGCGTATAGGATTGTGTTTCACTGATGGTAATATGTGGCCCTCAAAAATTTCAAATGGCCCCCCCAAAAAATCGGAAGGGGGCCAAACATGGCCCTCAAAATTACTTACCTGGGGACAACACAGTTACACTGAGCCTTCACGGAAGAATGTACTACCTTCCGAAATTCGAAGCTTTTTTGAAAAAGATGGGACCCCCAATTTCAATGATGGGACCCCCATCATATTCAAAGTTGAGTCCCAAGGACCCCCAAACATTCAACTTGATGTAAAACCCTGGTCAATGACGCCCAGTACACTCTACATCATGTGACCTATTCAGGTAATAGTGTTTCCCCTAGGCCCTTTTAGAATGGCGCTGCACCATGCCCTTTTCTTGTAGCGCCATGCCCCTTTTCCCGTGCGCCATGCCTTTTTTCTGATCGTTCGTAGCCTTTTCTATACAAGAAAAGATATGGCATTAAGTGCCATATCAATGAACTCGGCTTTAGCAGATAAAGAGTTCGTTCTTTCATTACATCACAAGCTACATGTGAGTACATGTATCAACAAACCGAATGATGTACACAAACACAATCAATCAATTATTCATTCAATCAATCAATCATTTTTACATAAACAACAATGAAACCTCCCTCCGTGATGAAACTATCTCCAGGTATTTATTCAAAGAAGGAGTCTTATAAGACAGAATCGCATAAGGCAAATCTTACCGTTTAAGTTGAGGCCTTTAACTGCTCATATACGCATGTAAGGAACTTAAAGAGCATGGTTTTTGGCTCTGTATTTGGAAACAGAACAGACCTTGAGATTATCGAAATTTGCTTTATTTACCAGACGCCTATATAATGTTTAAAGCCGCGAGAACCCCGACTTTGTTAAAAGCAGGGACCACACTGAGCGCCCGCGCAGTCCCATCGTCGCCCTTGTTTTTTACATGTAGATTCAAAGGTATGATAAAAGAAGTCAGGAAAACCGTCAGGTTTGATCAATTTTAAACACTTTGTCGGACCAGATCTGGGACCAAACTTTCTGCTTATGTTATCAGCAGAGGCTCGCTGATAGCAATGTTTAAGATCAAAGAAGCCGCTATGGGTTCTGTTGCACGACGTGGTAGCAATGACCAGTGACCTATATATCGGTCACTGCCTTGACGCTGGAAAGCGGACGTAGCACATTCATTAGACATAGGTTTCCGGCCGTGGGTAGTTTCGGCTGGGTCGTTTTCGGCCTGGTTTTAGGGTGGGTCGTTTCGGCATATTCTGATAGGATCTGATTGTTTTATAAACTTGCCAAAGTTCCGACTGCATTGATTTTTCCACGAGCATTCTTGCAAGAGCGTTCACTAGACTAGTACAAAATAAACAGACAAAACTGGGCTCTTTTCTGAAATAATTATTGTGTACACAAATAGGTGCTGACTTTCTTTTATTTATTCATCTTTTATATAAATTTCCAAAGAAACACTACCCAGGCCGAGTACCGAAAGCTCATGAACAGACTGCACATGCGTGCATGCTAGCAAGAACACTTACAGGGAAATAACTAACAACAATCGGGCAAATAATTTTGTGGACAAAAATATGTACTGAAAAGAGAGCATTCCAAATCCGACTCTATTAAACACTTGAACACTTGGAGTTTGCCTCTGTACTAACATAAGCCAATAAAGTTATCAACTATGTGCAGCAGACGACTTAAGCAGGTACCATTTGGACGAACCTATGGGCCGAAAATTAGGTGCATAGACACACTTGATGGCTGTGCATGCATGATTACTTCACGCATGTTAAATGCATTACGGTATCTGCCGCATTTATGTTTATATGAACAGCGTACACGCAGGAAGAATACAGAGACCGAAATTTAGTGGATGGCTGCGCTTTCATGTTTAAAGGGTGTGATAAATTAAATGAGCTGGCCCATTACTATAACATTTACAAGAAATCTAATCAAGGAACGATGTGAAAGTGCCAGGTCATTCAGTTTATGACATGTATGCGTGACTGAGATATATCCTTATGCAATGACCAGCACGTGCACACTGCTGTTGGTTATACTTCTTCTGATCTGTATAAGCCTCCTCTTAACTAGGAGCACCCCTGGTAACAGGGTAAGATTGTCTGTTGTTTTGGGCTGTAACTTTTTTAAGTAGAAATATGTTCCCCCAGATTAAGCGGCACCTCCCGGGAAGCCATCTTCAAGATTACGAAGGATAGATAATCTTTGACATGTAAGGTATGATAGCTCAACTTGCGACATCAAATTTCTGAGAAATTTCTGAGCCCCTGTATTAAACAGAGTAGTCTTTTAAAATTCTGAAAGGCAGGTTTTATCATGAAACAGCCTATTTCCATTCATTGAAATACACTACGAGGCGTGGTTGACCTGATTAACAGCGATATTCATACGCGCATCACGCTGGTATGCAGTGTCCATTCATAGAAAACAATTCAATAAGAGTTACTGTTCCTGAAATGACCGAATAACTGTTTAAAAGTGACACAGGAGCTTCCCAGTTCTCAAAAACACCATTAACTCAGTAAAAGTTCAACTTTCGAATGAAAATCGGCAAACAATTACATATTTTTGAATAACTGCACTGTGGTTTATGTTTCACTCACTATCATTTCAAAGCAAACAGCCATTTTAATACGAACTATTTCTTCAAAGTGTAGAAATTTCGAAAACAGATATAACTCTCTAGAATAGCTGATATTGAACAGATCCCGAGTTCCAAAAACAACAGTCACTTTTCTAGTATGAAAAGTCCATTTTCCTTTGTTACTACCATAATCCAAGATACCAGAGCTATTTTCAGCAAACGGGTGACCTGATTACATAAGATTATGTAAGAAATTTGTTGTTTGTCTGGACAGTGCATATTCCCTTGACAGTGTCATCAAACAGATTTACCGATAGATTTACACAATGTACACACTTATAATTCTTCTTTGTTAAAATTATTTGTGGAACTTCAAACTTTGTGAAATAGTCTGTTTTTTTTTTTGTTTTTTTTTGTTATTTAAATGTTTTATTACTTCACTTGATATGTAATAAAAATTATATATTAATAGATCTACCTTTTTTATATAAAGTTCTTTTTTAATTTGTTGAAAAAGAAATATTTCTGCACCAATTAATTTTTATCAACTTACCTCCCTTGATTATATTATTGAATTTATTTTCCTTTGAACACAACATGCGAAAAAATTCCCAGGGGTTCGGAGGAAAATAGAATGCTAGAATTTGAGATGAACAAGAACAGGGAACATTAAGATATTATTTTTGCTGGGTAACAGAAATCATATTGCATCATAATCCCTTGGGTCTTTTGAAAAAAAGGACATCTTTTTTGGAGGATCAAAGGAAAGAATGCTTGATTTTTTTTATTCTATAAGTAAACAGGGAACAAAAGTATATATATAAATATATTTTTTTTTTTGGGGGGGGGGGGGGGAGGGGGGGGGGGGTAGGAGGGGGCAAAGACAGAGTTTTGAAGGGCATAAAAACAAATTGGTATTAACAGAGAACATAGGTAAACTAGTGGGGAGGAGGGGGACAAGCCAATTTATTTCAGGGGAATTAGGGAACAGACTACCAGCTTATTGTAGTAAACATTCAAAGTAGGGTTGCATGCAAAAATAAGCCTAAGTTACCATACTTATCGTAAAATTATTGTGCCCTTTTTTACCACTCAGCGCGCGCTTAGAGTGCCCTTTTTGATTGCTCAGCGCGCGCTTAAAGTGCCCTTTTTTATAAAGTTACCGTGCCCTTTTTTGTTCCTGGGGTAAACACTAAGGTACAAAGATTGAAGTTGCTACTTCTAACGGTTTAGGAGATACATTTACAAGAAAATACATTATTTGACCTTGACTGTGACCTAAGGGTCAAGATCACATGAAATGTTGCCCATTACGGCATTACCCTCTGCATCATGTGACCTATTCAGGTAGCAAGGTTGAATTTGCTACGTCTATTTGGGAGGAGATGCCGGAAAATATATATTTGACATGTGACCTTGATCCCATTCATGTGACCTTGACCCTAATGAGGTCAAGGTCACATGAAAGGTTGCCCAGTTCCCTCTATATCATGTGGCCTATTCAGGTACAAAGTTTGAAGTTGCTACATACAACGGTTAAGGAGGAGATGCATTGACCAGGGCTGTGGAAATACCATGCCCGACTTGTCCAACCTGGTCCCATTTCATTCAGGACAAGTTGAAAATTTCAATTTACTTGTCCTTGGACAAGTGCAAAATTTGTATAAAGTTAATAAAATTTTGTATTTCATATTTTGATTAATTATAATGAGTTCACATGTTGTATTGAAAACAGTGTGGATCCTGATCAGCTGGTTTCTTCAGAAGCCAGCTGATCTGGATCTACACTGTTTACAAGAAAGGTATAAGTTAATCTGTACTATCGGACAAGTAAAATTTTCTTAGGACAAGTACATTATGGCCATTTACTTGTCCCTGGACAAGTAGAAAATTTTACTATTTCCACACCCCTGCATTGACAAGATAATACATTATTTGACCTCGAACTTGGGGACACACAAAATATTGTCCACAATGCCCAGTACCCTCTACATCATGTAACCTATTTCTAGGTCTAACGGTTTAGGAGGAGATAAACTGTTTGATGTAGCAACTTCAAACTTTACAGGTGAATAGATCAAACAATATCAAAGGTCACCACCAATTAATGTATTTTCTTGTAAATGCATCTCTTCTTAAACCATTGGATTTAGCAACTGCAAACTTTGCAGGTGCATAGGTTACATGATGTAGAGGGTATCGGGCAAAAGGTTGCTCAGTACCCTCCACATCACCTAATCAGG
The DNA here is from genome assembly GCA_964019695.1 of Loripinus fragilis. Lineage (NCBI taxonomy): Eukaryota > Metazoa > Mollusca > Bivalvia > Lucinida > Lucinidae > Loripinus > Loripinus fragilis. Next base: position 23,922,760 of record OZ026516.1, read on the forward strand.
TATAAAGTTTGCTATGTCTAAGGGTTTAGGAGGAGACACATTTACAGAAACATGGGACTGACAGAAGGACTACTGACCGACTTTGGTATGAAATTAATTTTCCCTTTTTTTCCAAAGAAAAAGCGGGTATAATTATAAAAACCTGCATACACTGTTAGCTATCTGGAGCTATGTAAATAGTTTGAGCACCCAAAATATATGTTTAAACTGATGAATAAGAAAAAAATGCATTTTTATTCTGAACATTTTGCTTATCTGTACCTATGTGATTTCTTGCAGAAATTTGAGAAAGGGGAAGCCTATGCCATACGAGTATTCCGCGGAGAAAACCTAGGAAATAGAAAGATAGACAGTGGTTACAGATGTGACTGGCAACTAGTTCCAAAAGAGGAAGAAGCAGCTATTCTTAAAAAAGCTGAAACTTGTAAACCCCGCGAAAAGACTTTAGTTGAACCCATAGGGAAAATACCCCCCTTAATGGACCTTTTACTAAGAAATGAAATGAAAGCAGCAGGACAGGATGCTTCCAAACCGTTGATATACCGAAAGAAAATATCGCAGAGTTTTACAAACACAGCTGTTTTAGAACATGTAGAAAATCACTGATTTAGCCCTTGTTTGTTGTTTGTTTATTTGTGAATGTGATTTCTGTCCCAGTCAACAATTTTTCAGTCAGGTAGGGGATATTTCCTGGGTTTAGCCAGTACTAGTCTAATCAGACGATAAAGTGTCTTGCTCAAGGACACAATGCAGTGCCTCTGGTGAGGAAAGAACCAGTATCCCCTGGATCTCAAGTTGAACACTCTACCACGGAGTCACTGTGCTTCTTTTAGCCATTTGTATACTGGGATCCCATAAATGGGTACTTTTACAAACATTGGTGAAAGTTTCAAGATTTTAAGGCTGACTTTCTGTGGAAAGTCAGCCTCTAAATACTGAATGAGGGCGATCATAATTATAAATTCTCTGATTAATTTTCAGATTATTTAAACATTAAATTATTTATTTTTGTATGCATCCTGCAAGTTTAAAATTTTGAATTTCTTAAGTTCAGGATATTGGAATTTTTTAACTTTCACCCATGTAACAAATTGTGAAGACCTGGGTGGATTGCTGTAGAATGCAGTATTTCATCAGGGTCTGCACTATTTACTGAAATAAAGAACATTGACTTAAAAAAGAACCAGGATGGTTTATAGGTCTAACTACATTAAAATGCCAAATGTTGATTATTTTCTTTTATTATTTTATTGAAGGGGAATATATAGCAAGAATACATCTTAGATGTGGGATATGCATGAGCTTGCATTTTGATGTAACTGTTGTTATATATGGGCCAGCGTACTTACCACATATATGCATAATGGACTAAAGCTCCTTTAACCCTTTTTGTTTAGGAAACCCCTTAACGGATACTTTAACAATTAGTGAAGACCCAGATGAAATGCCTCATAAGGCGGCATTTCATCAGGGTCCGCTACTTTGCAAAGATAAGATTGATCTTCAGAGAAAGAAATGCAACATTTTAAAAAAATTATAACATGTCACCTCTCTTTATATAGAATGGACCATCCTGACTAAAGTAAGTAAGGGTGCAAAGATCAGGAATGGTTACAATCAAGTACCACACCTGACCCAGGATACCAATGGGAAAGTGAAAATTCACAGTTAGACACCACAAACGAGAGCCATGAGGTCAGCCCTTTCCCAGCAAGTGACCACAAAGCACATATAAAGATAGGCGCACAAAGACATAGCAAACACAAGACAGAACAAAAACATAAAAGATCCACAAAAGAAGTACCACCTTGGAATGGTCAGTTAAATATTTTACTGCGTCAAACTTTATGGGACATTCCATTGGTACAAAAAGGGTAAATGCCCATGCTGGCTTATCCAAAGGGGCTAGAGTTATACGCTTTGATCTGAGTTTCCTGAATCCTCTACTTTAATAATTTACGTATGCGAGAAGCAAGGAGATTGCGCGTATATACAGGCTCGTCTAAGCATTTGCTGCTTGTCGATGTAATGAGTACCAACATCTCATGTGCTTGCCAATATGAACCCTTCAAGTAATAATGGATTCTTCCATCTTGTTTGAGACAATAAAGTTGGGATGGCCCATTGTATATATTTAGGGGTCACCTGTTATAATTTCCAATGAGATATTATACATATTTCTTTCTCTGAAGAATTTTAGTCCAAGCAAACAGTGTAGACCCTGATGAAATGCAGCATAATGCGGCATTTCATCTGGGTTTTCACTGTTTGTCAAAGTACTCATTTACATGTAGGAGTCACCAGTATACAAAGGGTTAAATTTAATAGTTTGTGGTTGTATATTCTTCTATAATTAATTTTTCTGTGAAGGCACATCAATTACAATTTAAGATTGTATTTGATGCTTTGAGAAAGAAGAAATCTACTTAAATATTAAAAATGGCTGTGTCCATAAAAAGATTGTTATTCAGTTTTCAAGAAGCCTAGTCAGATTCATAAATTGGAATGTTTGCCAACAGTTTTGGCCATGATGCAGGCCTTATTTTTCAGAGAAAACATATGATATTGGAAACAAAAGAACCATATCAATGAGATGGTTCTTTTGAGCACCCAAAACAAATGTTTAAATTAATAGGGAAGAAAACATTCACAGTTTTGCGCTCAAATGTTTGTTTGTTGATGATACACACAAAGAAAAGAAAGAAAACCAAATACTTTTTAGCTCTAAGACTAGTTCCAAGGTGAGCTATCGTGATCATTGAATGTCTGCCATGCGTGTTCCATCGTCAGTAATTGCTTCAAAGGACATCTTCTCAACAAATTAAAATTGGCAGGAATGATCCTTACATGGCCCTCTTCAAAAAGTGTTTGTATGGTTCAAGTCGATTGAATATCTAGGTCAAAAGGGCTTAACGTTAAAATCTTCTTAAATGAAACCACAAGACATAGAGCCTTGATATTTGGTATGCAGTATCACCTAGTGGACCTCTATCATGTTTGTTCAAATTATGGCCCTGGGGCCAAAAATGTATGATTTTATAATGCAAATGACCCGTGACAAGAGATTTCCAATAATGTGGGATGTGCCACCAGCAAAGCCTCATCAGCCTGCTGCTGCCTGCCCATACGCGCAGCCTAATCAGAGCCTTTGCTAGTCGCTTGCAATAATAAGCAGCATATTCTATGAGTGTTAAGCGACTGATTGAACATCATTTAGAGTTTCTGAGCTTAAAAGGAGTCTGCACAGGCTAGTCTGAGTCTACACTTGTCAAATTACCACATTGTTGGAAATCACATGTCTGGGCTCAAACAGAGGGTGCACTATCTCATACACTAAAACATTTCTATATTATACGGGTCTTGACATGAGAAAACATACCTGTCTTTTGGACTTGCAAGTAGCTAAGGTTCAAACCTGGCTGCTTAACTACAGAGAATAGCTAGAATGTTGAAAGGGGTACGTGCATTAAGAGGCTATTTTGGCCCCCCTATGAGGTCAAAAAATAAAAGTTGCTCTTCACAAGTTTCTTTGTATTAGTTTATTAGAACAATAGCCAAAGTGTAAAAGTCTGGCATTGATTCGACTTTTACGGTTGCTATGGTAAAAAAAAAAACGGTCGCCAAAATTGGCTGAAAATAGGAAAATGGCCATTTTGGAGCAAATTTGAGACATGTAACAGAGAAATTAAAATTGAGCACATGCAAATACCAAAAAAATATTTTTACAGATTATGAGAATTATCACGGCTCACAATATATTAAAAGGTTTTTTTGGTATTTGCTTGTGCTGATATCTAATTCTTAAAAAATCAGTCTCCAAAAAGCCTCAAATTTGGCCTAAAATGGCAATTTCTCTGTTTTAAGCCTATTTTGTTGGCAATTTTGGTTACCAAAGCAACCAGTAAAAGTAAAATAAATGCCAGAACTTTACACTTGGGCTATTCTTCTAATAAACCAACAAGATGAAATTGGTGAAAAGCAACTTTTAGTTTTTGGCTCTAGAGGGGGCCAAAATAGCCCCTTAATGCACGTACCCGTTTTGCATGTAGCAAGCTTAGTAATTGTACTTTCCAGAGAGTGAATAACAGAGGTGCTGAGCAGGTCTGCACATTCGAGCCACGACATGTGATTTCCAACAATGTGACAATTTGACACATGTAGACTCAGTAAAAAAACTCCAATTGCTGTTCAGTCAGTAGCTTAACACTCATAGAAAACTTAAGCGACATGCAAAGGCTCTGATCAGACTGCGCATATGCACAGGCTGATCTGAGGCTTTGCTGGTCACACATACCACATAGATGGAAATCCAATGTCACAGCTCATTTTTTGCTCACATGCAAGAAAATCAGGTTTTCTTGTGACAAACCCCATACAGTTTGCCCCAGTTCTCATTGTATTAAGATTGCAAAGAAACTTTACAAACAACCAAAAGCTGAAAGAAAATATTCTGGCAATTTAAAAAGTTTCAAACTCACCTGAGCAGGCTAGTTTGAACATGGCCTGGTCGGAAACCCTGAAGACAGATTTTCTTGTGACAAGGCCCAAATAAATTTCTAAATATTCCATCAAATTTTTTTCATCTGCTATGCTGATACCAATAAGGCAGGTGATTCAGTTTGTGGTATTCTGTGAAATGTACAAATTGGAATCTGAAGTCAAATATTAAATTCTATAAGATTAGCACAAAGGGAATGCATAGTGACATTTGGCCCCAAAATCATAAACGTTTTCGTGCTCAACTCTACTGAGCATGAATTTTCAACTGCTCTTAAAATTTAAACTGTTGAAAAATAAAGATTTGTCTTGCTCTAACTCTGATGTTGTATATATCCTGCTTATAAATGTTAAAATGCCAACGATCGTTGGCATTTTATCATCTATGAGCATGATAAATTTCATGCTCAGTTCAGTTGGGCACGAAAAAAACTGTTTTGACGTCGGGGCCTGTTGAGGATTCTCCTTGCTATTACACAGTAAAAAACTGGGTTTCTTATGTCAAGTCAGGCAAGGAGAGCATTCATGCAGGAGTCCAGATTAACAAAAATTCTTGGTGTAAAATTTTGAATATATTTTTAAACCAATAAGTTTAAACATTTGTTTTGGGTACTCAAAAGAACCATCTCATTTAGTCCGAGCTCTCTGACGTTTTAGTGGCTTTTCTTTTTTTGATATTTGCCACTTAATATGGAAAAGCCACTTAAACATCAGAGAAGGCGGGGATTACATCTCATTGAGACTGTTCTTTCTAGTACCCACAACATATGTTTTGGTTGATAAAATAGAAAAACAACTTTTACACAGATTGCAAAATTTCTTTTGATGGGTGTTGTACGCATAGTGGGATAGGTACCATTTTCAAAGAGGCTGACTCATTAATTGACCTGAAACCCCTTTCCATGAATGATGGACAATTCCAATGAGATAAAACAAGATGATAGATCTAATTAGCCACTATGCCATTCTGTAACTCTAATTGATGAATTTCAAAAGTGGATTATTCCATACAAAGATCTGGACTAATCCATCCTAGTAAGCAATAAACTGTTAGGCGATATAAGCAAACAAATAGTCCCTTATTTAAGAGTTGCATCTTTTATTTTCAAGCTGCATTGTCTCAGACGGTCTGATACCAACACAAGCAGGAGCTGTATGATGACGAGTATCTACCCGAGAGCCGGAGTCCATTTTTATGCCCCCCACCCATCAGGGTTTACCACCTGTCTGTCTGTCTGTCTGACTGTATCTCTTAAAATGTGTCCACTTTTTTGAATGCAACTGCTCCTACAATTTTAGAAGAATCTTTTTGAAAATTTGCATGTGTTTTTGTGAATGCCTGAAGATGTGCATGAGATTTGGCTGTAATCCTCAGATTAATTTTTGTCACGTTTTAACAGTTTGAACTTAGTCATTTTTTGATTCAACTTCTACCAAAGCATATAGACACTGGGTATCTTGTGAACACAATTCCTCCTACAATTTTTGCCAGATCTTTTTGAAACTTTTCACGTGCGTTTATCAAGGTCTGAAGATTTGCATAAGGGTTGGCTGTAATCTTCAGATTAAGTTTTGTGACTTTTTGAAGTTTGAACTTAGTCAGTTTTGGTTCGACTTCTACCAAAGCATATAGACACTGGGTATCTTGTGAAAGCAATGACTCCTACACTTTTAGTTTTGAAACTTTGCAGGTGTTTTTAACAAGGTTTGAATATGTGCATATGGTGTGGCTGTAATCCTCAGATTAAATTTTTGTTACTTTTTTTGGAGTTTGAACTTAGTTGATTTTGGCTCAACTTTTACCAAAGCATATAGACACTGGGTATCCTGTGAACGCATCTCCTACAATTTTAGATGGATTAAAAAAACTTTGCATTTGTTTTTGTCACGGTTTAAAGATGTGCATGTAATTTGGATGTAATCCTCAGATTATTTCTCTCTATTTTTCTCACTTTTTTTGCAGTTTGAACTTTGCACTTTTTATGCCCCCCCCCCCCCACCCCCCCGCAAGGGTCGGGAGACATTGTTTTTTCCTCAGTACGTCTGTCTTCTGCAAAAGCATAAAGGTAAAGGTATCTTGTGAGCACAACTCCTCCTACACGGTCTGAAGATGTGCATGTGATTTTGGAGATTATTTTGGCACTTTTTTGCAGCTTTAGCTTTGTACTTTTTATGACTCCCCACAGAAGAATCGGGAGGCATATTGTTTTACCCAGTACGTATGTCTGTCTGTCTGACTGTCCGTCACAAAATCATGTCCGCTCTAGAACACGAAAACCATTGAGACCAATCTATTTACAAATCTTGTAATTCATTAATGCCCCCGCCATGCATTTAGTGACATTTGGATCTTTCTGACACAAGGGGGGGGGGCATCTTTTTTTTGTAGAAAAACAACTCTAGTTTTTGTTGCGTTTCAATGTCACTTTGGATAGTATTTCCAACTTGGATCGGTGCTAGTGAGTGAATACATTGTACGTTTACTGCGGCAGCATTAGGGTTCGAACTCCTGACCGAACTCGCAATCAATAGTACCACACTGGATATTTTTACTATTACAATGCTCAGCGGCGACTTTTATCCTGCTGATAACCTCTGACCCGGTTCAGGACCGAAAGAATTTGACATGAATAGGGCGGAAGGGAAGTAAATATCACGATTAAGAAATGAATATGTTCCAAGGAGTTGCTTACCGTATCTCGCCGAGTTCAACTCACCCTGATCCCACTTTTGGGCCCCGAATCTTGGGGGAAAAAAGTAGATAACATGAGTTAACCGCACCCCCAAATCGGCATTCTCAGTGTCGAATACTTTACAAAATGGAATTATGAATGGAATATTGTAAATATTAGCTACTCAAAACCGAGAACCGTGGTGGAAACGTAGGTCTGTGGTAAAATAATTACAGTTGTTGAGCAACAGACGGATGCACATGTACGAAAAAAAAAAAAAAAAAAACGATTGACAACCGGGAAAATTTAAGAAATAAATTTACATGTACTTCAATGTTTACTTGTTTCTGAGATCAGAATGTGAAATGAAAATTAAGGACTGCGAAGCCCGGAGTTAAGGTGATAGAATCATGTTGAAAAGTAAATCTGATAATAACAGTCTAGTCGTTTTTGAACCCTGCAATCTGCCACAAACCGGAACAAAATCGAATGAAAAATAATAAAGTTAACTTACAGCTATTTAGGGGATAACTGTATTGAAAAATGGGCCCGCCCCAGGGGTCACATGTTTACATAAGGCTAATACATGTATAGGAAAACATGAAACAAATTTCTTGTCTGAAACCACAAGGCATATAGCATTGCTATTTGGTATGAAGCATTACATAGTTGACGTCTACCAAGTTTGTTCGAATTATGCCCCAGGGGCCCAAAATGTGCCTGCACATGGGTCATACGTTTTACATAGACTTATATAGGGAAAACATGAAACAAATCTACATATCTGAAATCAGAATAGTCCGACAGAATTTGGGCGAATTTTAGGAGGACCTGGAACTTGATTTTAAATATTTTTTCTTTGTTGATTCTGGTAGTGCATATATTCTCCTTGATAAATCCGAGTGATGCGACTCTTGCATCATTGAGCATTTCGATATATTCAAGATGGCGTCCAAGATGGAGGCCAATTATAAGTTAAAAAATTGTGTGATTTGGAAAAATGTTTCAAACCCATTTTTTCTTAAAATGACGTTGGAATCTAGTTGAAGACATTTAGCTTATGACAAAAATATAAAAATAAAATAAAAATTTAGACAAAATGGCCGCCAAAATGGCAGTTTATTACAAAAATATAAGAAAATTTTCCCTGAGACCTGCAAACTCCAGGGATACGCATACAAAATACTGATTTTACTGTTCTTAAGTTACAGTTATCATCCTTGTAACATCCCAGTGATGCAGCTAATGCATTACTCAGAATTTGATATATTCAAGATGGCGTCCAGGATGGTTTACAAACCCGTGGGAGCCGCACCTTACCTGTAGGCATGTCTGGTGGATTTGTAACATACTAGATTTCTTGCCTGATGGAGGAGCACTTTACAAACACGTGTATCTGAATAAATGAACCCAGCTTGCATGTCTGATAGAGTTGCACTGTACAAGCAGGCATATCTGAGAGTGGTATAGGATCAGCAAACATGTCTAATGTAATGGCACCTTTGTATGAGTAGCACCAGTCTTGTAGCCATCTCTCTTCCGTCTGCACTCAACTAGTCAAAATGTCGAATGAAGTGCAAAACGGACCAGCAGGCATGGCTTTTAGTGAGGTACCACGCCAACAGGCATGGCCTATAGTGAGGCACCACACCAGAAGACATGTCCTACAGTGAGGCACCACACCAGAAGACATGACCTAGTGAGGACTCACACCAACAGGCATGGCTGATAGTGATACCAAACTAAAATGCATGACCTATAATGAAGCACCACACCAGCAGGCACGGCTAATAGTGAGACACTATACCAGCAGGCACGGCTGATAGTGAGACACCATACCAGTAGACATAGCTGATAAGACCAGCAGGTATAGCAGATAGAGAAGCACAATGCCAGCAGACATGCAATATTGAGTGATAATCGGTCAGCAGGCAAGCTGATTGAGTGGCCACAGTCCAACAAGCATCCATCTTGCAGTAGCAGTCAACCAGTAGGCATGTTTGAACAGCAGCCGTGTTTGTGACAGTAACACTAGGCCAGCGGGCATATATGTCGCAGCTGCAGCGACATAACAACTCTCTACACGGGATGTATATTGTATTGACACTGTAGCAGTCTTGGCTGAAGAAGTTTCACATTGTTAGTTGTCATGACTAACGGAGGAGCATCGGTCAAGTAGCTTTTCTCTTTGATTTCCAATGGACCAGGAGGCATGTACCAAGTCCACAGGCATATCTGTTGAAGTTTCATTGAACAGCGGCCATGTAATGCCACCAGCTCATCATATCCGACATCCTTAATATCACATGTGTTTAATAATGTGGTACTGAACCAGCACACATGCTGTTTAACCAGACTCGCGACCAGCAGTCCTGTGTGTTTGTCACATCGCACCAGCAATAATGTATGTTACAATTGAACCCAACTAACAGGAATGCTAAGTACTGTTGCACTGGATCGGCAGGCATGTCTTTTCAAGTTACATCCGGCCAGTGTGCATGTCTTCTTCTGTTCTGCTTTTTCCCGACCAGCTGCCCAGGCATCATTGCTACAGGGTCAGCAGACATATTTACCATTACATATGTTTGATTATGTGGCACTGGACCAGCACCCATGTCTAAAACCAAGCAGTTATGTCTGTAACAGCTTCACGAGACAAGCAGGCATGTTGCAGTACCCATGTTTTAAACGTTGCTTTGAACCAACAGGCATGTTTGTTGCAGTTGCACCCAACCACCTGGCACGCCGGTTACAATTAAACTCGGCCAGCATGCATGTCTGTGAGAGTTGCATCTACCAGCAGATATGTTTGAATCAGTTGCAACTGACTTACAAGCACATCTGTAGTTGTGTGGCTGAACCAGCAGGTATATATGTTACACTTGCCTCAGACCCGCAGTTATGTCCCTATGCTCATACCCAACTAACTGGCTGGTAAGCACAATTGCACCAGACTATCATGCATGTAATTTACAGTTGCACGTGACTAGCAACCATGTCTTTATAAGTTGCATACTCTCAGCATGCATGTCTGTTACATTTTCATCTTATCAGGCTCCATGTATATTACATTTGCACCCGATCATCAGCCATGTCTGTAACAATTGCATCCGGCCATTTCCCATGTCTTTAACAGTTGCATCAAACCAACAGTCATATCTGTATATTTGTGCCTACAAGCATGCATGTCTGGTACACTTCCACCGGACCAGCATTCACAATTGTTATAGCAATATCCAACCATCTTTGTTGCCTGTTGCACTTGCAACAGAACAGAGTAGTGGTAATGGTTGTTATTGCATCGGGCAAGCATGCCCGTATTAACCGGCAGTCAAGATGGTAACGAACATCTGCAGCATGCATATACCTTACTCAGGGGTATTTTTTGTTTGTAAATTTTATCCATCCATCAAGCTGACTTTTTCCCGCATATTCATTCAAAAAAGGTTTGGTGCAGCCTTTACTTCTAAAGGATACCCTTTTAAGAACATATTTGACTTCACTTCAGCTGGTGACTGGGACTGTGTTGCGGCGGTAGAACGTCTCCCTGCCCTTCACTATAATGTAGATTTTATTTTCTTGTCCTTTGGGAGAATGGGTTTCATTGTGGAACTATGAAACTATTAGAGGGTCACTGGTGAAGCCTAAATGGCAGAAACTAGCTAGTCTGGCCCAGGAAGTATGCACACTCTAGTTTCAGTTTTTTGGTGCAGCCTTTGCTTCCAAAAGATACCCTTTTAAGAGCATATTGTACTTTGATCAAACACTCTGTCACAAAGTTTTCAGTGATATCGTCCGTTCAGTATACCCTGTCATTTATCACTTCATTTTTTGAAGATATGTTTTCCCAAAGTAGGAATTTTTATGAGAATAATATGATACATGTATTATGGTATTATCAGATCTGGACAAAAGTGGTCTGGAAAGTACATGGTGCATGTATTGATAGATACGATTCTCATAACAAAGACAAAAACATTATCATTACGAAAATATGAGTCTGTTATTTTTTCAGTGCATTGTATCATAGCAAAAACCATGTGATTCCCCATGCTGACATCTTGGACGTCATCTTAAATATTTACAACGCTGAAAAACAACAATAACATGTCAGTCAAATTTTCCAAATACAACCGAAAACAATCAGAAAATAGTTACTAACTGCGAATTTGAATTCAGGCTGAATTTCGCTTAAAATGGGGCCATCTTGGACACCATCTTTAATATTTCAACCTTTGTGAATCGAATATGTGAATGCTTCATTTTAATCGTTTGTATTATTAGGCCTCTAAACATCGATAAAAAGTAAAAATTGAAATGCTTTATATCAAGTTTTTTTAGTCAAGATAGGTCTTAGGAACCTAACTGACGGCCATCTTGGACGCCATCTTTAAAGTTCAACCTTCTGAATCAAAACCATTATGTTCTTATTTGATCGTTTGCATTATTTAGCCTCTAAACATCCATAAAAAGTCAAAATTAAAGTGTTTTAATCGAGTACGTCGGTCATATAGGTCTTAGAAGCCTAACTGACGGTCATTTTGGACGCCATCTTTAATATTTCAGCCTTCTGAATCAAAATAATGTTCCATTTTAATTGGTTGTAACATTTAGCCTCTGAAACATCCATGAAAAGTCAAAAATAAAATGCTTTTGATCGAGTATGTTGGTCATATAGGTCATTGGAGCCTAACTGACGGCCATCTTGGACGCCATCTTGAATATTTCAAAACGCTCAATGATGCCAGAGTGGCATCACTTGGATTCATCAAGTACAATGCCTCAACATCAGAAATCAACAAAGAAAAAAACTTTAAAATCAAGTTCCAGGTCATTCTGGTTTTCTACCGGACTAGAAGGCCTCGAGCTTTGATATTTGGTATGTAGCATCACCTAGTGGACCTCTACCAAGTTTGTTCAAATTATAGCCCTGTGTCAAAAATATCCCACTGGGGTCACAAGTTTTATATAGGATAAAACAAATCTTATTGTCTGAAACCACAAAGCATAGAGCCTTGATATTTGGTATGTAGCATCACCTTGTGGACCTCTACCAAGTTTGTTCAAATTATAACCCTGGAGCCAAAAATGGTCCACTCCCGGGTTTACATGTTTAACATAGACTTAGGGGAAAATATGAAAAAAATTCTCCTGGATATTTGGTATGTAGCATCACATAATGGACCTCTACCAAGTGTATTCAAACTATGGAGGGAGCGCAATGGCTCAGTGGTAGAGTGCTTAACTCGAGACCGAAGGGCCGCGGGTTCGAGCCTCACTGGCATCACTGCGTTGTGGTCCTTGAGCAAGACACATTTATCCTAGCTTTAGTACTGGTTCAACCCAGGAAGACCCGTCCCTATATAACTGAAATACTGTTGATGAGACGTAAAGAATCAAATCAAACAAAAATCAAACTATGGCCCTTCGGCCAAAAATGGCCCTGTCCCTAGGGTCACATGTTTTAAATAGGGAAAACATGAAAAAAATCTTTTGTCTGAAACCGCACGCTTAGAGTCTTGGTATTTGGTATGTAGCATCACCTAGTGGACCACTACCAAGTTTGTTAAAAAATTATGGCACTGGGTCCAAAAATAGTCCCGCCTCGGGGGTCTCATGTTTTATATTAGGAAAACGTGAACCAATCTTGGGAGCGCAGTGGCTCAGTGGTAGAGTGCTTGACTTGAGTCCGAAGGGTCACGGATTCGAGCTTCGCCGGCGTCACTGCGTTGTGTCCATGGGCAAGAACATTTATTCTAGCTTAGTGCTTGTTCAATCCATGAAGACCCGATCTTTTATAACTGAAAGATTGTTGATGGGACGTAAAGAATCAAATAAAAAATGAAACAATCTTCTTGCATGAAACCATAAGGCATAGAGCCTTGATATTTGGTATGTAGCATCACCTAGTGAACCTCTACCAAGTTTACTGGTAGTATGGCCTTGCGGCCAAAAATGGCCCGACTCAGGAATCCCATGTTTTACATATAGGCTTATATAGTGAAACCACAAGGCATAGTGCCTTGATATTTGGTATGTAGCATCACCTAGTAGACTACTAAGTTTGTTCAAATTATGCCCCTGGGCTTAAAATGGACCCGCAGCAGGGTCACATAGGCTCATATAAAATCAGCTTTTTCAGAATATGGTCATGATGCATATCAATTTAAGGGAATGAAACCTACAACATGTTAGCAAATATTATGCCCTTACACTTACTCTTGACCCCTGGGTGAGGTCAAAAGGTCATTTTTTTTGTCTGAAAGTAGTGCTGTTGTATATTTAATTAACAGGAATGAAGTATAGAAAACCATGCAAGCAAATATTCTGCCCATTTACACACAGTCGACCCCTGGATGGGGTCAAAAGGTCAATACCTTTTTTTCCAAAGAATCTTATGTTGCATTTCAACTCAAAAGGAAAGAAGTGTAAAACATAATGCATTGATACCCAAAATTGGCTTAAGTGTTGGAGAATTGGATTTATATTTTGTGGTAAACATTCTCTCCTTGTGACAAGGATTTAGGTGAGCGATCCAGAGCCCATTGGCCTTCTTATTTGCGAGTTATTGCCCTTTGCAAATTTGGCCATTGAAATCTTGTAATAAGTATTTTGAAAAATATTACAGTTAGCAGCCTCCAACTTCATCAGCAGATATAAGATAATGATTAGACTACTTGGTGAAATTTCTAAAAAATGTTTTTGTTTTTTAGAGTTATTCCCCTTTGCGAATTTGGACATTTAAAACTTGTAATGCAGCTATAACGAAAATTATTATAGATTGGAGCTTCAAACTTGGTCATCTCATACAGGATGGTGAGTTGTATAGCTTAAAGCTTCGAACTTAAGATGATCCTTGTCTTAAAAAAAGAGCACCATCCATATGTACAAGCAAATGGTTGGGGGCATAGTGTTTCGTAAACACAATTTCTAGTTAATGTTTATAGCAGCGTTTCTTTTTTGGCCTAGTATATCTATAAATGTTCTATTCTCATCATTGTCATGCACGACGAAATTTTGGGGTGTGAAATACTTTTTTGCTGCTTCATTGAAATTGTTTCCTCGATTATTAGCAAAATTTATGTCCTTTACAACTGTATCTGCTTTTATTGGTCATTTTACCATTTTTTTGAGCAGCGACCCCTCTTGTTGTAAAGGTGTTAAAATATCAAGTATCTCATAGATTTCGTGTGAAAATTTTGCTTATGTTGTAAATGATAAAAAAACACACAACTAAATGCCAATAAAGAATTATAAAAAATAATAATAAAATGAGCCAGTGCATGAGATTTCAAACCATGTGATATGTGCTACAAGCAAAGCCTCAGATAAGCCTGCGCATACGCGCAGTCTGATCAGAGCCTTTGCTAGTCGCTTGAGGATTCTATGATTGTTAAGCTAATGACTGAACACCATTTGGAGTTCCTAAGCTTAAAATGATGCTGCAGAGCCTCGTCCGAGTCTATACTTGTCAAAATGCCAAATTGTTGTAAATCTCATACCGCGGCCCAAATACTCTTTATGATGTAAAGGGTAAAAGTATCGACTAACAGTAATAAGGACGACCCGTGTTGAACGTATGCTAACTAGCATTCGATGCCAGAAAGATTGAATGTGTGGAACCAAGGAGTTGGTCCCCTTCAGCAGGATCGTTGTGTTATTAGGGTTAACTGAAGTTTTTCGATTGTTTACTGCACACAATTTTACTTCATACTGACTTCTTGTAAGCGCATCCTACCTAGACATGGAATTAAACCATGGACAGTAAATTCCAAGATTCAAAGCAGCTGGAGTTGTCTAACATATGAGATACATTCCTTTGATACATGTACCCACCTGTGGAGTTTCATGAAAAATATTTAATTTAGTACATGACATGTATACGAGATATGCTAAATAAAGGGCGGGATACCTGTTTTCATATTTTCCTTGACTTAGCCACAGTTCTTTTTGTAAGCCAAGTAGTGTTTGTCTGTTAAGGAAAATGCTTATAACGTTTTTTAGTCAATCACACTATGCAAGGCGATACAATACAATGACATGATAAAAAGTCAGCGCTCATTCCGCGAAAGTGCACGCGACGTAAACAAGTCAAAATAAGTTAATTTTATCTGTCTTTTGGTTTAATGTGGAACGTATGGAGAGAGACATCGATGTAAAACGTTCAGCATTATTGAAAAACGACTGTGTATATTTGGTTCCCTTGAAACAGTTCTGCCTGGATCATGGCAGCCAATCAAAGGTGATACAATCACGTTCCTTTTATCGTCGCCGTCAAAATGTCTCTCAAAGCATATTTCCCTTTTCTTTGTGGCAGAATAGAAGCTAAGTATACATAGCGTCTTACCACACAAAACGTTCAACGCATTGTCTTTGATTATATCAGCAAAGAACCCTGGAAAGACACTGTAGTAGGATTTTGAAGCCACACCCGTCTTTCGATGGTAAACGAATTTCTCCACTGATAACGCCATCATTGACGAAATTCGTTCGCTATGCTGTCCATGGAGAGACGTGAATGATTTGGGTCTAATTTTTGCTATTCAGATACAAACCATTTTTGCTTTTAGTAGGCAAAATATATATGTGTTAATTTGATCTGCATTCTGTGTTAAGTCCTATACAATTTAGGGAAGTGTTGAGATAGTGGAACTTTTTCTTTGTTAAAAATGTTGGTGCTGTGGTAGACAAAAAACTTTAAAACTTCTAGACATCCTAGACTTTGACTATCGTTTTGCCGCTGTGCGACCAGTGCACAGCTAATAATTCTCAAGTTATTCGTTTATTAACCTTCGTTCTTGGACTTAGCTCTTCTCAAGCTAACGGCGACTTTTGTTACCAGCTGATCACCTTCGCAAACAGTTTAGACCCAGATCAGGCCCTGATCTGGATCCAAACCGTTTGACACTCTGAGGGCATTCCCGAAAGAAATGTTTGAAAACATGAAATTTGAAGGAAAAAAATCAGCAGACGTCACAATTTTGCAACATTGACAAGCAGGCACAATATTGAAGAAAGCAAAGTTTGATAATGTTTGTATCAGCAGGCGTATGTCATTTCATTAATTAATTGTATATCGGTTCAATAAAGTTCAGAGAAAAACGGAAGTATTTTCGGAAACTTGTTCAGCCTAATTGACACCAGTCATTAATTTACCTGAACAATGACCGCTGATCGTATCTTTCTGAGAACTGAAACTTGATATGAAACATCACGAACGAAGCACTGCCACTCGAAAATGACTATACAGGTAATGAAACCTATTCTGTTTTATTTGCAATCAATACTGTGGCTCTTAACTCTTGAATAAAGCAATTCCATAATCAGGTTCTTTGGCAAACAGTGAAGATTCAGATGAAATCATGCCTGCCAATATAAAAAAAAATTCTTTAGACAAATTAAGGTATACTGACGTCAAGAAAAACGCCTCATCTAAAAGTAAACGTGAATATCTCTTAGTTTGATCAGACTAAAGTTATGAATTTTAGTGCATTATAATATCTTATCAGTCAAGCGCATCTGATGAAAACAAAATTGCTGGATGAGAAAACGACCTTGGTTTGAGACAGAGGTCACCAGTTTCGTGTGACACAAGATTTTATCCACACTTACTTTGCTTCCAGCCACAATCCGTTGGCATGAAAAACGTGTTTTACCATTGTAAAACCGTCTCTTTTTACCAAATTGCGAATATAATGTTCAGACAATGTTTGTATGCGTCTGCTGAACGAAATACATTACCCCATCCACCTTTTCGCCATGCATTTCAGTACAGCTTAAACGTCATGACGTTGTAAAGTGGGTGAAAATATTGTTACAAATCATTTGCAAAAGCCTTTAGTCTTTAAACAGTGACGCTTGCTGAGGAAACGCAATCTGGCACGTGTTCCAGACGGCTGCCTACGATTGGCCATTGGGCGTTACAGCTCATTTGAATGACGTAATTTTATGCAGGCATATCCTGTGTACATTACCAAATGTACCCCCTTATCATTTTTCCATTACTTAAATCAAAACGAGAATGTTGGCAAGTTTCATAAACGGACCTTACATTTTGTCTTTAATATGACGTCATAATTTCATAAAGTTATTACTCGGAAGCACAACTGTTTGAAAAAATGATCCAAAACGTCATGACGTTGTAAAGTGAGTGAAAATATTGTTTCAAATCATTTGCAAAAGCCTTTAGTCTTTCAACAGCGACACTTGCTGAGGAAACGCAATCTGGCACGTGCTCCAGACAGCTTTTTTGGATGACGTTAACGTAGACCTACGATTGGCCATTGGGTGTTACTGCTCATCTTAAATGACGTAATTTTATACAGGCATATTCTGTGTACAGTACCAACTGTACCTCCATATCATTTTTCCATTACTTAAATCAAAACGAGAATGTTGGCAAGTTTCATAAACGGACCTTACATTTTGTATTTGATATGACGTCATAATTTCATAAAGTTATTACTTGCGAGCACAACTGTTTGAAAAAATGATCCAAAATTTGTTCATTGTTTATCAAAACATTTACGGCGAAAACTGGGTGCAAATTCAAATTGAAACATAAGCGATTGGGGCATAATACCGTCATGTGTCAATTGAGCCTGTACGACGTCATCAGAATAACGCGTCACCTGCATATCAAATTAAAGTCATTTTCCAACATCGCCCAGCCTCTACATAAAGAAGCAGTACGTGGCTGTTCATTTTGTATAGGCATTTTAGTTGACGTCAATATACATCTTTATTTGGAAAGTTTAACGGCTGAGCCTTTAATGATTATGTACATGCTTATTGTATCAAACCAGATGGAAGAATTCATTAGTCAACAGAGGTTTAAGATAAAACTCTATTGTTTCCCTTAGCAGGGACATCTTGTTGTAGAACGTATTCATGGCTTATCTCTTAAAATAATTTGCATGTGAACGCAGGTAGACCTTGTGAGGTTATGCATTTATTTTCTGTGCGCCTTTATAATGTATCACTTACAAATGTCCTAAAATGTCCTTATTTGCACATATTTAAACTATTTCTATATTGTAAAAAATTCACATTCACATATATAATTAAATTTAAATCTCGATCTCAAAGCAATGAGTCAGATGTGGTATGTAATGACATTTATTTTAATAACGCTGTACTCCTTGTTCTAGTGTGTGCACTAATTTGAATTTGTTTGTTTGTTTTTGTTGCTTTACGTCCCATGTCAACAGCTATGGTCATGGCGGGACAATCAGTTCACCTTACCCCACTTTTTCCTGTGCAAGCTTGAACAAGCAGTTAACCAGTACTTCGTGTACATACTTTCGCTTGTAACTGACAACAAACCTCCTTGAATGATTTAGCGGAAGGTAGGAGAATGACCATAGAAATTATTTCATGATCAAAGTCCATATAATATGGGACTGGGGCGGGATCTATACAAGAAGGTAGTAATGTGTGTGACGGGCATGTGTCAGAACATAAACTTAGATTAAACAGATGATGGATTTACAGGCCAGCAAGTGAATTGACATTTTATAAAAGAAATGGGTACGGCTCTGCTGGTATGTCAACTAGTCCATGTGCAATGTGGTTTCACTTACTCATTAACCTTCATATTAGATTTCCTATTGAATCAAATCGATTACAAAAAATCTTATTAGGCACCAACAATTTCTTAATGCCATTTGTTGAAGTCTGGCAGCGAAGGAAACCTGCATTTAGGTCCTTTACAGATAATACACGGCCACCAATCCATCTCCTCATCGCATAAAATCAGTACTGTGTTATGAAGAAGAGAGACCTGTTTGCTATGAATGAGAGGAACTTAGATTTCAGCAAAATCGTTATTTTTTCTAACAAATACAAAAATTTGTTAATCTGAAAATGCTATTCGATGGCCTTGATGTGTACCTTGGACATACTTTAAATAGTGTGCCCTAACACATAAACTGATTCTAGAGTCTGTGTTGAAGTTGTAAAATGTCATTTTTCTTCACTACAAACCATTTTAATATGTCAAGTAGAAAATCCTTTTAAAACCGATGTCATTTTCAAAAAGTTCAATGAGTGTCTCATCGAATAGCATCGTCCAATTTCTACATTTTGCTGTCAAAATTAAGAAACAGAGAGTTTAATCCAACTGGTATAGGCAATGAAGGAGATGAATTGGTGGCCCTGTAATAGACTGAACTCTCAAATCAGTAGTAGTTTTCAAATCCTCAGTGACTATAAAAATACTCAGTGTCCTTACATCCCCAAGAATCAGGAATAGTAGTTTCAATATCAAGTTCAGTTACTAATTTGTTACATATTTATCTTTAAATATATTAGGTAAGTGTATGAATTCAATCCCTTTGTTAACAATTTGAATCTTGATAAGATACCTAACATACAGTATAAAATCGACGAGCATGTTGGTACACCATCTTGTAAGAAGTGCTGCATCATAAAGTCAATGAGATCTACCATCATAGAATTTTAGCATCAATATCCAAATTAAAAAGAGAATTGATAGGAAGAGTAACTAAACATGAAAATATCCTATGGTGGCCTGATTGTTTAAATGCCCTTATTATATCATAACATCATACATATTACGAAACGCCTATATTTGTTAGTTTTGATACTTTACGTCCCAGTCAACAATTTTCAGCCATGTCGGGACAATATCCTGCCCTCCTGGATTGAACGTATAAAGACAATGCATCTTACGGACTATGGTGACTTCAGCAAAAGCCACAGTTGTTTAGTCTGAGCAATATTTTATTCAAATATAAAGTACACCAAGATACAACAGAATCATTATATATAGTATAAACATTTGAAAGGGATACAGAAATAAGTCTATGTAAGTAAGAAGGCAATGCTCAGGAATTGAGACAATCAAGTACCACACCTGACCCAAGACACTACATGGGAAAGTGACAAAAACACAAAAAACATCACATACAAGACAGCCAAGAGGTAAGCCCTTTCACAGCAGGTGACCACAAGGCTGCAATGAACAGACAAGAAAGCATGACAAACACGAAACATAAATAACAAAAAGGATCCTCAAAATAAGCACTGCCTTAGAAAGGTCAGTATAAATATTTTACTGGAGGGCTTAAACTAGTTTTATGGTACCAGCCTCACCCTTATTTCTGATGTGGATCAAAACAAATATTTGTTTGGTTTGCATTAAAGTTATCGTTGTATTATCGCCTTATAAATACAAATCGAGATATAAAAAGGAGATAAAACAAAGACAAGGACTCAACAGTACATACAACTAAATACTGGAGTTAAAGAAATCCAACAGTTAAACCCAGGTGGGCTCGACTACAGACGCAGCACCAGGCCATAACCCTATCATCAATAGATAAGTCTTTACGTCAGAAACGCCATAGAATATGAAATGAGGATCCGACCTGTCGGCATGCAATTAAAGAGGAAAGCAAACTCATTTTTCACTGCTAAGTTATTAATACAGGGTTATAGATATCATAAAATTCAAAAAGCATTTTCTAAATTCTACCACAGACACTCAGAGATTGTTAAATACAACATTGAGTTAAAATCTCTTCTGCAATAAGGCATATCAGAACCTATATTTTATCAGGTTTTATGATAATTTAGTTTATAAATTCAAACGAATTGTTGGAAAACCTAATTCTAGTGACCAATTCAAAAAGATTATCAAACGTTATATAAAGGTTGGATATAACTTGGATGCATGTGACAGTCTGCATGCCTCGTTTTAAAACCAATCACGGCTTATAGCTATGTTTTCCTCTTTAATTGCACGACGGTGGGTCAGGCCCCAGACTCTATGATGGCTCTGACGTAAAGCTTTTATCGATGGGTTGGTGCCTGATGCTTATCTGTATCTAGATACACCTTGGCTCAACTTGAGGTTTTCTTTAGTTCTGACTATCTGTGAGACGTGAGCCCTTTTCTTGTTTCATCATAGTGTGTTAATTTGGTTAGAGTGTTTCTTATGATGATACATTGCATTAGTTAGAAGGCTTTTATGTGAGCTGAACATTTCTTGTACTTCAACAATGGAAGAATCTAGGCCGAAGATTTGGTACCAGTAAAATGCATTTAAGCCCCCAGTGGCTTAGGCTGCTGTCCGTTCTAAGGCGGTGGTTCTGTTGTTGTTGACTTTTTGTTTAATGTTACTCCCATTGTGGGAGTATGTAATTGTTCTATGTTTTGTTGTACGTTACTTTATGTCAATTCTAGTTTTGCAATCATATTGATGGGGAAGAAAGAGCTGGTTGCTTTGCTTAGTTTGTCTTCCTGGTGTCCGGTGATAGTTGTGTGGCTCTTCCTCGCGGTGAATTGCAAGTGTTGATGTCAGCAACTAGCAAATTGGATGAATTGAGAAATATAAACTCCATAGGATGTAGGGAGAGGAACATCACCTATTAAAAAGGGAAATTGACACTTTCAAAATCAAAATCGTCGCGTTTACCATAAATTTTGGTAGAAAGAATATCATTAGAAATGAACAAATGCAAGTCCAAAAACGAAGCTTCAGTATCAGAAATATTTGCTTTATTAAGTTGAAGCTATGCAGGGCATATTTTTCTTATCATGTTGTCAAAATCAATATAATTTTGGGTTTAGAATATCATCCAAATATCTGGATGTAGTATTAAAAGCATCAATAATACCAGCCTGCTTATAATCAGTAAGAGACATCATAAAGTCCTTTTCATAACAAAACAAGAATAAATCCGACACAAAGGGGAGCACAATTAGTGTTCATTGGAATACCTACAACTTGTCTATACAATAAGTGCCAAATAGCATAAAAATGTTGTCCAACAAAAACGTTTGCGCATCACATACATTTTGACAAGAACATTCATGATATTTTTTAGGCTTTTCCGAAGTAAAAATTGCGCTTCTGTCGTTACATGCAAGGTAAGGAGAGCCTTCTCTTTGGAAGGTTCTTTCAATAAAGGCAATAAGTTTATCTTGAATTAAATTATGAGGTAAAGTAGTGTAAAGAGTAGAAAAATCATATGTAGACAAATTGGTCGTTGAAATATCTAGCTTTAAGTTTATCTAATACTTCACCTGAATTTTTAATAGACCAAAATAGATTCTTACCGGATCTTTCATATACCTTTTCGCAGTACATAATAACATGTTTTTGACAGCAGTAAGACATGAGGTTAACAATTTAAAAAAAGTTCTGTTGTCGTACAAGAACTAGAATTAGCAATAAATCTTGCTTTATAGGGTTTTTATGGATTTTAGGTAACCAGTATAACGTAGGAAACTTGTCTTGGGTTTCTTTAGCTTTGACACCAAAATGCAGGGCGCCCATCGACAAGACTTGTTAGAATCTGCTTCCCTATATATCATAGTTGTTTGACTTTAAGTTACTAAAACAAGAGTGATATCGCTATCACAAAGTTGGAAAAAAATCATTTTCTATATTCCACTGCAAACATCCAGTGTTTATTTTTAAATAAATAATGGTTTATAAACTACTCTGCACCAGGGCATATCATAGCCGCCAGTATTTCATGCTGATCTGGTTGATGAACTCAAAAGAATTGCTGGAAAGTGTAAGGTACGTAGTAGATAATTCTTCTCTTCTAGGTTGGCGTTGTGTTTTCAAAGTCCTTTTAGAATTTCTAAAACAGTAAGTGAATATGATCAGGAAATACCACGATCACAAACCGCAGACAACCCCATGGCACCGCGAGGAAGAGCCACTCAACCATCACGAGACACCAGGGCAACAAATTAAGCAAAGCAACCAGCTCTCTCTTCCCCATCAAGATGATTGCAATACTAGAATGTTTGCAATAGCCTCACCTCTTGGCATTGCAGAAGTCTTATAAATTTCAGCAACAAATTTCACATTTTGGCAATTTTAAAATATTTCTAGCGACTAACTATTACCCAAAGTTTCGAAATCTAACCAAAGTCTAAACAAAGTCATTAACAATGGGTTTTAGTTTATATACCATGAGGTCAAGTGATAGAAGCTGACCACCGCACCACCTAATGACATCATTAATCATTCAATCATATTTCAAGTGTATTATAAAGCGCCCTCTACATAGGTAAGCTTCCATTTATATCAACCAGTCAGAAGATACAAAAGTGACTCATAGTCACACCAGTTGCGCGATTTCCCATAGGTCATATGACTAAATGTATTACGCAATCCTGCAAATCAATGTCAGAATTGACATAATCTATTTATTTGGCTTTTGCAATATACTTTAACTAAGTAATATCTGTCGTCACGAACCCATCAGCATCCTATCAGAATGACAGGCTAATAGATATGACCTTTAAGAAACAATAACAAACTGGTGTAAAATTCCCAATAAAAACATAAACATGTCAATCCCAGATGTCAACACACCACGTGGCCTGAACACTTGTGTCTTATCTAAACCAAACATTCACAAATATTGAAAATCCCCACAGGCAATTCACAATTATTGTAAACCTTCTCAGATGAAACCAGCAGCTATTTTATAGTCAAATCGAAACTATAATTAAATGTGAATAACCTTATACAAATATCTATGTTCCCAATGGCATTGACTGATGTCCGTCGTTCTGAGTTGGCGATTCCGTTGTTGTAGGCAATTCATTGTTGGTTGTTTTTCCTATGATGAGTCAGGGGCGTAGCTTGCCTAAAATTCAACGTTTGTAGTTGTGGGGATGCAGTTAATACATTTACTCAAATGATCCCAAACAAAAGCGTAGACCCAGATGAGACACCGCAAAACATGGGGTCTCACCAGGGTATGTGCGATTTGTCATGTTAAGCACATTCTTGGTAATGGTGGACAATATTAAATCTTTTATGAATCAGGACATCGTTCACTTCGTTAATGGGTGCTAAACCTTCAAAAGGGGTATTAGAGCTTATAATTCAATCATATATAACCCCTACCAAAATTGAAATAAGACAGATAAGTATTGCTGTTCCGCACACATTTTGTATGTGTATCATCAAGAAACCTTCACAATCCCACATAATAGGGATCAAACATGTTTTTCTATGCATTAACATTAGTGTAGGGGCCAAACTGAGATATGTGGGCTATTTTGCAAGTTTGTTGCACCCCCAAGGAAGAAAAAGTTGGTTACTATTTTCAGTCAGGGACATGTCTGGGGGCCTCAGAAACCCATGTTTTACTAAGTTTTCTGTGGTCAATTTTCTGTAAATGGCCTGTAATCAACGTTACCCCACAAACATTGAAAAAAGCAGTACACAAAATACAAGACTAATGATATGTTTTATAATAGTATCAATGAATTTATTTGAGGTTTAAATGCTTCATTTAGTCATAAACATTAATTGCAGACATCTGTGAGATGTTTTACCGCTCATCAGCGTTACGTATGTTACATTTTATACGAAATTGCAGATAATGACTTTATAGATTGCATATAAGAATGAACCATGTTCCCCAGCCACAGGAAGAGAAACTTGGTTACTATTTCCAGTCTGGGACATGTCTTGGGGCTATAGAAACCCATGTTTTTGTAAGTTTTCTATGGTTAGTTTTCTGTAAGTGAACTGTAATCAATGTTACCCTAATTTTGAAAATAGCAGTACGCAAAATACAAGACTAGTAGGATAGTTTACAATAGTATTAATGGAATAATTTGAATTTTATGTTTTAGCTAGACATAAACATCAATTGCAGACATCTATAATATGTATTTTTGCTCGTCAGAGTTACCTATGTTACATTGTTTTATGAAATTGCAGATAATAACTGTATAGATTGCATATTATAATAAACCATGTTCCCAACCTTAAATGTGCGATAAAGATCCCTATTCTAATGATTAATTTCCATTTTTCCATATTTGAATCTATTTATAATTTGTAATTGGATATAATTTGTAGTAAAATAAATTTTAAAATATGCTTATAAGCATATCATTTCTACTGGCATACAGATTTTCTACTTCAACCATAGATATATTGCATTGGAATCGACAATGTCTTCTTTCATCTCTGTAACAATGAAATGAAATAAAAGCATTAAAAACACGTTTTACTACCATGGACATTTATATAAATAAAGTAACGTAAGTAACAACAATGGTGTTTTGCGTAAATGGATATACTAAAAATTGTGGAGAGTAGACTCATATTTTACCTAAGCCTGACGACACACAGAGTCTTCTCTCCACATATTTTATTAACTTCATTAATAGACACATTGTTTAAAATAAACATTAATCTAAGAGAGTTTTGTAATTTTGTTTGATCCTGTTACTTTAATAAATGTATGGTAATCTGCAGATTGTTCTTTGTCAATGGTTCATAGCAATAAACATGATATTTACTTTATGATTCAAATATTGGACTGAGTATACCGTACCTCAATAAATAAATACAAAATAGAAATAGAAAAGCAATATTTCCTACATCTGGTGGCAAGGCATGAGGATAGTGTGGGTGTCTTCCAGAGCAGGGGCTTTCTGTCGATTTTACACAGAGAACACATCTTAAAACTAGTAAAGGTCCAGCTGAGCCTTCTTAAAATGGGTAACAAATTGGTCAAAATTAACGATTCACTGTTTTACAAGATATCTACCCTTTACACTATATGCATATATTTGTCAAGCCCATAACATATGTAACAGCACACTGTCATTATTTTAGCTTAGATATGTTTTCCTGCGACAAAATGCTTCTTTTTTTGCCAGTAGAAGTATTTTATCATGCCTGAAAAAACTATGTTTACTAAAAAGTGAGAATGACAATGAAATGTCACAATCACAGACTGTAGATCAAACAAAGGTACCGTGATGAAGAAAAACACAACATTTTAGGTCTTGGCTGCATTTTGTTATCATCAAAAATTCCTCTATCTTTTTTTTTAATTACAAATATGATATCAATTTAAGTACCTATCAGTATAGAAAAAGCATGGTTTATACCACAATGTCCATGATGCTTTGTAGATCTAGCATTTACTTTCTTTTTCTTGTATGCTTAATACATTAATTTTCAAAGTTGACAATTATATTTTGAAAAAAAAATCAACGTATCCCTAGGCCTGTCACAATTGCAATCGTTTATTCTCTTGTCGAACGCGATTTCATTATATCATATTGTAAATGCTTATTACCTTATTATATATTATACATCAATTTCGTAAGAATTTACTTTGTTTGTTAACCAAGAAAGTTTGAGGTAAAGCAACCTGAGCGATACGCATAGACTTCAAGCATATTACGTGGTAACATTAATTACAAAGCTATTTCATGTTAACATTAATTGCACATGTTATGTCTGTTAGTGAAGCTTTATTTAAAAGCCCATTTTGAGGAGTTATTCTAAAGCTTTTATCATAAACATGACTCGCTGTAATTCAACAACATGGTTTGAATTTCTGAAACTCACAGATTAAATTGCCGAATGAGTGTCTGTTGAAAAAGTAGTGCCAAGACTCACGCTCAGCTGTTAGCTTTCTTACATTATTCACAAGAAAGTTCTTTTTTCTTTCTTTTTTGCACCTTTGAGTCATGTTGAGCTATTTGTAACACTGATACATGTTTAAACATGAGGAGTAAGAAACTTATGATCAGTTTGATGGTTTCAAAGATTTACTGAATTAGCCTTATTGTATGCAAAACCATCAAAAATTGTGGGCAATACTGCAGACAACAGCTCGTAAACACAATTTTAGCCATAAACTGACTCATTCTTGCACCCATATCCATGTACAGCAAATATTTGTTAATACTAACATTGTTTGATGGCTGTTTCTGGTTAAAGGAAAGTATTTCAGTTTTATTTTAAGTGTAACGCAATATTAAGATTACAAATTATGAGTATGTTACAAATTACAAGTGCAAGCTAATCTCGTATATTGCACTGGTTTATACATGTAGTAGATAACTTTAATGTAAAGACCAACCTTATATGCAACGAATCACCGTTTCAGCAAACTAATATGGTTAAAACACAGATGCATTTTTTATATGTAAGGACAGGCGAGTTTCCCGCCTAAGGGATTTTTTGTACATCAAGCAAATCAGACATTAAACCAACTGATTATGTTTGTAATTTTGTATTAGATAAACATTTTGTTTTGTTTTGTTTGTTTTGTTGCTTTACGTCCCAAGTCAACAGCTATGGTCATTGCGGGACGGTCAGTTCACCTAACCGCACTTTTTCCTGGGCAAGCTTGAACAAGCCGTTAACCAGTACTTCGTGCACATACTTTCGCTTTAAACTGACAACAACCCTTCTTGAATGATTCAGCGGAAGGGAGGAGAATGACAGTAGAAATGATTTCATGATCAATCTCCACGAAAGTATGGGACCGGGCCGGGATCGAACTCGCGACCCCTGGATCTGCAGTCAGACTCGCATCTGTTGCCAGACACGTTACCGACTGCGCTACGTGGCCCGGTGTAAACATTTTGTGATGTAATTTCTCCAAACTTAAACATGACCTCAGATAAACTGATGATAGACTGGGTGTACGCTCAAGCTTTTAGCTGGTGCAATACGGTAAATGACAGATTCTTGCATAGCATGTGAATATATCATTGAATAACCTTGTTAAGAGCCTTAGTCACCAAAAGGCCAACCAGGACACACTTACCTAATAGGATATTTTTTTAATAGTATCATGACCTTATTTTAGCTTTAATTGTTTGAGCTAGACATAAACATCAGTTGCAGACATCTGTGAGATATGTTTCTGCTCGTCAGCGTTACTTATGTTATGTTGTATACTAATTTGCAAAAAATGAATTTATAGATTGCATTTTAGAACAAAACATAATCCCCAACCTTAAATTTATAATGTAGATATCTATTCTAATGGTAAATTTCCATTTTTACATATTTGAAGCTGTTAATTACTTGTAACTGTAGTGAAATCAATTTATAAATATGCTTATTTGCATGTAATTTGTACTGGCTTACAATTTTCTATCCTCATTTATTAGGTAACGTAGCTTACAGGCCTATTATGGAACTTTGACAATAGGAAACGTAGTAAAACAGACCACAGGAAACATAGTAAAACATTCAGCCCAATATTTGAATTATGAAGTAGATATTCTACATACTGACATGTACAATTGATTAAAAACCTGTTAACTGACATATCAAAGTAGAATAATCAATCAAAATTACAAAAATCTCTTAAATAAGCATTTATTTAGAATAATTTGAAAATATTTAAATAATGTGTGGAGAGAAGACTCAAATATATTCTGAGCCTGACTTGTTGTCAGGCCAAGGTAAAATTTGAGTCTACTTTCCACACTTTTTAAATTATTATATTATCCATTTATGCAAGGGACAATGATGTTACCTACGTTACCTGATATATATTAACAGCAATAAACTATCCATTGTAGTTGAATTCGTTTATAGTTATTATTTCGTTTCATTGTGAAAGTGGTGAAGAAGACATTGTACATTTCAATGCAATGTAAATTGTCAGATAGAAAATCTCTATGTTAATATTAGAAGTGGCATGCTCATAAGCATACTACTTATTTTTCAACCTCTATTGCCAGTTACAAGTTGTAAATAGCCTTAAATATGTGTAAATGGAAATTCATTATTAGAATAGAGATCTTTAATAAACATTTAAGGTTGGTGGAAATGGTATATTCTAATGTGCAATCTATAAAGTCATTATCTGCAATTTCGTAAAAATGCAACATAAGTAACTCTGACAAGCAGAAATACATCTTACACATATATGCAATTGATGTTTATGACTAGCTTAAACATGTAAAGTTCAAATAATTTCATTTATACTTTTGAAAATATCATATTAGTCTTGTATTTTATGTACTGCTATTTTCAATGTTAATAGGGTAACTTTTATTGCAGGCCATTTACAGAAAATGACCAAAGAAAACATAGTAAAACATGGGTTTTGAATACCCTAAGACATGTCTAAGACTGAAAATAGTAATTCAGGATCTCTTGCTGTGGCTGGGGAACATGACTCATTCTTATATGCAATCTATAAAGTCATTATCTGCAATTTTGTATAAAAAGTAACATACGTTACGCTGACGAGCTGCAATACATCTCACAGATGTCTGCAATTGATGTTTCTGACTATGTTAAACATTTTAACCTCAAATAAATTCATTGATACTATTATAAAATATATTATTATTCTTGTATTTTGTGTACTGATATTTTCAATGTTTTTGGGGTAACGGTGATTACAGGCCATTTACAGAAAGCTGACCACAGAAAACTTAGTAAAACATGGGTTTCTGAGGCCCCCAGACATGTCCCTGACTGAAAATAGTAACCAACTTTTCTTCCTTGGGGGGGGGGGGGTGCAACAGAACTCAAAATTTGAGATTTGGCCCCTAGACCACATCTGCGGAACCCCGAGGCTGGTGTTGGAACCCGAGCTTGAAAGGTGATGGTTTTAACTACCCCAAGAGGTCCAGCAGATGTAAGTGTATCAGAAAACCATGTTTGATCGTCAAAAAGTCATTTTGCCAATTGACAGCTTTGAAAAAACACTTCGAAAAGTTCATTTTTGTATTTCTATAATGGCTTGCAAGAGCATGAAGAATTCGTAGGTTTTGAAAACGCCTGTTCCAGAGCAAAGGCTTACGTCATTCTAACGTCACTAAATTACGCTCATGCATTTTACTTGTTGTCGTCAATTTTTGTGACGGCCTAGCTGTTTACAGCGTGAGAACGGCTTTTTATGACCTTAATATTGGCGGTATTAAAATTTAGCGATTTTAAAAATCTGTCACATGGGCGTAGTTTAAGTTTGTATTTGGTCGTTTCTTAATTCATTGTCCTTTAAAGTTATCTAAGGGCTACTTTTGATATTCTTTCCTTCAATAGTAGCCCTTTTTAGACGTAATTTCCTTTACGTTGAAACATACTCAATCGTTACATTAAAGATACAGATACCAACATACGAATGATGTGTGTCCATTTATTACTTATTGTGTAACTGAATTCAAAGCTGTATTTCGCGGTCTCATATTTTGGCGATTTCTGTTTTTACCGCAACTAGCGCCAAATAAAAGTATCTGCCAATTATAAGAGCTTTACAGCAGTGTCGTAGAAAAAGAACAGATAAATGGTATCTGCTGGATATCTAACAAACCTCTGAATGAAATGACTCTTGAGCAACCCTCCCTGGCCAAGTCACGTCTATTTATATAACAACTAGTGCATCATGCATGCATTTGCAGAAACCTGTACTATAAAACATCAATTTTGAGTAATTGACATGATGCGTCTACCTTATGAATTATGTAACTACTGTCGACAATAATTTTTCAGAACCTTGAGAACTAGTACATAATTAATAGCTGTTCAGACGAAATTATTCCCTTCAAGAGACAAACAGCAGACTTTTTATTAAGAAAAAGACACAAATTGAGGAAAGACATGTTTAATGTGATTTTTATGTTCCCTGATAGAACGTTTAGAGACCAAGAGACATGCCTGTTTGTCCATCACTGCCGTATCCTATAAATACTTAAACGTTTGTTAGCGCACCTTGTCTGACAGTTTTCATACGTGACATTTGCTGTAAACTTCAAGTATTAAAGTGCCAATTAAATTTTAAGGTGAAGATAATTCCTTGAGAAATTATTTAAAGGTCAAAGCACAGGTTTATGTTATGTAAATAACCATAAAAAGGCCTCAAAAATATCCGTGCCAGTTTGGAGAAAATTTATCACCATTACCATTAGTGGGTCGGGTATCTGGAAAAAAGAAAAAAAATGTTTTGACAAAATATGCTAATGTTTTTCACATTCTATTTGATATATGCTGAATACATCAGGTGTGGATGTTTTTTCTGTTTATAAGTGTGTAAACTGAGTGATCATCAGAGAGCACATTTGTTTCCTTGGCAACAACTCATAATCTCTAAATAATGGGGGTGTACCGACAAAACATGCATAGCTCAACTTATCCTAGAATACTAAACTTAGTACCGAATTCATTCTTACCTGACTGTTCGATATGCAAATTATCTAATTTGTATATTCATGAATATTTATGAGAATTCAGAGAACAATTTCAGAGACATTAAGAGGGTATACCTACAAAATAACATAAATATCAGCTGCTAATTGCACTACAGGTCAAACTTGGTACAAAATCGATGCTAGACATTATCCTCTTACTCAGTGGTTTAATATGCAAAATATTTAATTTTCATATCCATCAATAATAATCAAACTTTTTAAATAAAAGAACATTCGAAGAAAAACTAAGGGGGTATACCTACAAAATTAATTATATCTCAGCTACTAATTTCCCTAGAGTACCAAACATGGTACCGAATTAATACCAATATAGAATAATTTTCACAGTGGTCCAATATGCAAATAATTAGCTTTAAATACCGATGACTATTAATAAAAATATTATATATTATAGAAAAATCGCAGAAAAATTATGGGGTATACCTACAAAATTACCAATATCTCAGCTGCAAGTTGCCCTGAGTTATCGAACGTGAATCTGAAATGATGCTAAGACACATTCCTTTTATCCATTGGTTCACCATGAGAGTAATCTAATTTTGATATTCATGATTATTTAAGAGAACATAAGAAATCATAGAAAAATCGCAGGAAAATTAAGGGGGTATACTTACAACATTATTAATATCTCAGCTGCTAATTGCCATAGAGTATCAAACAAAATAATGATAAGAGTAAGAGTGTTTACCATATGTTCTTTATTAGAAATACCTGAAATGAAAAATCACCAATATTAATGAAAATATTAGAAATGAGAGTTAAAATGTTGACAAATGTATAGCGATGTACCAAATAACCCATACCTCAGCTGCTGTATTTATTAAACTTCTAAATTTTGCGCCAAGGTTATTTTCAATATTTTCATATCGTACCAAGTTTGCTACTCTAGGGCAATTTGCAGCTAAAATATAATGAAAAAAGTATATGTGTATACTATTGTTCGACTGTCCCTAGTTTTTGCTGCCAACCCTTTTCGATTCATCCCATATAAAAACTTTTTAGAAAACAAAGCCGACCTACTTACCCTATTTCAATTTTCCATACAATAGTAAACTCACATTTTTTGGCGTAAGTTATTTTGTAGGTATACTCTCCATTTTTTTTCTGCGATTTTCCTATAATTGCCAATGTTTCATAAATGCATATGAAAAATAAAATTAGATCATATGTATATTGAACCACAGGGTATAAGGACTGTGTCTTAGCATCAAATAAGAGCCAGGTTTTGTAAAAAAAAAAGTCTGTGAAAAAAATTCTATGCCTAAGAATTAGTTTGATACCAAGTTTAGCATTCTAGGATGAGTTGCTGCTGAGATATGAGTATTTCTGTAGGTACATTCCAATCTTAAGAATTATATTATAGGTTGTCATGAAAACAATTCGATTTCACATAGCCTAAATTGGTTTTTGAGGACAATTTTTTTGCATTTTGGTCGTCTAAATGAACAATTTGGCATCCATTTGAAATTGTCATTGGGTGTAAGGTAAGTCTACAATCATAGGGTCCTAGTTTCTGGCCATTGCTTACTTTTTACTTTCCAATGATTTCCCTGTCATTTTACAAATTTCCATAAATATTCAAATTAGATAATTTACATATAGGACTTCCGGATGAAAGAACTTGTCAAATTGTATCACTTATGATATAATAACATACATTGTACATCAATGATGTTTTGGGGCGGAAAAGAGTTAATTTACAGGTCTTTCTTTTTATGATTTTCCCACATTTTTAAAGTTTTTATTAATATTCATGAATATTCAAATTAGAAAATTTGCATATCTGACAAGTTGATGAAGGTCTATATCTAAGCTTTAATTTGTTACCAAGGTTAGTAGTCTAGACTGAGAAGCAGTTCAATCTCTAAGCGTGACTAAGCGTCATATGTATGTCAACATTAATGACACGTATTAATTATAATTAGCTCATGCAGTTATAAAATTTCCATTGTTATAAAATGAGCTTATGTTCCTACATCCAAATTAATAATAAAACGCAACTTGTCTTATTGTCTTGTACTAGATTTCTTGGCCATTTTCTCTCAGTGACACGCGTCTTGGACCCGAGGTTACTAGTCGCATTCATGTAACAGCTTTGTTATGATGTATATATTCTGAAAAATGTTCATCATATATTGCTTTAATAGCAATTTACTCGAGATTCACATTTTCTGCATTTGTGCGAAATGCTGCAAAACACACAGAATTGCATTGGGGGCTGCAATGTTTGCTATGATGAAATGATATATAACGTCTGAAACATTGGGCATTTGATAACAATGTCGACCATTTTGAGATTTGCTGAACGCAGCATCGTATCAGGGTCTGCACTGTTGATAATATTAAAGCATTTTTAAGGAACTAAATACACGTAGTTAACGTCTTCTGAAATGAATAGTGGACTCTCCATCAATGACTTAAACTATCGTGAAGGGAGTTTCAATTTTGGTTTAAATATAACTTATTCATTCTCAAGAATACAGTACACAAAGCACAATAATATAACAAGGCATTTGAATGAAAAGGATTTGACAGTAAGCGTAAGCTTATATGAGTCATTTCCTGAAAGGTGGTATGATGTTCGATACAATGTGTGTTATTGGAATGGACGAATTATATATGCAGAGAGAGAGAGAGAGAGAGAGAGAGAGAGAGAGAGAGAGAGAGAGCGAGAGAGAGAGAGAGAGAGAGAGAGAGAGGGGGGGGGGGGTAAATTGTTAGCACCTCCTAGATGCTTGACGTTGTGATTTATCTGAGTGCACTGGATTGTTAGGGATCTCAATCATCTTGACACAATGCGTACGTTGTGTGTTTAACTGACATCCTGTTACATGCAAATAGCCGTTAAGTTTAGGAGCTCTGGCTTGAATGGTACCTACGCTGGTTGAACCTGTCACAACTATAATGCATAGTTCTCTATTCCGTATAAAAGCTGATTGATGGAATAGTTTTTCCAAACAAATTGACAGAAGCATATAGGGGGGTGGGGGTGGGGGCATCTGAAGAAGAGATATTGGGCGTTTAAAGCCACCACAGTATTCTCCAGACAACGAAAAGCAAAGACTTATTTTGGTCATTTCCTTAAGTGCATTCATTTAAATCCATAAAATGTGTGCTCGAGCAGCGGATGCGCAGGCTCCTCTGAGCCTTCGCTGTTTGCACATGTAGAGGCTCAGCTGTCACAATATTTATAGGAATGATGTCATAATTAACTGGTAAGATACAGCTGAATATTGGGAAATTCGAAATACAATCATGAAAACTTTTTGAACGACCCCGTTGTAGTTAAAGGTAGAAATAAGCCATTAGTGTCCTGCTTCTTAACTAGAAGTTTATGTCAGTTCTTTCATTGAGTTCCATCAGATATTTCTGGGAGTTGAAACATGACTTAACCGGAAACGGGTTCGGAGTGAACTTACGGGTACTTTAGTGTTATGTGATAAACAAAAATGTGGGTTTTAAA
This sequence comes from Loripinus fragilis, assembly GCA_964019695.1. NCBI lineage: Eukaryota > Metazoa > Mollusca > Bivalvia > Lucinida > Lucinidae > Loripinus > Loripinus fragilis. Next base: position 23,957,383 of record OZ026516.1, read on the forward strand.
ATATAGTATTAGCAAAAGAAGGATTCTGATTTTTCTATTATTCTTCAATCTATTTAATATCATAAATGGAAATCCTATTGCACAGGTAAGAAACTTCTGACAATGAGAGAGTCCAAATTTAACCCTTTATTGGACCATTCTTATTTCAATTTTATAGTTTACAACAGTCATAAATACATTTTATCCGTTTTTGTTATGTCAAATAAATAATCATGTGTTTTCCAACAATGTGACATTTTGACAATAAGGCATTTTGACAGTAAGAGACTAAGACGAGCCTGTGTAGCCTCCTTTTAAGCGTAGAAACTCCAAATTATGTTCAATCAGTCTAGCAAAGGCTGTGTTCAGACTTCGCGTATGCACAGGCTGATCTGAGCCTTTGCTGGTCGCACATACCACATTGTTGGAAATCTCATGTCGCGGCTCATATATGTTACTAAGTTATTGGTTAGCCTAGGTTTTTAAAAAATAAGATTGAGCCTCAAAAATTGAACAAAGTCAGTAATGTATTGCGGAGTTTTTTCGAATCAAATATTTCCTTTATATAGATTTAAGTTATATTCGTGTATTTTAGAACAACCATGATAAATCTGGATCTACACTGGCATGCACCTTGTGCTATGTTGCAAGAATCACAAGTGAAAATGAGTAGAGTTTTCTCTACATGCTTTTTTGAGACATCTTACAGCGTTTTAGCAGGTGCTAAATTTGCTGCATGAATTGTTAAAAAAATAAACGTAAGTTAACACCAAAAATAAGGTGCCAGCAGCTACCGCCTCTTTGGATGCAAACTTAAACTATTTTCTTACTTAAACTTGAGGCATTTCTACCTGCTTTTTGAGTAACTATTCTCCAGATCAAAACATTCGAACAGAACAGAGGTAGGTGAAAGGTTACACATAGATCAGTGGCAGTTCAGCTGCCACCAAATTTGATGTAAAGTTACACTTATTTTTACAATGTGCCGTTCAGAAGGGTTCATGAGCAAGTAACACTTTCAATGCCGTTCGCGGCCACTTTAGTCGCCTGCCTTATCGTCTATTGGTGTATTTCGGAAGACAATGTACATATAACAAATAGTGTGTGCATCAATAAGACTGGTCTCATGCTCAACTCAGCTGAGCACGAAATTGACAGAGAGCGCAGTGGCTCAGTGATAGAGTGCTTGACTCGAGATCGAGAGGCCGCGGGTTCGAGCCTCACCGGCGTCACTGCGTTGTGGTCCTTGAGCAAGACACATTTATCCTAGCTTAGTACTGGTTCAACCCAGGAAGACCCGTCCCTGTTTAGCTGAAAGATTGTTGATGGGATGTAATGAATCAAATCAAACAAACAAAAGCAGCTACTTAAGTCGCCTGCTTTATCGTCTTTTGGTGATTTTTTGAAGACTATGTGTACATATAACATAGTGTGTACATCAATAAGACTGGTCTCATGCTAAACTCACCTGAGCACGAACTTTATCATGCTCATAAATGTTAAATTGCCAACAATTTTTGACATTTTAACATTTAACAGCATGATGAATGCAACATCTGAGGATTTGAAAGCAAGAAAGTCTTTATTTATCAGCATTTTACTTGTATATGAGCAGGTTGAATTTCATGCTCAGTTGGGATAAGCGTTCAGTGGAGCATGAAACAGTTCTATAACTTAGGGGCCAGGTGCCAGTTGAACATAACCTATCGCTTCTCAAAGAATAGCAGACATATTTTTATCAGGAAGGCGATTACGTAATTAACACTGATTAATGTAAGTGTGTAGACAAAAATCGAAACAGTGAACACATACCGAACGCGGACCGTATTTCCCGCAAAACTGTCGATTCTTCTACAAAAAATACAATGATCAAAATTGCCTAATCGCTGGTGTCTCTTATATGGGAACGTTTGATCCTCTTTACCATAGTGCAAGCCAAAGCAAGATTCTTTTTACCAAGACGTTCAAGAATGAACTGGCAAACTGTTTTAAAAGTATTTGATAGTTAAATTTTAAGGTATTTAATCTCGCAGGAGATTACACTGATCACTCAATGTATGGGAGTAAATGAAGGTAAAAGCTAATAAAAAACTAGGTATATAGACTAATTAAAGAGTATGCATGAACGTAAAAACAATGGCAACTTTTGTATACTTCTGACAACATTTGTAAACCATTTGGACCCAGATCAGGTCCGACAAAACATCGGAACTAGCCTGGCTCCAAGCTGTTGCGGTGGGCCAGAATATGAAGAAAAAAAACAACGTTAATTTTGACAAAAATCAGCAGACGACAAAAAAGCATGCAAAAAGTACCCAGCATGCTATAGATACTATTATATAACCCTTACCAACTTTAGAACGAACTATCTCGTAATGTGCAAGGTCTACACTGATGTACGATGTAGTTGGTATTAAAATTATACAACTGTTGTTCCCCATGTAAAAGAGATTATGCCCACATACAGGCGGACAAACCATGGTATAATTATTATTGATCATTCACTAGCTAAACCAAAATGAATGTATCCGCCCAAATAGAACTACTGTGCGGCATAGCGCAATCCAGGTGTGTCAATCACCGTTGGGCTGCAAGGATATAATAGCCTTCCAGAGAGTTTACCCTTGTCATTGACGTATTACTTGACTTTTCGCTTACTGTAAAGGCGGCAACTTAAATATTCATATCTGGGTGTGGTTCGGCTATTTCATCTGCTAAGGAAGGGAAATCAGGTTTGATTTATTATTAGTAAAGAGTTATTAAGTTTTTTGAGCCGTGCAAACGTGCGTGTATTTCATGAAAATCCAAACCGTATTTAAACACTGAACTCACATTTATTAACCCTTAAAGCGCATAATAAAAAAAATGTTTTTTTTTTTGTCGTCCACTAAACTATTTGAAGCCTCATAGATAAACAGTGTGAACCCAGACCAGACTGCTCCTGTAGGAGCAGTCTGATCTGGGTCCACAATGTTTGCCTCCCTGCTTATGTTAAATCGACATTTTCAGATGCAGTTATTTTGCTGGCGTTTTAAGGACTAAATAATGACTGAGGTTGTGGCACAAGATGATACAGTTACTTTTGAATAACACCTAAGGTTGACTAGTCCTAATTACGCATTCATGAGGCGCCGCCTTTACAGTAAGCGAAAAGTCAAGTAATACAAGTAAATTAATGCTTAAAATGATCCCATTAACAACCGCTATGCATTCTCTTCAGTTTCATTGTCCTGCTATATGTAGTTCACTAAAAGTGTAAGTTGTTACCAAAAGAGGTGGCAGTTGAGCTGCCACCCCCTTTTGGTGTAATTTACACATACTTTACTACTACAACAACTGGAGGCCAAAATTTTGTCAGTGATGAATACTAAAGCATTTCTACCTGTTATAATCGTAGTTATACTTATACTCCGGATCAAATCAATCCAACAAAACAAAACTTTTAAAGCAGTTGAATCGGTTACACCAAAATAAGTGGAAGTTCAGCTGTCCCCAAATTTGGTGTAATAGATTTACACTATTTTTACATTTTATTTGGCCTTTGCAATACATACCGGTGATTATGAAGAAGTAGCTCCTCTAAATTGCCGTTAACTTAGTTCCCGGGGGAGCAGGGCCGCATTAGCAATTACCAGGATTTTTTTCTAGGTTAACTTGGCTAACAGCTTATCTGAGATTTCAGATTACATTTTTTAGATTCTAACACTTTTATGAGCTTATAATATAAATGTACTCTTTAGTGCCGATGAACTAATTCAGAGGGTAAACATAACGAGCATCGACACAGTTACGAGCTATCCCCACCTCGACATATGGTAAGACCTTAAGGTAGCCCCCTGTTCGTCCGTTTGTCCGTTCGTCCAAAACCATATGTTTGTAGCCATGAATCAGCCATGTAGTTGAGTAGACATCCAGTTCTAACGGTTCCACCGGTATCGAAGTGACCTTCTGCCATTGACTTTATTATCAGAACAAAAACAACAACAACTAATAAAGAAACAACAACAATAACAAGAGACAATAAGATGTGTTTATGAAACACAATTGCACCCCCGATCACACACAATCCGCCAATGTTAAATTTGCAACTATATCAAAAATAGGTCAAATGCTAAGGTCAAAGTCATAATATTTTTTATCCAACAAGGTATACGTAGGTATATCAAATGTCAATTGCCAACGTTAAAGTTTGTTGCACACATGCATTCACGCACGCGCACGCATGCACGCATACGATACCGACGGCATAAAATTCATCATTTACGTTTTAAATTTTTTCTCAAAGGTGATGTATCAAGCAGCTCCTCAATCTATGCAGACTAGGATTTCTCTATGGCCCGGTATTTGCATAAACGTGTCAAAGTTTTAATCATGTGGTAAACCCCTGATGGAACTACTTAGCGCTAAGGACCTCATCTCAAAGATAAACATTCCTGCTTCGTTATGCAATAATCCAGTTAAACGATGACACTTCCTAACTTGTCCCATGCTTTAGCTGGATAATGGTATTACATGACAATTAACCAATAAGCAGGCAGCGGTTGTAATCGGTCTCCTGTCTTTAACTCTTTGCCTACTAGGGAATTTTTTACTTTTTTTTCGTTTGCTTATTTTTTCAAAATCAACTTTTTTGAAAGAACAATACCATCAGAAAGTCAAACCGTTTGGATCCATATCTGGCCCGACCTTTTGTCGGGCCTTATCTGTGCCCAAACTATTTGCGAAGGTTATCAACAGACGACACTAGTAGGTAATGTAATGATTTAAAGAGACACAAGAAGTTGTCAAAATACACAAGGGCATTAATCCTCGCAAACAGCAATTCTAATGGAGTTATGAGGTACCAGTCAAAGAGGACTTATACCATTTATTCCATTTACGGTACTTTTTATTGTTGTTTTCATGGTTTGGTGAAGATTAAGTCAACGTATGACGGCTTAAACACAGAGTATTTGAGCCGTGACATGTGATTTCCAATAATGTGGCATTATGACAAGTGTAGACTCAGACGAGCCTGTGCAGTCCCCTTTAAGCTTAGAAACTTCAAATGCTGATCGGTCATAAAATATTTAAGCGACTAGCAAAGGCCCTGATCAGACTGCGCGTCGCACATACCACATTGTTAAACATCCCATGTCGCGGCTCATTTGTTGTTTGCATACACAAAGAAAAAGAAGTAGATGAACTTTGCCTATTTTTTTGTCGTCTCCTGTTTGGTTTTCTTTAAAATAATCTTTTTTGAAAAATTCTTTCAGGAATAGTATGCCGCCAGAATGTCAAACAGTTTGAATCCGTCTCGACCTTTTGTGCTCAATAGAGCATCAAATTTATCCTACCCATAAATAATTTCTAGCATTTTAACATTTATTAGCAGGATGATTACAACGTCCTGGAATTTTAAAGAGGGAAACGTTTTCATGAGCCTTTTAGTTGTTATGTGCAGTTGCAATTTCATGCTTACTGAGTTGAGCATGAAAAGAGTTCTATTACCTCTGGACGCTGGAAACAGTAATTTTTCATATGAAGGAGTTTCTTTGGCATTAAGGAATTTTGTTGGATCCCTTTTGAAAGAATAAGTATAGGGCGTTTGGTTTTTCCACCACTGCAACATTATGGAAAAGTCAAGTGTGCTGGGTATTGCGATATATATTACCAGGCAATTTTATTACAATCGGAAATTTGCGCTTTTTTATATCTTTTTGTTTTGTTATTAATATTAGGGATACGCTGCTGCTACTCTAACGTTTAATATTCAACAAGAGTAAGTAATTGTATGGTTGTGTGCGTCTGTACGGGAAGATAACCCACAAGCTTTAGCGAGCAGTTATCTCCCGTACATTCGCCACCACCCACACCCCTTCCCCGAGATACTACTACTACTACTAGTAGTACCACAACTACTACTACTACTGCTGCTGCTGCTCCTCCTCCTACTACTACTACTACTACTACTACTACTACTACTACTTATCTATCTTTCTATACTGGCCGCGCTCATACTTGATATAAATAAAGAAAACTTTGAAAAAAAGCAACAATAACAAACAAAACAACAACAACAACAAACAAACAAACAAGCAAAAATATGTATTTGCTATTCTCTTGACACTGTTTATAAATAAACCCTTTGTATATAGACCGTGCGCTGATAATAGACCCTCTCCCCACAAGGTGGAATTTTATACACTATGGTTTTCTAAAACTACACTATGTAAGACGCAAAATGACACATGTCGGGGCGTTACCTTGTACCATCCATGTTAACTACGTTACCATATAACAGCTTCCAATCCTAATTTGCAAATACAAACCTATACTTAAATCTTAATTATCGACATGCTGTCACTTAATTATCCACAGCAAACAGCTAGAATGTGTGAAAAGAACATAAGCCCATTATATTGAAGTTATATACGTTGCTTTCATTCAAATATACTACTATTTAGTGTTGTGCTATCACTAGACCTCGGGCTGCCAAAACATATCTGAGGGGATGTTTTATACACTTTATTGTCTAAAAACACATTATTATGAACCACACAATAATGCATGTTACCTCTTTATGGGTTAGGGCTGAGTTTAATACGCTGCCCTAAAATATTAGGAAATCCTATAGTATATGCTATCAAATTGTTTCTTATTCTTACATATCAATATTATCTTGTAATTAAAATTAAATGACTAGAAGTATACGTGTAACACATTTAGACACCTTTTATGACTGTAACATACGTTACTTTTCTGTAAATGTAATATTTTAGTGCAATATTAGCATTATATGAGGTTTAGCTGCTAGAGGACGTAAAACTTTCGCCATAAGAGGGCTCAATTAAATGAGAGAAACAGCAAATATTGTCTTTTATAACATAACATATAAATTGAATTAAGCTCTGACAAAAGCATGAGTGATGAAAAGGAAGAAACTTGAACTCAAAGCACATAAAATGCCATTTCAATTAAGAGTGTTTATCGATATGTAAGCATCACTTATAGAAAATGCTTATTTCAATGATCAAATTGTGTTTCTTAAATGCTTAAATAATATCACATATCTCACCGACACTTATTGTTTGTTTTATTATTATACATGAAATGATAAATGCAAGACATTTTCCTCACTGTCTACAGCTAAATTAAGATGAAACATGATGCTAAGCATGTAGTATAGAAAGATATATTGCCCATTATGTAAGCTAACAATATAATCATATAGCTTATCAGCTACTGATTAAAACAAGTATATTGATAACAATCAAGGAAGAAAGCTACCTCACTATTTCGTAACTTGTATGTAATTTACGCATGGTCAAAATCAAGAAATGAAGCATTAAAATAGGCGTTTATCCTTGTCATTTGAACTTAAACTAAAGTTTTTTTTAATCATAGTGATTTCTGACCCACATATGGCACATATTATGCCTAACCTAAGGTTATATCCCCTATGGCAATGAATCTCTTTATATCTAAAGCATTTCTAGTATATATTTTATCGTCGTAACATGCATAACAATAATGATTTAGCAGGAGAATATAACACTTATCATCTGTTTCATTTGGTTATACAATTTTGTGAAGCATTGAAGTATGAAAGCTTTTGTTCTAAAGGTTCTTTGTTAGCCATATATTAAAAGGGATACTACATAGAAAAACTCCCTTGCATTGTTAGCATTGTATTGTAGACATGACTAAATGAATGCACTTAAACAATTGATTGGTAAATTTGTTTTCAGTTATGTCTGGCAATCATGCTTAGTCTAACAGTGAAATTTTGTTTTATTGGTATCTAGTATGCCAATGAAAATATGATCATGGATACAAAATCACATCTTACTAATCATTAGCATAATTCAAATCAAGCTAAATATATTACAACTAGTAACGCAAACATAAATAAAATGAGCCAGCTTATTTGATTTTGGTACTTATCGCAGCTTCAAGAAATGAAGGCTCATGCTAGGCTGTGTTAATGAGTAGAACCATCAGAGTCTCTGTTGCATGCATACCTAGTACAGATGTAGACTAGAATTAAGACAGCTGGCTCCACTGCGTCAGCATGAACGATAAATGCTGGCTTTTGTCAAAAGGTGATAAGTACCAAAATCTCACTTTCTGGTCAAATCATCATTTAGCACTTTATAAATTACATTAAATGAGATCAGCATTTTTTTTTTATCTAAATGCAATAATTTTATACTGTCGAAGAACAAATCTGAGATATGGTTTCAATATTTGATATACTATATCATACACACATGTAACACATATGCCAATAGATACACTGTAATATCAACATCTGGTATTTATGATATTTTTTCATTGTGAACGAAATGTCATTTCTTTCGAAGATGATTGAGTGAAAAGAACCATGGAAATACAAAGTGCATAGATACTTATCAACATAATCATGTATGTTTTTTTAACATTGCATGTAAGTTTATCATGGTATCACTGTTGATAGTGACTAGAGTGGCCTCTCAATACTATTTTTGTCAGAACAGTTGACTTTTTGTATGTGTCCTAAATCCAATCCCTGGTGTGTTTACAACTCATTCCATTAGTTTAATATTCATGTAATGCTTTGCTACTGAGGATTCCTGCAATAAGTAGGATATGGTGAAAATTGGTATCAGCTGCTTTAACATCAATTTATAAAACTAAATAAGACCTCATGAAAGCACTGTTTTAAATATTTTACTTTTCCATCCCCATGCTAAAAGAGCATTGTTTAATCTATTTTACATTAACTTAAATGTCACCTGGTCAAATTTGGTCTGTCCTTATTCTGGCTAATAATGTCTTTTAAATATAAATTGGTATCGTAAGTAACAACTGGCCCGTTTTTTAATATGATCCTATCACCGGCGATTATTGTCATGTAAAATCCATCATTAAAACTTATCTTTTTTCCAAATTTCATGAAAATATTTGTTCTTTGTAAATCATATACTTATAAAGTTTACATTGCTTAAGCAAATGATCAGAAATACCATGTTGATTTAATTAACAATGTAATTCATTAAACAGTGAAAGCTATGCTGATGATAAAATAAAGTCAATTTAAAAGCTAAAAATAAAGTAATGTGTCACCATCTACCTATGCAAATAAGAAGTCAGTATTAAATTTGATTTGGAGACAAATTCATTAAACAGTATCTGATTACATACACTTATAATGTACAGTATCTAATGTAACATATATCAAATCTTATTGTACCAACTTATATTTGCTTGATTATATCTGGATGGTTAGCTCACATTTTTGTATGCTACCACCTCCAATACAACATTTAGTTAAGAAACATTTTTTGTTACTGAAGATGAGCCTAAATATACAAGGAATACTAGCCTGTATCGTGTCACTGACTATATTCGTTAAATCTACTTGACAACAAAAGAAACGCATATTTTCAATGTTCAATTTACATCAGAAACCTTTATCAAAATCTACCCTGAAATAAATGAATATGTTTGACTGGACTTGTGATTTTGTTCTTCATTACATAGTTGATTTTTTTTTCGTTTGCTAGATAATGTGAACAACGCAAAAACAGTGCTGTACATTGGAAGAGCCATATTATGAATTTTATTTCGATAAATGTCATGGCAGCACAATGTTGCAAATTAGAAAACGGCATACATTTTTTAAAATCATTGCTGTATGAAATATACTGCAGATCGAAAAAATCTTTATTATCACATTTTATTATTGATCCTGAAAACGTCTGGCATCTCTGAGATGCAAGAAAATCTGGCACATAATGCTTGATGCCAAGTAAGGTTCTGTCCAACAGAGCCGTTTAAAACAATTGTTTGGATACTAACTTGCCTGTTAGTATGCACGCTTCCGGTTTATTGTTCGACGATTTTAACTCGTTCACATTGGTTCGCCTTAAAGGATTCAGGGTAACTTATCAAAAGAAACTATTTAACAAAATTTCAATGGTTTGTTAGGGTGTAGTTGAACATGTATCGTAAATGACACCATAAGGGCCTAAATAACTTTGACAAACATCTTAATCTGCAGGAGATTAACAGTATGTTTTTAACTGTTCTTGCATATTACATAACTGTTTAGCCAATTTGAAGTGTTCAAGTACTACCTGAACAGCCTTAATTACATATTTTTTTAATGAGGGGTAACGTAAATAACACGATGTAACTCCCAAACGCCTAAGCCGCCAGAGGGCTTACATGTCTCTAAAAGCTCGTTAGATAATACGAGGAAAAACATCGTCTACCAATTCACCCGGGGGGTTGAAGCAAAGACTTAGTAGAGCATGACCTAATACTGGAAAGCTCTAAACATGGATTTGGCAAACAGTAAAGACCTAAATGGAATGCCACATAATGTGGCATTTCATCAGGGTTTACACTGTTTGCTAAGATCCTCAGGTACAATGAACCATCATAGGCTTGTTGTTTTAAACCAGATGGAATAATTTATAAGTGTACAAAGGGTAAATGCATGAAGACACAATATCATCCTTCTTAGATTCTTTAAAGTTTTTTTAAAACGATTGATTTATCACAGCAGTGCGAGCTTAAAAATCAGGTGTTCTGAGAAGGTTCAACTCATTAATTGGACAAGTAACATGAGTGAGGAGGACTTTAATTCAATACTGTTGAGCTATATAGCTATTGACATTAAAGCCGGCTCGCCGTATAGATTTTTTGCAAGATGGTTTATTTAACTAGAACATTTAATCAATTAATACTGGAGCACAAGCCCCACTCTATCCAATATAGTTTTTCTAAGTACTAATACTGTTCATCTAGAACCACCACCACCACCACCACCACCACCACCACCACCACCACCACCACCAACAACAACAACAACAACAATAACATTAACAACGACAGCAATAATAACAGTTAAGTCTCATCGAGTAAATACTATGCACAATAAATTTAGCAATTGTTTTGTATGGGTGAGTCCATCCACATCAGATCTGAAGTTTCATTTGCTTTCATGAAGATACAAGTGCCGATCATCTGACAAGAGTTTCCATTTAAAAAAATACAGAATTACCAAACGCAGCGGTCGTGCTAAAGTGGCGTTAAATTTTAAGACTAGCGGGTAACGTAGGCATTACTGATCATTGAGGGAAGCCAAAACACTTTTCAAGCGATTGTTTGGCCACTGAAAACCAAAAAAAAGTAGCAAATGCTGCAATTTTCTGATTTTTCTCAGAGAAATAAAGGACCAACTTTTCACAATTTGATGTTTTTAGTAATGCCATTACCATGATTACGTTATCGCCTTTAAACGGTGTTTCTGGTCGGTTTTTCGTGAACCACATTTTAAAACAAGTAAAACTGTTTGACGTCTTCCAAAACATTCAGACAAATAATGTTGAATGAAACATTTTCACGGCTACAGTGCAAGAGCCGAAAGATAAAATCTAACGTGACCATTATCTCGCAAATGCGTCGCACCATTTTTCAGTAACTTAAGGTTTTAATCAACCACGAGATGCGTTACATTGTAAGCCTATGATATCTCCGTAAACTGATTCTATGTTGAATTGAAACGCCAATTAACATTAGAAGTTTTATCAAATGATGACTACGTTTTGACGCCATTGATGGCAGCTGATTTTTTCAGCATGAAATGTCTATCACATCTGTCACATAACCAATAGTTTTATAGGCGTATAGTGCTTGGGGAAGATGAAAGATGTAAAAATCACATGCTTATCATTGTAGCATTACTTACAACGATGTGAATTTTGCTTGCTGGCCCCTCCTGCAATCTTTGCGATCCCCAAATGCATACGAGGACAGTTCAAATATGAATGCAAGTAGCTTCATAACTTTCTTCACATATATGGTACGACAAAATGTAATACCTTTCTGGAAAGAAGTATTTGTCGTCTTTCAAATGACATCAAACATAAAGAAACATTCACTATATTTCTCGAGTTACAGACACGTATATAAAAGCCTTCCTGTATAATGATGTTTTCTGAAGCAAATTGCCATACACGTTTTGGTACATATGCGGATATAGTATCATTTCTTTGTAAGTTGGAGACAAAATGACACCAAATTTTAGTTGCAAGTTTAAGGTACATTGACAAAGTTTCTTGCAGGAAATTGTTTATATAATCCTGTTTCAATCTCGAGTTAACAGGCACGTTTGTGACGTCATTAATATTATGATAAACGTCATTTTGAGTTATCTACTGGTGATGCAATAATGAACATCGCTGTGATTTTTCTTTGGGTTATGCTTAAAACCTGCTTAATATGTCATAAGGAAGTTTTCAAAACGCACCGTCCTCTATATACAGAGTTATGACATTTTATATAATTTTTCAAGTATTTTTCTGCTTCTTAATGACGTGTTTACATTAATCAAAATATGTTCAATCTGTCTAGTCGTCAAGACCAGGTGAGTAATTTTATTGTAAATAACGCCTTTTTTGGTAAAACTTAAAGTTAACGTTCAAATTTAGATTAAAACCGCAATGTTATGGCAACAAAGTTAAGTATAAGTTCTATTACCCCTTCACTTAAAGCAATTTTGACTAAATAAAATGCTTTTCAGCGTTTAAAAATTACCAACTATCTTTCAATGATTTGTAGCAACAACACAGTATGAGCGATCAACATATTGTCTTTGAGTTAAAACTAGTTTAAATGTTGCTTCGTGCATTTTATTAGAGAGAAGTTTGACTGAAAACTGAAAGGTTATGTTTTGTTTACCATTTATTTGCAAACATAAGGAGACTTTAGTGAAAACGATTCGATGTAATTTAACAAAAACATGTCGGATGTTCACAACTTCTCAGAATCATTTAATAAGAATATGGGGATACTTCCTTTAAAATTTCAAGAAATTTCACCGGTTTATCGAAGAATTATACGCTCGTCTATATCACTGTTATGTTCGAAGTATCGAGTTTGTTAGTATACTAAAGTAACCCTCATTCAAAGGGTTATAACTCGATAAGTATACTGTATTTTTCTTTAAGACTGGTGCCAGCTTAAAGGTAACATATTATCCTTTATAGAAACGTATACCATTTTGTCGTAGCATATATGTGACGAAAGTTATGTAGCTACTTGCATTCATATTTGAACAGTCCTCGTATTTAAAAGATGACGTCTGAAAATTCATGATTTCATTTGCCTAAGATCCTGTTCTCGTCATTGCAATTGAAATTGTTTGGTATTGCACAAAGATGAGCACAAAAGATACGAAACATAAGAAATTGCTAAACTTATTGTGCATAGTATATTTCCAATTTTTAAGGCTGTTTGTGTAGTTTTCGATTTTTATTCTTTCAATCGAACTTGGAGGTCATTATTTTAGCCACAGTTAGAGTGGCCCTAGCTACTGTCTGCTATTACGCGGTGATTTTGTTGTTGTTGATTCATTGTTTGTTGGTGCTCCCATTGTGTGTAGGGGTTCTCTATTTGATCCTTGATTCAGTTCTCAATGGCCTATCTAGTTTTGCAATCATCTTGCCGAGGAAGAGAGGGCTAGTTACTTTACTTTGATTGTGGTTTAGCTGTCGTGTAATTGTCTGTATACTGTGTCTCGTCCTCGCTGTGCTGTGAGCTGGTCTGTGGTCTATGATTGTGGCATTTCCTGGTCATACCTACTTTTATAAAAAAAAAATATTATGTTTCCCCTTTCTAGTTAGACAAACATTTCGCAGAGAGAGAGAGAGAGAGAGAGAGAGAGAGAGAGAGAGAGAGAGAGAGAGAGAGAGAGAGAGATAACATGTAGCTATTCCTTAATTATGTTCTTGTTTTGGCGTCGTTTGGCATTGTTTGTCTGTGACCGTGTTAACAACAGCAGAAATTAAGGCAAGGATTTGGGAAGCAAAACTATTTAAGCTCCCCCTCTAGCTGGCTTGCTATTTGTTTTTAGACGGTGATTCTGTTGTTGTTGCTCAAATTGTACGTGTGGGCTTTGTGTTTGGTCCTGGTTTTGTGTCTTTTCTAGTTCTTTCGTGTGTGTTTCTTTCTTTATCATACCTGTCTTTGTTTGTGCCCTATATCTCTTCCTGACCGAGTCATGTGTTGGTCGTTGGTCTGTGTGTGGACTTGTTTTTGGAAATAAATTTTCAATTAAAAAGAGCTCATAAAACCACCCTTATTTTGCAATATTAGCAACTGAGCAAATTGTAGCAAAGAAAAAAAGAGGACAAAGATCAGGAATCGATACAATCAAGCACCACACCTGACCCAGTATACCAAAGGGAAAACGACAACGTCACAATTAGACATCACAAACGAGAGCCAAGAGGTCAGCCCTTTCCCAGCAGGTAGCCACAAGACATCAATAAACAGACGCGCACGAAAGCATAACAAAACAAGACAGAAATAACATAAATGGTTCACAAAAGAAGCACCGCCTTGGTACGGTCAGTAAAAATATTTAACTGGAGGGCTTAAACCAGTTTCACGGCGCACCAACTTCACCCTTAGTTCAAATGTAGAACAAGACACATAGATGTTTGGTTTGCATGAAAGACCCCTAACTTATCAATGCATCATCTCCTAGAACATATAAATCAAGTTATAAAAAAGGAGATAAAGCAAAGGTAAGGACTCAACAGTAAACACTGAATATCGGAGCAAAAGAAATCCAACAGATACACCCCCGTGGGCCTGACAACAGCCAAAGCATCAAGCCCCTACCATCTCATCAATAGATAAGTATTTAAGTTGGAACCGTAATAGAGTCTAAAGTCCTCCATCATGAATGACGCACGCACGCACGCACGCACGCACGCACACACACACGCACGCACGCACGCACGCACGCACGTACACACACACACACACACACACTAAAACCAAGTTCTAATCGGTCACTTTTCAAACTCATTATTGCTGACCAAACGCTAATAAAATTGAAATAATTTTTTGCCTATATATGTGCATTTTATTGGGCAAACGTTTAGCATTGTTTTTGAACAGTTTTCTTATACTTCAAAGATTTTAAGGGTTAAAAATGCAAAAATTGACTTTTTTAAAGAAAAAATGGTTTTGAGAGTATTTTTATATATATATAAAACTGACGTTTAGGGGGTTACAAACTGATCTGTCCGACTTGAAAAACACCAAACAATTGAAATTTTGCTTATGGTGGATTTTTTACGCATTTTTAAAATGTTACATTTATCAAAATTTTTCGAGATTTTTGAAATTCACCAGTATTTCTTGGTAAAATTGTTAAATGCACTTAATTTTATTTGAACACTGTAGGCCAAACACAGTAGAACATGATTAGTTCATTTTTGGCGATTATTGTTTTACGACTAATGTACACTTCCGGTTTTAATGTGAGAGGTTAGAAATCGATTTGGTAGCATAATATATATTTTTTCAATTCTCAAAGAAGGACGGTGACGTCTGGTAATATTGAATAATCGCTGAAAATTTCAATGCCGTGTCACTGATAATAAAGCGTACAGAGCAGTGCAAAGTAGTTTTGTAAATTGCAAGCTTAAAGCTGAAGTTCAATGATTAACCTGCTAAAAGTGTTTGTCTTATGTTGTTGAGTAGCAAAAACGACTAGTCCGATGGCATCAAAACTTTTGAGGTTTATTCTTCTTATATCACACTAGTCAGTAACATCTTCATTCAAACAAAAAAGTTGATTTGTGTTATGGTTTATATCGTAGAATAAGTGTGAATTTTCGAAATGAGGGTACCTTTTCTCTAGCTTCGTCCGTGCAAGAAGTACACGTCATTTTTAAATGAAATAACTTGCAGAGTCTCGGCAAAGTATTGCTTCATTTAAAAAAACATGAATTTTGAATACCCTATGTTTCACTTTCTGAACTAGCGTAAAAGGTAAGGTGACCGATTAGCAGTTGGTTTTAGTATAGTTGAACGTATACTCGAGACAGTTCTTTGCTGATATATGGTAGTGGTTCATTGAGGCTAAACATGGCGTCCCGGCCCTCATCCTAGATCCAGTAGTGTACATTGCATGTACATGGCTATAAAACGTACACTGAGTAATGTGTATACATGCCTGTGAATGTTGTAGTTAACGCCGCCACAGGCACAACTACTAGATGACGGATTCTTCGACAGACATGGCCCCAAGGTTATAAAACTTTGCATGCTCAACTCAGCTGAGCACGAAATTGAACCTGCTCATAATTGTTAAAATGCCAACAATTGTTGGCATTTTAACATTTATTAGCACGATAAATACAACATTTAAAGCAAGATGTCGGTATTTTAGTTTTTATGAGCAATTAAAAGTTCGTGCTCAGTTGAGTTGGGTATGAAAAAAGTTTTATAACCTCGGTGCCAGGTTAGATAAACTCATAGTGCATGTGTAAACATACCTGCTTTGGTATGCTGGTTGTTTTTATTGTTCTCTTTCTCTCTTTAAATAGCAATGACTCTCATTGGAAATAAGCCATATAGCTTTATAGTACACACATAGGTTTTAAGGTAATAAACTAAACTCGTCAAAACAAGTAAAGCCCCATGTCACTTTTTCCCATAGCCATAATGTTAAATTCCTAAAGTTTAGTTGTTTATTTCAAAAATATCGATGGTAGCTGAAAATTCTAATTCCATCCAAGTTAGACACCAATGTCTTGGGTGAAATTACACAAAGTTTGAATTGACATTACCGATTTTCTTTGGGTGTGTGCTAAATTTTCCAAGAGTATCCAATTTTTGGCCAATTTTACTATAGGAATGATAGGGGACGAAACGAGACATTTACTGGAATGTTTGGAGCTCAATGGAAAACTTATCAATAAATCTGAAACCTAGCGTATTGTGAGAGGAAACATTGCTGCTACTTCGCTGAAAATGTTATGGAAAAATCTTTATTCCGTAAAATGTTATGATAAATTAAAAATGAATGTATTTACATTAAGTCTATGGGAAAACTTCTGGTGGGGCTTGATTTATTTTGACCAGTTTTGTGACAATCGGGTGTGAATGCCGGCGTTCTTACACATTTAAAACTTTTTCTAGTCCAAACTTCTTACTTCAAATATCATTGTGTTAATATTTTGTAAAGGTTTATGATAATAGTGCACCTTTTTCATTAATCATATTCCAAATGTAGTATTTATGCTTAATTTAGGAATAATACTTAATTTATCATTTTGGCATGCTAAATACTTTTTAAATGACCAATGTTTATTTACAATATTTCTTCATTTTCTGTCATCATCAATCAGTGGTTGACGTAGGCACGTGTAATTTATTTGAGGGTCATTTTATAAGTAATGTAATCACATTTATCTTATGACGTCGCGTCTGGGAGTGAAATAACGCCATGCAATAAAATCGATAAACCACTAGTATAGATTTACGAGAAACGTTGTAACGTCCATAACAACGTTGCGTACATGATGACAAAATCATAACGTTTTTACGTTAGAAATCAGATTTCAAAGTATTTGTCATATGATAAATAGAATGTAACGTTCGTGCTCTTGTATTATTGAATTTATTAAACTCGTTGCGAAAAAGAGATAAAATGCTCGGCAAGCCTCGCATTTTATCTCTTTTCCCCAACTCGTTTAATAAATTCAATAAAACATGAGCACTCATGTAAGATCCTCTATGAATAGAATATTTTAATACTAGTTTCAACATATCTTTTCACATATTATAAACCTATTGACTGCTGGGCAAGTTGCAAAGCAAATGAGTATGCTAATAAGATTTGTACTTATCCTGCAGGGCACCAGAGAAGGCTTTGAGGAGTTTTTTTTCTGTGTACACAACCAAAGTGTGAAAGTAGATGCTTGTTCAGACCGAATGCAAGACATCTGACTTCACTGAACCTCTCTATGTACAGGTTACGAGATCACAGGGTCTATATTTTAACAGAGTTAAAGAAAATATCGCTGTATAATATAGCAACTTATTATGACATAAGTTGAAATTGGCATTTCCCATCTGGCACGTTTGATCATTAAATAGATCATTGATAGTTGATAAAGAAATCTCTTTTCGCTGATGACAAAAGACATCTAGTCGTATTTTGAAAACAACAACAACAACAACAACACAACCCGATCGTTAACCCTTTGAAGGCCAGAGACCACACAATTGGTACTTTGACAAACAGTGAGGACACAGATGAATCAGGGTATGCACTGTTTGCTAAGACAAAATCAATCTTCAGAGAAAGAAATATATCCTTTGGAAATTACAACTATATACAATGGACCATCCTGACTCATCTGTATCAAAGTTAATGGGGAATACCATTGGTCCAAAAAGGGCTAAGTAATAGTTATACCATGGGTCGTCCGCCTGTACGTGGAGATAATCCACGAGCTTTAGCGAGTGGATTATCTTACGTACAGGTGGACAAACATGGTATAACTATTTTATACCACCTACATCAGTGTAGACCTTGCACGTCACGAGATATTTTGTGCTAAAGTCGGTAAGGGTGGTATAATAGCGATCATCACAAAAATAAAATGGCATCCACTTACTCTTACAGTCGATCCGTCTTTCTACCAGTAAGCGCAAACAGCCATATGAGACTATAGAATATTGTTCAATTGAAATTTCATCAATATATTTAAAGTCTAAAATATTGTAACTGGGGAATCAGAAGTCTTTCCTTGGTATTCAGCCTGGTCCTGCAAATTAAACTCTGTAAATAATTTTGTTTTAATGATATACGCATCCGAACGTGTTTTCTAAGTTTGTTAAATATTCTGTCGTTCGTATTGGCCCTCACTTTTCTGTGTTCCATAATTTACCAGATTATATCTCTTTCCGTAGTTCTGTAATTTGACTCCGTTTTGCATTCAAAGGATAATAAAAACGATTAGAAAAAGGATCTAAATTTGTGAGAAACAATAAAACAAGCAGTTATAACGCTATAATCAAGAAAATAATTTAAAAAATCATTAAACGGATTGTACGAGACATTAACTAACTATTAACCAATTTAAAGCAATGCGCTTAACAGCATTTACTTTGAGAAGTACATTTTAGAGACTCACTGTATATGTATGTATGGGGTTTCTGATCTTTGCCTTCTTGTCTAATTTCATTAGGTTATGGTCACGTGACCAAAATGGCCCATATTTGATAAACCATTTAAATCTTTTGATGCAGAGCTAGCAGAACGATGGCCTTGGGATTAGGTATGTAGCTTTTGGGATGTGAGACCTATCAACTTACCAAAGTCAAATTATGATCAAAGTTTGACCTTAGCCTACTTAAGATCATGGTCAATTTTTGGTTCGTAATGCATTTATTTAATTGGGAAATCTTTTGAAAAGTAATTTTGATATTGTTGAAGCCGAAGTCATTCTACTCACTAAATAGGTCAAACTTAATGGTACGATGAATAAGTTCCAAAGGTCAAGGTTGACCATTGACCATTCAGTCAAGGTCATTTAAATTGGATTCCCCCTTATAAGAATGTATTTTCCTTCGATGCTAGCAAGCCAGTTGAACTAAAATTTTATTTAATGACTCCTTAGAGCAGAGGAAATAATTAATACAAATGATAAAGATGGCCACGCTGACCATTTATGACAAATAGAGGATCTTACATGAGTGTTCATGTTTTATTGAATTTATTAAACGAGTTAGGGAAAAGAGATAAAATGCGAGGCTTGCCGAGCGTTTTATCTCTTTTTCGAAACGATTTAAATAAATTCAATAATACAAGAGCACGAATGTTAGATTATATTTATCCTATGACATTAAGATTACTATGAAATCTCATTTCTGCCGTAAAAACGTTATAATTTTGTCATTATGTACGCAACGTTGTTATGGAGACCTTAGCGTTTCCCGAAAATCTGTTAACCACTTGTGGTTTATCGATTTTATTGCATGGTGTTATTTCACTCCCAGACGCGACGTCATTATTTATTATGATAAAGCCCGTCAAACGTGCTTCTGTTGAACTGAACCAAAATTACCCTAATACTTGATCTTGATATGTAGCAATTGGGTTGTGGGTCCTACCAAATTTAAAATGATGATCCTACATGTATGTTGACCTTGGCTTACTTTATGGCAAGGTCAAATTTCTTTCCTAATGCATTCAAATGGTAATAATCTTGAAAAGTTGACGTTTCACTTACTGTTGCGGCCGAATTTATTTTACTCACTAGATATGTTTATCCTACTGAGACAAATGCTTTAGATATGTACCTAAGGTTATGGATGGCCTTTGACATTTCAGCTAAGGTGGCTCAAATCGGATTGTTATATGACTCCTATAAAAGACCTCCTCTGACTGGCTGAAACTAGCTTTCACTGGTTGTGAAAAATCTTGATGTCAACCAGCGATAAGCTAAATTTAGCATAAGACAGGTCTACATCAGAATTTATCAGTGCTGACAGACAGCTAAAGATAGATTGAACTAAATTTAGTCCAGGACAGGTAAACATCAAGTTTTTTCACTGCTTTTAAAGATAGCTCTTGTTATTATTTAGGCAGTTTCACAAGCTGACGTCAGTCAGGGCCAGCAAGGATACTGCAATGTTCCCCTTGGTCTTGCTGCCAACTCTATCGACGTTCAGGTGGGATTCACGTTAACGTCATCAGAAGGCGATCCTACCGGTGCATATCTTAACAGCCAAAGAGCTTGGAGTACTCATGCTTTAAACGAAAGGACGTACATTCAGGTAATCTTCACTTTTTATGATTCAATCCATTTAATCTTACAACTTTTTATCCGCTGCTCATCTCGTCTGCTTATGTTCTTAGGTAGCCTATAATAGTATTGCAAACACTATGGACCCGGATCAGACTGATGTTTACTTCTTTGGGAAAACAAATCAAGTCTGAAGTGCACTTGAATACACGTATAATGCAGCAGATGTATAAAGTAGACGACGACGATAGTGGCAGGATAAGGGTTAAATATTACAATTGGCAATACTATACAATTATTGACTTCAATGAGGTAGACATAAGGATTTATCTACCCGAAAAAGTGATAATTCACCGAGGCCGCTGTTTTTTTATATGACTTTTCATTTAAGAATGAAATTTTGCTACTTTTACTTTTGTTGTTAAAGACATGTTCAACCTTCTATCTAAGACATCTAAGGACTTTCTCACAAGTTTTAGCTACTTTTATTAAAATATTATTATTTAGTATTTTGCATTTTCAAATGCATATTAATTCTCTTAATGGGGAATATAAAATGTTATCATTAAACTGTTTCTACAAAATAAGCAAACAAAACAAAACAAAACTGTTGTAAAAATTCATGAAAGTCTTTAATTTACCAGTTGGGAGGTGAATCAGCAAGCCATGTCAATTTCATGCAGCACATGCTAGTTTCACTCTCATCATACTCTCATCATACTATTTTTAGCCCTCTAGAGGGTAATATTGCAGAAGTGTCAAAAATATTAACTTCTGGAAACCAGACAATATCAACTTGTGGACCGGTTTAGACCAGTTTCCAGGTAGACATAGAGATTTATGAAGACAAATTAGACCAATCAGGAGACAGGATTTTCTCCAGTCATATAACAAAGTATTTTTGACAGACAGACAAAGGATTTTGATATTATACTCAATCGTACCCAAGCAGAAATATATCACTTATCATGCTTATCGAAATTTTACTTATTGACAATTTGTAGAAATGTCATTATTATCATGACTATGATCATGGTGCTGTTTTGAGTTAAGCCGAAAATGCGTTTGAAAATATCATATGCTGCATTTTTATCAGTCACCCCTAATATTAACTGAATTGTTTCAACATAACCTAATAAACGTTTCCTATCTCACGGCATGTTACCTTTATCAGGTCATGATGACGTTGCACTTTTGAATGACATCGCTAATGACGCTGAATCGACACAAAATTGAAAATTACGTAATCTTTAGTTTGAGGAGTGAAACAATGGGTAAACTGATAAATAGAATGCCAGGTTCGCGTATTTTGATATCAAGTTTACCAGGCTCGGCTTTGAGAACGCATGTTGAATCGCTCGGCAAGCCTGGCGATGTCAACAAGCGTTCTCAAAGCCTTGCCTGGTAAACTTGATATCAAAAGGCACTTACCTAGTAATCTCTATTTACATCTAAATAACAGATTAATCAGCATAGGGCCAGTTAAGAAAACTTTTTGAGCGTAAAATTGCGATTATTTTCTTAGAGAAAGCCGACGCCTTTCATTGAAAATGTACACATTTCAAGGACATCAGTATGGTCTTAAACATTCACTTGTGTGCCGTCCAAAATCTTGTCAATTTAAATGCCTTCATATTTAATTCAGCTGACAGGATTTAGTTAACTAAAATGCACTCTTTAGCGAAAAAGATGAACCGACATGATTAGTTGAAACTGTTATTTTTTTAGTTCAAATCCAGAAAATGCAAATTTATACTAAGAACTTCAAAACAGGTTGCATTGTGAGTTCAGTATTAACTAAGCCAGTACGTGTCAACTGTGCATTGCAGAGTTGTAAGTGGCCTATAATATTACATAGCATGCTTCCAATTTATTTCTAATACGACATTGAAGTTTGACCGAGTGAAAATAGTATATATTGCTTAGAGTATGGAATAGTCTTATAAAGGTCTGTATATCGTATAATTAAAGGACACATCAGGAACTTATCTTTAATCCAAACGGCAATGAAGGCCTAGTTTAGATGCGCAGGTTCAACTGGGCCTACGTTGTACGCAAATGTCCTATTTTGACTCATCATTTTCACACTTGCTGTATTTTCACGAGACGTGGCATAAATTTCCATTTTGTAATATTTTAAGCGAAGGATTTTGTCGGTAATTTCTTTTAAATATTTCACAGTGCAAATCCGCATGCATTATCGGAAATTTATTCATTTGGCATATTGCAACAAAATATTGCATGTCAGCTTATAGCTTTTTTCCTACTTAGAGAAAGACAGGCCAGACCACATGCCATAAACATCAAAGTCGATGGGAACTTTAGAAACTTAATGATCCGAATTTTCTTGAATGGAATAGAGCTGCGATGAAATTAGTCTGATTGCATGGGTTCAAACGTTTAGCAATGTCTTTTTGTGCTGCTCTTTGCCTACTAGTGTCGTCTTCTGATATTATTTGCAATCAGTTTGGACCTAGATTAGGCCAGACAAAACGTCGGGCCTGATACGGCTCCAATTTGTTTGGCATTCAGATGATAAATTATATTTCTAAAATATTTTTTCCAAAAAGTTGATTTTGAAAAAAATCAGCGGACTATTAAAAGGATGTAAATTACCCAGTAGGCTCAGGTCATGCATCAAAATTTGCCAGCGCATTAAACTTTGGGGTGATCAGCTAAGGCTCAGACGAGACTGCACTTCTGTGCAGTCTCGTCAGGGCCTTCGCTGCTCACATTTTTAAAATTTGGACGTAGATGAAGGCTCAAAGCCATTCCTAGATCTTTAGCCTCCACTTATAGGTCAGCTTGCGCGTTTAAAGTATGATTTTGTGTATATGCATTAAGTACCATTATTGCATGCGCTGGCAAAAATGTCTTTTATAGAAGAATTAATTTCTTGCTTGTTTGATCAAAGATCATTAGCTCCACTTGCGTCCAAGCATTCGATTGACTCGGAAATTGAAATTCACGCCGTTTTTCTTTTGCGGTTATTGGACAGCTCTTATGAAAATTCGAGCCAAAGCAGGGAAAAACAACTCATGTTGAAGGAGAAGACTTGAATAGGTGCTCAGCGAAAACTTCGGTCAGCAAAGAACCCTGCCCACGAGATTTTCGCTGTAAAGGGTAATAAGTAATAGTTATACCATGGCTTGTCCGCCTGTACGTGGAGATAATCCACGAGCTTTAGCGAGTGGATTAGCTTACGTACAGGTGGACAAACATGGTTTAACTATTTTATACCACCCACACCAGTGGAGACCTTGCATATCACGATATATTTCGTGCTTAAGTTGGTAAGGGTGGTATAAATGCAAGTAGCGGACAGCGAAGACTCGATAAGGGTCGCAAACCACCAATAACTTTGCCAAGTTGAGCATATATCCACGTTCATGATATTTTGATACTTATCGCATGGCACAGCTGATATCCTAGCATGCGAGCAGTGATTGCTCAGACATGCACACATCAATACGATTTTGTCAGAGCCGCCAGGTCTACATCTTTAGTCCCTCTGCATGTATAAAGTGTGAATCTACACCATGTGATGAGTACCAAACTGGTTAAGAAGTTTCATGCGTTGGCTCATTTATGTACAGTGTACATCAAAACTGTATTAAGGCCAGAATTTTTATATTAGTTGATTTACGTACCCGCCTACTGTAATTTTCCGGAAAGTAGAAAAAAAAAAAATTTTTATTTCAAATTTTTTTTTTTTTATTTTATCCGCCGACTCTAAATATTATTCGTTTAGTTGAAAAAAAAAATAATATATTTTTGAGGCTCTGTCTGTGTATTTTTGAGAGTGACACTCTTAAAAGTGATTGTCCTGTCCAGATTTTTGGGAAAATGATGAAATATATAAAGATTTAATACACACTGTTGGTTTGGCTCACTAGTTTAACTGTTTTTTCTGGAGATATTGAAAAAAAAGAAAAAAAAAAAAGAAAAAAAGCTCTGAAAAAAAAGCTCTGAAAATGACCAGTTAACTGGTCATTTTTAGAACTTTTTTATTTATTTTTTTTCGTCTCCCCGACCCTAAATCTGAAAATAAATTCCCGTAAATCAACTAATAAAAAATTCTGGCATAACAACTTTATTTTTTTACAGATTCCCGCGCTCGGGAGCGGGACCATTGTTTTAGAAATTTATTTTTGTCATTTACAGGTTGAATTCCAGAATACATTATTGATATCGGGTATTCTAACCCAAGGAAGTCCTGATACCATTGCGAGGGTCACTCATTTCTCTGTGACGTATAGTAAAAACTGTATAGACTTTCATTTCATACGACGAACAGATGGAACACCTTATGTAAGTATAGACGGAAAACAAACGCAAATATATTTCATGCGCGGATCCAGTTAGGGGAAACAGGGGGGGGGGGGGCGGACCCCGCCCTGAAAACTCATAAAAATATAGGGTTTCTTAGCAATACTGGTCTAGATTCCCTGAAAAATCACAAAGCTGCCAAGCCAGCTTTCAATGTTGGGCCATCATCGGCACGCCAGCAAAACGCCATTTAAATGGCGTTTTGCTGGCGGGCTGATGATGACCCGCTTTTAGTGGTATTTGGATCATTTTCCCCTTATCAACTAAAAACGAAAAATAAAGCTATCAAAGTTGAACCCCCTCTGCCCATCTGACAAAACTTTCTGGGTCCGAGCATGTACAGGTAGTTGCTGCTTCCTTTGAGACAACATTTGTATGTTAAGAAAAAAAGTTGCATATTGATGTTTTTTTTTTTAAAAAAAAGAATCTTCCATGTTGGGTGCCCACCTTCAGGATTAAAATGGCAAAGCATGGCGGGTAGCATTGTACCAGTCTTGCTTATATAGCATTCTTGCTTATAAATTAACTTGGGCCTAATATGTAATTCTACGCTTGTGATTCTTAGACTTTTCAAGGTTTGAGAACCAAAAAGCCTTTTAAAGCCACAAATCTGTAAATGTAAAAAGGGCAGTGATCGGCTTAAAAAGGGAGGGCTATATTTAAGAGTAAAGTATTCCATGACTGGTCAGGAAACAAATCATATTCATAAGTCGTAAATATATTCGATGCAATTTTCGAAGCATCGTCTCACTTGTTTTGTTTATTTAGATTACACGTCTGGCTTAATATGAGGAGCTTGCATTTTCGTTTTTTTTCCAATTTGAATTTTCCTCCCATGTCCACCTTCAGTGGTCAAAAGCTGTAAAACATGGGAGTTACTCTTATTTATCAATTAAACTAAAATTTATAATTATATTGTTGCAACATTGGGATTTAAGTGTTGTGAGAATCACAGCCGCCTTAAAACATGGAAAACATTTACAGGTTAAAGTTGAATGCTGACTTTAAATAAATTATTTGTACCTTGTATCTTGTATCTAGATCTGGGTCCTAAAGAGGAATCACAAGGTCTGTTTTGTTGGCTCTTTTGACTTCATTGTATGTGACCTGTTGTATGTTTTTGATGTTTGTGATGTAAGTCCTATATTGATTACAGTTTTCAAAGTGTCCACTTTTTTTTAAACAAAAAGTCATCATATCAGCAGACAAAGAGGGAGGTGGTGATGTGTGGCTTGTAATATGAGCCATGACACGAGATTTCCAACAATATCGCATTTTGACATGTGTAGACTCAGACGAGCCTCTGCATCCTCCTTTTAGGCTTAGAAACTCCAAATGGTGTTCAGTCAGTAGCTTAACAATCATAGTATACTCAAGCGACTAGCAAAGGCTCTGATCAGACTGCGCATATGCGCAGGCTGATCTGAGGGTTTGCTGGTCGCACATACCACATTGTTGGAAATCTCATGCACTGGCTAATATATATTTAGCTATGAAGCTTGTGATGTGTACTTCTGCGCTTAGGGGCTATTTTAGCATCATTTGATTTATTCAAATATCACTGGTTCCCATATCAGAGCATGCGTATGTTTCAGTCTCATGCTGATTATTTTTTGGGTAGTATTTGTTCTTTTAATTATTGAAATATGGTAAAAATGCCCTTTCACAAATTTCCGTAACCATAGTTGTGGGCACCTGATTGAGTTATATGCAACTGAGTTGAAAGTTGTTAAATATGATTGAATCATTTTTGCATGTGTGTCTTAGTGAAACTTTAAGCTTATTTAGCACAGGACATTGGCATATTACATTGATCTTGACCTTTGACGGATTGGCATTCCATTGAGTAAAAGTGAAAAAAAAACTTGGAAGCTTGGCTGTTGCTTTTGTAATCCATTTCGGTCATATTGAGTTGATGACATTTGACATTGATATTATTTCTAACATTAAATTGGAAAAAAATAATGACACTTTAAAAAGGCATAATAATGAAACCGCAGCAATTTATTCACAGGCAACCTTTGACAAAAAACTACAAAATGAGATGCTGGGCTACTATTTCTTTTGATGTCAATGATTCGATCGTTTTCATTAATCAGTTGACCTTTCAAATAAATTTAACAGTATTTTAATGAGATTGTATAAGTTAATTTGACGAACTTGACCTTTGATTTATTTTACCATGACATTTGCTATTCACTGATAATGACCTTGCCCCATCCTGGTTGTTGCAGTTTTGCAGTCAAACTAGTCTTTTCGTGTTGATGCTTTACGTCCCATTCAACAATTTCTAATCATTGTGAGACATTTCTTGTCTCCCTGGATTGAACCAGTACCACCAGATGATAGAGTGGCCTGCTCAAATACACAACACAGTGCCTCCGGTGAGCCTCGAGTAAGCGAACCTTTAACTGAGTCACTGTGGCCCTTAATTAGTTCATTTTGGGAAATGAAAGTGGTATATATGCCATGCGGGTGACCATAGCCCCTTGGCATGTGAAATAGGTATGCTGTTCATTGCCTCTAGTATATGGGTACATGTCATCTTTATTGACCTCTGCTGTAGCACGAAAATGCTTGGCCATAATCACACTGGTAAATGTATACGTCAATTTGCTGGTATTTACGCGTATTGCCGGTACGTCATAGCCCAGAAGTGGTAGATATTGGTGTTAATACTATATAGAAAAACATGCCATATGCCTAAAGGAATATAAACTTCAATCATTTTAAGTACTCAGTATGTGCAAGGCGATTTATGTAAGCAAATAGGAATAGATTCGAGTACCGATCATCCAGATCGGTACTCGAATCTATTCCTAAATGTTTACATAAATCGCCCTGTGCATGCCTAATACTTAAAAATGATCTAATTCTATAGTCCTTTAGGCATATGGCATGTTTTTCTATATAGTATTAACACCAATATCTACCACTTCCGGTCTATGAAGTACCGGCAATACGCGTAAATACCAGCAAATCGACGTATACATTTACCAGTGTGATTATGGTCATCTTGAATAAATCAAATATGGACAATAGCTCTGTTACTAACTGATGGAAAGTTATGCCACTTTCATTAAAATATTCTACACACTTCAAATACTCACATCATACCAATTTTTAGCATTCTATGTTGGAATATGCCAAAAGGTAATTGATCAGGTATGATCAGGAATTACCACAATCACACACTGCAGACGAACCCACGGCATCGTAAGGAAGAGCCACAGAACATATACAGTAACAAGGCACCCGTAAGACAATAAAAGCAAAGCAATCGACTCTCTCTTCCTCTTCAAGATGATTGCAAAACTAGAAAGGACACAAAGTAATACATACCAAAACAAAGACAAACGCAGAACCCCCACAAACAATGGGAAGTACACAAAACAATAGATCAGCAACGACAGAACCACCATTTAGGGGGTTTCCGTTCTACAAAGGGTTAAACACTACATCTCCTTTAGTATTTTCACTACCGTCTAAATTGGCATAATTTTTAAAATTTTCGCAAACGAAATTGAAACTTCCGTCCTCAAACATGTCAAATTTATGTTGTATTAATGATTTTAGCCCTCCGTTCTCCTCTTAGATCAGAGGTATTGTCGTGCCAACCAAGAGTGACCGCGACGTAATACTTTGTTTACAATTGCTAAGTAAAACACTAACATGTACACTTCACTTGAGCATGCGCAAATCGATAGATCACTTGTGTATTAATCCTATCCTGTGGATAGGATTAATACACAAGAGATCTACCGATTCTAAGTCCATTATAACTTTGTAAACAAAACATGACGACACTGTCACTCTTGACTGGCAGTACAGTATATCATCATGTCTGTCTCAACTTTATAAGTTGCTTAATCTTATTCGTTAGGTCCGAGGTGCTATAAACGAGTCACGCTGACGAGCTCTATACCCCAAACTGAATTTTAATTTGAAACATTGAAATTGGTATAAGGTTCGTCTTTACATATCTGTGCTTTCTCTGAGTACTTGATGGAAGATTAGTGATCCGTTTACAACGTAGTACTGCTTGGTTAAAATAATGCTTGATCACTTGCATGGGTAATGGGATGCAATACTTTGTCAGCAATTATTGACCGCTGCACGAAGTTATAGGTGTTTGACACAGACTTTCATTATTGTTTCTTACAACTGTTAACCTCTAGAGGTCTGCTAGAATTACAGACTGCGTTAAGTGTCATTAGATACCTGGTCCCTACAAATGAATCTACCACCTTTCGCTTCTGAATAATAAACATACATTTATCATATGACGTCGCGTCTGGGAGTGAAATAACGCCATGCAATAAAATCGATAAACCACTACTAGTGGTTTATAGATTTACGGGAAACGTTATGACGTCCATAACAACGTTGCGTACATAATGACAAAATTATAACGTTTTTACGCCAGAAATGAGATTTCAAAGTATTTGTCATATGATAAATAGAATCTAACATTCGTGCTCTTGTATTATTGAATTTATCAAACTCGTTGCGAAAAAGAGATAAAATGCTCGGCAAGCCTCGCATCTTATCTCGTTTCCCCAACTCGTTTAATAAATTCAATAAAACATGAGCACTTATGTAAGATCCTCTATGTAGTGTCTAAAAGCGGTAGATGTATTTCGATCAAAACAAATTGAATAATCAGAACCAACGTACCTAGACAGTAAAACACTTGAAACAAAATAGACCAACATCAGAATGCAACTAGAGGAGTGGTTCTAGAAGAAGTATGACCAGGGTCTCGTTACTTGCGTTTTTAGGAACTATAAATCGATTAATTGGATATAATAATTTCGAAGATTCCATGAAAGGAATTCAGCATCATTTCGGAGATTCCGTTATAAGAACACAGCGCTTTAAGAAGAAAAAAATCTGTAGATTATACTAGACCATTGAACTATCTAAATTCCAATATTTACAGAGTAAAATACATCTTCCCTAAGTTGTATTTGTTATAAAAATGTATATTATAATAGCATCATTTCATTGCTGGTTCGATTTCACGTGGAATGTATTCCTAACTTCTAGTAATACATTGAAAAACAATGAAATCGTCGACTGCATGAAATATGGGGATTCGTTATTATTTTAGATTTCATTCTTCTGTGCTTATTAATTGCGGAATATTCGAAAAGAACGTTTTGAACAAATTCGTACAATGTTAATTTGCATGTAACATCCTGTATCATTTGAAGAAAATCAGAGAAACGGGAAAAAACATAAATTATACAGGTGTTTAATAACGATATTTATTAGATAACATCAGAATGTAATCATTGAATCAAGAGGTTTATATTAACTTGGCATTTCTCGGAATCTTGACCTGAATACGACAAAAAGTAAACTTTCCGAAGTAATTCATCAAAACAGCGAGTTATGTATGTCAAATTCGTATGCGAATGGTAAATTGTTATTACAGAAAACCTTAGTACTATTGCACGGTAGATTCTTGTTTACTCCAAAACCAGATCTTGCGTTCACTCTCTGTTGGCAGTAAACTAAACTGTACGTTTATGGGGTATAACATAAATAGAGGATCTTAGATGCGTGCTCATGTTTTATTGGATTAATTAAACGAAGTGGGGAAAAGAGATAAAATGCGAGGCTTGCCGAGCATTTTATCTCTTTTTCGCAACGAGTTTAATAAATTCAATAAGACACATTGCACGAATGTTAGATTCTAATTATGATATGACATTAAGATTACTTTGAAATCCCATTTCTGGCGTAAAACGTTAGAATTTTGTCATTACGTACGCAACGATAACGTTTCCCATAAATCTGTAAACCACAAGTGGTTTTTCGATTTTCAATGCATGGCGTTATTTCACTCCCAGGCGCGACATCATTATGATAATACAACTTTCATAATTTGCTGTCACATGTAGGCCTTGAGCTGGCTATAGACCCCCTCCCCCCTCCCAGGGGGAATTTTGTACACTATGATTTTCTAAAACTACATAATATAAGACACAAAATAAAAGATGTTAGCCCTCCAGGAGTGGCAGCGTTAACGTGTAACATCACGTTATATACGTTACCACCCCCCAAAGCATTAAATGTACCTGGCAATGTCTCAACCATAACATGTTCATACATATTTGTATGCTGACACAGGTTTATGAACTTCTTATAACACAGTTACATATTTTATCATTAATTTTATAAATGTCTTGAGTTATTAGTGTTGTATACGTTACTTAGTGTTTCCTGCGTTATTTCCGAGTATCAGTATGGTAGTTTTTGACTATATGTGTATTACATCTGTCACAGAATATAGCATATCTGTAAGGCTGCTACTTAAATGATTTAAAATTCCTTATTATGGTAGCTAACACTATTTTTCAGGCCCATGTTACGTATGTTTCCCTCATAATAGCATTAAATTCAAGCTAATGTCTCTAGCAAGCCCTGTTTACACTAATCGAAAGTTCTAACCGATCAGTCTTAAAATCTGTTTTCTAGAAAACTAAAATTTTTGACAAGCAAAATGTTTAGCACATAATACAAGGGCAAACTTATATCTTTTTTTTTCATTTTTATTATTGAAATAACATGTTCTCTTACCGTATCTAACCGGTTTGGGTGAATTTCATTTATAAACCTCGATTATTGCCTGCTTTGAAAAAATGCAAGTGATTGGCTAGAACTTTGGATAAGTGTATACTTATTTGCATGCTGGCACAGGTTTATGTACATGTACTTCTTTTAACAAGGTTACCTATTTTAAGTATTCATTTAATAAATGCCTTGAGCTTTAACTGTTGTATGTGTTACCAAATGATACAAAGTTATTCTGAGTATCTGTATAGCAGTTGTTGACTAAACATGTATTAAGTCTGTCAGTGAATTACAAAATTTTATAAGTCTGAAATAAATTGAATTTCCTTATTAATTTATGGTTATTCATCTATTATTATAGTGTGATCTATCAACATTCGTTGTTTGCTCACATGAACAGTAGATACATTGTACCATGCATTCAAAACGGAACTTCTGAAAGATAATTCCAGTGAAACAGCTCCGTTCTGGGCATGGTATATGGATATAATTCAGATGGTGTTGACACTGATTAGGGCTACAAGGTAAACAGCTTTGAATTGCATGTCAGCTCTATCTGTATGCCTTGTTCCCAATATTCATTGCACACGATCACACCAACTACGCACAATATGTACCTGTGTAACTGATTACACTCATAAATTTGTCTGATACACATCACAGATGCAAAGATCTTCTGGAACAAAATGGGTTTAGTGTCACATTCATTGGTTCTTTGCTTGAGAAATGCATTTGACACAACTATCAGGCAACAATAAACCCTGTGCCAAGTCAAAGGAGGTATTATAGGCTTCAGCAGCTAGAACTACGCTACGTACTACAATGGAATGGTGTATTACTCATCACATCAGAGCTCAATGTGTTCAAAAAACTCTTCAATGCACTGAAGTGAAATATCCAATCTGCTCAGATGCAATGAAGAACAAGTACTTGAGGCAGTTTCTGGCTTCACCAATCCTTTCAGTTCTAGTTTTGAAGACAATGAACTGTACTTTTGTCTTTCTGAGTTCCTGCTAAGCCTGGCATAGCTAAGGATTGATATTGGCAGGAAGATTGTTGCAGACTTCATTGACTCACTTTTAGTTGAAAATCTGTCTTTCACAACCCAATAAAATTCTACAAGCTAAAAACAACTTTTGAGGCTTGCGAGGTCAAGAAGAAATTGTCCTATATACAAGACATAATCAGCCAGATGAGAGCTTAAAGGAACGTCTATGGTCAGCATGACCTTCTTTTTATTGGACATAATGTTGACCTTGCGTTGACACTGCCGTTCCTTCTAGGACCTGTAGCATGGTCACTGTCATCCCCTGATAGAATTCCCACCAAAACTGACAAGTCCAAACTTTTGGCTTGCAATATAACATTGAACCAACATTAGATTGGCTATGAAGTGCTGCACATCACTTTGATGGTTATGCCATACTACCGAGTACAGAGTATAATAGCTTTTCCTGTCACCTTCAAGGACCAGACAGAACATGTATTCAACCAGGCACTAAAGGCAGGACATGTTGGTTAGGTAACTGGTACGTATATATACAATGTATAAACAGCAGTCTATAAAGTCTTTAAAACATTCTCGCAGAGGATAGCCTGGGTGTTTTGTTCAACAAAATGTGCTCCTTCTGAATGTCAACAACATTGGCCAGAATTAGGAGGAAGAGATCTACAGTCATACACTGTTTAACAGATTGTGACACTACCAATGCTCCAATGTGTTAGTACCACGGAAAGGTTGTTCCTATCAAGCTGATAGAGAACCCATCCCCACTAGTTCATCTACATTCTAAGCAGGGTCGGAAACCAATTGAAGGATTTCTCTAGGCAGTGACATGAAGCCAAAACATGTGCTATTTATACGAATGTGAATAAGCTGTAGTACAACATGTTTCTGAAAAAAGTACCAAAGCCATACAAATATACTGACTATTTCAAAACATAACCTTACTTCCACCCTGCTTTTCTGTCCTTGAGATGTACATACAAAGATTGAACTATCAAGTCTTTCCCATG
Organism: Loripinus fragilis; assembly: GCA_964019695.1. Classification (NCBI taxonomy): domain Eukaryota; kingdom Metazoa; phylum Mollusca; class Bivalvia; order Lucinida; family Lucinidae; genus Loripinus; species Loripinus fragilis. The sequence continues at coordinate 23,990,877 of OZ026516.1, forward strand.
AAAACAAGTAATGCTTTCCAGATATGGACAAAATGTGTGGAAAATAAATGGGAAGGAAATTGAGTACCCCTGAGTGAAGGAAAACTTGAATGTACCCTTACAAAAGAGCCACAGAATTATATTTCACATTTTGTGTGATATGGAGTTGCCATGTTCAGAACTTAACAACTCAAACCTTATAAAAGATAGAAACATAATATTTGCAGTTTCCAAAAGGTTCATAAACATTCTTTAATACAAAATGATTTAGTAAGCACATTCACCTTTAAAAAATATGAAACTATATTAGTTTCATAAATCATTTATATAGGAATAATGAAACAAATGTAACATACGTAACACTTGGTGGTGCATATTTGTTTTCAAAGGTCCATATCTGTGATGCAAAAATAGCTTACTTAGATGATATTGCCAATTTGAAAATCCTACCTTAAGGTTTTCACATTTTCTGAAGTCATGTCATTTACTTAAATTATCAAAGATGTTGATGGGTTATATATGTAGTTGGCTGTTACCAGGTAATGGTGCCATTACTTGAGTGCTAGCATAATGCAAAATCTTTGCAAGATGGATCTGATAGAGGATTAATAAGCTGTATTGGAAAATTATTTAAACCCTTGGATAATATACAAAGAGTTGCTAGCTTGGCAAGCAACAGATCTATGACTCCTACCTGATGGGGTTTCTTTGATCTTTTAAGTTGTTACTCACATAATGCACTGTATGTTACAAACTTTCCATGAGTATTATGTTAACTATATTTGATGTCTCTATAAAAGAAAAGGTGGTTTATGGTAGTTTATTTTTTGAGTTACTTCCTCAGCAAAAAGAAGTACATAGCCCTGCGCCAGCTTGCAATTAAGTACAAGCAGGTCGTGTTAAAGACCTTATCTTGAACATTTAATGGTATTTTGGAGGATAACGTATGTAACCTGGTCTGTAAAAATAGTGTAATACATCATAATAAGGAACTTCACTTTATTTGAATAGCAGCCTTATAGATTAGGTCTATTAGGGGGGGGGGGAGGGGGTCTACAGCCAGCGCAAAGCTTAGAGAATTTCGTTTGACACTTTTGTGTGATATGGGGCTACCATGTTCAACATCTAATAACTCAAAAAATATATAAGATAGAAACATAATGTTTGCAGTTTTGAAAAGGTAAATAAAAATCATTTAAAAAAATATCAAAATTAATAAACATAAACTGGTTTCAATAAAAGTTAAGACAAACTATATTAGATTCATTTATCATTTTAAAGGGGGTTCAATGAAAAAAAGTGGCATACACTACATCGGGGTGACTATATTTGTTTTCAACGGTCTATATCTGTGGCCCAGTAATAGCTTACTTAGAAGAAATAACCAATTTGGAAATCTTACCTTATCTTTTGCACTTTTCTGAAGTCTTAAAAAGAATTTTAATTGTCAAATATTTTGTAGGGTAACGTATGTAACAGGCTATTACAGCGTAACGCTGCCATTGTCAGAGGGCTAACATGTTGCAAAATCCTTGCAAGACATTGGGCTTTCAGACAAAATATGGTCTACGAAATTCCCCCGGGGGGAGGTAAACCATATCCAGCCAGTCGCCTAATGATGTGGGTACTTAAAAGACTTGAACCGCCTCCGTGTATATAGGCAGTCAATGCTTCACTTAAGTTTTCGTTAATGTTCGAACACAAACGTTGTTTAAGGCTTCCAGTCTTAATCGTTAAATATAGCGCATGCTGATGCTAAGTTAGAAAAGCGAACGACAGGATATAAGAGCCATATCAAGGGCCACTCTGTACGTATCGCACATTCGTTAATTTACTTCATGTACCTTGAATTAAAAGTACGTGCACAACTATCATGTACGTGTACAACTATCATGTGTGGTTTATGCAGTTTTCTTCTTGTTTGAAACCAACCAGCCAACTGAGGCTCTGGGGAGACTACGCTTATGCACATGCTCGTCTAAACCTTCGCTTAAGTTAAAAAAATACAAGTGCGTAGCTAGCCTACAATTCAAAGTACAGGCTGATTGCATCAAAAAGGGAACATAAATAAACAGTGTAGACTCAGATGAGACGCCGCAATATATGGCGTCTCATCAGGGTCTGCGTTTTTTGCCAATATAAACACACTCTTGGTAATGGTAGATTGTAAAATGACTGTATATGATCAGGCCCTCATTCACTTTGCGTTAATTGGCGATAAAGCCTCAAAGGATCATCACAAATTCTGTCAAAATTGGATTTTCAATAGTCCATCAAAACTGTGATAGAATTGTTCCATATTTTTGGTCCAAATGTGTACGCACTTGCGTTTTTGCGTATATGTAGCTACGCCCCTGTAATCTATTATACTGACACATAATATATTTTACGACAGCGGAACTTCTATTTCAGGTGTTTGCCTCAAATCTGGATCCGAACACCACAAGTACGACCGTATTTGATGGCATCTTTTATGCTCGATGTGTACGGGTTATACCAACAGAACGGGTTGGAGAAGAAACTGCTTTGAGATTTGAGCTACTCGGTTGTGGTAAGAATAGTACCTTTAATCCACTTAAGCCGGATGGAATTTTCTACTCTAATCAATGGGACCAGTCCATTTCCGTTTTAAGGGTTGTTGTTCTTAATTTTAAGAGATCATGCTGTAAGTAGCCAGTGGAGACCCTGATCAGACGCCGCGTTCAACGGCTTCTGATCTGGATCTCCACTGTTTTCCCATGTCCCACAAAAAGGTCGCTAGGCTTATATGGGTCACATGATTATATGTCTTATATGACAACGAGGCTACAGTTATCAGTTATGTTACCCTTACTGCAATACGCTGATGTATAGATAAACAAAAAACTTTGAGGCATAACTGACTGTATTTACAACATTGAAGTAGTTCTAGAAATTGGGATTTCAGGCGTTTACTTACATTTACTAAGCTATTTTGACACACACACACACACACACACACACACACACACACACACACACACACACACACACACACACACACACACACACACATTCCAGCCCGACTGGCTCATTTTTAACGCTTTCTGTACCAACCTTTTGAAACGGAATGGTACCAAGGTCATTACTCAGGGGTTGGGGTACATCCATAGTTTGGGACAACAATGCAAATAATGGAAAAATACAAAATGAGGCCGCTCGTATTGTCAGGCCGGATACAACAAAGCTAGTACCAATAGATAACTTATTGAATGAAAGGGGTTGGGAAAATATTTTGCCATTGAGAAAGAAACATAAACTGCTACTATATTACAAAATGCATTAAACGATTTATGCCCTGAATATTTGTCATCCCTCCCTCCACATACAGTTTGGATAAATAGAGCCTTTAATCTTCGTAATTCATCGAACATAACACAAGAATAACAACAGAAAAGCATACGCTGTATAGATGTACCACGACCTCTGAACAATGACCTTTGGGTCTTTCTATTTCTAAAGATTGAAGAACACATAAAATGGGCCAATTGTACAAGAACATCTGTGTTTGTCAAATATTTTATAGTAAATGTAAATAAATGCCTCGAACCCTTTTTTCTAGAACTGTATTTTATAAAGTAAATACAGTCACGCCTCAAAGCTTTTTGTTAATATTTACACTCGAATACGCATACGTTTTCCTAAACATCATTTTATCATACATCAGTTATACGTGATTTAAATGATCTACCACAGGAAATTCAAAACTCAAATGGTCTCTACATTGACGATGTTAACCTGCAATAGACTCCATTAGCATTTTGGACAAATATGCAATGCCTGAAGAATTCTTGGTAGGTCCATCATGCAAATGTGGTCTTGTGGAAACTACTAAACATTACCATATTACTTACTTGAATACACTAGGTTTGCGACATGTCATGCTAAACGAACTATCACGTCTGTGTCCGCCAGCATTTTTCATACTTTTATTTGGCAACCACTAATGATCAGGTGAAACAAATTTGCACACTTTAAAATCAAAGCAATTCCAAATACAGCAATAATAAAAGCTGCCTTTACTCGCAGTACTCGATTACTTTACCAATATTGCATGGCACACTATGTGTAATAAAGAAGGAAAAAACTATTGTTTACAATTCTTTAATGTACTTGATGTTGACTGAGAGACCAGGCCTAGGGGTTATAAAACTTGAAAAAACTTGATAAAACTTTAAAACAAGTGTCCGCAAGTAGCCAATTATTTCACTTTATTTTGAGTTTGAGACTGTATTCATGTTTTATAACCTCGAAGCCTGTGCTCGTTTGTATGAAGCAATAGTACGGTATTTGGGAGCTTGAAGTTCGATCCTTATATCACTTCTGTAGCCTCAAAACCGAAAGCTCATAATGTCATTTCGTAGTGACACTATGAGCTTTCAGTTTTGAGGCTACATAAATGATATAAGGATCGAACTTCAAGCCCCTGTGCATATACAATTCATTGTTTTACAAGATAAAATTGTATAAAATATATGATCTCTTTCAAGCCAAAAGTAGGTGCCAAGATTCAATACCTCGTTCCTAATGTTACAATAATGGTGTTCTTTTTTATAACTGCCTTAAATTATATGCTTATCTTATACTCTTGTTTGTTGAAGCTGTAGCTAATGTTTATTGTTATATCTGGACTCTCAGAGAGCGTTGACCATAAAGATTAAACTCTACAATACTTATAGATCATGGGGAAATAATTATTAGCGTGGGTCTATGAGCAATTTACTAGCGCTTGTACTTTCATAATTATTTCCGATTAGCCTATACCCTGAGATATGTCCCCATAAATTCCAAGAAAACAGCACAAGCATGGTAAAAGTTCAATAAATACAAGCGACTAAGTTTCCGATAGGAGACTCCTGATTTTCTCACATAGCGAGATTTAGATGCAGATGAAGATTAAGAATATGACCACTTTTCTGCCCTATTTGTTCTCTCTCTCTCTCTCTCTCTCTCTCTCTCTCTCTCTATTCGGGTATAATCAATTTTAATGCTTTTGGTAGGAAATTGCATAGTGAACGCAGAAATATCGCCAAGCGAAAATCTAAACTTCGATATAATAGTAGATATCGTGTGCTAGTTCGGTGTATGACCAAAAGGTGAAACTATGTTTCGATGGGTTGCAACTTATTTCATAAGTGATACTCATTGTAGTTGTCTTAAGGCGTGCGCGTCACAAGGCACAACTGCACTGTAAAAAATAATTGTTCATTTCGGTTGTAAATCAATAGTACCCTGCTTTTTATGTTTACTGGATAGAGATTCTCATGTCAAACAAAGTAAGGTCATTTGTTTACCAGAATGACCGAATGAACACTAAGAAGAAATATTTAATCCTTATAGCGCCAAGAAAAAAATGCATCTGAAAATGTCGTCTGCTGAAGTCGTCTGCTGCAAATAATTGCCAAACATTACTGACGAATTACGTATAGAAGCAAACAGCGTGGATCCAGAACAGACTGCTCCTGTAGGAGCAGTCTGATCTGAGTCCACACTGTTTGCCATAGAGGCTTCTTAAGCATTTCAGCAGACAAGAAAAGCAGACAACTTTTGTTGTGATTGGCGGTTTAAGGGTTAAGCAACATGCTTCTGTTCTTATCCTTATTTAATTGTTTCAAGCTGTGTACAAACCAATTTTAACCCTTAAAGCGCCAATCGCAACAAAAGTCGTCTGCTTTTCTCGTCTGCTGAAATGTTTAAGAAGCCTCTATGGCAAACGGTGTGGACCCAGATCAGACTGCTCCTATAGGAGCAGTCTGTTCTGGGTCCACGCTGTTTGTTTCTATACTTAATTCGTCAGTAATGTTAGGTAATTATTTGCAGCAGACGACTTCAGCAGACGACATTTTCAGATGCACTATTTTCTTGGCGCTTTAAGGGTTATAATTATTATTAGTGGTAGGCTATGAATGAAAGACATCTCGTTTCTAATTCGTCTTATACGAGTATACCACCCTTACCAAATTTACAGCGGAATACCTCGTTATGAGCGAGGTGGTGGATTAAGATAGTTATACCATGGTTTGTCGGCCTATACGTGGAGATAATCCACGAGCTTTAACCATAGTTTAACTATTAACTATCTCATTTTCAGAATCTACCTCATGTAGGCACGAAATAATGCGAGGCGATGAGCTTGCACAAGAAAACTGGAAGAAAATAGTTTTTAACAGTGAGAAAATTGTAAGGTCAATGAAGATAACGGTGTCACCATTCGCTATTAGTGGTATACCAGCGTTCCTTGTGGCGTACAGTAGAACATGTGACTTCCGGGGTGTAGGAGCACATTTCCTAATGGAAAACGGAGCCAAAAAGGTACCAAACACATGCGCGCGGATCTAGAGTTTTGTCAGAGGGGGTCCAAGTTTTTTTCTTCTTTTTTTTAGTTTGTTGAGGGAGGAAGGATCCAAATACCCCTATAAGCGGGCCATCATCGGCCTGCCAGCGAGACGCCATTTAAATGGCGTTTCGCTGGCGTGCGGATGATGGCCCAACATTGAATGCTGGCTTGATAACTTTGCAATTTCTAGGGGATCGGGATCAGTATTGCTAAAACCTCTAAAATTTTTGTGATTTTCCAGGGGTGGGGGTCCGGACTCCCTGTTCCCCTCTGGATCCGCGCATGAATTATCTATAGCTACGCAAGCCGATGGTTCTTAACTTTAAGCACACACGTATTACACCTTTATTGATATTCCAACATTTAACACTAACTATCTTGCAATGCACTATGTCCATATGCATACTGGTGCAATAGGTTAGTTAATATATGGTCTGTGCATCTGTATGGGCGATAATTCACTCGTTAATGCTCGTAGATTATCTTCCGCTACATACACACAAACCAAACAATGACGTACGCGTATGAAACGCATGGATTAAACGCAACATATCCTTATTTAATGAGCATTTTTACAAATAATCTAATGCACATTTGCGTTTATTGATGAGGTCATTGATAAGAATAATAGAAATCCACTTATTTGTGAAAAGAAACTTTAATTGCATACTAAATATAACAATGAATCTTTCTGTCCTGAATTCTAGCGCTGTAATTAAAGGATTCATCTATTTATATTATACTGGAGACAGGTACTGTCCTGCCAACCAAGAGTGACAGTTACGTCATGTTTTGTTTACGTATTTACCAGGGACTTATACTCGATAGATCACTTGTGTATTAATCCTATCCGCAGGATAGGATTAATACACAATTGATCTATCGATTCGCGTTAGCTCAGGTGGAGTGTACAAGTTAAAATTTTACCCAACATTTGTAAACAAAATATCGCGCGTCCCTGTCACTCTTGGTTGGCACGACAGTAACTAAATCATACCATATATGAATATGTTTTATTAATAAACAATTTCAGATATTCTTCCTGGAGCCTGGATCTTCTGAACTACATATCAGTGATGACACCATGTTTCCAGTTAGAGCCCAGTGTTTTGTCATTTACAGTCCAGATCCATCTAGCATCCCTCCAATGGGACGGGGACTGAATCATTCTACGCTTATGCAAAGGATTGGACCCAATGATTTTATCGTCAGTTTTGAGGGATGTGGTAGGTTCCATGCTTTGGTAATTTGTAATTCAGTCAGCGCTTTTGGTAGAAGTACTGTTAAAAATTGACCCTTTGTATACGAGAACACCCTAAACAAATACTTTCAGAAACAGTGAAGATCCAGATGAAATGAGTATGCGGCATTTCACTGTTAAGTAGGATAAAACAATCCTCAGAGACAGAAATGCATTATAATTGGGAAATGCCGACCTGTGACTGCTTAAGATATATAATGTACACTCTCATTCTTATTGTAAATAAAGGGTTAACCATGTGAAACCTTTTGACCTAGCTTCACCCAATAAAATTGATCGAAAACATTTTTTCCTGACTTACATATCCTATTGTTTTCGGCATGTTCGTCGGAGTATGCCCATTTTAAGTCTTAAATTAGAATATGTCTTACATTACAAAAATGTACGAGGGCTGTCCCACTAAATCGTGGACTTGGCTAATATTTAGTTCATTAGACGTCCGGTCGTCATTAAATTCTACAAATACCTTCCTCCATTCAATTTTAGTAAAATTGATGCATAAATGGTAAAATTGTATGAACAATTTGAAAATTGTGCGTCATCGATTAGTCAATGTATGCGTACCCGGCGCAGCCCAACTTAAGACATTGAAGTCATCAGCTGCATGGTCATTAAAATGATATTTTTTCAAACCATGTTACCGTTTAGCGTAACAAACGAACTGTCTGCTTATAGAAACGTTATATATGACGCCACCACAGAAAATTTCGAACGTCAAATGTTATTTGTTTGAAAATGGCGCACCTTTGACTATTGGCCATTGAAGCAACAACCTAGTGAAAATGGCGACGTAAGAGGAAGAGAAAACACGCCGAACGGCGAACCAGTTCTGTGTGCAGACTGTTATGACCCAATAGACACAAACAAGCACTCAGATGCATTGACAGATACAGTGGTGTTTTGAGTAGCCTTGTTTTTTTTAATGATATAGTCGATTTAGTGATGGTTGGACTCATAGTGCACAGCGTGGGCGGAAACCAAACATGAATGTTGGTAACGTTAAGGCAACGAAGGACGTCATTGACGGCGACAGGCGTAAAACAGTGAGAGAAGTGGCGGTGTGTGCTAAGATTAGTAAATCTTCTATTCAGCGGATACTAACTTATCAGTTAAAAATGAATTTGATAAAGTTGCACCCTTAGCTCTCGAAAATAAACAAAAGTTAAATAAAATAACAAGAGGCTCTTCACGGTACTTAAAAGTCCGTGTTGTTTTTCTTTCGGACAATACGCTGGGACCTCATGAACGCAATGTACAAGAAGTACCCAGCACTGTACGACAACACCGAGAATGTTATTCTTCATTAGGAAAATGCGCTCAGCCATAACGCTGCCAGGACACAACTGGAGATCGATGTGCTGGGTCTACAGACAGCTGTGCACCCGCCATACTCACTGGAATTTGCCCCACTAGACCGTATTTACTTTCCGCAGTTGAAATCGCAATTTTGGGGTAAACGTTTTCAGGAAAGAGTAGAGTCGATATACAATGTATGTAATACAACAGTTCAACAGGTCATTAGATAGTGGATGGATCGGTGACATGTTCCTAAAGTGGGTAATACGAAATCGCAAGTGTATCACACAAAACGGAGAATACTTAGAATAAGTGTAAACATTATGTAAATGACGTTGATTGTTAAAGCTGCATAGTCTGTAACTTTTAATCTTCTAATTTTAAAAATAATGTTTTTATTTTTCAAGAACACAGTAAAAATACTCCAATTCAGGTAAACATTTTACCATTTTCGTAGATCTTAACAAGTTATCACTATCAAAACAACTGCATTTATGTTAAAAATCAACGGTCTAGAATTATTGGAGGGACGCAAATAATTACCAACAAGAGAAAAATACACCTATTTGATAAGATAATTCACTTTTCCATGCAGTTTTCAGCTGTACTGAACAAATTTTTTTTGAAACATAGCTTAATTATACTTTTACAAATGATTTAAAAAGAATTTTTTTTTTTCGAAAAATGTTCATAGTTACAGAGTATGCAGCTTTAAGAGTAGGCGACATCGCTAGCGTGTGCCAGGTCTGCATACCTTATAGTTTTGTATCGTGTACGGAGATGCTATCCTTAGGTATATTTTCCTTAAAGTTCGTATGTACACCCAGAACTTGTGTATATAGTATACTTAAAAATTGGAAGCTTGTGCAATGGTTACTTTTTATACAGTAAGCCCAGTCCACGATTTACTGGGACAACCCTCGTATATATGATGGACAAACAATATATGACATATATTGATGTAAATATATCTATACCAGCACCTGCCTTACAGTTTGGTTGGGTTCAGCAGACATCTGTCCGGTTTGGGTATCAGTTAGTTAGCTAGAATGCAAAACTTATGGTGGACATTGCTTTAAATGCCGAAAATGAAATCACAGAGAAAAAATCAGACCAACATTTTTATCCCCCCCCCCCGACGAAGTCGGAAGGGGGAGGGATATATCTTTGTCGTCGTCCGTGCGTCATTCCATCCGTCCATTGCGCCCATCCGTCTGTCCACATTTTTGTCCGTCCGGAACCATATCTCAGTACCCATTGGTCAGATTTGATGCATTCTTGGTATGAAAATTTAGTACCATGGACAGTCGATATCCTATCTCAGTACCTATTGGTCAGATTTGATGCATTCTCGGTATGAATGTTGAGTACCATAGACAGTCGATATCCTATAAGTTTTATCAAAATCGACCTCTTAGCACTTGAGTTATTGCCCTTCTCTTAGTATAGACAATATAATGCAAAAACTATATAAGCTTTTTGTGTGAAGAAATTTCACATTTTCCCAAAGCTATTATATCTCACAAGTTCTCATGATAGACCATGATTGCCTAGTGCCTGCAGATAAGCATGGCGTTGTCAATGATTTTCCCCCGCCCTTTTGACACCTTAGGTGGGATTAAAGGTCAAATAATAAAATTTTGTAATAACTAAGTCAGTTGTCAAAATTTTTAACTGAAATTTTTCATGCAGACAGAGGAGCAATGGATATGAAACGTATCAAACAGGGTTTTAGTTTAAAGACCTACGTTTGATCCCTTGGGTTGCCTTAAGGGTATGGGTCGATGCCAAAATTAAATTTTTACCGAAATTGGTCATGTTGCATATCAAATTAAAGGGAACGATACATGCACAACATGGTAGCAAATACTTTGCGCACAGACCCTCAATGGGGGGTGGGGTCAAAAAGTCAAAACATCTTTTTTTCTGAAATCATGTTGCATATCAAATGAAAGGGAATAGAGCGTAGAGCACCATGGAAGCTCATATTCTGTCCTTACACACCCTCGATCCCTGCTGTTTTGACCAACAGGCAATCTAAAACATTGTCTTTACATACACCCCTGGTCCCTGGCTTTGGGGTGAAAGGTCAGCTATTGAAATTGTGACTTGTTTGCATATAGTTTTATAGGTATGAACATTTCATTCATTGTCTTTTTGTTTACATATATTTTATTATTTTTCAGATGCACTGGAGCCACATGGTAAGCGGCGTGTTTTTGTTAGATTTTTTTGTTTACATTTTTTTGTTTACATTTTTTGTTTACATTTTCGATAAAGTTTAACAAATGTGCTAGTTCATAGGATGCATCTAGTGAATACATACGGATTTTAGGTAAAGTAGATTACTGGGGTTTGGCCCAATACTTGAAGGGCATGCAAAACATGTCTTCAAGGCGAGCTTCGTCAACAATTTACATTAAATAAAACAGCATCTCCTCCTTAACTACTAAGTGCAATTTCACCAAACTACACAGGAATGATCATTATGTGGTCCCCTTTCAAAGTTGTTCAAAAACTTGATTTCCCTGCAAAATTATGTTTGCAATGTCAACCCCAAATAAACTCTTGTCAAAACTACTGGCCTAAACCATATAATTTGCTACAAATGGTCATGGGGTGAACCTTTTGTTTAAAAAAATTGGATCAGCCAAAACATGGCCGCCTTTATTATGAAATTTGATATACAAGTTAAATGGCTAGTTAGCTAGAAACCCCTGATGAACATTGCAAAAGTTAAATACATAACCTCGCATTTTATCTCTTTTCCTCAACTCTTTTAATAAATTCAATAAAACCTAAGTACTCATGTAAGATCCTCTATGAAAAGCAGTTTAAAGGTTACACTTAGACAAGTAGCAAGTCCGCTGCTACCATGTATAGGCCTCGACGCGACAAAAACTGTCTTCGGGGTTTCCGACAAAGCGAGTTTCAAACCAGTCTCCTCAGCTACAGAGACTAGCTAGAAAATTGAAATTTCATCTGTAGCAAGTTTACATATGGTACTTTCCAAAAAGCTAATAGCAAAGGCGCTGATCCGAATGCGCGGATGCGCAAGCTGGTCTATGCGCCTGTGTTATTCGCAACACCCCAAAGACCGAGGCCTGTTTAATATAAAGTATACTGTGGATACCAAAGAAAGGCTATGGTCTATAAGTGTATCATGTACTGGGCTTATTTACTTGTTTTCCACTTAACCCATTTCAGCCAAATAGACTTTCACATCCTTATCAATTGGATAAGTTCATTTCCAATTCTATGGTTATTGGGTGGTTTTCTCGTTTTCTCTGTAAGCAAATAGCGTATATTCTGAGCAGAAACTACGTATTGTGGCATCTGAGCTGTCTGCATTTGTTCCATCGAAAGGGTTATAGGTTAATATGGTCAAAAAATCTACGTGACGATTATTGGTTCTTCTTTTATGTATGTTTATAGACCAATTGAATTAGTCCATTTTATATGTCTTTTGTGACCAGACATTCTCAAAACGTAACTTATGGGTCTATTACAAGGCAGTAAAACAGTGCAGGCACTTGTAAATTATTCAGTGGAGAGCTGTTATCCTTTTTCTATACATTTTAATTTAATCTGACCAATTCAAGGAGGACAAGGCTAATTCATACATTGCCCAGCTCATGATATAACGGTTCTTACCACATTCGAAAAAGTAATTCTTCGAATGTGCATGCGTAACTGTCCAGCTCTGCTTCAAATCCAGTTTTTGTCATGAAACATCATCTACTTCCATTTATATATGCAAGCATTCGAATTATAGCGATCAGCGGAAGTACAGACGAGGCTGCGTATCTACGCAGCCTCGTCTGTACTTCCGCTGGTCGCCATTGTGATAACTATCCAAAAAGACCTAATTGTTCCCCGTCTAACTGATAACTTTATCATATTACATAAACAGCTACTTATAAAACAAAACGTCTAAACTTCAGCCTTGTTTTCGTATATTCTATCTCTCTGTCGCGCTTTAAGGGGTGGGGGTAAGGTGACCAAGATGAAGAAAACATTGCTTAGTTGGGTAAAAACTCTCCCACTTGAATTACATAGTTTGAAAACAAATAATGAAATTATCCGAAAAAGTAGATTCACATGGTATGTATGCGGATGGGGGTGGGGGATGGGGTGTGGGGGCTGTTTCATTAGGAAACCGAATGAGGCTAGATTCACAAGAAATTTTCTTCAATGTGGTCAATCACGTGGTCAGCATGATTGGGTTCAGGGATTTGGTGAACCAGTAAAATCGTTAATAACTCGTAATATTAAGTCATATTTCATGTGGTAAAGTGCACCCCCCCCCCTCACATGTTTCTTCTGCACAAGACTGTGTCAAAGTTTTTCCTGGGTTTGGTGTTGTTTCCCAGATTTCCTCGAACAACTGAAGAAACAACGGAAAGTTCTCCGCGATTGGGTACAAACTTAAGTTTTTCGAGGCAATCAGGGAAACTGCAGCGAACCCAGGAAAAAATTTACACAACCTTGTGCAGAAAAATATGAGGGAGTTTTGCACTTTACCACATGAAATTTGACTAAGTATAACGAAAGTTATGAACGATTTTTCTTACCTGTGATGTCCGACTACTGGTTTGGAAAGGTTGTGAACCCAATCAGGCAGACAACGTGATTGGCCACCTTGTTCTTTCTCATAACATAAAGAAAAAACACAGAATTGGAGTCTAAACTACGACTAGCGACCTTGGAATCATCATCCTATTTATCTTTTCCATTTCAGAATCTTTGACCACATGTGGCCAAACACGGTTCCCAAGAAATAGACGACATAAGCGAGTGATAGGCGGATTACCAACAGTACCAGGAGAGTGGCCATGGTTGGTCTCACTACACTTCCTGCAGGACCACCCATTCTTGGAGGCTTCTGGGCTGCACCACCTGTGTGGCGCTTCTCTTATTCACCCGCAGTGGATACTCACTGCTGCACATTGCTTTGAGTAAGTAAAATATATATAAGAGGCTCTGGACAGGGTATAATAAATTTGTGATTAATGGTTTAATTTCTTAATGATTATGCATCGGCCATTTGTATCCCCCACCTCCCTCGCAGCCGAGGAAATAGCGGGGCTTTTAACTTTCAATTTTCAAAGCCCTGCTTAAAGCCCTGCACTGTGGGGCCAAACTTGTGGTAAAATCACTGCTAAATGCCCCCGCCCCCGGGCGTTGACAATAATGAATAACAACAAATGACCTAAATCATTTGAATAAGCTTTCCATCTTTTCCCATATCCCGTGGTTGTGCCGAATGAAATTAGGCTTCAGTTGGCCAAGTGGTTTCAGAGAATTTGAACACACAAGCATATTTTTACTAGGGGGCCTAAATAGCATAAAATAGTGCAACTGTATATATGCCTGTATCCTTGAACACCAGAACACAACCAATGAGAGTTGTTCCAAATGGAAAAAGTATTTGGAAGTAGCTTATGCGGCTTTTTACATGTATGTATACATTTGAGAATTAAATAATGACCTTAACATACAAATGTGTAAAATGCAGGTAAATAGGCACACCAAACAAAAGTACTTATGTCAATGCCACATCATGAGCCATGAGTAAACCTGTCTTTGGGGTTTAGAAATCCAATAACAATTCAAACTGGCATACCTAGCTGCAGAGACCAGTTTAAGTCTTCAAATTTAGAATTTGGCAGCTAAGAGTATTAAATATACTATCTACAGCGACAAAAAGGGCGGGCGCCGATGTACAGGCTGATATTTCCCTTAGTTATAAGCATATGGCATTTAAGTTGGAAATTAGAACCCCAGCACATCCACGGCACTGCGGGGACACATTACATTAACCAAGTCACATTGTGTACTAACTGTGATATGCTCAAAACGTAAGTTGCCCCAGGAAATAACAGAAACACACACTGCCACAAACACATACATCAGACCAACCCATGGCACTTTTAGGAAGAGACACACATCGCCAACAGTCACAAGACATCAATGAAAATTAAATTAACCAACTCTATCCACGTCAGTGAGATTATCGCAAAGCTCGACAGAACACTAATAAGACACTATAAGCATTGCATAACAAACCACGGACCAAACACAGGCATCACAAAAACAACGGGGGCATAGTTAAAGAATGAATCAACAACAACAAAACCACCGCCTTAGAACCGACAGCAACTCACGCCACTGGAGGACACACATTAATTTTAGCAGCCAAATATTTGCCCTAGATTCTGCTGTTGTAAAAGCACAAAATGTGTTTAGCTCAAGTGGATGCTTCCTAACTTAGGCAATGTATCATCACAGGGAAACACTCAAATAAATTAACCTACTTTAATGAAACAAAGAAAATGGATCTAAACCCACAGTCAGTCAGAGTTGAATTAAAGAAAACCAGCCAAAGACAAACATCAGGCAATGGCCCACCGATGGAAGTTTTAGGTCATTGTTGCATTCCATCGTTTTACATTTAAAGAAGAAACCATAGCTATAAACCATGATTGTGTTTGTAACCAGACTTGCAGCTCGTCACATTATATGCTATAACCAGGCCTTTAGTTAAGAGTGCGTACCAAAAAAATAATTTTCTTATTTCTCATCAAAAACATATTATGTTGTGGGTACTCAAAAGAACTGTCTCAATGAGGCGGTTCTTTTGAGCATCCAAAACATATGTAATGGCGGATGTTAAAGAAAATATTTACAACTTTACGCTCAGCATTTTTGTTTATCTAAACCTATGCATAGCCACTCATGTTATAACTCTTGGTAATCGTTTGAACGGATCATGAAAAGAAGGCTTTCCAACGACTTTTTTGAATTTATAAACTAAATTGCCATAAAATACTTGCCCTGATATGCCTTTTTCAGAAGAGTTATCAACTTGTATTGTAATAAACGATCAACTGATTGTCTTCAATAGAATTTGAGCCGCAGCATGAGATTTCCTTGTTTTAGTAACGTTGCAGTTAAACCATCGCTTTATGTCTGGTAGGCTGGTATGGATTTGCATTACAAGTCTAGCCAAAACATAGTTTTACTGAAACAAATAGCTTTCTCCCAATAATAAGATCAACACACCTATGTCAGAAGTACATTATAACCCTTTGTATTCTTTAAACTCTGGCAGGCAGTCAAAATCCTGATAAAATGTCACAGTCTAAACCTTCAGAGACAGAAATACGTCATAATTCAGAAATCCCAAACTTAGGTCCCTTTAAAAATGTTATGGCATTCTGTAAATCTATATAAGAGATAATTATATATTACTATCAGATTTTCAAGTTTAAACATAACCAGACTAGGTTAGATGTGTTCATCACTGAAAATCTTTTTGAGCAGTACAAAGAATATAGTATTTTGATTCAAGAATGTTAACCCTTTGTATTCTTATGTATTTATCCATGCAGATAAATACAATTAGGACGGGATTGTCCATTATATATTTTAAGGGATGACAAGTATTTTATTAGATAATTACATACTTCAGTTCCGGTAGATTGTATTAATCCTAGCAAACAGGGCAGGCCCTGACAAATTTTACATATTGCAGTACATTTTCGGGTTTTTCATTGGTTGCCAAAGTACACTTTAGGGCGCTTCCAGTATACAAAGAGCTAAATGGTCGTAACTTGTAGAGATTCTCCACAACTGTTATTGTTTCAGTGAGATACTAGGGGCTGGTTTGTCATCACCCGAGAACTGGCGAGTAATCCTTGGAGAACACAATCAAGCCAACCCAGATGGTACTGAGCAGATCTTTACAGTAGAAAGAATCATCAGACATCCGGATTTTATATGTAAGTATATTTTTATCTTTGCTTAATATGAAATGGTACAACCAAGGCTTTTTATTAAAAAGTAAGTGAGTATGTCCAGAAAAAAACACAATCACAAACTGTAGACCAACCAACGACACGGTGAGGAAGGGACACAAAGTATACTAAGCCTTAATGTATACTGGTACTTAATATATGAGATTATTACCAACCTATTTTATACATAGTAAGTTCAAAATCAGTTTTGACTGTTTGACACCTTGTTCGTTGTAGCCAGATTGATCCAGTGTAGATGAACGGTTTTCGGGGACTTTAGTTTTAGCTGCGTTCACAGACAGATGACACATGTTGCATACAGTTTCATTCGAATAACAAACATTTTGTTGAACTAAGTTGAGTAATAAATAAACTATTTAATTTAATTTAATGCTTTATTTATTTTACAAGATTCCAAACAGCCCTGGGGCTACTAGTTGGTCTCCTTACATGCAACAATTTACAGAAATTTATGACAATAAAGACAACCTACATATATACATAATACATAAAGACATTCAGACAGACACTCGCACAGACAGACAGACAAACACAGAGACATGTAGACAAGCAGATACATAGATAGACAGACAGACAGACAAAAACAAACAAGAGAAAGTAAAAGTGTAGGAAAAAATACTTTTTATTTAACCATTTACTATTAAATACTTTTCTGGACTACAGTCACATAAATCATCCCGTCGATGTGATGAATGATAAGATGCACTGTTTCCTTGAGCAACACTACATTGGGTGATGCACAGCACCTCAGGTTGATAGTTTTTACTATTGCACAGAAAGGTATAAAATAGTTGTATAACATATTCATACAAGGTCATCCACCTCGACCAGACTAAACATACTCCATATGAATCGATTCGCCTCTAATAACAGGCCTTATTCGAACATGTCTGCTGCGAAGTAATAGTAACTTTAAAATTCAGACCAAAAAATGACACATCATCTATAACGCGTTGTAAGCACATTGTATTACAAACATTTAATACTGAAACTGGTAATATGATGAAATAATTTCTCTATATCTTTTGGTGAAATCCCTTTACTCAGTTTGCAGCTTGGTCACTTACACTAGCCTCACAAGACCAGTCATTTGCCAGGAAATTGATTTGTTAACTAGCGAACTGCAATCACTATCTACACACACCAGGGATAATTTAAAGAGAAAATTACTTTAACGTTTTGTTAACAGATATTTAAGCAGTGCTAGGTTGTTAATGGATTTGTAATTCCTTGGTCATATATTTTTTTAACTATTCCCTTAACTACAACAGATAAAATCTGCCTTCATTTGGGTAAAACAAGACAAATAAAAACAAATTGTAACTCATTAAAAATCTACAACTGATCCAGACATTTACTCTATCATTATAATATGTGATTTTCTAGTAGCTGTTTACTTCAAATTAAGTGTGGTCTGTAGTGCTTATAACTTAAAAGAAATAGTCATTATTAAAATAAGTTTCAAATGGCATTTCAATTGGTTATAATGAAACCTCCAAAAATATTTTCATTCCACAACAAAGTAATAACTAATGGAAACAGACTTTAAAACCCAGTTTTTTAATGTTAGATACTGTAAAAATATCTACAATAATGAAAAATGTTTATAAGGAATTTTTGACTCACATAGGAGCATACAAAAAGGCAAATAATATTAGAAAGAGAACAGAATCAAGGAAAGAATTCCAAATGGCAGCTAGTTTTAATAATCTAATTATGAACTAAAGAGGAAGAGAAATGAATGATTTACATTTACACATGATTATAAACCTATTCAACATTCTTGTACCATCCCATGGTTCCTTTTCTAAAAGCAATATGCATTGAAAAAACTGGCTTCCAGACTATCCTAACATTGACAGGTCAGTAAGGCATGCTCTCCAGCACGTCAAATACTGATAATATATAAGCCCGAATTCAGCAGACATAATGCAAGAATATTAAATACCATACTCAACTGTAATGCACTTTTTATACAGCCAGTGCTTTATACCTTTAAACATACAAGCAGTAGATTGAATCTCATATAAGTTTTAAATGAGGCAGTTCTAATATCATCAAAATTTAATTCATGCACAAAGGTATTTACTTTTCACATTTCAATAGTGATGTTATTACTTTTGCAATGACACCACTGCAACCTGGTTATAAGATACATGATTAAACGTCACATAACTTAAGAAAGTTTGCCTCCAAAGTTTAAGCAATATGGCCTGAATAGTCGACATATTTCTATGCCAATTTGTTTGTTTAATCTTGTTTACTGTAATACTTGAATAATTGAAAAACGTATACAGAGGATATAATCAGCGCTTTTTCACCTCCAAGATATGAAAAAGTCAATATGAATGGCATTGAGTTAGCAAGCAACTCGTCCTTAGGACTTGTCTTTAATGAGGCTCTCAAAGGGGGTACCTGTTCCCTTGTCCCATTGAAATTAATTGACATGTTTTCCTGTCCTACAAAGATCTAAACGTGTTTTCTCATGTCCACAGTCCCCCAACATTGTCTTTGTTCCCTTGTTTCCCTCATAATTTGGCCTTTGTTCCCATGTTTCCCTAAATAAATGCCATTTTCCCTGCCCCCCCAACCCTTGGGAGGGTCTCTCTAACGAATCAGAACCATTCCATTACGAAACAATATCCACATTAAGGAATCACAGCAACACATTCTCTATATTACAAATTCCAATGGACATACTCCAAATGAAATTGGTGATACCGGTATATCAAATAATTACTATTTATCACATTTCTGAGTTAACTACAACAGATTTCATTTTTCAATGACCACTCACACTTCTATAAAACCACCACAAAAAGTCACCAGATGTCGGAACCAGTTGTAGCATTGATTAATACCATTTACTTGTCAAATTCAAAATAAATACAATTTGCCAGTTCATGCATTATGTTTTCATCTTCACAATTTAACAGCCAGAAATATTTGGTAAAGTTATCCTTTCTAACAAACCTCCTACATGTATCTTGGATTAGGCTAATGAGAAGTTCTCTGGTAGAATTAAAAGTTGGACATTCTAACTAAAAAGTGAATTTCACTAGATATATAACCAAGTGAACATTTAGAGCATAAATGATCAGACCTTTTATCTTTTCGTATCTACCAATTTCAATATTTAAGAGTATCATTATTCAAAATAATTTTGTTTAAGAACCTTGGTCAAATTCTTAATAAACGTGGATTGCTTCATAACAGCTGAGATTGTAAGGGGTGGGGTACTCAGAAGTTCGGCACCTTTTAATGAGTTATACTGAGAGCAATTACATTCTTCAATAGTGTTTAGCTACAGACAGAATGTTGTTTGGATAAGTGCTACGAATACTACGATAATCACCTTGAAATATATGAACATTTATCTTAATGAATAACTTTATTCTAGGCAGCGTATAGATGATATGATAGTTGGTGAAGTAACCAAAATCGCATTTAATAAATGTCCAGCTTGTACTATTTTGGTACTTCTTGCATGTACGCAAAATCCTACTTTAAAATGTCCATGTACACTATCTAGCGAGTCTATATATCTAAATTTTCATCCACATCCAAACTTAGTCATTTTCTCACGTCATTTTCCTCTGACTTCAAATTTCCTTCCCTCCACCCATTTGTCTGTCTGTCCACAATCTACGTTTGAAAGAATTTTTTCTGCAGCAGAGGTAGTTTCGAGTGTCAATTCTTGCACAGTAATTGGCCTTGGCATGCCCTTTAAGCACACACTTTTAACTGGTGACCTTGACCATCAATTGCCGCCCAAGTGACTTTGGCTTCAGACAGGCTATACACTGTTTTCCGTCAATTTCTGTTAATTATACCTTTCATTACATGTCCATAAAACATCTCGTCTGCTAATGTCGTCAGCTGCATAGTTTTTAAAACACAAAGGATAATTTACATTATGCAGGAAAACACTTTAGACGTTGACCAGACTGCTCAATGGGGGAGGGGGAGGGGCTCAGTCAGATCTAGATTCACACATTATTGTCCCCTCTTTTTTGAAAGAAAGTGAGGGGACATAGTATCTGGCGTTTCATCCTTCCCTCCCCTATAATAAGTGGGTATCTTGTGTGCGCAACTCCTCCTACAATTTTATGCTGATTGTTTTGAAACTTAACAGATGTTTTTGTCATGGTCTAAAAATGTGCATATGTTTTGGATATTATCCTCAAAGTATTTGTCTTACTTTTTTCACAAATTGAGTTTTGTCGCTGTTTAAGCATTTATTACTAAAGGGACCATATCTGATACTGGGTACCTTGTGTGCGCATTTCCTCCTACCATTTATTGCTGACTCTTTTAAACTTTAAGCATGTGCTTTTGTCATGGAGTCTGTTTTTATATATTCCTCAGATAGATATTTGTCACTTTTACCAGGATGTGAACTTAGACATTCAATGCTATCAATGTCTATATATCGGTAGTACCTTGTGTACATAACTGCTCCTGCAGTTTTATTACGCTCTTTTTGAATATTTGCATGTGTTTATTTCATGGCCTGAAGATATGGATGTGCTTACAATAAAATTTTCAGATATTTTTTTTCCTTTTTTTTGTTCTTAGTTATTTTAATTGAAATTTATTCATTCAATTGACAAGGACGGGAATCCGCTATGCATAAATGGGTAAATGATTATTTATCTAATATATTAGAAAAGAACAATGTAGGTATTCTAGACATTATCATTCGGTAGACAAAACTAAATAAGTGCATAAACAATGGGTACCTTATACGCTTACTCCTTATTCAGTCTTATGATGTTATCTTTGAAATGACGTAGGTGAATTTGACATGATCATATGATTTGCATTTGAATTATATGTAATCGCCAGTTTACTTTGCCTAGTGGTGGCCTCATGATGAGATTTTGATAGCATTTAATTTGTGTTGATAGCATTTAATTTTCAAATTACAGTTTCCACAAATTCTGTCTATCACTTTAAATTAATTTATGCAAAAAATGGAACACTGCATTCAGGTTGTTTTGTCATGTAAGAATGGTCTTATTTTCTTTTGAGTTGGTTGCTGATTGAAATTTTCCGGAAGTTTGGTTGCTAAAGTGGCTTGTACGATATAAAATATTGTAGAATACATGTATGATGAGACGCTGTGTTGCAAGCTGTGACTATCCTTTTTGCTACAGGCTTATCTAAAGGATGCAAGACATTGAATGTTTTACTCTATTTGAACGATTTTATTTAAGTTTTGGAAGATTAGTTTAACTAGACAGAGCCTCATTTCTTACGAGTTTTTCTAATTCTTTGATGGGTTTTCCTGCTCCGAATTACCATAATTGAAAGGGCACATCCGCGCAGTCTGATTCAATAAATGTAAAGTGTAGTAGGCAAACTTTCCATATTCTAACTGGTCTCAGTAGCTAAACAGGCTAGTTTGAGCATTGCTTGTTCCTAAACCCCAAACACAGACTTTCTTGCACCCTGCGTAATGGTCCACCTCGGATCCATTGTATTTCATAAGAAGGTCGACAGAGCCTCGTTTCTGACGAATTATTTTGACCATCAAGTGAATGTTTCTACCCCACACAAATACATATGAAAACTACGCTTTATTTCTTGATAAAATGTATTTCCTTTAATTACGTACATTTTGCTTCAAGCACATGCGTTATTGCACCCCTCAGATCAAAATTCACTGCGTTGTATCCTTGAACAAGACACATTAAGGTGGGTGTTCACACTATTTGGTTTATTTTTGGCCAATATAAATTTGTACAAAAAGACCATTTCCAAAGAAATACCAACCAAAGCTATATAACAATTTGAAGAGCGTTTGTTTTGCAATACATCCGAGATATTATTTAACAGAAATATCATTTCCATTTTATAATATTCCACTCGAAAAAGATGGTATTGCTAAACTGGGAAATAAAATTGTTTTCAAAAAGGGAAACAGATATACATGTAATAATACTTGCAAAAGCTTGTTTATGAGCATGCTGAGTACATCTGCTAATTTTTAATTTATTCCAATGCATTATTAAACCATATAAACCAAAAGCCATTTTTCAAATATTGTTAGAAAAATGGAGGAAAGATTTATCAAAAAAGTAGTCCCGCTTTACAATTTTATGTGTATGGTGGACAAAGTATGACATATCACTTCTACAAATTACATGCATTTTAAAACTAAAGAAATATGCTGGCTAAATTCAAATAGATGAAAATACTTGTACGTTCAAAATCTATGGCGAGTAATAAATGCCATAAAAGGGACTTAACAACAGCCAATTTTGTATTTAGACTTAAAAGTTTCTGCTTATTATAATTCTGACACACCTCGTCAATATAGCCAATTGTTCAACCCAGTGACTTATTAGTTGATAAATCACTGCACGGACTTGACACGGACTGGTGTGACGTCATTTGGTAGCCAGTTTGATTTAAATGATGTCACCTATCACATAGGGCATTGTAACTTGACACTAGACGGGGTAACGTCGTTTTTACAACTTTTTTAAGTTTAAAACGTGTCTCAGCTCATGATGGATTCTTATAGGCTCTGAAGGATTCGTTCATATCTTATACCCGCTTTTTTCTTTCAGAAAAGTGTATATTAATTTCGCACCAAAGTCGGTCCGTCGTCCGTCCGTCACGTTTCTTGTAAATGTATCATCATTCTCCTAAACCGTTAGCGGTAGCAATTTCAAAATTTTGTAGTTTGATAGGTCACATGATTTAAAGGGTACTGGGAAACATTTCAAATAATATATTTTCTTGTAAATTTGCTCCTACTAAACGGTTAGACGTAGCAACTATAAATTTTGAAGCTGGATAGGTCACATGATGTAGAGGGTACTAAGCAACATATTGAATATTGAATTTTCTTTTAAATACTTCTCTTCCTAAACCTTTTGACGTAGTAACTTCAAACTCTGTATGTGCAAATGTCACATGGTGTAGAGGGCACTGTGCAAAATTCGTGTGACCTTTACCCGAAAGGTCAAGGTCAAATAATGTAGTATCTTGTAAATGCATTTCTTCTTAGCCGTGGGATGTAGCAATATAAAACTTTGCTGGTGCTTAGGTCGCACAATATCGAGGGTACTGGGCAACATTTTGTGTGACCTTGAAGGTCAAATAATGTATTTTCTTGTAAATGTATTTTCTCCTTAACCATAGGGTGTAGCAACGTCAAACTTTGCTGGTGCATAGGTCACATAAAGTCGAGGGTACTGGGCAACATTTTGTGTGGCCTTGACCCCTTTGACCTTGGGGTCAAGGTTAAATAATGTATTTTCTTCGTAATGCATCTCCTTAACCATTGGCCGTAGCAACTTCAAACTTTGCAGTTACATAGGTCACAAAATGTAGAGGGCAATGTTTATGTGACCTTGACATTGGGTCAAGGTTAAATCAAATATTTCTTGTAAATGTATTTCTTCCTAAACCCTTGGAAATAGCAGCTTCAAACTTTGCTGGTGCATAGGTCATATGATGTAAAGGATACTGGGCAACGTTTCCGGTTTGTCCATGACCTAAGGTCAAAAGTGAAATAATCTACTTTCTTGTTTATGCATCTCCTCTTAAACGGTTAGGCGTAGCAGCTTCAAACTTTGCAGATGCTTTGGTTAGCTCAAAAGCGGGTATTTGCGATGGTCTAGTTCTAATCTTTTTTTGTGTTAGAAACGAAATAAATTCGCACTGGCAGTGAGTTGTTGCTTAACATACCACAGGCTGTTTCTTTGGCACCAAAATTGCGTACGCCTCTGGCTCGCCTGCGCCTCCTTTGTGCTGGCAATTTCTGTGCTTACTTTGTGATACGAACCATTAAGAGGCAAAACAAGCCTCGCCTCTTCCAGCCTTGGTCGAAATTCGGCAAGCTCGGTGTATGCGGATAGTGCTCCTACTGTGAGAGCCGTTCACATGAGAGTCTCCAATAAAACGTATAATCGCCGTTTCACCGCATTGAGACATTGGAACCCTTTCTTTCAGCTCAAATTTACGAAACCCAAAACGGCTGCTTAAATTGATAGATAAGGATATTTTATTGATTTAAGCTTCATAAATATGTTTATTTGATTGATTGATTGAGTTAAGGCTTAAAGTCCTAGTCATCAATAGTTCAGTCATGTTGGGACACCTTCCAGAGAAAGGAGAGAGA
The DNA here is from genome assembly GCA_964019695.1 of Loripinus fragilis. Taxonomy (NCBI): domain Eukaryota; kingdom Metazoa; phylum Mollusca; class Bivalvia; order Lucinida; family Lucinidae; genus Loripinus; species Loripinus fragilis. The sequence continues at coordinate 24,015,725 of OZ026516.1, forward strand.
AAAGAATAATATCACTCTACCCCCCCGCCAAATTTGCCTCAAGAGAAACGAATTCCACCCTGCCAACAAATAAAATGACAGGGTCACATCCCTGAAAGCTACAGCAAATAGTGCACACCCTAATGCTTTATCTAGACTTATGTGTAAGGCTATTATAGGAAGTGATGTTAAAATGCCAAAATAACATGACGTTATTGTAAAACGCCAAAATGACTTTGACGTTATTGTACTCAGTAGCTAGGGTATACTGCTAAAATGCCATGCAACTCGGGCTTTTCGACAGTAAAGAATAACTCTTTGGATTCTGGGACTAATTATTTATACTTTTCTGCATGATTTGTATTTTTTTTTCTTTTAATCAGAATATCATCAGTGTCAAACAATTTAGATCAATATCAGGTCCATCGGGCCTAATCTGTGTTCAAACCTGTTTGCAAAAGGATAAAATATTTAATAGGAATACAGAGTGTCAAACACAGTTTGGATTGAGATCATGCTGGACACCATGTCGGGCTTGATCTGGGTTTAAACTTTTTGCTAAAGAAAAAAACTGTTTTGACAAATTCACTAAGATATACGGTAAATGTTCAAAAAATTAACACTCTGAAATTTTGAACACCTAAAATTATTGTCGAAAATATTTTTTAAAACATTCTGAAATATAGAACGCTGCCCTTTTTATAGAAAGTGAATTTCTAAAATTATGAAACGCGGAAAATCGATGCCCGTTTATATGTTTGTCCCATCCTTGTTCTACCATACTGAACTTGAACGGCTGTGCCATAGGTAGGCGACATTTGGAAGGTTCCTTCTACTAGATGGCTAATCTTGCAACGATGTTCTTTTTCGCATGCATGCCGAGCACGCGAGAAAACGCCCGTCTAAGCTTGTGTTCACCATGTTGGACCTAGGTCATACACTGCTTGGTCATAACTTCTTACGCCATATAAACCACAGCGTTAAACAACAGTATTGATATGCTTGTGAATGCTAAATAAGTTTGCTTATATACAAAAGGGCATTTTCCAACGTTGTGGTTTGAGTCGTGAAGCATATAAGTAATCCATTCAACACACTGTGATGCTTGAGTTGTACTGCATGAGCCAACATCTACTCTCCAGCGTTATGTGTGGCACAGGTGAGCAATGAATGGTGTTTTAATGACGTTTCGCTAGAGTGCCGATATTGGCCATACTTAAAAATGTGGCTTGGTAGCTTTGTGATTTTTCAGGGTTCCGGACCAATTGCTAAAGAAACTATATTTTTGTGATATTTTAGAAGGCGTCCTCCGCACCCCCTCACCCCATTTGGATCCACGCATGGCGTGGGTGCAGAGTGAGGCCTGAGATTATTATGTCTGGCTTGATCTGATTCAAACTGTTTGCATAAAAATCATTTAGAAAAAATTCTCCGGGGAACATCATCAATGGATCAACATCAGACCTGACGCTGTTCAGATGCAGATTAAGCCCAACCTTTTTATGTCGAGCCTGATCTAGGTCCAAACTGTTTGCAAAAGTAATAATCAACTTTTTCAAGGGAGAGGCCCGAGGGCCTGTGAAGGGGAGACAATAATGATACGTCACCAAGGCATGTACCCATCTATCTATCTATGTACCCATGTCTATACAAGATTGTAAGATACAAAATTTATAAAATACAACTCATCAGGCTAAAAATCCGTATTAGGATATCAACCAGTGGATCAAGATCAGGCCCGATCAAATTTTGGCATTGTATAAATGCTACTTAATTTAGTAACAGGTGGATAGGTCAATAAATACAATTACAGGTTATTAAATAGTTATATGAAATAAGCAAAGCCAAAAGTATCCTCCGTACATATTTTCTATATTGTGTTTACAAATCAGGTCATGGCACCGCTTATTTGACGAACTTTTGCTGCCTTTATTCTGGAAATCGACAAATAAATCAGTCCCGACATTAACGTAAGCTGGTTTATAAAATAGTTATCCATACCTTGACATTCCTCTCCTGTCCATCAGAATCAACAGATCGCTGCAAATTTGTTAGTTTTTGCGAGGAGAAAAGTACCGCTATGTTGTTGTTGTGTAAAGCTACAATCTCGTGCATGACCTCGCTAATGGACAGACACGACTATACATGAAGTAAAATAGTTCTTGAAAACGGGTTTAAAAAGTATGAAAATAATCGCAATTAATTCAACATGCTCAATTATTTAGCCAAATTGAGTGTTGTTATGAATAGATATAAACTCAACTACTTGGAAATTCGCCCAACATGAAAATACAGTTTCATGTATAAATACGCTATGATCGCATAACATCATTCCATCGAAATTGGACATGCCGGTGTGTCAATATAATTGCGCCTCCATGTTGAAAAAATAAAGTTGACGGTAATTTTGATAGTTCTGAGTGAAATCGAATGGTCATATACTGATAAATTGTTTTGAAATTAGTGAAATAAATCATTTTGACGAAAAAAGTCCGTAAAACTGTTGAGAAAAGCGGATGGCGGGACGTCACTGTTTGTGAATTTTATCCGGCACTGTACGGAATAAAAATGTCACTGAATCGCAAAAACTTCGAATGTCATGACATTATCGCAATAGGGAAGGACATGAAATATAGCGGATTAGCACATGCACCAGACCAGGCGGTGGTCTTTCGGATGGCATCGTTAAGTAACTCTGAAAATCATTTTATTTCATAAACATTTTGATGTTCAAAGTGATGTATAATCATGTACTTTTTCTGACAAATTTGCAAAATACAACAAGATAAAAATAGAAGCTGTTTTTTTTTAAATTATGGCGATGGTTTGTAGTAGCTTTCTGTAGATTGATGCATGGCTTTGGAATGGGAGTCCTTTTCGTAACGGAGTTTTGCTAACATTAGATTTTTATCGAAAAAGTCTGAAGTGGTACGTTAAATCCTGCTTAGTACTGGTTCAACCCAGGAAGACCCATCTTGACATGACTGCAAAAATGTTGACTGGGACGTAAAAATCAAATCAGACCTTAATAATTTCATACGAAGCTCTATAAAGCTAGGGTTTCTTTGTTCCACCAATACATATGAAGGATACTCTTAAAATCATCATTTAATTGTGTAGAGTGTTCATCAAACACATGCATAATTGACATGCGCTCATAAGTATCACTTGATAAATCGGCATGAACTCTTATGAATTGACTTAAAATGTCCGATAATTAGGCCTACCATCTTCATATGGGTTTGGCTGCCAGAAATCTTTTCTTCGGGGATTGCGATCAGGTAAGGCATACGGGACTTTAACGGACATCCAGGTATCTGCGATGCGCTGAAGCGGTAATAGGGAATTATAATGGAAGGTGTTAGTTTTTATACTATATCTTGTGAAATTATAAAAGCAGAATTCCTGTGCAAACAAATGTTTTACCTAAATATCTCACGATTATTCTGATATAATTTTTATGAATTTCCCTCTGCAAACTCTTCGTCCTTTTTGATGGTTTTTGATAGAACCTTAAGAATGATTAAATTATATAGTAAAACAGGCTTTTTTAGATCTGCTCATTGGTAGATATTCTGTCATAGTTATTAAAGTATTCAATATATTTTCTCTGTGCAAACGGGACACTATGCTCAGATCAATTGCGAACAAATTGGTATATTTTTCATACAATTAAAATAAAATTTGATGTAGCCTTTTGAATTTTTCCTGGTACAACCCCTACTACTTTTTCACAAGCTTCCCACCGATTACGGAGGTATAATCTATTTTTAGCAACTGTATCCAAGGTAACAACAGGTATTGACCACACATACACTATAGTAATCGCGTGTCTATAACTTAGCTTTTTGAAAGTTAAGCTTATTTATTTATTTATTTATTTATTTATTTATTTATTTATTTATTTATTTATTTATTCATTTATTTATTTATTTATTTATTTACATAGGTTTAAATAAACAAAAAAAATTAGCGTAAAATTGTAAATATTATCTTACCAATCAGTTTAAACATATGCTTTGGGTGTTTTAAAGAACAGTCTCAGTGAGACGGTTCTTTTGAGTACCCACAACATGTGTTCTGGTTGAGAAATAAGAAAATTAGTTTTTTGGTACGCATTCTTAAATGCTAAAGTCCTGATTTATTTATTCTATAAAGTTGCATTTGATCAGGGTATGCACTGTTTGCATAAAGAATATTCTATTAGAATTTAAACAAAAATGAAAAATGCCACACAACTTAATACAAAATGGACTTGCCCTAATGCCAAGAGTGGGAAATTCTATTGACCTAAATTGGTTATGATTCTTCACTTGCTAGTGGCGATATTTTTGGAACAAATAGTTTGGATCCAGATCAGGCCCGAAAAAGCGTCGAACTGAACTGGATTCATACTGTTTGAGTGAGAAATTTTGACACTGTGTTGGTATTTCTGAAATGAAAGGCGAAAAAGATTTTGAAATATTGTTTCAAATGCCTATTTAAAAAGGAACCGATGGCATGCATTACTTGTTCTTGTTGAGGGACATAGAAAAAACAAACATTGCAGACCCAGATCAGACGCGACAGAACGTGGCCTCTGATCAGGGTCTCCGTGGTTTCTTATAAGATGTTCTATTAAAATCTGAATAAAAAATATAAATACCACCATGCAACCCTTGGTTCAAAAATGGACTGGTATAACTGATAAGAGTGGGAAAATCCATACGGCTAAAATCGGTAATTACCTGTATTTCTCTTTCTTATAAATTATGAAAGTACGGCATACATTGTGTATTACCAATAAACAAAGATTAACAGAGGACCCCATACAGTGTGGCTGCGTGAGGGGATTTTTATTGCATGCGTGTGTCTTCTGGTGATTATTTTCCAAAACAAATGGACCCAGATCAGGCGCGACAAAATACGGAATTTTAAATGAATCCAAACGGATGGCGTATCTGAATATATTTTTTTGAAAAAAGTATAATTAAATAAAAACCTAATTATTTTAAAATAATGCCAATGCAGCGTGTGCAGGCTAATGCTCTCGTATGGTACATGTATAAAAATATTTTAGCTTAATGAGTTTGATTGATTTGGATCTACACGGTTTTCACTGGAGTGTTTAATCTGGGTTTTTTTACAGCTTTGCATTGAATATCTGGCTTTGGCTACGCTAGCATGGGTGTTCATCAGGGGCATCAACGCATGTGCGATAAGTTCCAACATTAGCATTTTATATTTCAGGGGCATTTGCCAGCGCAACAACATATATCTACAAATATTAACTAAACCTGTAGACGTTGGATCTTTCAATATTCCATACAGTAAAGTCAGGATGGTCCATTGAATTTCTTAAGAGATTACAGTTTATAATATACCTCTTTCTCTGAAGATCGATATTGTCATAGAAAACAGAGCAGACTCTGATAAAATGCCGCTTATGCGGCATTCATCTGGGTTTTCACTGTCAAAGTACTTCGTTGAATTCGTCACTTACGTTAACATGGGCGTTTATAAAGGCATTTTCGCGTGCGCGATCAGTACCAGCTTGTACAAACATAAATAAAGCATGTGAACGTTGAATTTTAACCTTTTAAGATCAATTGAATGGTCCATAAAGTTTGAATCAGTCTGGACGGTCCATTTCATATATTGAGGGATGTCATAAAAATATTATATTTCTTACTCTGAAGATCGAATTTGTCGCAGTATTTAGTGTTGATCCTGATGAAATGCCGCTTGTGTAGTATTTCCTCTGGGTCTTCACTGTTTTTCATAGTCTGCGTTTACCTCAAAATGAACAAAATCTTTAATTGCGCTACAAATGCGTGTTATCAAAGTAATCGCTATCGCATCTGTAAAATTGGCGTTGCACTTTTTACGCTAGTTGATTATATTGCGAACAAGGAGCAGTCTGATCCGGGTTCATTTTGTTTGCTTCTATGATAAAATAAGTCTGGTGTCCTTTATTGAGGATATTAGGGACCAAGATCAGATTGTCCCATTAGGTGCGGTCTGGTCTGGGCTCACCCGTGATAAGTTCGTCCGGTGGCCCATATTGCATACAGTGTGGGTCCTGATCAGACAACTCATTTGAGTACATACGAAATAAGCAGACAACATCCAAATAAATATACTTATCTTATGTAAGACTGTTATAAGCATTGGTGGTAAGGGTCCTTTATCATGGTATGGTACATGTTAAATCAGGTCGCTGAAACGTGTCATAATGTACGCCCTGCGGGGTCTGAGATCAGCCGATGCAGTCGATTGTAAGCTGTTGACCAGCGTTAATTAATACAAGATGGTGAATGACATGCACATACTGATTTCTATCTAAAAATAAATGTTTAAGAAAAAGCAAACTTTCAGTAATACCACAAGATATCCAGACCCGGATAAGAGGCCACAGAATGCAGCGTTTAATCATGGTCTATTGTAGATTTTTTATTTATATGTTACTACGTCACGAGAAATATATCTTTGACTAATTTCAACAGGTTTAGCGTCCCTTTTGTAGGACATAGGTGAACAGCACAGACCCAGATCAGAGGCTATAGAATCATTTATCCTAGCTTAGTACTGGTTCAACCCAGGAAGACTCGTCCCTATATAACTGAAAAATTGTTGATGGGACGTAAAGAATCGAATCAAACAAACATGAGGCTATAGAATTCAGCGTTTAATCAGGGTCTTCACTGTTCACGCACACAAGGTTCAATTAAAACTTAATTAAATTGAATATCCTGATCGATGATCAGACTGCACTCGTGGTGTAAACTTATCTACGCGTCTGTTAACCCTTAAAATGCATTTGAAAATGTCGTCTGCTGAAGTCGTCTGCTGCGAATAATTGCCTTACATTAATGACGAATTAAGTATAGAAGCAAACAGCGTGGACCCAGAACAGGAGCAGTCTGATCTGGGTCCACACTGTTTGCCAAAGAGGTTCTTAAACATTTCAGCAGACGAGAAAAGCAGACGACTGTTGTTGCGATTGGAGCATTAATGGTTAATAGCATGCAAGAAAAAGATTTTTTTTCTTACGACGTTAATCAAATTTATTATTAAATGTATTAAAATTACATTAATAAAATTGACGTTTGTTTCATTTTAAAGATCAGCATACGCCGCTGAAGCACATTCTGGTCAGTATTCCATCCACACGAACAGAAACCCTTATATTAATTGGCATACTATTCTAATGTAGTCTAAATAATTTCAATAAACTGTGAAAACCAGTCTAGTGGATAAAACGCCCATAGCTATGGTTACTCCGTCGTCCGCTTAGAGATAAAATTAATACAGGTAATGTGAAATTGGTGCCTCCTGGCGGATTAAGATACGAACACGACAAACGGTCAGCTTGGAAAGCAGATGTCCGTTAAAGTTCGACATGCTCAAACCAGCCTGCTCATCTACTTAAACTTGCTAGAATATAAAACAACGTTTTTGTCCATACACTCTAGTGGATGAAGAGCATGAAATTCTCTGGGACATTGCCATGTTGAAGCTGTCAACACCAGCAACTCTATCAGACTACGTGAACACCATTTGTTTGGCGCCCAACTATGTTGTACCAGTAGGAACTCCCTGTGTAACTGCTGGCTGGGGATACATGCACGTGGGTAAGTGACATGGAATATTTGATATGAAAGGTTATTTCAGATGCCATTTATGAATTGAACTGAACTTTATTTAAAAAATAGATTAGCTCTAGCAGTGAATTGTTGTGTAATAAATCATAGTTAGAAGGTCAGTTGTAAAGAAGATCAAACCACGAGCGCGCAGCACGAGTGATCTATCTTCGTACAACTGACCGACAAACAGTTAATTATTACTCAACAATTCACGCACCTGATCAGATCTATTTCAATTCGAACACGCAATAAACAATGGAAACACATTTGAAGTCTTCAGTTTCTTCCAACTTTCCGCCATTGCACTGAAGAACTCCTGCCAAAACTTAGACTACGCCGCGGTTCGTTTACGTTAATTTGTAACGTCTTTCAAGCGTAAAAACGATGTTACACCGTCTAATGCCATGAATGACGTCATTTTCCAGTAACAAATGACGTCAGCTAGCATGCACTTTCCCTCGCTTTCAAAACTGTGAACTATTGTTTGATATATCACACTTTTTTAGCATTGACTCTATAGGCGAGTTGTGTTAGAATAACCAATATCACAAAGTGACATATGAGTAAGATATGTACAAAACAATGCACACAATGTGAAATGAATAATTGCCACTTGAATCATCTAATAAATAAATGATTATTGTTTTATTGTTTTCATATGAACCGCGGAATGAGATTTCCAACAATGCTGTATGTGCGACCAGCATAGCCTTAGATCAGCCTGCGCATAAGCGCAGTCTGATCAGAGGCTTTGCTTGTCGCATGAATGTTCTATGAGAGCTAAGCTACTGACTGAACACAATTTGGTGTTTCTAAGCTCAAAAGGAGGCTGCATAGACTCGTCTGAGTCTACACTTGTTTTAACACCCCTAATAAAGCTCAACTCAACACACTATAGTCGAGAGAATCAAAGTCGCCTATCGTGCAAAAACACACATTCTTTGCACCCGAAAGGTATACGGTTGGAATTTTGTATACTGATTGTCTAAATAGTGCGTGATATGAAACCATTGTATAGCAATGCGACCAGAATTGCATTTCGCGGAAAATGCATTTTTGTATGCCTCGTAGGTCATGTTAAGCAATCTTTAATAGCATAGAAATAACAATTTTCCATTATCACTGGGTGGAAACGTACACAGGATATTGCTCCAAAATGAGCCGATGTTTACACTGAATTAGGAAAAAAACACACAACGAAGGTAAGGAAATCTGGAATTTCTCCTATTTAATTCTTTTTTCGGTACGGCGTGTGTCGATTTAGAATCACTATATGTATATTTAGCAAATTGTATGCATGATAAGGCATCAAACACTGAACTTGATAGTGAAAATCACAAAATGAAAGTCGTGCTCACTCCAAAAATTTAGACACCTATCCCCAAAAAGGAATAATATTGAACAAAGAAAGCAAACTATTAAAATTCTCAATCGGCCAATTTTTTGCAATGGCATTTAAATATCAATGCTGAAAATTTCAGCCTCGTAGGTTGAAACTTGATGGAGATATGGCTCAAAACTAATGGTCAGTTAGTCTCGAAAAGGGTACTGGGGATTGGGAAAAGGTGTACTGGGTAATGCATATTGTCTAAATTTGGTGTACTGAGGATTGGCAGGTAATTTCTAGTCCTTTTTAGCACCCTACTAATCAAAGTCAGTTTTAAGTACTATAGAATTGCTTGATTCCGTCCGTACGTCTCTGGGCCATTCTACCTTACAGTCCTGACAAACTAACAATTGTCTTTACGCTCCTCTAAGACTCAGAACAGACTAAATGTTTGCTCTAATCTGCTGGTGTACTTTGGAAACCTTATTTGCAAACATTATGTTTCAAGATAAGACTTATTTTTGGAGCAGTCTGGTTAGGATCCATAGTGTTTGCTTTGGCAATAAAAGCAGTTTGAAGTACATGTATATATACTGACCCACACTTCCATTGCTAAATGTTTCAGGAGTTTAATTAAGTTACAAACTAGGTCTTGCGTAAATGATTGTATTAATAGACATTTCACTTACTGTAAAGGCGGCAATTTAATATTCATATCTGGACTAGGTTTGGCTAGTTCATCTGCTAAGGAAGGGAAATCACCTTTTATTTAAAGTTTGGTAAAGAGTTAATCAGCTTTATGGGACACGCAAGCAAGCGTGCATTTCATGAAAATCCTAACCGTATACACACTGAACTCACATTTATTAACCCTTAAAGCACATAATCAAAAAATGTATGTTTTTGCCATCCACTAAAATATTTGAAGCCTCACAGACAAACAGTGTGGACCCAGATCAGACTGCTCCTGTAGGACCCAGATCATACTGCTCCTGTAGGGGCAGTCTGATCTGTGTCCACAATGTTTGCCCCTATGCTTATGTTAAATAGACATTTTCAGATGCAGTTATTTTGCTGGCGTTTTAAGGACTAAATAACGTGTTTTGCGTCTAATCTGAGGCAATGGCGCAATATGATAGTTACTTTTTAAAAAACCATGCCTCATTTTCAGCTTTTACCTATGTGAAAGGTTTACCAGTCCTTATTATGCATTCATGAGGTGCCGCATTTACAGTAACAAAAAAGTCACATAACATCATTTAGAGGTTATGACAGACATTCAACCAATCCAGTTCTGATAGGAAAAAAAATTGACTGATCAAGTTCTACTTTCATTTTCATAAATATTAAGTGTTTTAATTTTTGATAAAATTATGTTACAATGGGTGACATAATATATGGAATATTTATGGTTCAGATTGATTTTGCATTAGAAAAATTGTAATTATGATCAGAAAATACCACAATCACAAACTGCAGACAATCCCATGGCACTGCGAGGAAGAGCCACACAACAATCACGAGACACCAGGAAGACAAACTAAGCAAAGCAACCAGCCCTCTCAAAATCAATTATGCTGGCTTATTTGATTTATTTTTCACATTAAATCCAGCCAAATTGGACATGCTTTAGATAAAAATAGATGATGACTATAGGGGTAGGCATGATGGTTGTCAAACGTGGACTGAATTTTTACGACTCAGATAAACAATATCATAAACCATTTTATGAAAAGTAATTTGACCATTAAAATTAGCAGTTCTTTTAATGTTGGTTACATATTTGATACAAAAAACTTCTATGGTAATTTATGTGCTTTAAGTTCAAGTATCTTCCTCTAATCACCCATGCTTCAATCAGTTTATTTTCAGTTATATGCTTTATACTAATAAGGACACTATTCATCATATTTCGCATTAGTGGGCCTTCAAATGACAGCAATTTATACCAACTAGTAGTTTAAAATCATATAGTGCTTTTATTACACTTAAATGATAAATATAAAAGAAAGCAACATATGTAACTGTAAAAAAGGTGCATATTTCTAGTCCTTTGCTTTCAATGAAAAAATATATTGACATGTAAAAATAAAAAATACTTTGATATTATCACTAAAGAAGTTCCTATCTTACTATAGAAGCTCCTATTTATTAGGGTAACATAGTAAACTTTGATATTGCAGGGTAATCCCCTAACTGTGTATGAGCTAACGAATATAATTTGTGGTTTATATAATGAGTTTGTAGCAAACTATAATGAACAAAGTTTTTAAGGTATTATGAAAGTAAATGGTCAAGTGATAACACTGTACTTAATACAGCTGTGGTATAATATATTTGATATTAAGTAACGTGTACAACAGTTTTATCATAAATGTAGGTTGCTTTGTTGCATACTGGCTGTTGGCTGCATTTATTAACATCTTTCAATGCAATGAGCATGTCGTTAAATAAGAATTAGATTAAACTTTGTATTTGTACATTAGATTTAGATACTATTATAGGGTAACAGAGTTACCATGGCTGTTACACAGCGAAGCCCAAACTGCCAGAAGCTAACATGAGCCATTTTGCATCATATATTCTAAAAAACATTTAATGCAGTTTAAGGATATCATATTGTACTAAATAACTACTGGGTGAGGGCTTCCATAAGCTTATTTTTTGGATGTTATGTATGTTACTATTTGCTCTATGGTTTCAAGATAAGCATGCCGCTCATGTATAATTTACTGCTGGTATCCAATCTCATAACATGCCAGCTGAATATATTTGTTTTTACTGTGCATGACTTTATTCCATGCTTTTAGCCAAAAAATGTGTGTGTTATTATTGTAAACTTATCAAGTCAGATGTCTACAAAAATATTCTATAACAGCTAGGGAGCTGGTCTTTACAATTTTGGATAGGTCAGTTTGTTGGTTTTTTGATAACACCAAAACCTTGACCCCTTTTGTCAGTAATAAGAAGAAACGACAGGCATAATAATTTCCCAGAAATATGGTAGCAATGAAAAATGTCACGTTACATAGTGGATAGCATAATTTTGTTTAAAATAATAAGGGTTTGTTGCTAAATGGTTGGGCTAGATAGAAACGTTAAACTTCAATTCATTTGAATGTCTCATAACATTTTTGACTTTTTAACAGTCCATGTAATTTGAATAAATTTTGGAGAGTAATGTACGTGACAGGTGTTACATGGCTTACACGACATTTGTCAGAGGGGTAACATATTTCAAAAAACTTGTAAGACATTCGGCAATATGAATAACATAGTCTGCAAAAATACCCCTGAGAGAGACAAAGCCATATGTATCCCATGGCCTACATTACTTTATGGCTTATATAATGAATTTGTAGTGAATCATAATGAACAATGCTTCGGAGGTCTTTTGGCAGCCAATGGTCACTGTTCTAAATAGTAATATATTTAATTAAGTAACGTATATAACTGTATTATCATAGCTGTAGATAATTTTGTTGTATACTTGCTGTTGGCTGCAAGTATTTAAGAGCTTTCGATGCAATTAGTATTTTGATGATTAAGAATTAGATTCAACTTTATATTTGCACTATAGGATTAGAGATTTTTTAAAAGGTAACAGAGTCAACGTGACTGTAACAAAGTAAAGCCCTAACTGCCAGAACCTAATTTTAGCCATTTTGCATCTTATATTCTTCTAAACATTTAATATATCTTTAGAAAATCATAGTGTACAAAAAGAACCTAAATGGGATGGTCCATGCACAGATATTTTTGGATGTTATATATGTTATTATTTGCATTATGTTTTCAAAATGAGCATGCTACTCAAGTATAATTTACTGTTATTAATCTCTCTCATAACATGCCAGCTGAATATATTTGGGCTTTCTTTAAACTGCATGACTTAATCCATGTCTTTTAGCAAAAATGTATTTGTTATTATTGAAAATTAATACACTGGTAGCCATTTTCAAATGCCTACAAAAGATATTTTGTAAAGAAAAAGCTGGTCTTTGGAGTTTGGATAGTTCAGTTTCTCGTCTTTGTGGCAGCATCAAATACCAGACCCAATGAACAATAATAAACATTTTAGAAGAAACGACAGCCACAATAATTTCCAAGAAATAGGGTAGTAATGTAAAATGTCACATCCGTAACATAGTGGACCGTAGAATTTTGTTTTAAATAAAAAGGTTTTGTTGTTCATGATTGGGCTATATGAAAATTTAAAACTTTAACTCATTTATATGCCTCTAATAACATTTTGACTTTTGTACATTTTATGTCACTTTAACGATTTTTGATAGGTAACATGTGTAACAGAGGGAGCACAGTGGGTCAGTGCTAGAGTGCTTGACTCAAGACCAAGGGGCCATGGGTTCGAGCCTCACCAGCGTCACTGAATTGTATCCTTTAGCAAGAACATTAATCCTAGCTAAGTACTGGTTCAACCAAGGAAGACCCGTCCCTATATATCTGAAAGACATGCTGGAATTTCTCCTATTTAATTCTTTTTTCGGTACTTGGTGTGTGTCGATTTAGAATCACTATATGTATATTTAGAAAATTGTATGCATGATTTGGCATCAAACACTGAACTTGATAGTGAAAATCACAAAATGAAAGTCGTGCTCACACCAAAATTTAGATGGGATGTAAAGAATCAAAACAAACACGTGTAACATTTTGTTACAGGCTCACGTGACTGTTGCCAGAGGGCTAACATGTTTAAAAAAATTGTAACATATTAGGCTTTATGGAAATCATAGTCTACAAAATTCAGCCTGTGGGAGGTGGGGTTAAACCATATCTATCCCAGGGCCTAAGGGCTGTAACATCAAACTAAATCACAATCTGTTGTATATGCGTATTAAGTCATCCCTTAAAACACATGCACCGCCATCTAGTGAAACCAGACGCCTTAATTTCAGCATGTGTGGTTACCCAAGTCCCTATGTTTTATGCAAGCATGAAAGCCTCAACCAAGAGCGCAGTGGCTCAGTGGTAGAGTGCTTGACTCGAGACCGAGGGGCCACAGGTCTAAGCTTCACAGGTGTCACTGCGTTGTGTCCTTGAACAAGAACATAATTCCTACCTAAGCACTGGTTCAACCAGGAAGACCTGTCCCTATATGACTGAAATATTGTTGATGGGATGTAAAGAATCAAATCAAACAAACAAATCAATCAAGATTGAACATTTCTGCAAGCTCCCCAGAGCCATCCTTGTTTGCGTACCAGCATTTCGGCTTTTAGAGGCTATATTGGCCCACCACAAAAAATAACATCCTGACTTTGTGCATGCCCACAACATAGGTGCAGACAATCTTGTGAATGCGCACAAACTGATCAACACCTTTGATGTTCAATCTCTGGAAAGTCAATATACTAGTCTCTGAAGCCAAACAGACTCGCCTGATCACTTACCTTGAAGATAGGCTTTCTCCCGTTGTGATCCAATTATTATTAAGGCCATGCATGAATTCACTAAATTAATCCCTTACAATACATGTACAAGCGCAGCTATCCAGTGAGATCAGACCCATAACTTTCGACCCATGCATTAATTAAAGTCTTTTTTATGTTTGCAAACAGCAAATATATGGAAGAAATTGTGCATTTTTTTAGCTTTGACAGATTCTTCAACGCTCTTATAGCCATCAACGTGTATGGTTTTTGGACGCTGTATTATATGTACATGTATAAAGCTCATCTCATAAGACCTAGTGTATATTTTCGTAAATTCATCCGTTAAAATACATGCGCAGCCAGCCAGGGGTACCAGACGCCTAAATTTATGCCTGTGTGTCCGTCCAAAATTGTAATTTGTATTTGCATGCAGCAAATAATCTGAAAAAGTAATGCCTTTGCACAGAGTCAACTGAGCCTCCGTTGCTTGCGTTTGTGCATATAAACAACTAGTACCATAAGATTTAGTGATAAATTGTGGGTGATGGGGGTTCAGATTTGGTAAGGGATATAATTGGAACAACATCCCATATCGCCATATCATGAAGAGCTCCAATTAGCAAACGAACTCTGTTTTATCCTTTAATCTTCAATTCAATACCCAGTACACTAAAATACAATACTCCCGTACACTAAAACTGAGATTTCCCGATCCCCAGTACCCTTTTCGAGACTAACTGACCATCCGTTTTGAGCCATATCTCCGTCAAGTTTCAACCTATGAGGCTGAAATTTTCAGTACTGATATTTAAATGCCATTGCAAAAAATTGGGCGATTCAATTTTTAATAGTTTGCTTTCTTGGTTCAATATTGTTCCTTTTTGGGGATAGGTGTCTAAATTTTTGTGTGAGCACGACTTTCATTTTGTGTTTTCACTATCAAGTTCAGTGTTTGATGCCTAATCATGCAAACAATTTGCTTAATATACCTATATCGATTCTAAATTGGTACACGCCAAGTACCGAAAAAAGAATTAAATAGGAGAAATTCCTGATTTCCTTACCTTCGTTGTGTGTTTTTTCCTAATTCAGTGTAAACATCGGCTCATTTTGGAGCAATATCCTGTGTACGTTTCCACCCAGTGATTATGCACTATTATCTGGAGGATGGGTATGAGAAGCCGTTTGACTGACCAATAATACACTATCAAATGAATTCAAAGTATGGGCAGCCATATGTGCATCAAGCTAGTCTTCCTAGGGACTTTTTTTTCTTTAAAAATGCTATGCGAATACGTTATTGTATCTCAAACGGGAACAGACAGGTTTTTCATGGTGAAAAGATAATAGTAATGCGATATTGTCCATCTTTATTTTACCACTGTTAAATAAAATTAATGCTTCAGTTGAAAAAAAAAACCTTGTCCCTACAAGGACCCTCTGTATCAAAGCAGTTGTAAATATGGAAGATAAACATCCTTTAAGCCTTGATAAATTTCACTTATTTGTTAAATTGTTTTTAAGTTGTCCATAGTATTTAACTACGAACCAGCTGACATGGACTAAATTACTAAGTATAAAATCATTGCAGTTTCATATTTTTACTTTTCAGCTAGCTTTTCTAGTTTGTCATAGAAAATACGATAAATTGTACAAAATTATGCCCCAAACGTCTGTCTAACTGTATGCAATGTTTAAACGCATACAATTTAAAATTTATTCATTAATGTACAAATTATGCAATGCAGACCACGCCAGCGTGGGGATAAAAGTGAAAGAGCAATTGCACAATTTTTTACAAGATGTGCTTCCAAGTAAGATATAAATAATTATCAAATACATTTCTTGGCAATAAATGCAGTTTAAATGACATTTGAAGCAAAGAAATCTGTAAATGTAATTTCAAAATCAGGAAACCCTAATCTAAATGCTTTAAAGAGCTGTAAGCAGTATTCTTAGATAACCAACTTTGCTTCAGGGGCCTACGCCGATGTCGTTTTATTATATAAACTCAATATTTTTCAGTCCCAATCGTTTTAGATAATAATATATGACATTTTGAAAAATGATATTTTCACATGTTATTGCTGGGCTTCCGTAGAAAGTTGACTGCTCTGGCGTTATGCAAGTCGATCGAGTCTGCTATACAGTGGTTTCGGATACACCATAGAATTACCTTTGCAACCATACTAAATTCGGCTGTATACCTTTCGGGTGCAAATGTTAGCATTTTTACTACCTTGGTTCCCCGACTACTATTGGAATCATGATTTTAACAGGTATAGGAGAAGCTGAATTCAGCATCTTTTGATTATTGTTTCTATTGATGTCATTGCCACATTTAAACCATGTAACTGGTATGCCTAACAATTTAGGCTGAGGGCAGCATTTGATCATGCTATGATTAATGGTATTATTGTATTATATTAGCCGGATACGTATTTTTAATCCGAGAGTGAAACCCTTATTCATTTTGACCTTTTTAATTTAATGTTATAATTGTTTCCTTCAGTAGAAAAAATAGTTGGTGTAGGGGGACTCCCGCATCATGCTGAATTTCTTCTGATTACTAAAAACGCAGAGAATGGTGTATGAATGGAACTCCTGAGTGATGATGAACGTATTATGGTTATGATGTGTACCATTTTCAAAAGAGAATGAATACGGTGTTTGTGCTGGACTGCCGAACCATGCATAAATTCTTAAAATAATTGAAAGTTATAATTTTAACTATTCCTTGTGGTGAACACCAGAATCATGCTGCAATGTTTATGATTATTAAATTACTATTGCTTTTAACCCTTAATGCGCCAATCGCAACAAAATTTGTCTGCTTTTCTCGTCAGCTGAATTGTTTAGGAAGCCTCTATGGCAAACAGTCTGGACCCACGCTTGGTCCATGCTGTCTGCTTCAATACTTAATTTGTCAGTAAGCTTGGCAATTATTTGCAGCCGACGGATTCAGAAGACGACATTTTCAGATATATTTTTTTCTTGGCGCTTTAAGGGTTAACAGAGAATGGAGATGTGCTGTTTTTTATGGTTATTTTATAATTGTTTTCAACAGAGAATGGTGTAGGTGTGGAACTCCCGAATCATGCTGAACTCAACATCTTAGATCAGGATGACTGTGCTGCTGCCTACAATTCTCTCCCAGTAGGACATGAGGCAAGACAAAGTGTGGCTATTGTAGACTCTGTCATGTGTGCCATGAAAGCAGAAAATGGAACGGATTCATGTTGGGTATGATAAACTGGGCCCGTCGTGAGAAAACCTGTCTTCGGAGGTTTGCGAACAACAAAGGCGCAGACCAGTCTGCGAGGAAGCCTGCGCATCTGCGCAGACTGATCAGCGCCTGTATCATATCAATGCTTGCTACGAGCAAAATTTCAATTTTCCAGCTAGTCTCTGAAGCTGAAGAGACTGGTTTGAAACTCGCTTTGTCTATCTTTTCTCGCAAATGAGATTTTTGGTACTTATTGCACATGCGCAAACGCTTCTAATAAATGCCCAAGTTGGCATACCGAATTGGTCAAAACATTCAAATTTGAGTATCTAAATCCATTCTTTGTACATGCGAGCAGCAAAAGCTCTGTCAAGTCTGCGGGAATGAACAGACTTGCCTGAGCTTTGGTTGTTTGTCGATAATAATTGTACCAAAGTCTCATGTGTTGACTAGATAATGCTCTGTTATCTTTTTAAATGATTTAAACTATCTATAATTCAATAATGGTGGAATTTCATATCATTTTAGCCAGTACATGACAAAACAAACACAATGGCTAGTTGGCACATAGAAGATTCAGATCAGTCTGGTCTAGAGTTTTCGCTGTACACTAACGTTACAAGGATAGGTAGTATTTATGCATGCGTACAACGATGATTTTGATCAGAATTTGTGTGCATTTAACAACCTGGATGACTAATTTTACATATCAAGGCGTCATATGTTAGAGTTTCCAAAAGATGTACTTCAGTCCTGAAGATTGTTTTATCTCATACAATCATTTCACCAAGGATTGTATTGGTCCTGAGAGTACCCGATCCCTTTTTGGTTGATCGGCCGCTTTTTGCTCACTGTCCTATACATTCGGGGGAAGATCTGGAGAAATCTCCTCAGTCTTCCGAAGGTCGGGTAGCGAAAAAGTGGTCGGCTACTGTTTTTAACATGTTCAAAAACAGTAGCTGATCAAAACAAGTCGGCCAAGGGTCTTCTTGGTCGGCTGAAAGTCCCCTGACGACCCTCTTGTCTCGCCTGCCCTCTGGAGCTTTCGTATAGCCTCTGCTGCTCTCTTCTACCCTCTGGAGCTTTCGTACAATGTATACCCTCTGCAGCTCTCTGCCGAGGATCGTGCGTACGATGTCACAAAGAATCAATAGTAACTAAATACAACAGCAAGACATAGTTCTATATTTACTCAAAATTATTATGAATTATAATAAAGTTACAAATTAATACCTATATCAAAGAATTATAAACCAAATATAATAAAAAACTGCACACTTTTCTCAGAAAGGGTACTTAATCTAAACACAACTGAAAGCTCTTAAAAACTTACAAAAGTTTACTTCTTTTTGGCATATTTTCTCTAGGCCTCCTCCTCAGCATATTTCTCAATGTAATAACATTTTGCTGTGCTATAGCTGACCGAATTTGCAGGGCTTCAGCAAGCCCCAGCACTGCTTGTGGCTCCATGACCTTCTATAGCTTGTCAGAAAATGATGAACGGCTTTAAAGAGTCGGGCCTTTAAAAACACCGATCTCTGGCGGATCTAGGCCAATTTGGTCGTCTGAACAACGTTCTAGGATCTTTTAAATCGTCTAAAGATCGTTTACTTTCGGCCACCTGCGTCATCAAACGCACATTCTCGCCTGAAAAACGGCTGAAGAACGGCAGAAATCGGCCACACAGCGGCAAAAAGCGTCCTCTCTTGAGCAGGGATCGTCCATTTTCGGCCGAACAACGCCCGAAAATCACTATCTTGCGTGAGAGAAGCGGGTCTCTATCGGGCCTTTGTCGTATATCTGCGCTAACTTTCGCGCCAGAAACGTGTCGATCGCGCAAAGAACGTCCGAGAATCGTCCCTCAACTATGCTCCATTGATTGGGGCTCAATCTGGTTAAAAAAGGGGGCAAAATGGAGGCGATACAGGACGACAATCGGGCAGATCAAAAAAGATTGATCGGTGACAATCTGGTCCAGATCAGGCCGATTGAAAGAAAACAATCCTTGGTGAAATGGGGGCATTAGCCAACAGTGCTGACCCTGATAGATAAAATGCAGTGTTATATAGCATTTCATGTGCATCTTCACTATTTGCCAAAGTAGCCAACTAGTGTTTGTCAGTATCCAATGAGTTAAATGTACAATCATAGATATCAGTTTTAGCTGGGAGCTTTCTCAACTTTCATATTTTATATGTGTGAGCGGTGTAGGATCTCACATGGGCGGATCCAGAGGAGGGAGGGACACAACATCCCTGGAAAATCACAAGTGGCTATATTTTTTTAGACGTACGTCCCTCTGTGAAATATGTTGATGACTATAAAATGTTGCCAGGACCCCCACCCATCCGGATGAAATTTTCTGGATCCGCTCATGTCTCCTCCGATCCTCTGCGGGCTGCTAACATCATTTATATGAATCTTATGTTCTCATTCATATGATAAATCAGTTATTGCTCAATTACAGGGAGATTCTGGTGGCCCGTTGATGTGTTACCACGAAAGCCACTGGGTTCAGGTTGGAATTGTTTCATTCGGGTACCAGTGTGGTGACGTCAGATATCCAGGCATTTACACAAATGTCAACTACTTCTATGACTGGATGAGTACAGTGATGTCAGAAGACAACTACAATGGAACCACTATTCTATGATGTGGTTGCAATTCTTACAATAGAGTAAAACCTGTGCAAACGGCCCTCAAAAATAACCAAAACCATGAACGATCTTAATGACAAGTGATAGCTCAATGAAGGTCGAAAGTATTGCAGAATGCTCCCACAGGAGCATTCTGCAATACTTTTAACCTGCATTAAGCGATAATTGGTCTTGGAAACCAAGTCGTGGTATTTTTGAGGGTGGCTGTTTTACACAGGTTTTACTGTTCAGAAAACAACTGTGCCAAGTATAATGGAACAACTATCTTATGATGTGGTACCAGTTCTTAAAATATAGAAGACAACTATAATGGCACCACTATTCTATGGTGTTGCTGAACCAATACCCATGAATACCTTGCACTGGTACTGATAAACATTTTTGAGTGTCAAATTGTAAATATTTTATCATCAGTTTTAACATGCCGTCTCTGCAGACATTAACATTACAGCAACGTCGTTTGAACGTCGATGCGACGTAATAACGTCGTATCGACGTTGATACTACATTGTTACGACGGTATTTGTTTGTTGGGTTTTGTGTGATTTAAAGAATCACCTCATTGGAGATTTTTTGAATACCCACAACAAATATTCTATTTGAGAAATAAGGAAATTATTGCCTGATTACGCACTCTTGTGTAGACGTCTGCATTTGCACCAGCCATAAGATAATTAAGCCGAGACATGAGAAAGTCAATACTGTGGCTTTGCATCATGAGGAGACTTAGATCACTATAGACGTTAGCTTAGTCTGATTAGAGGCTTAAATTTAATGTTCACATGAATAAATTAAGAAAGCTTAAGGCCTTAGTTACCCACTGAGCGCACAGCAAAGACTCTGATCAGATTTGGCAGATGGCAAGATTGACCTGAGTCTTTGCTCTATTCATACTAACTTTGTTGGTTTTGTCAAGGCTAAATTATAATATGGTTATGTATAGACATGGAATTTTCATAATAACGTTATATCTCCGATTATGTAATCTTCTATGTGCCATAAATCCTGGGAATAAACTCGTTATACTCACATGTTATTTATTTGATAAAATCTATAGAATTCAGTCAGTTAACTTCTGACAGATGTCACATTTGGGTCTATCACTTCAAAGAGTGCATACACAGATATCTACTCTAATCGAGTCATGCAACCAGTATTCAGGTTCGTCTGAGGTTTCGTTACTCGATATCGCAATAAGTACTGATGGCTGAAATTTTGATTATTTGCATTGGTTTGTGACAGATGAAAATGCTCTTCCAGCTGTTAACCCTTAAAACGCCTAATGTAATAAAAAGTGTACAATGAAAAGACTAAGCTTTGGCTGAAAAAGTCTTTGTATATCAATCCCTTTATGGACTCCAGAATGCGGGGATAGGAAAGGGCAACGCTGTAATTCACAATATCTTTCATGAGTCTTGAAATACATCGTTTAGATAATTTCAGTTACCAATGCATCTTTCATAATAAAGAAAATCTTGTCGTTTTGAACATCCCGCCTCCATGGCCCCAATTAATGGATTGATATATAAATACTTTTACAGTCAAACTTTAATCTTGACATTGAAAAATAATTTATTACATTAGGCGTTGCTACATTTGCATTGAGTATAACGCCAAATGTAATAAGGTTTATTGTAGTAAGCTGAGCTTGTTATATTTGGCGTTGTATTTAACTATCGGCATTCAAAGCACCAAGAAGACAGAGTACAGTGACATTGAAGTTTACTCTACTGATCAGTAAGAGGACAGTATCTGAACGCACTCATAAACGTGACCACAAGGCCAAAGCATAAGTGGAACTGTAAACTATATACTATACTTCTTCATTACAGGTATATAGAATTCGAATAAGGTACAAGATAATACTTGAGCCACTTGATTAGTTTTTCATATTTATCGCATAGGCAATGAGAGAAAATACAGACGAGCCTGCATACAAGCACAGTCTTGTCCGATCCTTCAATGCTTGCAAACCTAAAGTATGGAAGTAGAAGACGATTAAGACCAAAACTAGATCTACAGTAAAACCTGTGTAAAACGGCCACTCAAAAATACACAAAACAAAGGTCTTAATGACAAACGGTAGCTTAATGAAGGTTGAAAGTATTGCAGAATGCAATACTTTTGACCTGCAGTAAGCGATAATTGGTCTTGAAACCCATTTTTTGGTCTTTTTTGAGAGTGGCCGTTTTACACAGGTTTTACTGTATATAGTCTAACTAGATACATATAGCTATGCATGTGCGTATAATTAGTGATTTTATGCACTATGGATACGTACCAAAATCTCATAAAAATCATAGGAAAAGTATATATGAGCCAACACATCGGAATTTATTACTTATCGCATATGCACAAATGCACCTTATGGGTCACTGTGACCTTGACCTCTGACCTAGTTTTAAGAATAATCGTGTCCGGAGCAAACAATATAGGAGATATCTTCCTGACACGGTTATTCTAGAAACTAGGTAAGGTGACAGTGACCCAAAAACTGGTACATGTCACTCTACCATCCCATGATGCAACCACACACAATGTTTCTGAGGCATCAGATCTAATATTTGGTTTGGGCTTTATCTACATCCATATTCTGTGTATGCGAGCAGCAGAAGCCCTGGCAAATCTGTACATATGTGTTGACTCACCAAGGCCTTTGCTGTTTGCAGATGTGAAAATACCAAAATCTTGTGCACCCGGCCTATATTTGGACACCATAACTCCTTACCATACTAATGTTAAATTTTGAGCAAGTATTTGACTTTCACCAGAGGCATTACAGGCCGAGCCATCAACAATAAATTTAACGAAACAATCAATTCGTACTGTTGACTTTTCGCTTACTGTAAAGGCGGCGCCTCGTGAATGCGTAATTAGGACTAGTCAACCTTAGACATAGGTAAAAGCTGAAAAGGAGGCGTGGTTTTATTCAAAAGTAACTGTATCATCTTGTGCCATAACCTCAGTCATTATTTAGTCCTTTCAACGCCAGCAAAATGACTGCATCTGAAAATGTCTATTTAACATAAGCAGGAAGGCAAACATTGTGGACCCAGATCAGACTGCTCCTAAAGGAGCAGTCTGATATGGGTTCACACTGTTTATCTATGCGGCTTCAAATAGTTTAGTGGACGACAAAAAACAAACATTTTATGATTATGCGCTTTAAGGGTTAATAAATGAGAGTTCAGTGCGTATACGGTTAGGATTTTCATGAAATTCACGCACGTTTGCGCGGCTCAAAAAGCTTATTAACTCTTTACCAAATTATAAATCAAACCTGATTTCCCTTCCTTAGCAGATGAAATAGCCGAAACGCACCCAGATATGAATATTAAAGTTGCCGCCTTTACAGTAAGCGAAAAGTCAAGTAATACAAGTTGTCGAACTGCATTGCAGGAATGAAAACCTTTGATATTGTTTTTGAAAATACCATGAACACAAACAGCGTTGACAGGTGATGTATACATCACGCATGGTAATTAGGCCAATCGACGAAAGAGCTATGTACATTTAGGGCTGTTTTGAACCCCATGAGGTCAAAAAGTTGCTCTTCATCAATTTCTCCTTTTTGCTTTATAAGAACATTGGTCCATTAAAAGTCGGGTATTACTTTGAATCTTACCGTTGTTCTGGTAACAAAAACGGTCCCCAGAATAAGGCTGAAAAAAGCAAAAGGACCTTTTTGGGCCATATTTCAGCGAGTCTGTTGAAAGTGAAATAAACATAGAGAAAAGCAAATAACAAAAAGATACTTTACCAGATGATAATAATTAAAAGGTCACACAACATATATTTAAAGGGGGGGGGGAGAATTTAGTTGTGCCAATAGCTAATTCTTAAAATATTGGTCTCCAAAAGCCTAAAATATGACCCACAATGACAATTTCTCCATTGTAAGCCCATTTTAGCAGTCATTTTCTGTCACTATAGCAATGGTAAATACCAGACTTTATGATTGGGTTATTCTTCCAATTAACCAATCAGCAGACATTGGTGATTAGTAACTTTTAATTGAGCCTCGTCGCGAGAAAACTCACGCAAAGAAGTGATGTAAATGATACACACTTTTCATTCAAACGGTTGATCCATATCAATAATTAAATTTCATTTAAACTTGATTGAATAGACACAGAAGTTCAATCCATATAGTACTCAGCGTGTTCTTATAACAGCCAGGGGCATAACCTGTATAAGTTACAATTTATATCACTTGAAGAAGTTAAAATTGTGTCTTTTCAACAATGATTTCAAAGTGAGGCCATCGAAAGTAACTTATTTAGGTTATATCTGAAACTATTTACGCCAAGGTCAAATTTTAGGACGTCAAAAATATAACTTATTCAAGTTAAAAAGTAGCTTATTTTCTAATCTTCAATGACATTGCGTACAAATTTCTAGACGATGCGTACACAAATTTATTGCATATTCGTAAAGTTATGTAATAGGTCTTTCAGATAAAATTACCCACATGGCCGTGAAAATAGCAGTAACTGAGAAATATGAAGATGAAAAAAGACAGATTCACTCAAACAGGTTACTTTTGTATTTGTTGCTAAAAAAGTTAACTGCTTTAAGTGATATATTTTTTAACTTTTGGAAGTTATGCACCTGACTGTATAAATCTAATACGATATCATGAATAGTCGATAACAATTAGAAATATATATTTCATTCTTCTAATGATTTTACGAACAGATTCATGGATATATGATAGTTAAGTTAGGGACCAAACATCTACCTGTCCTTATCCACATCAGAATCAAGGGTGAGGTTGGAACCGTTAAACATGTCTTAGCTCTCCAGATTTTTTACTGACCGTTCCAAGGCGATGCTTCTTTGCTAGTTGTGTTTTTGTTATAATGTCTTGCCTTGTGATCACCTGCTGGGAAAGTGCTGATCTCTTGGTTATTTTGTGTGTGTTGTTTATTGAGATTTTGTCACTTTCCTATATGGTGTCCTGGGTAAGGTGTGGTACTTGATTGTATCGATTCGTGATCTTTGCCTTCTTACTTTGATATATATAAAAAAGATAACATTTATTACAACTTTACATAATCGCATAGTTTTGACTTATGAAAATGTAAATTGATATGTGCATGTTAACATTGGGAAATAAATATTTACCAGCACCTCAGACATCGCAAAAAAGTCAGTGCAGTCGGCACAGTGGATGAATTTGAAGTCATGCAAATAGTCAAGTGACGCCATTGCAAGTTGCATTTGCCAACATTGCAAGCTGCATTTGCCAAAAAGACGTCAACAATTAGTGCTAGGTCCCGACGTTTCCAGGAACCACTGAGAGCTTATTTTAAAGGAGAAATAAGAAGAAATGCAGGACAAGAAAGATATACAAATAAAAGAATGCACCAATCATGGCTGTGAGAAGTGGATAGGAAAATCGGTCTCTCTGGATCACCGTTAGTCATTACTTGGCAAACCTCGTGATGCCAAATGGGGATCCTCTGAACATACTGTACATTATTATCGATTCTCGTATACAAACATTTAAAGAAGACAAGCAAAGTTCCGGACTTTTTTTTCGAACGCAATGCCAAAATACAAATAAAACCGATGTTGGTTCTCCTGTATGATTTTACTAATATTTAGAAAACTACAGTCCATTTTATACCTTGGGTACTTGAATTCATGAAGTAGTGACTCTCATGAATGAACTAATATTTGTTGGATAAGAATAAATTCAATCCTAACTTACAAAACGTTCTTTATCATTGAGCCAGTGCATGAGATTTCCAACAATGTGGCATGTGCGACCAGTAAAGCCTCAGATCAGCTTGCGCATGCGCGCAGTCTGATCAGAGCCTTTGCTAGTCGCTTGAGTATTATATGATTGTTCAGCTACTGACTGAAGACCATTTGAAGTTTCTAAGCTTAAAAGAAGGCAGCACAGGCTCGTCTGAGTCTACACTTGTCAAAATGCCACATTGTTGGAAATCTCAAGTCACACCCAAGTGACAGTAATACGCACGACCTATGTTGAACACAAGGATCGGTCACCTTGAGCAGAATAATTGTGTTATCAGGGATTATTAAGATCATGTCATCTATTGACTGAAGGGTGATATTGGGTCTGGCTTGGCATAAACTTTAGGAATGATACTTCCATGATCCAAATCAACAAGAGGTGTCTTATCTATTTAAGGCATACTACCTATGTACCTACCTATGGAGTTTCATGAATATATTTCATACATTTAATAGATGTAATTAAATAGATATACTTAAATAGATATACTTAAATAGATATACGTAAAATCGATGAGGTGCCAGTTTTCGCATTCTTCGTCTTGGCTTAGCCTTAGACAAAGAATCATCAAGCCCAAATTTCAAAATCTTATAAATATAACTCTGTTTGGGAATTACCATGAAAATGTCTCATAAAGTTTTAGTGTTTTTGTATTTTTCACTTACTGGCTACAGACTGACAGACGAACTGACCTGCTGACAATAAGTTGCACACCAAAACCTCTCGGTTTTGGGCTATGCAATAAAAAGATACTACATAGTTTTGATATATGAGGAATAGTGATTGACGCTAAGATTTTTCTAAAGGGATATACACACGATTTTAAGGGAAAGGTTTTATCACTGAACATATACTGATAGTATACAAATACATTGACTATTTGAGCCTTGATTTTCTTAAGCTTCGACCTTTTGCAATCCTATATTTCATCGCAATATTCCTCTCAGTTCAATGGATAAGTCCATTTTCCATTTTTCATTTTGTTTATTTAATTTTTTTAAGATGGCCAATATGAACAAAAATAGTAAGTGAGTATGATCAGGAAATACCACAATCACAAACTGCAGACAACCCCGTGGTACCGCGAGGAAGAGCCGCTCAACCATCACGAGACACCAGGAAGACAAACTAAGCAAAGCAATCAGCTCTCTCTTCCCCATCAAGATGATTGCAATACTAGAATGGACATAAAGTAACGTACAACAAAACATAGAACAATTACAGACTCCCACAATGGGAGTAACAATAAACAAAGAGTCAACAACCCCATAATGTGCCTATGTTCTACACAACTTCAAAGCAACTTAATGAGGGTCTGGATGGATGGGTCTGGTTTTCATTATTTATTAAAAATTGAGCCCATTATACATCTCATTAGGATTTTGGGTTTTTCATTAAAATTATTCATTAAAATACCAATATTTTTTACGGACGTGGCATTGCGCAATATAATGCTTAAAAATATAGCTTTGCTTTTAGACTCGAGCGAGCAAAGACTAAGTGACGAAGGAAAAAATTATGTTTTTTTACAGCGCAAATGACATTTTAGAGTGAAAAAGTAGTGATAGTAGGACATTTTCAAGAAAAAGTAGGAAAGTGTGGAAACACAAGGAAAAGTAGGGCTTATCTGAAAGCCTGATTAATCACTTTTCTATAAAAATCAGCATGACAAGACTGTAAAAATAAACCAACGAAACAGAATAACTTTTGCAAACTGAGAAATTTATTAATCCGATAAGAGTTTAATTTATAAATAGTAAATGAGTATATTTAGGAAATACCACAATCACAAACTGCAGACAAACCCATGGCACCGCAAGGAAGAGCCACACAACAATCACGTGACTCCATCAAGACAAACTAAGCAAAGCAACCGAGCGAGCGAGGAAATTTTTAAGGATTCATATGACCCCCTTTTTTTAGTCGCTCACCCCCCTGACACTTAAATAATGAGCGGTTTCTAAAAATTGAAAAAAAAAAGTGTGACAATGTATTGGAGTCAGAGTTATGATTCTTAAACTCTTACTTTAACAAATGCAATGATGATTTTTTAGCTTTATTCATTAAAATCTGATTATTCACTATTCATTAATTTTTTCCTCTATTCATTAAAAGTAGGATTATGCATTATTATTAGGCCCTCATTATTCAATATTCATCATTTCTTGGCTCATTATTAACTTATCACAATAGAAAAAGGTCATTATTCACTAATCATTATACCCCATCCAGACCCTTCTTAATCCATAATCGGTGAAGTTGCACATCTATTTGTTCAAATGGTGACATCAGGACATCCGCATTTATGTGTTCAAATGGTGACATCACGACATCCGCATCTATGTGTTCAAATGGTGACATCACGACATTGATATATGTTCAAATGGTGGCATCACGACATCCACATCTATTTGATCAAATTGTGACATCACGACATCCATACCTATTTGTTCAAATGGTAAATCACAACATTGATATTGACGTCGTTATGTCACCATTTAACAAATATGGACCCACAAGATGATCTTGTGTTTCACAAAAATGTTCAACCCAAACCTACAAGTGGCTGTGGAAAAATCAAAAATCTAGTTTCAATATAACCTGCACAGTGGTCATATTGGATGTCGTGGTGTTTCCATTAGCATAAATTTGAAGCTACCTTACAATATGACTCGTGAGTATGTTATTACACTACATAGCACTAATAGAGACAACTGAAGCCGAAGATTAACTTTTAGTGTGGTATTAAAGACCTTAACTCAGTTAGTGAAAATTTTGTAATCCTTGGGACAGTTAGTGAAAGGTATAACAAATAAAGGACTAAACAAGAAATACCCACATGCAATGGAATCAACAAAACATTGAACTTACGAAGTAGAGTAACAGCAGACACAGTCACTAGGATGGTTTGCTAATCCCATTTAGCCTTAGATGGCAGTGTTTCTGTGAAACTTAATGAGTCTAGGTTATATTTTCAGAAAATATGTTTTACAAGTTTACAAGTTTATGTCTTACACAATGTTCAAATATTATCCATTATCACCAATTCAATAAGTTGGACGAGCAGACAAATAGACAAACACGTACACAAAAATGCATCTCTAAATGTCATGTCCCCACATTTAAGAGCAGAAAATGGCAACAAATGGAGCCAAACGCATACACCCCCACAAAAAAAGAAAAGAAAAGAAATTGTAATAACAAAACAAAAAAAAAGAATGTTTCAATAGATGGCAAACACACCACCGCAAGACATGCTTGTAGAATGTTAATGCCATTCTGAATTTCTTGTTAGAACACGGCATTGCAAATTACAGAATACGAAAACCTCTTATCTTATGGATAATACTAACATTTGCAGGCTATGTTTCAATTGGTACGTATACTATTAGAGGAGGGTTCTTGCCATTGATTTTGTTTTTCTTGCCTTTGGTGTCCACTTGGTTTAGTCGTATATGAACTTCTGTTTGCAACGTATATCATCTTCTATTATGTGGCTAATGCAAATTGTGTTATAGTTTTATTGTTTTATGGCGAGCACATGAGAAGTTGGTACTTATCGCACCTTTAAATGCCCATGCTTACATTTCAAGCGGTGCTAGCGATCGAGATTTTGGTCTGAGTGCTCATCTATTAAGACCTTTTGTATATAAGCAGCGACTACTATGGCGAGTCTGCGCATTTGCTGCTCGACAATATGATAAGTACAAAAATAAAACACGACCCATGGTGAACGTAGATTAATCAGTATCCGATGCCAGGGCCGTGCAAGGGTCTTGCAATTTTAATCTGACGAGCACAGGTAAATGATATACAGGTAAACTGCTGTAGTGTGGTATAAAACACGTGGTGACCGAGTGGTCTAAGAGGCTTTCTTGTAATCCAATAGCCTGACCCACACTAGCTCAAGCCAAGGAGTGACGATTATTTTTTCTTTTTATTTGTTTTCCTTTCCTTTGTCATTTATCTTGCCAATTTAAAAACTGTGTAAGTAATCAAACATACCATGCGTTCAAGAGTTATGAAAAAAGTTTGTTACACATGTAAATGAATAGATAATGTTAAAATGCAATGCAAAGTTTGATCAAAATATACCATGTTGTTCAATAGTTATGTGCATTTCTCCACTGACCATGGACAGACGGACGGATGGATTCACATATGTAGGGATAATAGTGCAGACCCAATCTCATGGCCTGGCTCATATGGGTTTACCAGACACTTTACCGTGGTAAGTGTTTAACTATTTGTACTTCTCAAAATATCTGTATAGCATACACTGAACCGAAGTTATAAGTAGCCACCATACAATTTTTGCTCCCGTCCAGAAAGTAAAAATCGCTCTCACAAAATTTAAATTCTAAAAAAAGGTCAAAGGCTTTGTCGAGACTCGGCAAATATGTCATTTCAAAATGACTGGTAGACCTTGCACAGACGAGGTCCGAGTAAAGGTACCATCATTTCAAAAAGTCACACTTTTTAGTGTGATATAAACTATACAACAAATACGTTATACATTTATATTTTAATTAGTTTGAAGATGCTTATAACAGCTGTAATATAAAATGAACAGAATCAAAAGTTTTTTTTACAATTGAACACTCCATTTATCTTCTACGTTAACATGAAGACAGCCACGGTCATCAGCTTGGTCAAAGGATTTTAAGCTTAACCATGCAGTTTGCATACTACTTTGCATTGCTCTGTACGCTTTATTATCTGCGGCACAGCAGTGAAATTTTCAGGGGTCCTTCATTATGAATTGGCGTCACTGTTAAAAATAAAAAAAAATCTTTCATAAATACAATTTAAATGACCTTTAAAGTTTCACGTTAAAATCGGAATTAGATACCAAATTAGTAAAAATATCGTTAGGAAATGGGCTGATCAACTTGCATGGTGTTTTGTCAAACATATTAACATAAAATAAAACACATACAATGATTTTAGCATGAACACTTGATGATTTCTGAAAATTTCGGAAAATTCGGCAAATTATCAATTTTTAACAATTCATAAAACATCTGTCATAAACAAAATGTCAAGTGTTTGGTGTTTTTCTGAAGTCGATAAGGCAGGTTTGCAATCACCAATACTTGAGTTTGATAAAAACTGCACTCAAAACGCTTATTTTCTTAAAAAAAAGTTGATTTTTGCGTTTTTGAACCCAAAAATCGTGAAGTGATAGAAAACTCTTCCAAAACACCACTTAACTTTAGTCCATTACAATGCACATACTTGGCAAAAATTCATTTCAATATCACTAGGGCTTAGTCAGAAAAAAAGAAATTGAAAAGTGGCTACTTAGAACTTCGGTTCAGTGTATGGCGCCGAATAAAGCAGCGCTTAATGCAACATTGTGCAAGAATAGCACCAAAGGCAAGGAAAGCGACACAATTGGCTAAGATTTTTTTCTCTTGCACCATAAGTAACAATATACGCACCAATGGCCAAAATGGGCTGAATGTCCTGAAACTGACACAATGAACAGTTAAAAAAAAAGGAAATAAAGAATACTAGGTGAGTGTCTTTTGCTATCAAGTTTACCAGGCAATGTTTTGAGAACGCTTGTTGACACCGCGAGGCTTGTAAAGCAATTTAACATAATTCTCAAAGCCGAGCCTGGTAAACTTGATATCAAAGACGCGTACCTGGTATTCTATTTATCAGTTTACAAGCTGCTTCACTGTTGAAACTAGAAAATATGAAGTAATTATCCATTTTCGTGTCGATTCAATGTCATTGGCAACGTCATTCAAAAAGTGCAACGTCATGATGACCTGATAAAGGAACATGAACATGCTGTGAGATAGACAACGTTTATCAGGTCAACGTGTAGCAATGCAATAAAACGAGTGGTAACTGATAAATAAGTATTTTTAGTTCAGTGATTCTACAAGAAGGTCTTGTGTACATGTATTTCTTTGTACTTTCTGTAGTATCAATGTTCGAACGGGGCTAAAATTCTACTACAAAGGAAAAAAACGTCAATCAATTTAGAGCAAGGGGAATTATAAAGCCACAGCAAATAACTATTTGAATAAACAACAGAAAACACATGAACAAAATATCAAGAGTTTTCCCAACGTCCTTCCAAGTCAGAGGCATCGTTTCTTCAGCTGTTTTCAATCTGTCAACTTGCCCAGTGTTTTCATTTGTGTCTACTTGTATGTCATCATCCCAAGCACTCTCAGGCGTCACTTGATGATGTTGTCTTAATGCGCCATTTTGTCTTATATGATTATTTTGCGTCTCCTGGTCCATCTCGGATATAGTCATCACTTCATTTGCTCCAGTTTTCGTATGTGTATCTGTGGCGTTAAAGTTACATGTCATAAAGGAGACAACCGTTGTAAGCCAGCCTGGTATATTTTCTGGGTCTGTTCTTGTTCCAATGCGAACTGATAGTATGGATAACATTAACACTAATCCCGAAAAGAATAATTCAGCAAATAAGAAATACAGGATCAGAGGCGTTGATGTTGACGACGATGGAATCTGTGGAGAATTGAATAAATACACGAGAAACACAACGAGAATACACACGGAAGAGAATGCTACTCGATCTGACCCCTGCAGTGGCATCAACAAACAGAATATACTTAGAACTCCTATCAGGACGGCTGGTACAATTATTTTCACTGCAGCGACAATGCTCTTCCTTTTGATCCTAATGGTGAACTGAATATATGAGGTGGAACTTTCTATGGAAGTCGTTACTGATGTTCCCTCTAATGTCCATTCAGAATTTTCTGTAAAATCGTTTGTGCCCAAAATGGTGGATCCCGCAGAAAGAACCAATCTACTCGAAGAATAGTCAAGAGATGCATAACGAAAAGTACATTCTTGGGAGTCGAAAGGAAAGTAAAACACATTCATTTTACACGAAGCTGTTTCATACACCCACCTTTTCCAAACCAGTGCTGCCGTGTTGAAGGTAAACTGGATTCTGGAAGTATCTGTTGTAGACGAGACTCCGTTCACAAGTGTTAAAGTGGGCGTCCAGACACTTGTCGATGATACCATAACAGATACAGCATCCGTGTTGGCAGGGTATCTCTCATCTGTCCACGTAGAAGTTAAATAGCCTGATATTGCTACTTGACCAGCCTCAACGTCTATAGCTTTCAGAGCTGACAAACTGAATTGAACGTCTACAGTTATGGCGCTTGAAATATCCTGTTTCGGAATAACTGATTGTTTGTCAAAATACATGTCTATAAGATTAGACATTGCTGTGTCTAAATCGTCCAGTGTTGTTATCTGCGAATGTACAAAGTTTATTATACAGCCAGTCAGCAGTATGGTAAACAACGTCTTCATTGTCAATAAGTAAGATATTGCCAATATTCAGTATTTATCAATTAAATCAATTTGTTTTTACTATTAGAAATATTGCAGTTTACAAAATATGACTTTTACCGATGGTTTCCTTTTTCAGTTTAGAATAGGAATGATATCAAGGGTTATATCCTTTGAATATATATATGCAATGTCCTTTTCTTAAGAAAACTACAAGTCATGCAATAGATAAACTTCGTTTCACCGTTTATTCTTTGCAAAATTAAATGAATACTAATTAAACGTTGTGTACCACTAGTATCATTGACATGAGAAATCATAATACGTAAGTAAAAAAAAAACTGAAATATATCAGCTTTAAAGAGGTGGTTCCACTTCTTGAATATTTTATACACTATAAGAAAACCCCCAAACAGATCTTCAGGCCTTAGTTGTACAAATATATTTTTTCTTATTTTTCAATCGAAACATATGTTGTGGATACTCCAAAGAACCGTCTCAATGAGACGGTTCTTTTTAAGCACCCATGACATATGTTTAAGCACCCATGACATATGTTTAAACTGATCAGTAAGAAAATATTTACAATTTACGCTCAAAAATGTGTTTATCTAAACATGTGTTTTATATCGAATTGGAGCTACTATGCCTATCACTAAACAACCACCAAATTTAGGCGCAAATGGACCATTTCATGAGATTAAGTACGTATTGTACAACGCATGTGCAACTCTTTAGTGGGGCTAGAGACGTTATGTTATGTCTGAGCTTTTATCTTTTTCAATACCAGCAGCAGAGGCTCTGTCAAGACTGCAGCCTGAAAGTGCAGACACGTCTGAGGCTTCGCTACTCGCCTTCGTCTATGCGATCAGTGCCATAATTACACCTGCTGCCCCAAAATAAAAATACAAAAAAGAAAACAAAAACCCATTTAAATGTATTTTCATTTTGGTCACTATACTAAAAAAAACGAGTCTCATTTGTTTATACCGTTACTCAGTGACCTATATTGTTATCACTGTGCAATATTGTATCTTCTTTTTTTTTTTTTAAAAAAAAAGTATAATATATTATATGGATGAAATCGAATTCTCTTTATGATTGTATGTGGCAGAAGAAATCACCAACAGCTTTTATGACGTCATAACCAATGTGAAAATGTCGTTTGCTAGGTGCTTTGCAGATGTTCCACCAAACCACACTGGTAAATGTATACGTCGATTTGGTGGTATTTACGCGTGCTGCCTGTACTTCATAGACCGGAAGTGGTAGATATTGGTGTTAATTCTATATAGAAAACATGCCATATGCCTAGATCATTTTTAAGTATTCAGTATGTGCATGGCGATTTATGTAAGCATTTAGGAATCGATTCGAGTACCGATCATCCAGATCGGTACTCGAATCTATTCCTAAATGCTTACATAAATCGCCATAAGAATGCCGAACACTTAAAAATGATCTAATTCTATAGTCCTTCAGGCATATGGCATGTTTTTCTATAGTATTAACACCAATATCCACCACTTCCGGTCTATGAAGTACCGGCAATAGGCGTAAATACCAGCAAATCGACGTATACATTTACCAGTGTGTAGATGTTTTTCGGGTATTTGTCAAAGGTGGCTAAAGCAAATGTTCCCCCAAACAGAACACAGGCTTATGGATGGCAGTCATGGTAACTGCGGACATACAAGCTGGAGTGTTGTTCTGATAGAGAAGCACACCTGTTGTCATCTTCATAATTGAGCCATGACACGTGATTTCCAACAATGTGTCATTTTGACAAGTGTAGCCTCAGACGAGCCTGAGCAGCCTCATTTTAAGCCTAAGAAACTCCAAATGGTGTTCAATCAGTAGCTTAACACTCACAGTATATTCAAGCGACTAGCAAAGGCTCTGATCAGACTGCGCGTATGCGCAGGCTGATCTGCGGCTTTGCTGATCGCACATACCACAATGTTGCAAATCTCATTTCACGGCTCATATATGCATTGTCCCCTTAGTTATTTCACGAGGCTCCATCAGGAAAACATCTACGCTTCTAGTTTTAGTACGACCTCTTTCAATGTAGTCCATATAAGCAGGACAGAAAACTGGCCGCAACCTTTCCAACAAATGTCAAGACTCTCAGTGTGTGTGCGTGTGCGTGTGTGTGTGTGTGTGTGTGTGTGTGTGTGTTGGCACGTTGTGTTTGCATGTTGTGTAGCAATACACCTCTGAATCCACGATCTTAGTGTGTATGAGTGTGTATGTTATCTCTAGCTAGGGTGTCATGTGTGTTGACAATTGATGGCCATGTGCCTTTATCAGGTAATGATGACGTTGCACTTTTCGAATGACGTCACCAATGACGCTGAATCGACACAAAAATCGAAATTTACGTCATAATCGCTAGATTAAAGAGTAGAGCAATGGGTAAACTGATAAACAGAATACCGGGTTTGATACCAAATTTACC
Organism: Loripinus fragilis; assembly: GCA_964019695.1. NCBI lineage: Eukaryota > Metazoa > Mollusca > Bivalvia > Lucinida > Lucinidae > Loripinus > Loripinus fragilis. Next base: position 24,051,465 of record OZ026516.1, read on the forward strand.
AGGCTCGGCTTTGAGAACGCATGTTGAATCGCTCGACAAGCCTCGCGATGTCAACAAGCGCTCTCAAAACCTTGCCTGTTAAACTTGATATCAAAAAAAACACTTACCTAGTAGTCTCTATCAGTAGGTGCCAAGCAGCTTTACTAATGAAAGTGAACAAATGGGCTAGATCTATTCAATTATAAAATAATTCAGTATTTTGGGGTAGTCCACAATTTTTTCTAATAGCATTCACTTCATTTTCCCGCTTAAAATACATTTTGACTGTGGCAAATAGTGGGAGCCTTATTTAGACGTCGGAATGTCTCATTAGGAGTCTAACTAATTACAAATGTTCAATGTATGAACCATAAGGCTAAATTGGGAGTAACATATAGATATGAAGCCCGTTTTAAGACAGAGAAAGAAATCAAAGAAAAGTCCCATTTGCAAAATGAAACTTTAGCGTACGTTTCATTTATTCTGGTACATGTAGACACGAAATCGTTTTATTATAGCGTTGGCTCAAAATGATTATACCGCAAATGCTATAGGCTAAACATCAAATGGAATTTTTTAAAAAAAAATCTGCTGCCAGTGGAGACTGGAGCTGAAAATGTCGTCCGCTGAATTCTGACTTGTATATAAGTAATAAAAGTAATGTTAGCCTAGATCAGACTGTTCCTAATTTGATCGTTTGCATTGTATGCCACAGAAGCCTTCGGAACTCGCGATTGTGTCAGTCTTAAAGTGACCTAAAGTGTTGTACGAAGTCAGAACGTAGTTCAGGTGTATAGTGGTTTACGAGGGGGCTCGGGTGAGCGCTATGGGAATAGCTCGAAGTGGCAGGCGGCCATGCGATGAAATGCGAATAAGTTGTATGTTCAACGGGTGTTAAACTATCAAAAACATGTATTGGACAGTCGAAACTCCAGAATATGACATTGACGAGTGGTCAATTCCCATTTTCTGGCTTAATCCTTTGTATTTTAATGGATTTTCCCATCCATATATATATCATCCTCAACTTATCCAATATATATTTTTTATCATTGAAACAATAAGTATGGAAGGGTCCATAGACTTCGAGCTAAAAAAGGTCCTGCTCCCCCCCCCCCCCCCTAGGGAATTTTGCAGACATATCCTATCTTGAAGAAAATTTCAAGCCGCATCTTTTAAGAGATGTTTGCACTCTGTGCTCCGGGGCGTTAGTATGTGACAGCCTGTTACATATGTTACTGTAACAAACTAAGAAAAAAATCAAAATGAAAGTTTGAACTACAGAAAGAAGACATTAAACCATCTAATAATTCAAATTTCTCATGCAGTTTGCAAGCTGGCTGCCTAAGCTACATAAAAGCAGCATTTTAACAAAATTACAGCCTTTAATGGTGTTATATGCGTTACATAGATTAAATTTCCCTTTGAAAGTTGAAATCGTGACTAACATCATTTAATTTTACAGACAACTTGTGCATTTCTACAAGTGTTTTGAATCTTAGTTTACTAAAATACTCATTGGACTAATAGAAAAAACAAAGTTTGCTTTTCTATCTCAAATACATTGTTTTATATGCGCTATTAAACAACCCTACCCCCAATTTTAAGTATCCAATTTGGTATCTATTATTGAAGAAAAATATATGAAAATATTTGATGCTCGTGGATATCTTACATTTTTGGAACTGCCTTGCTAATGCAATGAAGAATCATACATTTGCAAGTTTGACATCAGGATCAGAGCACTTATCAAAGTATGTAACGTATGTTACATGGCATAATGAATGAGCAAGGAAATTGTCTATGAAGTAAGAGATGTTATTTCAGAAAAAAAATACTATTTTTCACATGTTTCCTATTAATCTCTAGCCTCTGGTGCCTTAGTCTTAGTAATTAGTCATTGCTGATAACAAGCCAATGGAATGTGTTACAGATGTTATATATTATCTTTTTTTATCACATATTTCCTAATGCCAATAATATTAAAATATATAGACGTATAGATAGAAAATAATAGTTCTCATTTAAATGACACAATTTGATAAATATTCCTATTAAATATGATTATTCAAAAACAATCTTTATTCAAGTCACCCTCAAAATGTCTATCATTGTGTCTGCTTCTATGGCAAAATAATCACCCATTTCATCACAACCAGTAGAATCATGGCATAGTATTAGGACTGCAAACTGATCAAGTACAATCCTGTTCCTCTCATCCCATTTGGAAATTGTGCAGACATATCATACCTTAAAGAACAATTCAAGCTGCATCAAATAAGAGATGTTTGCACTCTATTAACTAGGAGGTTAGCCTGTAATGGTATGATATGTATGTTACCATATCAATTTAAGAATAAAGGAATTGAAAGTCTGAGAAACAGAAAGAAGACAAAAAACTATCTTTTTATTACAATTATTCATGTAGTTTGCATGCTGAATACCTTTGATACATAAGAAAGTGATTTTAAAAAATATACAGCTTCCTATGGTGTTATATGTTACATTAATTAAGATTACTTTTTAAAATTGGTAATTGTGACAAACATCACTTATAAGCATTTCGTGTGATCCTCCTCTTTTGCCATCAAAAGACTTATTTTTCTTTGTATGTGTGGCCAGTGCCAGGGTCAAACAAATTGACTAAGCTATAACTTGAATCCTTAGCATTCTTCAAAAGCAGAAACAGCATGTCAGTGTCAAGGGATCAAACACCTAATTAAATATGGGTTTAATGCCATTTCACATATATGCATATAATGGAGTATGACTCTGGTATATGCCTCTTCCTGTGAAGTGGCAAGAGCAATCTTACTGCAGCTGCCTCTGCATCCGTGCTAGTCAAATGATAGCTTTGATGTGATTTTGCAAAAGCTATGTCTCTACCATGTACCTCTAAGAATACCTTAAGATTTCTGACATTGGTCAAACAGAAATTTGATAGGCTGCTTTTTTGCATCATTTGCCATGGAACCTATCCAGTCCTTTGGTGCTTAAGTCCTCAGGTCTTAGATCAATATTTTGCTGCGCCCAAAGAGCTTTATAAGTTTTCTTTAGTTACAATGTTGACTCTTGATGGTTTTGGCAGACCGTCTGAAACAATTTCTTATACACCTTGAAAGTTATCTGGTATAAGAGAAATGATATGAAGTTGGACATTGCCATCAATTAAGTTTGCAGCTGGTTGGTTTTTGATGTCAGTACATTGAAGCAAGCCTTAGAATAATGTAAAACCTATGGTTTATCAGTTTTTGCAGCCATATCATTAGCTGTTGCATTCAAAGAAGGAAAGTGGACTATGGGTAGAATAGGATAGTTCTATATTATGCTCTATGGAAGATTTACACACAGTAAACAAGTTTATAAGGTGCCTCATTTCATGATCCATTGAAAACACTGAAATTGAAAACACTTGCCTCTGACTGTGTAATCAAAAAGGATGTCAAGACAATGCCCTTGCTTATTATGACGAGTTATATATGTTACATCCTTTAATAAGCGCTCTTATCTTAGAAACTTAGTGAATCATTGAAGTGAAAGGGTCTAATTTGCACTCTGTTCATCCTGCATTCCATTGCTTTACCTGCTGTGGTACATCTAGCTCATTTATCTGAAGGGAAAGAGTTACCTCGGTTTCATTACTTCAGAAGTACTAAGACTTCAAATAAGTTTTTGAATGCTTGGGGAAAGATAATAAGTGCAGAGGCATTATTAGATGAAAATTTGTTTGTTGCATGTATGGAAAGGCTACATTTATAAAAATTAACCAGCAAAGATATGATTCTTTATCACAGAAATATCAAGGTACATCAGTCCAGGTATTCATTGCTTTTAATGGCATAGTTTTCCTCCTTGTAAAGCTTTAGTCTTTCTCCTACTTGCAGAATATCACTTGAAACACATACTCAAAGAGCCAACTATTAGGAATTCATATCAGTTTCCGAATGTTCCAAGCCATGAATGGCAAAATTGGAAAGTTGATAATGGCTCAGTGGACTGGTGGTAAAATTGTATAGCAGTAAATGTTTGAAATATTGTGTGATGATTCTACTAATTGCAAGGAGGCGTGTGATAATAATGATTACCACAGAAGCAGACAACGACAAACATTTAACATGAGTGTTAAATCGATGAGAATTAGTTTGGACCATTTCTTTTATTGTATTGTCTTGTACAAATGTAAAACTATCTTATCTATTTGTGGCTCTATATTTAACATTATATGCACAGTATTAGGAAATGTGTCCAAAAGGTCATTGATAACATCTGTAACAACAGTCCATGGGCTTGATAATCAGAAATGAATATAATTTCTAGTGTTTTGGCTTCAAAGACTTATAAGTACCCATTAAGTGTCCTGATCTTAAACTTTATGACATCTTGCAGATATATGAGCAAGACAGACTAAGAAAAAGTAAATATCTACACGCTGCAACCGCTTTCATAGGTTTTACTTAATCGGTAATAACAAAATTTGCTTCTCTGTAAAACTGGGAGTAGGGCTGTGTATTAGCTCCTATAAGACAATATATTTAAGATAAAAAAGCAAACTTGGTTTTTGCTATTCATCAATTGAGTATATGTTTGTAAAATCCAATAAAACAGTTTGAAACCAAGTCATAGAAGTTGTTTAACTAAATGACGATTGCCACAATTATAGCTTTTAAATTATAATAAGGTTCATGTAACACACATAACACCACAGTTAGCCGTATTAATGTTAAACAGCTTCCATATGTAGTAAAGACATCCAGTATGCAGACTATAAGAATGTCAACTTATTAGATAATTTTAATGTCTTCTTTCTGTAGCTCAAAACATTCAAATTTCTTAGTCTCAAATTGATATAGTAACATATGTAACAAGCTGTTACAGGCTAACGCCCCGACATACAGAGTGCAAACAGTTCTTATTAAATGCACCTTGAATGGTTACATAAGATGTAATATGTCTGCAGAATTCCAAAGGGGATTAGGATGGAGCAGGCCCTTGCTCAGCTTGATGTCAAAATACTGTTTGATGATTTTACTTATCACGCTAACATATGTAACGCTCTCTGATCTTTAAAACTTGGTGACAACTAGCAGATCTATAGGTCTTTATCATACAAGCCAGCTTAAAATCCCTAAACAATGTAAGATATCCAGCAGCTGCGAGTTTTTTCACAATTTTAGCTCAAACTTTCAAACTACATTTTCTTTATTTGATATAGTAACGCATGTAACATGCTGTTTCAGACTAACGCCCCAACATAGAGAGTGCAAACATCCCTTATTTGATGCAGCTTGAGTTGTACTATAAGAAGGAATATGTCTGCAGAATTCCCTCGAGGAGATTAAAACCTTTTTAGGCATATCTTATGTAAAGAAAATGAGCTTGCCCATTTATTACATCAGGTAACATATGTTACAGCCTCAGATATCAACAATTTTGCAACAAACTTGCAGATTTATGAGTCTTTTTATATAAGCAAATAAATCCCAAACAATGAAACATATTCATCAACTGCAAATATTTTTTAACTATTTTTACTTTAGTTTTAATACCAAACATTTCACCTTAAAACTGGGTAGGGGTAGGGTTGTTAAATTGCTTATTCCAGAAAACCTATTTAAGCTAGGGAAACAAACTTTAATTTTTCTGTTAGCCAATTGCATAAGCTAGTCAGACATGGTTATAAACATTTTGTAAAACACACAAAGAGATTGTGAATGTAAATGATGTTAGCCACACTTGCAGATTTCAATGGGTTATCTGATTTATGTAACGCATATGACACCTTAGGAAGCCGCATTTTTTTTCAAATGGCTGTCATACGTAGTTAAGATATCCAGTATGCAGACTATATGAATGATTTTTAAAAATAAATGTTCTAATGTCTTCAATTTGTAGCCCAAACTTTCAATTTACTTTTTCTTAATTTGATAAAGTAACGTATGTTACAGGCTCTTACAGACTAACGCCCCGGAGCACAGAGTGCAAACATGTCTTAAAAGACTCGACTTTCAATTCTCTACAAGATAGGATATGTCTGCAAAATTCCCTAGGGGGGGGGGGGAGCAAACCCATTCTCAGCCATCCGTCTACCATTTAGCACTATAATGGGTCACAGGTAGAATTATCTAAATCATGTTGCATTTCTGTCCCTGAAACTTGTTTTAATCTGAGCAAACGGTATAGACTCTGGTTATGCGGCATTTCATCTGGGTCTTCACTGTTTGCCACAGCACCCGTTTTGGGGGATTCCAGTATACAAAAAGCCCTCCAGTGATTTTTTGCTGACCGTTCCAAGGCAGTGCTTCTTTTGTGGATCGTTTACATTTTATCGTGTTATGCGGCGCTTAAATTCATTTGCGCACTTCAGTATATATTCTGCGCACTTTGATTCCTTCATTTGCGCACGATTCTGCATATCATTTGCGCACATTTTTCACACCTCCTTGCAGCCTTGTGGTCATCTGCTGGGAAAGGGCTGACGTCTTGGCTCTCTTGTATATTTGTTTTCTTGTAATTTTGTCACTTTCCCAAATGGTGTTCCGGGTCATGTATGGTACTTGATTGTATCAATATCTGATATTTTAAGATACAGTAAAACCTGTCTTAAACGACCACTCAAAAAGAAGACAAAAATTTGGTTTTCAAAACCGATTATTGCTTAATGCAGGTCAAACGTATTGCAGAATGCTCCAAAAGAGCATTCTGCAATACTTTCGACCTTCATTTAGCTATTATTTGTTATTAAAATATTTGGTTCGCCTATTTTTGAGTGGCTGCTTAAGACAGGTTCTACTGTACCCGGTTGTGTCTTCAGGTAATACGGTTTATGGATACGGTTTCCTTCAAGGGTCCTGCTGTGACTGTTAGGTTATCTGGTTATCTCTAAAATCATACTATATTATAAGGTTGTAAAAGCGGGGTACTTTTGCAATCAGTGAATACACAGAGTGCATTTCATCGGGGTCTGCAGCCTTTGTCAAAGCAAAAAATAACCATAAAAGCGCGATACAATATGGAAGTTATAACATGTGATCTCTCAATATGTATGAGCACAATGAACCATCTCAAACTTAATCTAAAATTCCATTGGTCTAAGAAGCATTGTTTGTTGCTCTCGGTTGGTAACAATAACTACCATAGTATTCTTTGACTTTAGTGTTACAAAGCTTTAGGTCGGTGTTCAAGCCAAGGGCTGAAAGCCTGAATATTGTCATTACTCACGCTTATGTTATTTTTCAAGTCATGCACAGCTACCCAAAATGAAGATATATGGGCCAGCTCATGAGATTTTGGTACTCCTCGAATATGCGCAAAAAGCAATGTCCAATTTGGTGTATCCTGCGGTGCTAGATGTCAAAAGTGTGGTCTGATTTTTCATTTACATCAAACTTATGTGTACGCGAAGGCTTCGTTGCTCAACAATGCGATAAGTACAACGTACCAACATCTTATGTGCTGCCTCATATGTCTAGTGTTTGGCATGCAACATCATCTGCTACCCTACATTGTAAACAATTAAGTGTAACTTTACACCATTTTTGGTGGCAGCTGAACTGCCACTGGCCTTAGTGTAACCTTTCAACTCCTGACTACAACAATAACATAGACGAGTTCAACAATGCCAGCGCTCGGACTGCTATCGAGTGCTTTTTCTCTGAACGCAAGTGCTCGCCAAGGTGCTTGCAAGCGCTCGCGATTCAAGTTGATAGGTGTATCGCCCGAAAATCCAAGATGGCTACCAAAACAATAATGGGTTTTCGTGAGGGACTATACACGCAATATTTTCAGATTCGATTTTCGGAATGACGATGTATGTTTGTTTGTGTGGATATATGAAATGGAACAATTTAAACTGAATGTAGGAAGATGTGTGCTTTGATTTTCAACCAATGGGGGGATTTGATTTGTTTGTTACTGGGCGCAGCCATTTTTTATTGAGCGAGCGCTCGCTATCGTTCAACAATGTAATGATCACACTGACAAGGGCTCGTTGGAGCGCGCGCGCATTGTTTTACTCGCCTCAGGTAGAAGTTGTAACGTTTATTATTTAAAAATGCCGGACTTATACCGTTTTCGTAAGAATGTAAGTGTATGTTTACACCGAAAGGGGTGGCAGCTTAGCTGTCACCTCTTTTGGTGTTAACTTACACCTACTCGTACAGTGTACTTTCTATGTGAGAGCAGTGATGTGAGTCTTGCTGTTTGACTAGTTGATAAGTTCCAAAACCTCGTGTGTTGGCTTAATTATGTTGTACCATAGTTTATTATTTAGAAATACTTCTCAATTGTAGTGCTAAGATTTTTCATGTCCACGGGAGACGATTTCTTAAAATCAAGTCAATTATATCGAAGCTTGTTTGAGATGACGACGAAATTGATGGCAACAACTTGAGTATACTTATACCATGAACAAAGTTGGATACTAACAATGAGGCTTTACATCTGATTAAACAAAAAAGCTCTCTTTTATTTTGCTAACTAAAGCCAACGCCATTTCTAGTACATAAATCAGCACGTCATATTTCAATTGACTCTTTGCCTACTACTGTAGTGTCGTCTGCTGATAAACTTTGTAAACAGTTTGGGCCCATATCAGGCCCGACAAAACGTCGGGCCTGATATGGGTCCGAATCGTTGAACACACTGATGATATTCCTTAAAGATTTTTTTTTCAAAAACTTGATTTTGAAAAAAATCTGCAGACGAAAAAAAAGCATGTAAAATTTCACATTATGCAATGAGTTAATAACGAAAAGCGTCTGTTGCGAGCACGGCAGACGACTGCAGGAAATTTGTGACGTCTTTGTTGATTTTAGGGAGAAACAAGGCTTTGGAATCCCTCGAATTATTAAGAAGCAACAGAATTTGAGAATGCCGCCTGCTGAAAAATCTATGCGGCACTTTAAGGGTTAGCTGTCACAGACTTGAAAACAAATATAGTTTATTACAAACTCATTGGCATGCTTTCATCTGAAACACAATATCACTTTTCTTTTCTTTTAGAAAAAATAATTCCCTAACTATCGCAGCGTTTACCTTTGACAAGTAGATTAGGAGCTCTTAGAGTGACAATGAACCAAACTACCCCTTGAAAACTGATATACCGACCTTTGAGTTAGAATTGAATAAAAGAACGTAGTTTGTATCAATCGTAGTGCTCATTATATTTCTTATTTACTTCATTTTGAATTGCTTCTCCTGTCGCGTTGTATTGTGTTACACAATTTGACCAATTAAATTTTATGCGGAATTTCAATAAGAAAATCTTTGGGTTTGTTTTCAAGTGAAATTGAAAAACAAGATAAGCCAACCTTTCTGTTGAGAGCTACGTCAGAGTTTATTTAGATAATTAGTCTTGGTGTAGAAGGCACATAGAATTAACAAGGTTAAGACAGTGAGCATTAAAGAGACAGATTGGTATACCAACTTAAACTTGCACTTAATTTAGAGTGCACTTTGTACATTGATTTCAAACGCATTTATTTATATAAAGAAGTGGCAGTTAAATGGCAACCCATTTGGGTGAAAACTTACGTTTATTTTCTTTCTTAAGCAATACTTCAGTGATAAATGTTCAAATTAGAAAAAAATAGATAAATAAAAAAAATATTCTCAGGATCATAAAAATTGTACAAAACAGCATTTAACTATTTGAGCCGTTACATGTGATTTCTAACAATGTGGTATTTTGACAAGTGTAGACTCAGACGAGCCTGTGCAGCCTCCTTTTAAGCTTAGAGACTCCAAACGCTGTTCGGACAGTTGCTTAACAGTCATAGAATATTGAAGCGACTAGCAAAGGCTCTGATCAGACTGCGCGTATGCGCAGGCTGGTCTGAGCCTTTGCTGGTCGCATATATCACATTGTTGGAAATCTCATGTCACGGCTCAATTACCTACTTGTGTCGTCTGCTGATTACCTTTGCAAACAACAGTTACTTGTACCCAGATCTGGATCCAAACTGCTCGACACTGATGGTATTCCTGAAATAATGTTTCGAAAAAGTTGATTTAGAAAAAAAAAATAAGCAGTCGACAAAAAAGCATGAACTACTACCCAGTAGGCAAATAAGGTTTCATACTGCGAGCATTAAAAAGACAAAATGATATCAACACATTGCCAAACTCTTCCTTCATTGTATGCGCATGCCCATATTCTCTGAAGATCAACCTATCTGTTATGGCACAACACGGTTGTACACCTACCAAAACGGGGAGTGTGTGCTGAGGTAAAGAGTACTGTCCTGCCAGCCAAGAGTGACAGTGACGACCTTTTTTGTTTACAATGTTATATGGGACTCAGAGTCGATAGATCACTTGGTTATTAATCCTATCCTACACAAGAGATCTCTCGATTCGCGGTAGCTCGAGTGTAGTGTAGAAGTTAATGGTTTACTTAACAATTGCAAACAAAATATTTCGTCAATGTCACTTTTGGTTGGCACGACAGTAGCAAGCGGAAAAATGGCTATAAATAATCCGTCTTGGAGATGACAGCTAAACTATAACAATAATTATGCATTATAGTGTTATATTTAGCGATACCCAGTAGACTACAGTCTTCGGTCAGCAGTCTACTGAGTATCGCTAAATACTACAATGCACAATTGACATGTGATTTCCAACAATGTGGTATTTTGACAAGTATAGACTCAGACGAGCCTTCGCAGCCTCCTTTTAAGCTTAGAAACTCCAAAGGATTTTCGGTCAGTGGCCTAAGAGTCATAGAATATTCAAGCGACTAGCAAAGGTTCTGATCAGACTGCGCGTATTCGCAGGCTGGTCTGAGGCCTTGCTGGTCGCACATACCACATTGTTGGAAATCCCATGTCGCGGCTCAATTATTGATATCACAGTATGTAAACTGAAATAAACATCCTGTACCCGTCCCTCCTAGCTCTCGCCTTATAAACGCGAATAACAACACTCTTGCTTAACCAGTAGTCGGAAAAATGCGTGTATTTATTAAAATAAGGTACATGTATGTACACGTTTCGATTTATATTGTTAGCGATACAGACAATACACATTCGAAAAAGGCAAGAAAAGCCAATTTTTCTATTTTATTCCGTTTTATTCCAGGATTTTAACGGTTTCGTCCTTTGCATTTTGCTTTGTTAAAAAACGACTAGCTCACAGTCAGAGCCGCTCTGTGCCGAAAACGAGCTTAATTGCAATCGCCTCCGTCCGTCCGTCTGTCCCTCCGTCTGTCCGTCCGTCCGTCCGTCACGCTATCTCCTCTTAAACCATTGGACGAAATCCAAACAAATTTAGTGTGCGAGTTGCTCACATGAATTGGGCGTGCAACGGCACATTTTTTTGGCCCCGCCCCCCCCCCCCCCTGGGGAGGGGCCATAAGGTCAAATATCATTAAATTTCAATTACAAAGTCAATTTCAAAGATTTCTAAGCCAAACTTTGTGTGTCTTCCCACAAATGAAAGATATAAAACATATCAGACGGCATTTATATTCCGTCGCCTGGGTCATGCCCAGGATTGGGACTTGGTATACCGTGGGGGTTTGTTGGGGGGGGGGGGTTAAAGAATGTCCGAAATTCTACCAGATTTGGTGTGTGAGCTACTTACATGAATGGCACACGCAACGGCACAATTGTTTGGGTCGCCGCCCCCTGCGGCCTTGGAGGGGACCAAAAGGTCAAAGGTCAAATATCATTAAATTTCAATCAAAGTTTTTTTTAAACCATTCATTGTGTATCTTCTCACAAATAAAAATAGAAACATATTAGACGGGATTTTCATTTGGTCGCCAGGGGTGGGACTTGGGGGTACCAAGGGGGTTGTGGGATAAAAAAAAAATCTCCGAAAATCCACCAGATTTAGTGTGTGAGTTCCTTACATGAATGGCACATGCAACGTCACAAGTATTTGGTTCCCCGCCCCATGGGGCCTTAGGGTGGGGCCAAAAGGTTATATATCATAAAATCTCAATTACAAAGTTAATTTCAAAGACGTTTTGCAATAAATCGACATGCAAAAACAAGGGTTTTCTATGAAAGGTCGTTGGTGACTTCATACTTCACAGTTCATAGTTTGAAATAAACACGTTATTCAATGAATGGAAGACAACGGAAAGATGTTAAAAGCAAACATTGTGTGTCATTTCACTAATGAAAGATATCAAACATATTAGACGGGATTTTCATTAGGTCCCCTGGGTCATGCTCCAGGAGTGCTGGGGTCAAAAATTAATTTTTCTGAACATGGTCATGTGGCATATCAAATTAAAGGGGATGAGCAACAGACCAGGATAAACTGAACATTTTTACCCTACGATCAAACCGGTGACCTTGGGATGGGATCAAAGACCATTAGATTTCTTAGACAGCGTGGGGATTTACGATGGCGCGCCATCTAATGTGTCCTAGTTCTATTTGTTTTAGATCTGGTGGCCATTTTGTTCAGCGGAGCAGAACGGCTAGTACAATATTGGTATAGGGTATTATGAGAAACAATTCAGCGTTATGGAAGCAAGCAAATGTAACTCCAATTCATAAGAAGAATGACCCTTCAGACATCACAAACTATAGACCAATATCACTTCTAAGCACAGTTGGCAAAGTTCTTGAAAAAATTGTTCACAAATATGTCTTTAATTTTCTTATGGATCATGAAGTCCTAACTACTCTTCAGTCAGGCTTTATTTCTGGAGATAGTACTGTAAACCAACTTGTAGACATCTATAACTCATTCTGTAAAGCAATAGACGAAGGTAAAGAAGTGCGTGCAATAGTTTGGGATCTAAGCAAAGGTCACAAAGGTCTGCTCTACAAATTGCAAACAGTAGGAATAACAGGTCATCTTCTACAATGGTTCACTGATTATCTCAACAACAGGAAACAAAGGGTAGTATTGCCAGGGGTCTTCTCACATTGGACCGACTTAAAAGCTGGTGTGCCTCAAGGTTCCATACTTGGCCCTTTACTCTTCCTTATTTACATGACATTGTACGCAAGATTAACTCATCCATACGCCTCTTTGCGGATGACACTAGCCTCTATATCATAGTCGAAAATCCAATCCAAGCAGCAACTATATTAAACTCCGATCTTTCACAAATATACACATGGTATCAAACTGGCTTGTTACCTTTAATCCATCAAAGACCGAGTCATTACTATTCTCACGAAAACTCTTTAAACCACTTCATCCAACCATTTACATGAATCAGCAAGGAATCATCACTGTCGAGTCTCACAGACATCTGGGCCTAACCTTTACAAATGATTTTTCATGGCATGAACACTTAAACAACATCAAAACAAAAGCTTGGCATCGTATAAATGTAATGCGAAAACTGAAATTCCGACTTAACAGAAAATCACTACAGATCATCTGTTTTTCATTTATTAGACCGTTACTTGAATATGCTGATGTCGTATGGGATAACTGTACGCAATACGAGGCAAGTGAATTAGAGAAAAATACAACATGAAGCTGCACGTATTGTCAGTGGTGCCACTAAGCTAGTCTCAATAGAAAAATTATTAAAAGAAGTTGGATGGGATACTCTCTCTTGCCGAAGAAAAAAAAAATAAACAAATACTATTCTACAAAATGATAAATGGACTATGTCCTGACTACTTGTCTTCTCTCGTTCCCCCTACTGTTGGAAATAATACAGCATATAGCCTCCGTAATGCATCTGATTAAAAATACATACGCTCAAATACTCAGTTGTATTATAATTCTTTTCTTCCTTCAGAAGTACGCGATTGGATACTACTAGAAACGCACCAAGTATTAGCGTTTTAAACGCAGTCTTAATTCTACCCCAAATCAGGCTCCTTCGTTTCTATCTTGATGGCAAGCGCATTGGTCAAATTTATCATTCTCGACTGAGAATGTATTTAGTCCGAGAGCCCGTAATAGGTTTAATCAAGTGGTTGAGGCCAAAAGGTTTGAAGGTGTGTCTTTATGTAAAAAAGTTTGCTGAAAATCAAACTCTTAAAACAATCGGCTGGTACACAAATGTGCTATGCACAACGGAATACCCCGGGGTATGCTATATCTCAAAATAGCGCTAAAATATGGGTATCCTTGCAAGTTTATAATTTAAACCATGCAATATAAGCAGTAAAATGCAAATTTTGGCAGCAAATAATATATTATGATCAATGTTCAATATAAAATTAAAAATAAGATTTGCCAAGGACGCTTCCTAACTCTAAAAAACAGTAAATTATAAATCCCACGACAACTAATGACTTTAGTCTCTGGTTATTGGATGGTTTTTAATTTGTTTAAGCTTGAGCAGATTTATTATTCAATCTAATGTAATTCAATCATGTTGTCATCAACAATTATTATAGTTTCCAAAAAGGATACGGATAGAAGGGCGCCAAGAAATGCCATAATCACAGACTGCAGGCCAACCCATGGCACCGTGAGGAAGAGACACAAAGAAGGCATAATCCAAACTCTTACAGTACAATATATATGTATACTGGCGGACTTTAAATTACGCAACACTTACTTTCCTTTATATCTTCCAAAATACAGTTGAATGCAAACTTCCTTTGCTTCGATAATGTCATCATGTGTAAGTTTCATCAGCAAACACTTTAGTTTTAATTGTATAACTAAACCTGATGACTTTACTGCTCCGTATAAAAGGTCACTGAATTTTTTTTAAGTTGAGGAGATTTTAAGCCATCGAATGAAAGGGTACAAACAGACAAACGTCAAATAAGCAAGTGGGCTGTACCGCAGATCTGCCAAACAATATGAGAGTGATTCCTCGATGACTAACGAAGTCCATGACACAAAGAATTTCTAGCGATAAGGCGGGCTATTTCCATAAATAAGACGTTCGTTTTATTTTGTTGAAATAATGACTGGAGACACTAGGCACACTCAACAAATACGTATAGACGAGCCGTCTATGTACCCTTGTCCGCTAGTTCGTATATTTAAAACGGGTTTTCCTAAATGCATGTGATATCTACTTCGTTTTGATCTAAAATTTATTTTGAACATCAACTGTGCTCGCTATTCAGTAACATGTGTGGGAAATAGACCGTTTCACTAAGGTAAACAATCGTCCTGCATTTATCACGATAGAGTATATTTTTGTCAGATGATTGATGTCTTCTTTCGCTTAAACAACCCCTTTCCCCCCTAGACCCAAGACGCCCTTTACACATGTTGTATATTTATATAATGACGTTCAATTGTCCAAATGGCATCTTGGGTCTAGGGGGGGGGGCATCTAAAAACAAACTGAAAGGCATCAGTTTCATCTTTTTAATGACAAACATCACAATTTTAAGTATATTTCGTACGCATGCGCAGAAGGAATACTGCAAAGTTTTGGAAACCAGGGGCATTTATAACCTTTATAATTTAGTACTTTTACTTTTTGAAAACCTATAACGGATTTACTAAAATTCTGGTCTAAACCACACCCAGTATAAAGACGTAAAATGAGGGGTGGGAGTAGAAAGCGCAAGTTTTCAAGGCTTTGTAAATGATGAATCGCTTTGAAACGTATTTTGATGCTTACTTTAATTATTATACTACCAAAACAGATGAATTTTAAAATCATTAGGGGTATTTGAAAATTTAGCTTTTGTAATCATGCCAACTAGGGAAATAAATGTGAGGACTCCGTAAAACTCTTAGGTGTAGCCATTGACTATCTGTTAAACTTTGACCTTCATGTCTCAAACATCTGTAAAAAGGCTGCAAGACAAATTAATGTTTTATTACGTCTTAGCAAATTCTTGACGATTGAAACAAAAATTTTAATTTACAAATCGTTTATAAAATCAAGTTTTAATTTTTGTCCACTTGTGTGGCACTTTTGCTCAAAAACTAGCTCTGCTAAGATGGAAAAACTCCAATACAGGGCACTGCGATTAGTATTCAATGATTTCGATAGCTCTTATGAAACTCTACTTGAAAGAGTTAACATGCCTACACTTCATATCAGTAGAATTAGATTAATTGCTGTCGAAACTTTTAAGATTCTACAGAAAATGTCACCTGTCTATTTGCAGGACCTATTATCATACAAAAATTCTATTTACTCTTTCAATTATGACAACCTTGTAGATGTACCAAGAGTGCGTACCACAAAGTACGGTAAATCTTCTTTTTGCTACGAGGCAGCTGGTGTGTGGAACAGCCTCCCGAATGATCTTCGCAAAGTCGAAGATTTTAAGGAGTTCAAGAGGCTGGTCAACACATGGAGCGGCTCATCGTGCAAATGTTCAATGTGCAAAAGTTAATAAGTTTTATTTTGCGTTTGCTTATATAAGTTTTTTTTTTTATCCCAGTTTGCTTTTTACCTGCTTTGCTTTGCTTTGCTTAACTTTTATTTTGCTTTTAATTTTAGTTTGCTTTGCTTTTACGTAAATTGGAATGTTTTTCTCACCAATACTAGGCATGTGTTATTGGGTGCTCAGTGAGATGGTTCTTTTGAGTACCCACAACATATGTTTTTCTCACCAATATTAAGCATGTGTTGAGGGAGCTCAAAAGAACCATCTCAATGAGACGGTTCTTTTGAGTACCTACAGCAAATGTTTTGGATGAGAATTAAAATGGAGAAAATGGCTTTCCAATGCACGCTTTTATCTGGAGGTCTTATTTTTTGCGCCCTATCTAGGTTTACGTCTTTCGCCTAAGAGCCTTGAAACCAGCCATCATGGCGGTCAGGGTCTCTTTGAGCCCCGTTTATCCCACCTTTTCGAGTTTCGTAATTTCGTCCCCCTAGATAGATCGAAATAAAGGACCCTCTGTATGCTCATAACATGTAATTTTAAAAAAAGAAAATTATCAGTTTTTTAAAAAAATTTTTTTTATCTCTATAAGATTTTATTTTACATATGATCTCAATGTATAAATATCTGCGCTATAACAATGTAAATTATGTGATATTAACCCAATTTTCCTGTGATTTGTTATATGTTTTATACTTGTACAGTCTTTCACTTTGTTTGTCGGTAAAATAGCCTTGATGGCTAATGTTTTGATATGTTAAAATTGAATGCCGTCTTTAAATAAAGTTTCTTGTATCTTGTATCTTGTATCTTGTAAACGCCTTACCGCTAGAGCTTCTTTGATACTTCTCGTGTTTCTTAATTTAAAGACGTAGGGAATCTTCCACTGATAAGATTCTGTCACATGAAATAACTGACCCCTGTCTAAAAAGTTTTCATTTTCAATGCGTTAATTTCATTTTAATTGAACATTTTTTATATGTAACTTACAAATGAACGCTCTTTAATATATAACCATAATGCTTGTTTTGCCTTCTTTTTTGAGACATAAATTAAAGGTGCTATCCAAGTGTTGCGTTTTTAATGTCCGTCAGTATATATTTCAAGTTCCTATTCCTTCCAATATGAATAAATTATGCCCAGATAAGACTATGGTTTGCCTGGATATTGGCCCAGTCTATTAGTTTCTAAGCTGTGAACTCTATGTATAGCTAGCTATCACCACATGGCCAGCCACGACTGAACAGACTGTGCTGGTCAATATTCCACATAACTAATTGCATTATAACCCCATATTCCACTCTTTTGCTGAATCTAATAAAAAATGGATTAGTACGAAAAAATTAAGGGAGTATGATCAGTAAATACCACACTCACACACTGCAGACCAACACACGGCACCGTGCGGAAGAGCTACAAGACACCAGGAAGACAAACAATGTAAAGCAACCAGCTCTCTCTTCCCCATCAAGATGATTGCAAAACTAGAAAGGACACATAGCAATGTACAACAAAACATGGAACAAACATAGAACCCCAAAATGGGAGCAACAATCAACAACGAATCAACTTAACAGAACCGCCGCCTTAGAAAGACCAATCCCTTCCTTGTTATTTGTACGGAAAAGCAATATAGTGAGAACATCAGTATAGATGCATTTGACAACAATACTAGGCTGAAAAATTAGTTCACAAGTATGCTTAACATGCAAGACAATACAGGTATCAACTTCTACATTTTGCCAATAAAGGTCTAAGACATCTTGACGTGCCATTTGTCCATCAAATAATTTGTATCTGAAGCAGACTTCATCAATCCAAAGTACAGCTCACATGGCGTTAGCATGCTCAAACTGCCACTTATCTCAACTGAGATGTCTTAAATGATTCTGACTTTAAAGCTTGAGTAAATTATTTTGATATGCCCTGTTCAGGTCCAGATACATTTACCTCTCCCTATACCAAACCATGATCTGCTCTGGTAATATATTTAATTGATGGATATTTAAAAGTGTTACATGCAAAATCTACATGATTTGCACGTCTGACAAGACGACGAGACAGAGTCGCATTTGCTTGACCACCAAAAGTTGAAGGCTAATCTACATGAGAATTTACAAGGAACATTCCATCGACAATACAAGCATCAATATTTCTGGGAGCTAACTGAAAGAGTTGATTTGTCAGTTGATATTGGCAAAAGTCAAAGGAACGGGTGTAAGGGTATAAGCAAGCAACCTTTTCAGATCTAACTCTAACTATTAGCTGATAAAGTTAGCGGCCTTATGTTCTTTATCTTCTTGTATCGTGTCTGATGGTTTAGGGGCCAAACTGATATATATGGGCTATTTTGCGAGTTTGTTGCACCCCCAGGAAGAAAAACTTGGTTACTATTTTCAGTTAGGGACATAACTTGGGCCTTAGAAACCCATGTTTTACAAAGTTTTTTTTCTGTGGTCAGCTTTCTGCAAATGGCCTGTAATCAACGTTACCCTACTAACATTGAAAATAGTAGTACTCAAAATACAAGACTAATTGGATATTTTACAGAAATATTAATGAAATTATTTGAATTTTAAATGGTTGATCGTGTCATAAACATCAATTTCAGACTTCTGTAAGATGTATTTCTGCTCATCAGTGTTACGTACGTTACATTTTATACAAAATTGCAGATAATGACTTTAGAGATTGCATTTAAGAATGAATCGTGTCCCCTTACCCCAGGAAAAAAGCTTGGTTACTATTTTCAGTCAGAAGCCCATGTTTTTCTAAGTTTCTTCGTTCAGTCGTCTGTAAAAGGCCTATAATCAATGTTACCCCAATAACATTAAAAATACCAACAAATAAGACAAGACCAATGGGACATTTTCCAATAATATTAATGAAATTATTTGAGCTTTACATGTTTCAGCTAGACATAAATATCAATTGCAAACATCTGTGATATGTACTTCTGCTCTCCAGAGCTACTTATGTTACATTTCTTATGAAATTGCAGATAATAACTTAAAAGATTGCATATCAGAATGAGCCATGTTCCACAACCATAAATGTGTAATAAAGATTTCGATTCTAATGATGAATTTTCATTTTCACATATTTGAAGCAATTTATAAATTGCAACTGGCAATAAAGTGTAGTAAAATAAATATTTCAAGATGCTTATAAGCTTCTACTGGCGTACATACTTTATTTTCGTCCTTTTACATTGCACTGGGATGGGCACTGTCTTCTTTCATCTCTTTCACAATGAAATTAAATAGCGATTGAACAAACAGGTTTAACTACCATGGACATTTAATTTCTGCCATATATAAATAAGGTAACGTTGGTAACAAAATGATGTTTTGCATAAATGGATAAAGATAATAGAATTTGTGGAGAATAGACTCAATTTTTTGCCTTTGCCCGTCTACACGCAAGGTAAAATTTAAGTCTACTCTCAAAATGTTTTAATAACTTCAATTACAGACAAATTATTCTAAATAAACACTAATATAAGAGTTTTGTATGTTTGGTTCTGTTACTTTGATATGGTTATTTGCATTTTTGTCAATGGTTCATGGCAATATACATGATATTTACTTCATGATTCAAATATTGGACTGAAGATACCGTATATCAATCAAAAATTAAAAGTAAACATATCAAAGCAATATTTCCTGCATCTGGTGACAGGGCAGAGAGGATAGTGCGCGGTGCCTTCCAGAGAAGGGGCTTTCTGTTGATGCTACACAGAGAAGAACACATCTTAAAACTAATAAAGTTCTGGTTAAGCCTTCTTTTAACAAGAGCGAATGGGTAACAGATTTGATGATTAGCTGTTTTACAAGTTATATACTCTTCACACTAAATGTATATGTAAGGTAAGTCCATAACAATTGTAATAGCACACTGCCATTATTTTAGCTTAAATATATTTTCCTGCAAGTTGTGGCTCTTTTTGTTGTTTTATTTGCCAAGTATTTTATCAGGCTTGAAAAAAACTATGTTTGCTAAAAAGTGAGTATGACTAGGAAATGTCACAATCGCAGACTGCAGACTAACCAACGGTAAGTAGAAGAAGAGACACAGAGCATTTTAGGTCTTGACTGCATTTTGCTATACATGTAATCTAAAATTTCTAACTCATTTTTAAAGACTGCAAACATTATATCAACCAAGGTATTTATCAGAACAGAAGTTGCATGGTTTATACCCAAATGTATCTGATGTTTTGTAGATGTAGCCTAACCATGTTTTCTTGTATCCTTAATACATTTAATTTTCACTGTTGGCAATTACATTTTGAAAACAGTAACAACAATGTTTCATCTGTCACAATTGCAATCTTCTCTACTTTTGTTAAGCACGATTCTATTATATCATATTGCAATGCTTATTATTTTATTATAATATACAGCAATTTGGAAAGAAATTGTTTTGTTTGTTAATTAAGAAAAGTTAAGGTAAAGCCATACTCATAGACTGAAAAACATAGTATGTGGTAACACTAATTACAAAGCTATAAAGATATTTCATGGTAACATTAATTGCAAATATTTTGTCAGTTATTGAATCTTTTTGAAAGTCAATTTTCAGGAGTTACAACTTAAATCATAAACATGACACAACAAAATTAACCAACATGGTTTGAATCTCTGAAGCTCACAGATAAATTGTCAAATGATTGTCAGTTGAAAAAAGGTGTCACAACTAACACGCAGCTATTGGCTTTCTTACATTATTAATAATGTAGTTTTGTGTTGTTGTTTTTTGCACTGTCGGAGTTATTTGTAACAATTATATATGTTTGCACATGATCTATGAAATGAAAAGTATGAGACTTATGGTCAGCTTGTTGAGTTCAAAGATTTACTGAATTAGGCTTATTAGGCACCAAGCTCTATAGACAAGTTGTTGGGATTCCTATGGGCACTAATTGTGCTCCCCTGGTTGCAGATTTATTCCTGTTTTGTTATGAAAGGGACTTTATGATGTCTCTTTCTGATGATAAGCAGGCTGATGTTATTGATGCGTTTAACACTACTTCCAGATATTTGGACGATATTTTAAATATTAATAATGTTTATTTTGACAATATGGTTAGTCAAATATACCCTTCAGAGCTCCAACTTAATAAAGCCAATGCCTCTGATACCGAGGCCGCATTTTTAGACTTGCATTTGTCAATTTCTAATGATATTGTTTCTACCAAAATTTATGATAAACGTGACGACTTTGATTTTGAAATTGTCAATTTCCCATTTTTAGATGGTGATGTTCCTCGTTCTACATCCTATGGAGTCTATATCTCTCAACTCATTCGTTTTGCTAGAGCATCTAGCTATGTTGCTGACTTCAACACTCGCAATAAATTGTTAACTCAGAAGCTTCTTCAACAAGGCTATCGGTATCATAAACTTCGCAAAACATTTTCAAAATTTTATAGACGATACTATGATTTGATTTCTAAATTCCAAGTTGGACTTAAATCTCTCTTGCGCCAAGGACTTTCGGAACCTGATTTCTATGGTGACTTGGTGTATAAGTTGAAGAAGATTGTTGGCTCTAATAATTTTTCAGCGCAGTTCATTAAAATAATTTCCCATTATAAAAAGATTGGCTATAACATTAATGTATTGCAACAGACTGCATGCTTGGTAGTCAACCCAATCACGGTTGGCAACTTTGCTTTCCTCTTTAATTGCACGCCGGTGGGTCGGACTTCAGACTCTATGATGGTTCCGACTTAAAGACTTATCTATTGATGAGATGGTAGGGGCCTGATGCTTTGGTTGTTTGTCGGGCCCACCGGGGTTTACCTGTTGGATTTCTTTTGCTCCGGTATTCAGTTTAATTTACTGTTGAGTCCTTATCCTTGCTTTATCTCCTTGTTATATCTTGATTTATATGTTTTAGGAGATGATGCATTGATAAGTTAGGGGTCTTTCATGCAAACCAAATATCTATGTGTCTTGATCCACATCTGAATTAAGGGTGAGGTTGGCGCCGTTAAACCGGTTTAAGCCCTCCAGTAAAATATTTTACTGACCGTTCCAAGGCGGTACTTCTTTTGTGGATCTTTTATGTTTTTGTTCTGTCTTGTGTTTGCTATGTTTTGTGCACGTCTGTTTATATGTGCTTTGTGGTCACCTGCTGGGAAAGGGCTGACCTCTTGGCTCTCGTTTGTGGTGTCTTCTGTGAGTTTGTCACTTTCCCATTGGTATCCTGGGTCAGGTGTGGTACTTGATTGTATCGATTCCTGATCTTTGCACCATTACTTACTTTTATTGCATGCAGAGCCATCCGAAAATGTGAATAATACTGCGGATAACAGCTTGTAGACAGCATTTAAGTCATAAACTGACTCATTCCTGTACCCATTTGTCAATACTAACATTGTTTGAGGACTGTCTTTGTCTACAGTGAAAGGAAACCATTTCTATTTAATTTTAAGTGTAGTGCCATATTAAGATTACAAATATTTAGGACTGTATGTTGCAAGTTACAAGTGCTAGCTAATCTCGCATATTGCACTGGTTAATACATGTTATATGATACTGTTATATAAAGACAAATCTTATATGCAACAAATCACTGTTTCAGCAACCTGATATGGTTGAAAACAGATTCATCATATGTTAGGATGGCGAGCATCCCAACTAAGGGATTGTTTTCTACATCAAACAAATTGGAAAAATTAAAAAAAATAATTATGTTTGTAAATTTGTATTAGATAAATCTTTCGTGATGAAATTTCTCAAAACATGATACATGACCTCTAATTAACTGATGAAAGACTGGGTATACCTTGGAGCTGTCAGCTGATCCAATGCGGTGAATGACAGCTGCGTGCGTAGCATGTTTACGTCGTTGAATAACCTTATTAAGAGCCTTTGTCACCGATAGAACAACCAAGACACACTTACCCTAATAGGATATTTTCCAATAGTATCAATGAACTTATTTGAGCTTTAAATGTTTGACCTAGACATAAACACTAATTGCAGACATCTGTGAGATAGATTTCTGCTCGTCAGCATAACGTATGTTAAGTTTTATACAAAATTGCAGATAATGACATTTTAATTGCATACTGGAATAAAACATGTTCCCCAACCTTAATTTTATAATGTTTGTCTCTATAATAATGGTAAATTACCATTTTAACATATTTGCAGCTGTTTATAACTTGTAACTGTAGTGAAATAAATATTTGAATACGCTTATTAGCATGTAACTTGTACTGGCTTACTTTCTATCCTGATTTTATATGGTAACGTAATTTACAGGCCCATTTTGAGTTCGACAACAGGAAACGTAATGAAACACTCGGTCTAACATTTGAATCATGAAGTTGATATTATGTTTATTGTTATGAACCATTGGTAAAAAAATCTGCAAACTGTCATATCAAAGTAACAGAATCAATCAAAATTACAAAACCCTCTTGTTTTATTGTTTATCTAGAATAATTTGACTATAATTGAAGTTATTAAAAAAAGATAGAGAGTAGACTCAACTATAACCTTGTCGACAGGCTATTTCGTTAGGCTTAGGAAGAATTTGAGTCTACTTTCCACACTTTAGTGTTTTTATCTATTTATGTAAAGGACAATGCTCTTACCTACGTTAACTTTTATATATTAACATCAACAAACTACAAACTACCATGTGTATTAAATTATTTTATTTCACTGTGACAGAGATGAAAGAAGACATTATACATTCCAATGCAATGTAAATCAGGTCAGATAGAAAATATGTACGCCAGTAGAAGTTGCATGCTAATAAGCATATTTAAACATTTAGTTTGCTACCTCTATCGCCAGTTAGAGGTTATAAGCAGCTTTTATATGTAAGAATGGACATTCATCATTTGAAAAGAGATCTTTATCACATATTTAAGGTTGGCGAACATGGTTTATTCTAATATGTAATCTATAGTCATAATATGCAATTTCATAAAAAAATATAACATAAGTAACTCTGACAGGCAGAAATACACTCCACAGATGTCTCAAATTGGAGTTTAAATCCAGCTCAAACATGTAAAGCTCAAATAATTTCATTAAAACTATTGGGAAATATCCCATTATTCGTGTATTTCTGTTGCTATTTTTAAAGTCAGTAGGGTAACATTGATTACAGGCCATTTACAGACAACTTACCGAAGAAATCTTAGTAAATCATGGGTTTCTAAAGTCACAAGACATGTCCCTGACTGAAAATAGTGACAAAGTGTTTCTTCCTGCGGTTAGGGAACATGGTTCATTCTCATATGCAATCTAAAGAGTCATTATCTGCAATTTCGTATAAAATGTAACATACGTCACTCTGTTGAGCGAAAATATAACTCACAGATGTCTGCAATTGATGTTTATGACTAGATCAAACATTTAAAGTTCAAACAAGTTCATTGATACTTTTGTAAAATATTCTATTAGTCTTGTATTTTGTATACTACCATTTTCTATGTTAGTAGGGTAACGTTGGTTACAGGCCATTTACAGAAAATTGACCACAGAAAACTTAGTAAAACATGGGTTTCCAAGGCCCCAAGACATATCACTGACTGAAAATAGTGACTAAGTTTTTCTTCCTGGGGGGTGCAACAGAACTCAAAATGTGAGATTTGGCCCTTACACTATGAAGTTTCCTGACGAAGCACTGCATGCAATGGTTTTACTTTTAGTCTGTGAATAGGTTTTTCAAATTTAATTTGTCACCATAAGGGAGCATCCTGTATAAAACTCTGTATACCATTGTTGTCGCTGTGTCTGAGTTGCTAAAATGCTCCCTGCAATATTCCCAGATATAATCTTTCCTGTGAAATGCAGTAGAGCTTTTTATCTCGAAAGTCTGTAAGAAAAGAGTCCATAGTAGTCCCAATCCCAGTGATTAGTCTGTTCAGGTCTGCATTGTCACGCTTCATTGGGCTTGATGTCATCTGCATTCTCTTTCAGTCCTGACTTTCAATTAAATGGCTTACAAGCTCATATAGTACAACCCTAGTCACTATCCACTTCCTTCTTGCACTCACCGATTTACTGAATGATGCCATCCCCTTTAGCCTGGATGGAACATTGACATTACCTGCTCTAAATTCAAGTCCACAGGCGTCAAAAAGCGGTTTGTTTGCTCGTCGGAAGGACATAGCCCCTGTCTCGAACATTGCACACGCAGATGGGTGTGCCTCATCGCACAGGAGCTTGAAGTTCGGTCCTTATATCACCTATATAGCCTAAAAACCAAAAGCTCATGGTGTCATTACGTAGTGACATTGTGAGCTTTTGGTTTTGAGGCTATAGGGGTGATTTAAGGATCGAACTTCAAGCTCCTGTGCTCATCGCTGTAAAGAAGCTCTAGGTGATATCTCATCATCCATTGAGCATAATTAAGACAACTTGTAGCAAAGAATATAATTGCAATTTGTAATTGCAGTATTCTGAAACCAACCCCAATCATATACCCGGCCTTTGAAAAAAGCCCTAGCCTACACTACTGCACATAAAACCCATTAAATTCCGTTAAAAGCCCATAAAAATGTCATTAATAATCAAATTCCTGTTAAAATCATCCATTACTTTTTGTTTCTTAAAATTAATGGTTTTGTGTGTTCGGTCATTAATATTCATTATAATGGCCATTAATTCAGCGGTAACGGCCATTAAAGAGCAAGTAAAATCATTATTTTTTGATTAATTTACACCTTCTGTATTATTAATGACCATTAAAAGAAATAATGGTCCATTAATTTTCGTTTTGTGATGTTTTAATGCCCATGAATTTGCATTCTGTAATGGCCATTACAAAAAGTAATGACCATTAAAACCTTTCGTGTCTATTGATGGCATTAAAAAGTAGTAAATTTGCATGTTTGATATTTTAATGGCCATTAAATATATAAATATGCAATTCATTAGCATTAGAAAGCAGTGAAATATCTGGAACCAATATTTATACGAAACAATGTGCCATTATTTAAGTGGTAATGGCCATTAATTTAATTCAAGAGCAAGTATGATCATTAAAATACCATTAATTTTTACCCTTGGTATGAAATGATGACCATTAAAATTTAATGAGCCATTATTTTCTGTTTTATGGTGATTTAATGCCCATGAATTTGCAGTATTAATGGCCATTACAAAAACTAATTGCCATGAAAACCCCATTACATGTCTAATAATGGCCATGAAAGATGTGTTCATGAATTTTAAATTACTGAAGTTGGGAGATCAATATTTTCATGGCAATTAATTTTTGGGACTGAACATCTTAACCCTTTAATTTTTTAATAATGGCCATCAATAAAAAGATCAACAGAGTATTTGATATTGTCCATTATTTGTACACTCATGTAAAGGTTAGTTTTTAACATTATCATTTTACAGCCTTCAAAACTTGCTGCACATTGCATCCATAGGTATGTTTGTGTAATGAAGAGCTCCACCATTCAGTGCTTGTAAATTAAAATCGCCACATTTCTTGTTTCATGAAGAAATTGCCTGTGTGATTAAACTGAAATTTCAGGAAGACAAAGAAAATTACCTCGAGAAATGCTGTAGGAAAATGAGTTTTAAAGGCAAACTCTATTAATTTCATCGAAAATCATAACAAATCCTGGAGAAATGCTGGAGAAATTTCTCCAGCATTTATCCAGGAAAGTTTAAAGCTTATCAAGGAGATTGTGGGCCTTTGTTACCTTTTCAGACACAAACCAATCTGCTCTCCTACCAAGCATAGCTAGAGCCTGGAAACAGGATTTAGCAACTGCAAGAATACATAGGATATAGGAAAATATGCATTTGGGAGCCATGACCATGCTTTATTGAAATAATGAAATCCGTGATACAGTGAGGGGAGTTTTAATGAGGTACACTGGTAATCAATTGGTAATCAATTTTAAACTTGTAGCACAAACATGTATTCTATGGATCGCGCATTTGTAGAAATTTTGTGCATAATTTAACATTCCAAACAGTTCTATAATTCTAAGTTATGTATGCTACCAAACCCTGCTTGTCCATCAACAACATGTGCATTACTGCTTCTGAGTACAAGCACAATCACCATGGAAGCGGGAACCCGCGAGGTGCGAGTAGTATGGAGATTGAAATTTTCAGTCAGGCGTCTCATAAATTTAAGCACTACTTGGTTAGCAGGCTTCGACCACCATGCCTATAAGTCTGAACAAAGAAGAGAAGTAATAAAAAGAGTTAGTGTATTTTTGAAGAAAATACAAAATCCAAAGCCATTAATTTAGCCTAAATGAGTTTTGAGAAGGATTTAATGGCCATTAAAGTTGCATCTAATGGATCTAATCTAATTTCATGCCAATTATTTATCCAAACTATTTATTAATGGCCATTAGTTTTGAATTAATATGGTTTTCTTTATATGTGACTGTGTCCTAAGAAGGATTCAACTTGGCCAATAACATTTACACTCAAAATTCATTTCCATGTAAAAGAATGCAACATTTCTCAATAGAATCAGAAAGAAAAAAATACTTTATTCTAAACGCTCTTGATGAGGCTTCATTAAGACTGTTGGTGTGCCTAATGTGTAAAGCCATTTGATCATGTCTTAGACTTTACTTATTGGATATATGCTGTATCATTATCATCCCCTTTAACAAATTTCATAACGTTTCAAACTATGTTTTTATGTCACAAAACCGAATATCCAGATGAATTAAGTTTTCAAAAAAACAACAACAACATACCAACAGGTAAATGCTATATGTAACAATGGGATAGAATTTGACAATTATAATGAGAAGTACACAACTTAATGTTTAAAGATGTCTCTAAAATCGTGAAAATACCATACTTTATTTTTACAATTATCTTAATAAAAAATTTGTTTTACTTTCTGACTGAGAAAAATGATCAAAACATGCAATAATTCTAATAAACACATTTAATGGCCATTAAAATCACTTAAACAAGAGTTGCAAATTAGAGTAGCTCCCCTTGAAAAATCTTATTTTTTCACAAAAGATTAATATGATATACAAAAATGATTTAAGACTTATATTTTTTCTGAAATATTATATTTATTAATTTATCAGAATTTCTGATCTCTATTATTAACATACAGCAAGGTTGTGCCCTAAATTTATCAAAATGTATATGTGTTGCATTCACCAATGGTAATTATATTTTCATCAATATATAGAAGGATTCAGAAATAAAAAGGTAACATTAACTTGTTAATTGGCCTGTTTATCTCTTAAGATGACAGGGGACTTAAACCAAAGTCCAGCAAGATTCTTGCTTGTCTTTCCTGCTTCTAAATGAGAAACAGGAAGCAGCACAAGAAATAGAATCTTGAAAACATTGCAGTGGGCATAAGAGAAAATTAATGACCATTAACATATTTTTATTAGAAATTTGTCATGCTTATCTAATGGTCATTAAATTATGCATTTAATGCCCATTAATATGCTGTTGATTTAAAAGAATGATGCCCATTATTTTCTATCCAATATACTAATGGGTAATTAATGCCCATAAATTTGTAGTTACTTTTTCTGTTATAATGGCCATTAAAAATAAAAAGCCATTAATAATGGTTCTAATAATGGCCAAAATTTTCATGGCCATGAAAAATAGACCATATTAATGGGCATTAAAATTAACCAGCAACAATTTTAATGGGAGGTTTTAATGGCCATTAATTTTCACACACTGAAAATAATGCTTAAATGATGCTCATTATTTTTTTCAATTAATGGTTTGAGTTAATGGTATTTTGACAGATTTTCAGTTTTGAAAGTGCATTTTACCATTAAAATTAACCATTAATAGGACCATTTTAATGGGAAATTTTGATGGGGGCCATTAATGGGATTTTAATGGGAGTTTATGAAGTAGTGCTATTCATATACTTGATTTCACAGAAAGTTGACCAATTCATATACTGTTCTTTGAATTTACATACCCTTTTATATCCTCTGTGATTTGTAAACAAGTTCAAAAATGCCCCTCATCACGAAAAAAACCTGCGTTATGTATACCTGTGGGCGCTGAAAAGGGGGGCTATTCGGCACGAACATCTGTACAATATGTATATATATATATGTATATATGTTTTAAAATTTTTATGATGCCGGATCTGTTGAAAAGAAGATGGATCTCTACAATATCCATGTATATAATCCAGAAGGCTGCTGTTTTATCGTGTTCCCTGACCTAGTTAGATCTGTGTAATGCACATACCTCTCCATATATGTCTTGTGACTTTTGGCGTTTTGTGGCTCTTCCTCACTACACGGTCTTGTGGGTTGGTCTGCAGTCTTCCTGATAATACTCACTTACTCTCTACTTACTTTCTTCATACTCATCCATATTTTTAATTAAGATTCAGCAAAAGAGTGGGATAGGGGTTTTACGTGGGGTGGGGGTTATTATGCAATTCCTAGAACATAAGTCATGTGGAATATTGACCAGAACTGTCTGGTCAGTCCTGGTTGGCCATGTGGTGCCAGCTATACATATAGTTTACAGCTTAGAAACTAATAGGGCTGGGCCAATATCCTGGCAAATCATAGTGTTATCTGAGCATAATTTATTCACCTTTATAAGAAAATGACTTGAAATATATCTATATTGTACTGTAACAGCTTGGACTATGCCTACGTTGTGTCCCTTCCTCACGGTGCCGGATTGGCCTGCAGTCAGTGCTATTGGCATTTCTTGGCCATACTCTATCATTTTTGAAACTATAATAATTGTTGATGACAACACCATTGTTCTAAATAATATAAGATTGAATTATAAATCTGCTCTAGCTTAAACAAATTTAAAATCGTATGTAAACCAGAGACAAAAGTCATTAGTTTTCGTGGCTTTATAATTGCTATATTTTAGTGTTAGAAAGCTTTATTGGCAAGTCTTATACTGTTTTATATTAAACATTGATCATTTCATATTGTTTGCTGCCACAATTTGCATTTTACTACTGATATAAAATAGGTAAAAGTATAAACCTGCAAGGGTACCCCCATTTTAGCGCTATTTTGAGATATTGCATACCCCAGGGGTATTCTGTTGGGCATAGCACTTTTGTGTATCAGCCGATTTTTTAAGAGTTTGATTTTTGAATTCAGCACACTTTTCTGCGTAAGAACACACCTTCAAACCTTTTGGCCTCAACCACTTGATTAAACCTATTACGGGCTCTTGGACTAATTGTAGCTCTCTTAATCACCACCTCTTTTCAAAAAACATCATTGACAGCCGGCTTTGCATTTGTTGTAGACCAGAAACTTGTAAAGACAAAAATGTCCCTAAGAAGAGGGATACTTATTTTACCACTGTTAAATGAAATTTAATGTTTTCAGTAGATAAAAATCCCCTTGGTCCCTACAATAACCCTCTGTTTCAAAGCTGCTGTAAATATGGAAGATAAACACCCTTTAAACCTTGTTTCATTTATGTGTTAAACTGCTCTTAAGTTGTCCTGGTATTTAACTACGCACCCGCTGGCATGAACTAAACTACTACGTATAAAATTATCGAGGTTTCATGCTACCTTTTCTAGTTTGCCATAGAAAATAAAAAAAATTGTCTTAAATTATGTCCCAAACGTATGTCTAACTGTATGTAGTGTTTGAACACATTCAATAAAATTTATTTATTTATGTAAAAAATATGCAATTCAAACCACTTCAGCGGGAGGACAAAAGTGAATAAGTAAGCACACAATTTTTTTTACGAGATATGCTTCCAAGCGATATATAAATAATTATCAAATATATTTTGGGGCAATAAATGCAGTTTAAATGAGATTTGAAGAAAAGAAATCTATTATTTTAATTTCAAAATGGGGGGTGCCCTAATCTACACGCTTTAAAAATCAATAACCAGTATTCTTAGATGACCACCACTGCTTCTGAGGTCTACACCGATGTTGTATTATTACATAACCTCAATATTTTTCAATCCTGAACTTTTTTGATAAAAATATATAATATTTTGAAAAATATTATTTTGACACGTTCTTGCTGGGCTTCCGTAGAAAGTTGACTGCTCTGGCGTTATGCAAGTCGATCTAGTCTGCTATACAGTGGTTTCAGATACACCATTGAATTACCTTTGCAACAATACACAATCCAGCTGTATACCTTTCGGGTGCAAGGGTAAGCATTTTTTCTACCTTGGTTCCCCGACTATAAACTTTGAAATGCTTTGATTTTTGTCGGATTCAAAAGATCACAAGTCTCCCATTGATTTATTTACATTGTAAGAAAATAAGGAATATATTTTACTTGAGGCAAACTCAACCAATAGCGACACTACGTACAATTTAAACGTTCTGTTCTAGGGTACGATTGGAGACGATGAAACTGTTAAAGACACACATCAGGTAAGCCTTTCCCTCATCGGAACAAAAACAAAATCATTCATTCATACAGTACCCGTGCGTTTTGTGGCCCACACTTATTACTCGTTCTCAACCCAAACCGAAACTGAACCAAATACCGAAAGTAACCACAAGCCAATCCAAATCACCTAGCGTAAGCCCTAGAACCTTATATAACAAACCTAAACCAAAATAAAATCACAAACGGGCAGAACTATACCCAGAACCGAGCCCCATACTGAAGATAGTCTGACACAAACTAAATGGTGAACCGAACTGAACTCGAGCATATCCAGTTTCAATGCTATTGTAGTGGGGCAGATATGTGAAAAAATCGTGCACTTTATGATAAAAGCATGAAACTTGGTACATGGCCAGATTAGTAATTATCAAAATTTCTGAGGGTCAGTGCCAAGCCAGAAATGCACCTTGACGGCCGCCATCTTGAATTTCAAAATGGCGACCTATTTTCATG
Source organism: Loripinus fragilis (assembly GCA_964019695.1). Taxonomy (NCBI): domain Eukaryota; kingdom Metazoa; phylum Mollusca; class Bivalvia; order Lucinida; family Lucinidae; genus Loripinus; species Loripinus fragilis. The sequence continues at coordinate 24,083,520 of OZ026516.1, forward strand.
TAATGCCTGTTATGTTGGGTATCATTTTGCAATAAACTTTTATTTAAAGCTTGTGCAAGTGTGAATTTTAATAGTAGAACATTTGTAATTATCTGAAATCACACGTAGATTGGCATATTATCCAAGATGGTGGCCATTTTATAAGATGGCCGCCATTTTTATATGTTACATCAAGCTTGCTTTATGAAAACATCATAGAATGAAGTTAATTCAGATTATTGCATCAAATTCAAGCTAGTCCAAGCATAGAAAAGCTCAAAATGTGACTTTGTTATTTGTGAACAATTTATAAGAGAGCTTTGATACGATATGGCATCCAAGATGGCTGCCAAAGAAGAATAATGTTATGGTTTTCGTTTTTTATACATTAATATATCATTGAGATTTGTATGAGTGAAATTTGCTTTAGTAGCAATGAATGTTCTTTTCTTATATATAATATGTAATTTTGAAATTTTCTCAACTGTTAATTCAAGCATGGCATCCAAGATGGCCGCCGAATAGTATAAAAATCCTATTTATTGGCGATTTTTGCTGTTCTTTCTAAATAAATCTATACATTTTTGCTATTAGGCTTTTTCGACATCACAAGCTAGGATGTATAATGCTAGTGAACTGTTCATAATCAAGGACGTATTGGAAATATACACTCAACAAAAACAAAACAATGAATGCATGTTTATTACTACCTGTCTTGAGTCAAGGACAGCAGATGATCATAAGGTTAAGAAGTTTACGGAGTTTCTGCCATGTACATTTGCAATGTATGACTGCAGGCAGCTCGAGGATGTTTCTAGCGTAGAGAATGTCCATATGGTTACAGATCTCCTACCTCAGGTTTTTATCAGGTGCTATCACCTCCATCTTCCATCATTAAGTAGTGTTGTGCCACAGGCATTTGGTGCACTTTAGCTCAAGGGACGACTTTAATTGTATATGACTTCATATTATTATGTTCACATTAAGAGCCTTCTCCTACCAATACTTCCATGCATCCAATTTCAATAGCAATTCCTCCATGGACTCAGCCATGATCACCGGATCATATTTGTACAACAGCATTTATGTGCAGTCTGTTCTGAATTCCGTGATTAGAGCCTCTTACTTAACAATTAAGAGCAGGGGAGTCAGAACATAGCCAAGATGAACATCAACACCAAAAAACTTCTCACTGCGACAATTACCAACTATTGCCCTGCTTTTCATGTCCTTGATCATGCCATTCATTAATCACACCAACTACATGTTGATTAAAAGCATGCACACTAGCTACCTGCTGTCCTTCTTTATGTTGATGAATGTGACGTAGAATGGCTTGTTAGAAGTCAGGAGCAGCTTCTTTAGCTGGCTTAAAATGAAGACCACAACTGGAGTGCCACCATAGCCTGACATACATCTGCACTGCATCTCGTCAATCTCAACTCTCTGCCTGACATGTCTCTCCAATATGCACTCTAACACCCTTATCAATTGCTTAATTATCTTCAAGTCTCTGTTCAGAGCACCCCCTTTGCCGATGTTCATACTGTCAATTTCACTCTGTACTAACACTCGAGATTATGTTGCAGATTAGGTCAAACACCTCGACTTTGCCAGTTTCCCAAATGCATGTAGTCTATATCATCTGGATGACAATTGCTGATGTCTGCTTTGTCAGAACGCATCCTGCTAATTGTTTTTGTGATAATTCCTGTACTGATCAGCTGGCTAGTCCTTCAACTGGGATTTACTCTGGGATGCCAATTGCATTCCAAAGAGTTCGGATTTGAGTTACTTCATAATGCTCTTTCAAGGCTTCTTTCAATGCTTCTTCACATAGCGACTGTTGGCCTGCGTCATTCCAGACATGATATTCCCTTTCTTGCTTATAAACTATGTAAAATCATAGCAATGACCAGAAACTAATACAATCAGAGCTAACATTCTTCCTACAAAATCAAAGTGGGGAAAACTAAATATACAGATAGATAGTATACAGTGGTGATGTAGCTCTCCCTTTGAAGGCAGTTACTAGGCGACCGTTACATAACCAAAATCATTCACATGCATGTATATTAAAGTACATACAAACCACATTTACACCAATAATAATAAAATGAGAACCACAACAGCGCTACTACCTTAGAACGATTTATAGGACGAATGTTTAACTAGTCAATGAATAACCACAGTGAACAATAAATCACGAATAGCAAGAATTGATACAGCAAGGGCAAGGATTCGACTGCATATGCGGTAGGGGCACCTAGCTGAAGCTCCATGGGCTGTAAAAGACAATCACTGTAAATACAGAGCGAAATAACATCATCATTTAAAAACCCCACATACCTAAATAGACAAAAAGCTTTGGTTTCAACTAACTAGATTGAAGAGGTTTTTGGACTCAACTATTATGGAATCAAATGCCCGACTCACTAGCAAGCATTTGGTGAGGGAAGCTTTGGCTATAAACTAAGATGTCTGCAACATTATATATTGGATTGACTTCAGAATAATATAAACTTTGATTACTTTCAAGTAGATATGATAGTGCCAGTTACATCATCAACACAACCTAATAAGGCTGGCTGCAGCAAATACGTCATTTGACAAGATAAAGTTGAAAAGTTGATGTGTGTGAAAACGGAGGGTTGTGGTCTAAGTACATTTTTTTTAAAAAATTGTATACAGTTTTAGGAGACATATAGCCTTTTAAGCCTATGTTAAATTGATGAGAAGGAGAAAGGTCAAAAAGAAACTTTGATATCTCTATTACAGATGTTATAGGATTTTCACTAACATCTGATGCAAACAAGTAATATTTTATGCAACGGCAATTCTACAAAGGACAGTTTTAGTTTGCTATAGGTACAATAATTCTTTGTATCTCATTTTGATCATATCAATTTTATATAGAACACACATAATAGCAACATCTGTATAAGTGTCTAAAACCAAATTTGGCAACCATCGTGGATGACAGGTTGGATGTCCCCTTTACTATCCTAATTCATTAAATATAATCATTTCTTGAAACTCATTTTCATAACTTCATACAACCTTAAAATATGTACCTATAGAAAGTAAAAATACGTTTCCTTTTTTTCTAAAACTAAATACAAAGCCATCTTGAATACCATGTTATAATAAGTTAAAATAAAAATAAAGTCTGATAAGTTCGTCCCTTGTTTGTGTAGCTATTTCTACTTAATTGCATAATGATTTTGCATGGAAATTCATAATTTGTCAAGTTGGTATACCACCACTATTGAGAATGCAAAATGAGTTTTTGTCTGTTTGATTTGATTCTTTACGTCCCATCAACAATCTTTCAATTAAACAGGAAAGTGTCTTCCTTGGTTGAACCAGTACTAAGCTAGGATAAAATAGTCTTGCTCAAGGACCACAACACGTAGACACCAGTGAGGCCCGAAGTGGTGGCCCCTCGGTCTTGAGTCAAGCACTCTACCATTGAGCCACTGAGCTCCCTTTGGATGCAAAATGTGACAGCCACCTTGAGACTATGTACTAAATCTTGTGTTTTCTAAGTCTAAATGACAATTTTGAGGCAAATTAGTATGATTGACTGCAAAATAAGTGGAAATAAATGAAGACAACAAATTGGCTTGCAAATGAATGAGATTAAGATAATGCAATTTAAAAATAGACTGCATATTTTGGAAAACCAAGATGGCGGCCACCTTATAAATGGTGTCCATAAAACATGTCTACTTTGATAGCCGTCTTGGATGGTATGTTTTATGCTCTCTTCTTTATTCAAAGCCATTAAATAAAGTTATTCTTTAAAATCGTTTGCATAAATTCAAACTACATTCTTCCAGTGCCAAATGAAAGCAGATAGTATGTTATGATTTGCACATTGGAAGCCATCTTTAATACCATATTTGAACAATACACAACAATAAAGCCATGCTGATAAATTAGTAACTTGTTCAATGGGACTATTTCTACTTGTTAGAAGTAATTTGCATCAAAATTTATAACTTTGTAAAGTTCTATAATATAACTGCACTTTTTAGTTATAAAAGTGGCGGCCATCTTGAAAAAATACAGCCTCAATCCTGATTTTTTTTAAATTAAAAGATGATTTTAAGGTATTGAGATATAACTGATGGCTATTTAAGTAAAATTAACTGAAGAAAACATGATGTTTGCAAATAAATAATGAGATTATAATGAATAAGTTGAAAAAAGGCGGCCATTTTGGAAAAACAAGATGGCCGCCATTAGAGGGCATTTTCGGCGTGGCACTGACCCTTATTTGTTTTGTTTTGTTATCAACTAGCCATGTACCAAGTTTCATGCTTTTATCATAAAATGCACGATTCATCTCAAAATTGTTACATATCCGCCCCACTATTGGTGGTTTGTGTGTTTTAGTGGATATTGGAGTTAAGGTGTTCAACGAAGGTTTCGAGTTTTTCAATGGAGCATTTCGATGACTTTCGTGATTTTGGGCATTTTGATGAATTGGTTGGTTTTTGGTGTTTTAATGGACTGAGTGCTTTTGGGTGATTCAATGAACTGGCTGTTTCGGAGTGGGTTGGAGTGTTATAAAATTTTAAATAGAAGAGTGTTTATTAAAGGCTTTTGCGCAAGTACCAACATGACACGTTCTGGTACAATGTTTTATGGCGTGGGTATCTTAAAGTAGGTATATATGCTTCTATTAATGGGAATACCCACTTGAGTCTAATCCCTTGGCTTTGACTTAATTTACTTTCAGACAAGATGCTTCAAGACTCAGGTCATTATTTCAATGAAATCCTTCTGGAGCATCTCTTACTTAGTTAGCGAGACATACTATGCTAATGAACACAAATTTGTAATAAGTTTAATTAGCTTTTTGCACGCTAGGTAATGTCCATGCTTTTGTAATCGTCTGCTGACTGTTTTCAAAATTGGCTTTTTCGAAAAAATCTTTAGGGAAAATAGTTTGGATCCAGATCAGGACCGTCGTTCTGTCAATCCTAATCTGTGTCCAAACTGTTTGCAAATGTTATCGACAGAAGAAAAAAGTCAAACCTCAATATGTCTTAGCTTAACAAATACGTAAACGGTTGATTCCTGCGATCTATAAGCAGAAAGAGATAACGACCCCTTTGCAAGCAATCCGCCATATTTTGAAAGTATTTTGAGGGTTGAATTACCTAATGCGACGTCATTAACGTCACAACTTCAATGATATTTTAAAAATTATGAGTCTCATGAAAATTGTTTTACCAAAAAATATTAACATTTGGAGTTTAATAGTGTGAAAACGTGTCGATGTTATCTTTTAAATGACTATCTGGCAACTTTCTGATATTGATGGTATAGAGTTACCTGCCCATTTTACACAATGACACTACACTTTTTTAGAAGTGCCAACACCTGAATTTTGAAAGTATATATCATAAGCTTTAATTTAAGACCATTTTCCTCCTTTCGAATAATGGGTGTACTTTTCTCCTTATTTAAGTCATAATTGAAACTCATACACCAGGCCCCGAGGTTATAAAACATTTTTAATGCTCAACTCAGCTGTGCACGAAATTTATCCTGCTCATAAATGTTAAAATGCCAATTATTAGCATGGTAACTATAACATCTGAGAATTAAAAAACCTCATCATTTGTCGGTATATTTAATTTTTATGAGCAGTTGAAATTTCGTGCTCAGTTGAGTTGAGCATGAAAAAAGTTTTATAACCTCGGGCCAGACTCTAATTACTCATCCCAAGAACAAGACATTATGGAACGTACCACATGCATAAATGTATTGAATCGGGACTGTCCGTCCAGTTATAGAGTCAGATATGCGCACGTGTGCAAGGAAACGTCCGTGCTGGTTGCTTGTTTGATGAATATGGCAGTGTCCCCAACGTCCTGAAAAGCTCACCAATGCTTTAGATCTCCTAAAAATTGTTCAACTTGGTAAAACTCTATCTACATGTAGTATTATCAATTGGGCAGACTTTGTAGGGCGTTCATCCCCCTATATCACATACTAAGAACCAGTCAATGGTTCTCAGTTTTGTTCTGAAGAATTTTTTTGTAGAGTTTTAATTTCAAATTATAAAACAGCTTATTGTATGACGTCACGCCTGGGAGTGATATAACGCCATGACATCCATTATGATGTTGCGTAAAAGATGCAAGCTTTTGACATTTTTACGCCAAAATGCGATTATTAAGCAATTTTAGTGTCATATGACACTAAGATCTAACATTTGTGCTCCTGTATTATTGAATTTATTTAACTCATTGCGATAAGCGATAAAATGCTCGGCAAGCCGCGCATTTTATCACTTTTCCCAACTCGTCAAATAAATTCAATACAACATGAGAACTCATGTAAGATCCTTTTTATATATGAGCCACAACATGAGATTTCCAACAACGTAGTATGTGCGACCAGCAAAGTCTCAGACCAGCCTGCGCATACGCGCAGTCTGATCAGAGCCTTTGCTGGTCGCTTGAATATTCTATGAATATTAAGCTTCTGACTGCACATCATTTGGAGTTTCAAAGCTTAAAAGGGGGCTGCGTAAGTTCGTCTGAGTCTACACATGTCAAAGAGCCACATTGTTGGGAATCACAGGTCGCGGCTCAATTATGCCCTTAAACAATGACGGTTTCCTATCATCCTCTTGAATGTTTTCAATGTAAAGACTAGATGCTGTGAAAATGTTTCATGGGATTATCCTTTTCAAGAGTCATTCATGTCAACACCATTCTAGAAGAATTAGGTATCAAGATAATCATTGAGTCATATATCAGACTTGCTTTTAACAAACTACTGAGACAGATTGCTCACGCATGAATTTACGACTCTCAAGTTATCACTTTGCCTTATCCACTTAGGCCAGCTCACGACAATAATGGTATATTCTATAATTTGTTGAATGCTGGGTAGTTTTCCACGCGTTTGTTGTCGTCTGCCGACTTTTTTAAACAAATAACTTTTCCAAAAATTCTTTCATGAACATTATCAGAGTGTCAAACCGTTTGAATCCAGTTCAGGATAAACGTTCTGTTGCAGCAGACGACAAAAGTTGCCCTTAACAAGGAAAGAGTTAAACCATCAGAAGTGAAATCATTATCAAACTACTGAGACAGATTACTCACGTGTTCACGAATCTCAAGTTGAACGAACCCATTCGTCTCATATGTGGCTTCCAACTTTTAAACTTGAGATGACAAAAAGCTTTTGATTATAAACAAGCTCAGAAGTGCACTAGAATTGGGATGACTATATTCAATGTTCATTTGAGGTGGTATACCATCGTACATACGGTTGGGATCGGGATCATCCTGTTTTATAGCTCCCCTCACATACCACATAAGACTAAATTTCCGACCTTATATCTGATGATATACCTTTCAAAATGATCCCCTAAATGGTACATGTACTTATCGCCAAGGAGGATTGTTAAACATATTTGTGCAGCTATCAATTTGGGAGAAATTTCTGTGTTTTGGTCTGAAATTTCATTATCAAATTATCTCTTAAAAGACCTAAGGCAAGAGCACTGACCAGCAGAATAAAGAATGGCCCAAATAGCTAGTTCAATTCTAAGTTAAATATCTAGTTATGTAAAAAACATTATTAAGAACAGTATGTGTTGCTTTCCATATGTTTTTCCCTTGTAAATGTACTAGGCCAAACAAAGAAACATCACATATGAAAATTAAAAATATTGCGTGAAAAATTTGTGTGACAAAATTTCATCTGCTATCTATGTTTTTCTATTTTGCATGCTGCACATTCTTCCAATTGTTTTATTGAGCTCTGTCAATCCAAACCAGTGTACAGACCGACTCTATATTTTCCAGTTTTTCACATGCACTCATTGCATTTAGATTAACACATGTACTAACTGCTGAAATCTCTGGTCCAACATTTCAAGCGTTTGAAAACATTTTAAAACTTTGGAATTAAAGATTACATATTGCTTAATTATGATGCCCAGATTGACACCTTTGGAATGCAAAAGGGTGACAGGAATGTTACAAGGTAACGTGACGCAATTGGTAATAGCCCAACAATTTTGATTCAATGTCAGGTCAATAGATTATCTTAGAAATTGTTTCTGACAAACTGGGACTGTGTCCAGGATGTCCCTTTGTAATGCCGTGACGTCAAGATCAATACAACTTTATGTCTGATCTGCTCCATCAACTTAGTCTGGTGAAAGTGACAGCTAGGACAACCCCAGTATTTCATAACCCAGAATCAGCACTCAAACTGTGAGATAGTATTTGCGAGAGATTGGTGTAAGACCCCTATATATTTTTTATGTGTTGTTTCTTTTTTGGCCTAGTATAAGTACTTTGGTAAACAATGAAGTCCCATTATTAATAAAAGTATGGTCTATTGATAACATTTGATTAATAGAGGAAGCCTTCATTAAAATGGGCTTCAGTTGCATCCATGGCTTACAATTTTTGTTTGGTTTGTTGTTTAACATCCTAGACAACGGCTATTGTCATGTCGAGACTACCAGTTAACCACACACTTTTGTTCCTCAGTAAGTTTAGATTAATCAGTTAACCAGTATTAAGTGGGCATACTTTTTTCGCCCATGGCATACAGATAAATACAATAAGGATGAGATTATAAGAATCTATCATGAGTGTTAGAGTAAAATAGAAAAATCCGCCCCAAGGATCGCAGTTTGTCATCACGAGGTTTGCCGAGTGATGACAAACGGTGATCCCGAGGGATGGATTTTTCTATCCTACCCTCACACAAATAATGGATTCTTTTTCTTGCTTACAACTGTTTTCATTTATTTATTTTAAAATAAGCTTCCAGAAGTCCCTGAATACGCTAGGATGCAATTTCACATGATGATGTTACTTGACGTCCTGGGTGAGATAGCATGGGTAAGATTGCAGGGTAAAACCTCAGATATCCTTATCCAGTGTGTAAGAATGTTCATTATAAATTTTAAGGCGTCACATACTGGGCTTTCTAAATTATTAAGTATTTCTATCCCTAAATAGTGTTTATTCCTAAACATTCAGTGTAACCCTGATGAAATGCCACATTTATAGACATATTGTTTCAATGCCATCTATTGGACAGATTAAATACTTCTTCAGGCCTGAATGTCATCTGCATATATCAGGGGACCGAGGCTCTCGTATCTATTAAAATTGTCAAATATTCCAGTTATAATATACTGATTTATTAAATTCACAATCATATAAAAACACCATCATAATTTATCACATATTATGCAAGTCATTTGAGATACATCTATAGAAAAAAAATATCTCCAAAGCTTGCATCCAGTCCTCAAAGTTTTGACCTTGTTGATATTTTGTCAATTATCAGTATGATAAATACAAAATCCGAAAATTTTAATGCAAAGAAAATCTTTATTTTTTAGGATTTTAGCTTGTACGAGTAATTATAATATTTCATATTCATGTTCATTGAAAAAAGTTTATATCATCTTGATCAGGTAACACACAGCCATTTCTGCTCAGCTACAAAGACTAAGCCTCAAAGTTATAAAACTTTTTTTCATGCTCAATTCAACTGAGCATAAAACTTTAACTGCTTATTAAAACTAAAATGTTGATCTCTTGCTTTCAAGCTCCCAGATCCTGTATTTATCATGCTCATAAATGTTTAAATGCCAAAATTTGTTGGCATTTTAACAGTTATAAGCATGATCAATCTCATGCTAAGGTGAGCTGAGCATGAAAAAATATAACCTCAGGTCCAGTTAGGCTGGAAGAAGATTATTACTATCTCAAACTAACAAACATCACCTTGCTATGAAATTGTTTCTGTTCCCTTCAAAAAAGTAATCTGATTCCATATAACCTAGCAAATAACCTGGGATAACAGTGGCTCAGTCGGTAGAGCATTAGACTGGGGATCAAATGGTTGCTAGTTAGAGAGTCACTCTGTTGTGTTCCAATGCAAGACCCTTTATCCTCTGCTTACTGCTTAGTACTTGTTCATTCCACAAAGACAGGAAATTGTCCCAACATGACTGAAAAATTGTTGACTGGGATGTAAAGCATCAAAACAAGCAAAACATAGCAAATGACTTTCATAAATCATTCTAATATACCAGGGTAGCATTCCCAGTACAATTTATATCAGAGACACACATAAAATTAAAACACTGGTGGGGTGTTCATAACTATACAGAATAAACCATCAATATGGGTGAAAGTTCGGAATTTCCAAAATCCTGAACTTTTGAAATTCAATTTTAAAACTTGCAGGATGGCTACAAAAATGGATAATTTAAAGTTAAAATGATTTATTTTGTTTAGATAATCTGAAAACTAATCAAAGAAGCTATTATAATCTCCTTAACTCAGCATTTTGAGGCTGACTTTCTGTGGAAAGTCAGCCTCAAAATCCTGAATTCAGGATTAATCCTAAAAACTTTCACCCATGCATTAAGTATCACAGGACTCACATTTTAACAATGTTTAAACATTTTTCAAATCAAATTTTAGACAAAACATACATATATCACAGCTTGCCTTGAGGTTATATAACTTTTTTCATGCTCAACTAAATTGAGCATGAAATTTAATCTGCTCATTAATGTTAAAATGCCAACAATTGTAGGAATTTTAAAATTTATCTGCAGGATAGGTACAAAATCAAAGTGTTTTCACAATTAAACATTTTTTTTTGTATTTTAGCTTTAATATATAGGCAGCAGAAATTTAATGCTCAGTTGAGTTAAGCATGAAAAAAGCTTTATAACCTCCAGGCCTGAATTCCTTTTAATATGAATCTGAACACGAGATTTTGTTGCCTATTGCATATGTGAGCAGAAAAGACTCCCAGGAGCCTGTGCAAATGCACAGTCTGGCCACCAGAACCTTCACTTCTCTTCTTGCATACACAAAGTATGGCTAAAATGAACTGCTAGCTATAAAGACATTGAGGTGCCAGTAGACCCTGCTACAACATGGCAAGGATTTTTGTAGCCATCTATTTTCTGAAACCCCAATCAATTCTCTGGAAAATGGGACTTGTTAGCACTCTGACCATTTTCTTTTTTTATGTGGTAGCCTGTTGATTAAGTTACCTACATGAAATTTTATTAAATGTACAAAAATCGTCATAAAATATACATTTGATACATTTTTAATTTTTGGTTTATGACAAAATTAGGCAATTTATCCTTAGATAATATCGCTTTTACCATAAAATCTTGTGATTTCTATTTCAGTCTGAACTTACAATTACATATAAGTAACATATTTAACACACTCTGAAACAATAAAGCCCCCACAGCCAGAGTGCTAATAAGTTGCATTTAGTAGCTTAGGGTACTGGCTATCAGAAGATACATGTCTACAAAAGTCCTCGGCATGGTGCACCCTTGCCATATACTGCTTCATAGTCTAATACTGGATTATTGAACATGCATCTTTGAAAAATAATTACACATAATGCATGTGTCATTATCATATATCTGTTATTATAAACTATGCTATACAGCTGTTGTGATAATTCATGTATATGTGGGCCTAGTATTAAGAAAAGGGAGCAACAAAGGTGCAGACCAACCAGCACATCAGCCCAGTCTGGTCAGCACCTTTGTTATTTGCTTATTAAAAAGTATTACAGTTAATCCTGTCTTAAGTGGCCACTCAAAAGAAGACCAAAAATAGGTTTTCAAGACCAATAATCGCTCAATGCAGGTCAAAAGTAATGCAGAATGCTCCTGTGGAGCATTCTGCACTACTTTTGGCCTACATTAAGCTAGCACATGGCTTTAAGACCTTTGTTTTGTCTGGAGTGGCGGCTTAAGACAGTGTCCACTGTATATCTTAGCCTGCTACATACAAACTTCGATATTTTAGCTAGTCTTGTTAGCTCAGTAGGCAGGGTTGATCTTTGATCAGTCAGAAACACCAAAGACAGGTTACTTGCATCAAGGCGCATATGATAATCTCTACTCCACTACTTGTTTACCTGGCCAACCAGGCTGATAGCTTGAAAACATGCAATTGACACAGAGAGAGGTATGAGATGTTGTTCAATAAATGACCTCTGAGCTAAACTGTGTTGTTAAATTTTTGTTTGATTTAATTCTTTACGTCCCATCAACAATCTTTCTGTTATGTAGGGATGGGTCTTCCTGGGTTGAACCAGTACTAAGCTAAGATTAATGTGTCTTGCTCAAGGACACAACATAGTGACGCCCCTGAGGCTTGAGCCAGTCACCTCTCGGTCTCGAGTCATGCAATCTACCACTGAGCCACTGGGTAAACTGTGTTGTGATGTATCACTAAAATTGTATCAAAATTATTCTGTTCTGCTAACATTTTTATACGTTAAATGTCATAAAACTGACCTGGAATATGTGATAAACCTACATATATGATGACAAGGTTTTGGTTATAGCATTTAGTTTCAACCCTTAACCCTTCACTCTATAGGCTATTTATAGATCATGACATCATTATCTACTTTTAGATAACATTGAAAAAAAAAATAAAGAACAAATTAAGTAAAGTTTGAACAATTTTGAAAATATTAAGGAAAATGGAGCATTTGCTCCATTTTCCATTATATTTTCAAATACGTTGTATTTCAAAGGCGTCAAAAGGCCTAATTATAGAGTAATGGGTAAACCATAATCAGCCCACAAGCTCAAGCTCTGATGCTAATAATGGGTCTAGGATTGATACTTTTGTCCATCACTAGGGCCCCTTGTGATAATATGTTATCTCATGGGCCAGCCCATATCATTTCTTCAGGTATCCTGAGCACATGTACATGTGACAAAATAATACTGTACAGAGCCATATAATGGAATGTTTAAACAAATTATGCAATATATAAATTATCATCTTAGCTAACAGATACTTTGAATAAACAGTGTAGTACATATAAAATACAATTATGCTTGATACAACTGATTTATCAGATTTTACATTGTAAATATAGCATATTTATTTGAATTTGGCACCCGTCACATCCATGACAGCAAAATTGTTGAGCGAGTCTGAGCATGTGCGCAGTCTAACCTGAGCTTTCAGATATTATAAAAGTACAACAAATTTTAATGCCTTAAGAGAAAATCTGTGGGTTCTTCCATCCAGACTGTTATAATAAAGTTAAGATGGTTCATTACCCCTTTGTATACTAATGGATTCTTCCATTTGGTTTGATACAATTAACTTTGGATAGTCCATTGTACATATCTAGGGGTGTCAGGTTATAATTTTCAAAAAAGTTTGCATTCTTTTGTCTTTTTTACCTTTACAAACAGTGTAGACCCTGATGAAATGCAGCATTATGCTGCATTTCATCTGGGTCTTCACTGTATACAAAAGTACTCATTTAGGGGTTTCCCAAATACAAAGGGTTAAACTGTAGGGTGAGGAGACTAGCCAACAAACTCTGTCAGTGAAAAGTATACTCACCCACCAAGGGTGGTTTATTACTTATATTTACTGGCATCACAAACAACAGGGTTTCTAATTTGCATATTGCATCTACCCGTACATCTAGTATCTTGAACCAACGCATTATGATACATGTGACTGCGCACCACAGCAATACATTTTTGTGATCTTTGCATGCTATTGTTGTCTGTTGATTTTTTTTTTCAAAATTAACTTTTTTAAAACATTCCTTCAGGAATGCCATCAGAGTGTCAAACAATTTGGACCAAGGTCAGGTCAATATTTTGTCTGGCCTGATCTGGGTCCAAACTGTATGAAAAGATTATCAGTAGACAAGACTAGCAGGTAAAGAGGTAAAGGTCAAAGAGTGAAAGTTCTAGATTACAGTTAACTCCTGACAATGATGATCTCTTTTCCAGGGTTCATACAGGCAAGTTTGAATAAAATTCAAGGACTTTTCAAGGACTTCTAAAAGACTTTCTTACAATTTTCAAGGACTAAATGTTTAGAAAAAATCCTGATTTAAGTGTTAAAATTCTATTTCGAAAAATGCTAGACTGCATTACTAAAGATATTAGTTATAGAAAATTAGTATAAAATTATAGTGCCTTTATTTGGTGCAGCATATGCTGCACCAAATAAAGGCTCCACAATTGTATACTGAATAAGGTCTCCAAAGACATTTTCAAATACTCCCGAAAATGGTAAAATTCAAGGACTTTTTAAGGCTCTTTGAGAGTTTTTTAAGTACTTTTCAAGGCCAACATTTTATTTTCAAGGACTTTTCAAGAAAGTCCTGTATATTCAAGTACTTTTCAAGCCTGTGCGAACGCTGTTTTCTCATAGTAAATGGTACAGATCCTGATAAGATGCCACATTATGTGTCATCCCATAGGGGTCTACACCATTTGGGCCTCGACGCGAGAAAACCTGTCTTTGGGAGCTAGTGAACAACAAAAGCAGAGACCAGCCTGCGCGAATGGGCAGTCTAATCAGCGCCCTTGTTATTGGCTTATTTGAAAGTATCATATCTAGACTTGCTACAAGTAAAATTTCATTTTTCTAGGTAGTCTCTGAAGCTGAGCAATCTGGTTTGAATCTCACTCCCTCAGAAACCCCAAAGACAGGTTTTCTTGCACTGCGGCCCATTTGTTAAAACATGTATAGGTTTCCAGTATAGAAATAGTTATGGGTTAACTCTTTGCATGCTAACGGTGACTTTTGTCATCTGCTGATAACCATTGCAAACTATTTGGATACAGACAGATCAGTCGGTCCTGATCTGGATCCAAATCTTTTGACACTAATAGTGTTCCTGAAAGAATTTTTTTAAATACTATCATGTAAATTAATTTAAAAAAAATCAGCAGATGACAGAATATCATAAAATATTACTATCCAGCATGCAAAGAGTTAAAAGAGATAATTGAGCCAGTGCATGAGATTTCCAACAATGTGGTATGTAGGACCAGCAAAGCCTCAGATCAGCCTGCGCATATGCGCAGATGCGCAGTCTGATCAGAGCCTTTGCTTGTCGCTTGAATATTCTATGACTGTTAAGCTAATGAATGAACATTATTTGGAGTTGCATACCTTAAAATAAAGCTGCACAGGCTCGTTGGAGTCTACACTTGTCGAAATGCCACATTATTAGAAAGCGCATGACATGGCTCATTTGTCAAAACATGTATATGTTTCCAATATAAAAATAGTTAAGGGTTAAAAAACTATTATTTTTCACTCAGATATCATCTCTTTCCTGGTACAGGTAAAGGTTTGCTTGTGATGAAAGGGAAGTTGTACTCCTCTGGTAGCCCTATATGTGACTCCTTATAAGAAGAGTCCCAACTAAAGGGAGACAATCCAGAGCCCAGTGTGGGTCCGCTTATGATGTCAGCTTCCAAGTTAAGAGCCATAGTGTAATCAGCTACCTGAAAAATTAATCACCAAAATGAGATGTCATGTGCACCCAGCAAAGACTTAGATCAGCCACGGCATATACTCAATCTGATAAAGGTCCTCCAGTCAACCTAAGATAATGCAGGTCCTAACCTACCCAAGGAGTTTGATCAAACTTAGCAGTTGGTCAGGCTGATCAGTCTTCACTGGGTACACAGACTTCATTGACGGTTTTGTCATAGGTCCAGTTAAGCAAAAATTTAAAGTGATCAATTCCAATTATTTTCTTACCCACCAATTTTAACATGTGTTATGGGTGCTCAAAAGAACCGTCTCATTGAGACGGTTCTTTTGAGTACCCACAACATATGTTTTGGATGAAAAATAAAGAAAATAGTTTTCCAATACATACTCTAATCTGGAGGCCTGTTTTGTCATGAGGTGACACAAATGTAAAGGGCTATTCCAATAAAATCTAATATATAGTATATGCTACTAGCAGATGGCTACATTATTTTTATGTGCCGTGGGTTGGTGTTGGGAGGAAAAAAAATACATTGAGGGTTGCATCATTGAAAATTACTTATTCCTCTTAGGCTGTGTTTCAAAATAATAATATTTTGTTGTGGGTTGTTAAACACCAAAATGTTTGATTCTTTTTTACTCTTTCCAGTCAGATAGTTGTGCAGAAAAAATGAAAATCCATTATAAATGCCAAAGATAAGAGTGGATGATCCAACGGTGGTAACCCATGTTCTGTAATAAGGCACTAAATGTGCTTTTTGGTCATACTTACACTCAGGTTTTCATGTAATGTAAAAAGCTTAATGAGAGCGCAGTGGCTCAGTGGTAGAATGCTTGACTCGAGACCGAAGGTTCGAGCCTCACCGGCGTCACTGCGTTGTGTCCTTGAGCAAGAACATTAATCCTAGCTTAGTACTGGTTCAACCCAGGAAGACCCTTCCCTTTATAACTGAAAGATTGTTGATGGGACGTAAAGAATCAAATCAAACAAACAAACAAACAAACAAACAAAAAAGCTTAATTTTCTCAGACTGGCATCAGGACTGTCAAGAGTGCATACCGAAAAACTAATTTTATTATTCTCAACCGAGAAAAACTAATGTTATTACTTCTCAACCGAGAAAAACTAATTTTATTATTTCTCAACTGAAACATATGTTGTGGGTACTCAAAAGAACCGCCTCTCATCGAGACGGTTCTTTTGAGTACCCACAATATATGTTTTGGTTGAGAAATACGAAAAGCAGTTTTCAGTTACACACTCTTATCTGGGGACCTGATTAAATGGCACAATTTCAAATTCCACCTATGTCTCTTTGTAAGAGTTGTTTAAATTTTATGTAGATGTATTGCCAAAAATTAATGTCAAAACAATAGCTGGCTAAGAAAGATTTTAAATCAGGCTTATTGAGTTGTAAAGCAATAGCTATTGATTCATATTAAATACATGTAGTCAGAATGTTTCTTGAATGCCAATGAGGTGCCGGAATAATCCAAATAAACATGGTATCAAACACTAACACACAAAAAATGAAAACAAGGTAGTAAAATGTGATATCTAATCTATATAATGGTATAGCTGCATCTTCCAGCTGGAGGAAATTTTGTGGCCTGCTGAACAGATTTGCAAACAGTTTGAACCCAATTCAGGCCTGACAATATCTCTCGCCTGAGCTGGATCAAAACTATTTGGCAATCTAATGGTATTTCTGAAAAAAAATGAATTAGGGAGTCTTAGAACAATTCCACAAACTTACAAGCACACAAATTTACTCATCATGCAAAGAGAAATTTACTCATCATGCAAAGAGAAATTTACTCTTCATGCAAAGAGTAAAAAATTAAAACAAATGAAAATCAAACTTATTGTATAATTAAGCTATGCATGTTTATTCGGGCACCTCATTGGCATTCAAGAAACATTCTGACCACATGTATTTAGTATGAATCAATAGTTATTGCTTTATTGCTTATATAATTAAGCTATTGGGTCACTGTATAGGCAGTTATTTTGATATTCATATCTGGGTGTGGTTGAGCTATTTCATCTGCTCATGGAGATAGATCAACATTCAGTTTTAAACCGTTTTTCACTTTCTTGCTTTTGGATCTAAACATTTGACAGGAAAATGAAACTTTTAGTCGAAAACTATTCACACCATTGCCAAATAAGCTGTTTTAGCAAGGGGGCATAAAATCAGAGTTTACATTATGTGAAATGTCAACCTGTTAATGTCATCGTACTTGTGAACGTTTGTCAACATATATTTTTGACACTATGAAATAAAAAGTCCTTTTTCTTATAAACTGTGAATCCTCAAAGTTTATTGCTAAACTTTTTTCCCTCAGTATAGCACTAAGGAGATACATACCTTTGTGTCATAGCAACCAAAAGGACCAGGATTAACACTCATCAGATCTCCACGACAACAGATAGAATTGCAAGCATTATCTTCTGAGTAAGGATCCTTTTTATAGTCTGAAATATAAAAATACAGTAAAACCTGTCTTAAGCAGCCACTCTCAAAAAGTCCAAAAGTTGGTTTTCAAGACCATTTATCACTTAATGCAGGTCAAAAGTATTGCAGAATGCTCCAAGAGGAGCATTCTGCAATACTTTCGACCTTCATTAAGCTACCATTTGTCATGAAGATCTTCATTTTGTCTATTTTTGAGAGGCCGCTTAAGACAGGTTTTACTGTTACCTAAGATTAGAGTGGTTCTAGGTTGCCGGTTTTCTTCATACTCAACATAATTATGTTGTGGGTATGTACTCACTGGAAGCATGTCATCTTATCCTAGCCAGACTCCATGGATGTGCAGGCTCATTTGAGCCTTTGATGGTTATGTCATCAGTCATAAAAATGCAATAGCTGACACATATAAAGAAATAGTACAAGTTACTCCATCATGCAGTCTATTTTACCTATTTTTTCTGGAAAATAAATTTGGGTATTTTATTCAAACTTGAGACATTTGAATGAAATGCTAAAACCTATTTACTGAGAAAAGGTAAGAAAGCATTTCAAAATGATGACTTAAAAATTTCAGCATGCTCAATCACAGTATGTAAACTGAAATAAACATCCTGTACCCGTTCCTCCTAGCTCACGCCTTTTACATTATGAATTACTGCACTCGTGCGTAACCAGTTTTCAGAAATCGTGATGTGAGAGTTGTTGGTACAGCTGTAATTGCGAGGGCCCTCCTATTAAAATTCATTTTTCCATAGATCTAAGTAACTGTTACAGTAACAACCATGTAATCATGTATACATGTGATTGCCAATTCCACTAAAACCGTGCAATCTGGCATTTAAGCTTGTTTTCGACACAGAACGGCTCTGATTGTGAGCAAGTCGTTTTTTTACAAAGCAAAATGCAAAGGAGGAAACCGTTAAAATCATGGAATAAAACGGAATAAAATAGACAAAATGGCTTTTCTTACCTTGTGCGAATGTGTATTGTCTGTATCGCTAACAATATAAATCGAAACGTGTACATGTACCTAAATACACGCATTTTCCGACTACTGGTTACGCACGAGTGCTGTTATTCATGTTTATAAGGTGTGAGCTAGCGGAGGAACGGTACAGGATGTTTATTTCAGTTTACATACAGTGTTAATGAGAATATTTAAGTATAAAATACCAATATATGGATAAACCCTTGTTGTGCTGAATATTTTTACATTCTACAGTCCTTCCCATTCTTTATCCTGTTCACCTGCAGCATTCCAGCACATGTTAGCATGTATTTTCAAGTGAAGTAGAAAATAGTGTAAATCCTGAGTAGATGGCTTCATCACCAGGCCCCGCGATTATTAAACTTTTTTCATGCTCAACTCAACTGAGCACAAAATTTCAACTGCACATAAAAACTAAAATACCAACAAATGTAGAAGTCTTGCTTTAAGTCTCTCAGATGTTGTATTTATCCGGCTCATAAATGTTAAAATGCCAACAATTGTTGGCATTTTAACATTTATTAGCAGGATAAATTTTGTGCTCAGCTGAGTTGAGCATGGATTTTTTTTAACCTCATCAATGCCTGGTTCAGCAAGATAAAGGATAAGATATTAACTAAATTTCAAAAAGTGGCAAAACATACTTAAAACTTTCTACACACTGAACATCATATGATTCTACCGTCAGCTATAATTATGTGTATATGGTCAGTTATCTATATTTAACTTGAACAGGCATACGAGGGGGTTAAATATGTAATGAAAACGCATTCATAACTCCATCCACAAAAGCGCTATGATTCTATACTATATGCCAAACGAAAGATCAAATTCTGGCCTTTCAAATGGTGCATCAATGTTTATTTTATCTTTCTAACTTATTTAGTTAAAACTTTTAAAAATACACTCATGAACACTGTATGTAGTTTCATCCAGGATGCAAAGAAACATTTTAACAAAGGTTTGAAGGCATGCTGTATTTTCTAAAACAAGGTTTTAACAAATATGAATCGCATATCCTTCGTTATCGGACTCTATTCCTTTTACCTGCTAAAATGGCGTTAACTTTTGACCAGTACCAATTTCTTGTGTGACGGTTTTATTACGTTGCCCCTCTTACGTTGACGTCGTTTAAAGTAAGAGATGTAACACTTACATATGCACGGTTGATGAAAATTGGCATTTTGGCTTTGGATCAGGACAATTTTTACTGTATCAAAGTTTGAATAAGTACAGTGCATAGGCAACAGACCAGTTAAACTGAAAACAATATCTAGGGGGATCTCATCTGAGTGGTTTGCCATTTTCTTTACCTATAATTTTATGGTCTGAAATTGGCTAGCCTGATTATTTACATTTCAATATGTGTAAAAATCTTCGCAAAATGCATACCAATGCAAACATTGATGAAAAAACGGTTTTTGCCTGATTCATCTCAGTGTAAGTCCGGAGATGGCATTCTTTTAAGTGATTTTCTTAATCAAAATAATGTAGTTAGAGGACACTCTATGAGCGAGAAAAATTTGAACATTGCAAAAATGGCTGTATTACTTGCTAATAAACACCATAGCGACCAGAAGAAATGTTACAAGCGATTTTTACATATATTTTTGCTATATATGTGATCATTCACTTAAAAATGACTATTTGAACTGAATGCCAGAGAAAATGGCATCAATGAGGTTTTTAAACACCCATAAAGTACTCAGTGTTTGCTTTTAAGAGAATACTTACATTTTCATAGCAAGCCTTTAATGACCTTTAGATTTTGGCAACCATTCATAGCCTCATCAAGACATAAATTTGATTGACAGCTGCCAAGCTCACTTGCCCGTGCAATACCCTCGAACATCTAATTTATTAGCCAGAAGTGACACTGGTGTTGTGATTGACAGCAAGCCACACCAGAGTCGCATGTGCAAAATAAGGCTCTTGTTTGCTCCATTGGCTGTCTGTGTTCACACTGGCTGTTCCGCTTTTCTGTTTTACACTCTAACACAACCGTTAATTTTATTACATATTAAATACAAAACTGTTTTTTATATCAAATACAAAACATGTTTTTTTTTCCTAAATTATAAATAATTTCTCTATTTTAGGAATTTATAATAAAATGTAAATATAAGCAATAAATTTGATTTATGGCCCGTTCATGGAATCATGAAAACTTAAAGCCTCTTGCAATTTTAACGTAAATTTCAGGCTTCACTTACTTACAAGAGTGAAGAGACCCGAAGTATTCATAATTCCATGAACATTCTAAAAATTGAATTCATTTCTCAACCCTTAAAGTGCCACCTATAATTTGCAGCAGACGACAATTTCAAATTTTGCCGCTTTTTCAAAATAACAAACAAGGCATGTAATTCATGAGAATCATCTGCTGGCAGACGATTCTCATGTATTTTTCATTCCTTATTTTTGTTGAAAACTAGGAAAGGTGTCTCAAAATTTGTCGTCTGCTGCAGTAGTGATTGGCGCTTTAAGAGTTAAATGTATGTTTACTATTTAAAATACCCTAATCACACTTTAGTTCATTAGCCCTTATAGTAGCACCAATCACACCTGCTACAGACAACAAATGTTACAATATCTTCCTTGATTTCCTGGCAAATATGGTATGAAATATCAAGCCTTACTAACTTGTAAGTTTACAGAAGCAACAAAATTTGAAAAAGTCAACAGCTGCAAATTGGGGCTCGAAGCGAGAAAACCTGTCTTCGGGGTGTTGAGCACAACAAAGACGCAGACCAGCCTGCGCATCTGCGCAGACTGATCAGGGCCTTCGTTATTCACTTGTTGGAAAGTATCATGTCTAGAATTTCTATGACCGATGTTTCAATTTCCTAGCTAGTCTCTGTAGCTAAGCAGGCTGGTTTGAATACCACTTTTTCGGAAACCCTGATCTGGTCAGAAATTGTATGCAAAGGTTATCAGCAGATAACAAAGTCGCAACAAGCAAGGAAAGAGTTAAGGGTTGAAATTTACAAAAATATTTTTACCATTGTATCTCATTATTTTCTTCATGGTGGGCATATCCTTGACAGTGGCTTGATCTCGGCGGAATATTTTAGCTCTGGGAGCCAGCTGGTAGGAGAAGTCGGTTCCATGTTTCTTCACCACCTCAGGATACCCACTGCGTTTATAGATTTCATCGAAGAATGGCACATTATATGATGGCCAGTAACCTAGAATGATGACCAATTCAGCAAAATTATGTTGCTTTTTACTTTTGTCCTGCTGAAGCCGGATTTATCCTTTTCTAAAAGCACTGTAGATCCAGATCAGCTGGCTTCTGAAGAAGCCATCTGATCAGGATCTACAGTGTTTTCCATTCAGATAGCGAATCAATGCAAATAATGAAATCATACAACTGAATAGGGTGCAAATCATGGTTAAGTACAGTTTATTAATTATCTATCAGTACAAGGGTTAAAGTGAAGATTTTTTAGTGTACCATCTTTCTTCGATGATTCCCCCAAATAATATGCAAACAAATAAGCCTAAAGAGAAAACATTACTTTTGACAACTAAGGCCGGTTAACCCTATCAATGTAGTGTCTTGCAATACTTATCCTAAGTTTGAACAACACAGGTTCAGATAAACAACAATTTTGAGAGTTTGTTTGTTGGGTTAGATTCTTTACATCCCATCCATAATCTTTTAGTTATGTAGTGACGGGTTTTCCTGGGTTGAACAAGTACTAAGTTAGGATTAATGTGACATGCTCAAGGACACAACACAGTGACACCGGTGAGGCTCCAACCCGTGCCCCCTCTGTCTCGAGTCAAACACTCTACCACCGAGCCACTGCGCTCCATTTTTGAGCCTAAAATTGCAAATGTTTTCTTACCCATCAGTTTTAACATTATGTTTTGTGTCTTTTTTTGAGTGTCCCCTTAAGACAGGTTTTACTGTATATCTTACCTTCTCTCAATATTGGCGTCATATCCCCATAGTCGACAAGGCCAGGTATCTGCTCTACTACCCATAATGCATTGTCCTTTATAGTGTAGTTCAGCTGAATCTGCTTCAGATCTATGACCATGTACTGGTTGTTGTAGGTACCTGTTAGATGAAAAATAAATTATGAATGCATCTATTCTCTTAGACCGTGATATGTCATATCCCGCTCTGGATCATCAAGGCGCTTTACGCACTCGGTGAATACAAATGTATTTCTCCGTTATCCCAACGTATTTTGGTGAATTTATAACTTACAATATCTTTAAAACTACTCAAAATTTTGCATTGAAATTTTCACTATCGATTAGAAATATGATTTTCTTTTGATACAGAAAGTATTTATAAAATAATCAGACATATTTATGGACATTATAGTGATTAAAATTTCAGGATTTTGAACGCTTTTTAATAAGCGTCTGGTGTTATTTTCACCGAATATCTCATCGGAGCTCTTCAGCTTGAGGTTGCATAAAGCCTAAAATACCTGGCCGCGGATGAGTTAACAACAGAATACAATTTCAATATTTGACCCTTTAATCTACATCCAGAGGTCAGATTTGTATATGTAATAAGGTCTAAGTTTATTCTTTCATACTGTTTTACTCTTACAAAATGACTTCTTTAAGAAAAAAAAAATAGTTTTGACCCCTCCCCCTGTGGTCAAGGGTCTAAAAAGAATACAGTAAAACCTATGTAAAGCGGCTACTCAAAAATAGACAAAATAAAGGTCTTAATGACAACTGGTAGCTTAATGAAGGTCGAAAGTATTGCAGAATGCCTCCCCTTGGAGCATTCTGCAATACTTTAAACCTGCATTAAGCGTTTATCAGTATTGAAAACCATTTTTTGGTCTTTATGAGAGTGGCCATTTTACACAGGTTTAACAGTATACAAAGGGCCCAGATAAGAGTGTGTAACTGAAAATTATTATTTCTATTTCTCAACCAAAACATATGTTGTGGGTACTCAAAAGAACTGTCTCAATGAGACGGTCCTTTTGAGCACCCAAAACACATGTTTAAACTGATGGATAAGAAAATAATCGCAATTTTACGCAAATTATTTTTCCTTAACTGGCCCTATGATACATGTAGCTTTTGGACTACAATTGCCTATTCCTACTAAGTCAGGTGCAGTAACTCAAATGTCAAAGAGTTGTTTCTGATGAAACTTATAAGATATCAATCCCTTATAGTACTTACCATTTTTACCAAAAATGCATCAAATCTGACCAATCATTATGTGATATGGTTCCAAATGAACAAAAATCAATGTTCAAATCATGAGATTCACCTGCTGTTTGAACATGGGTTTTAACTTGATAATACTTAAAATGAGCCCGAAGTTTTTTGCATGACATTATACAGAGAGCACTGTGTCCAACACTTATCAATTTGCAGATGCTTTTGATTGAGTATATCAGAATCCATCATGAGAGTGGGAGTGGGATAGGAAAATCTGGCCTGAGGATCACCGTTTGGCATCACAAGGCTTGACGATTGATGACAAATGGTGATCCTGAGGGACAGATTTTCTATCCCACCCTCACACGACTAATGGATTCTTTTTCTTGATCACCATTAATTATCACTTTTTCATGTTTAAACAAGAGGGCCACGTGGCCCTGAATCACTCACCTGAGTTTTGTTTAAAGCTTACATATAGGTATCTGTTGAAAGCTGGCCATGTCCCTGGTGGCATCTGGGGTGGGGCCAATTTTGGCCCCAGGTAAATGATTTGAACAGACTTGGTAGAGGTCTACTAGATCATGCTACATACCAAATATCAAGGCTCTAGGCCTTATGGTTTCAGACAAGAAGATTTTTTTCATGTTTTCCCTGTATAAGCCTATGTAAAACATGTGACCGCTTGGGCGGGCCATTTTTGGCCCCAGGGACATAATTTGAACAAACTTGGTAGATGTCCACTAGGTGATGCTACATACTAAATATCTAAGCTCTATGCCTTGTGGTTTCAGAGAAGAAGATTTTTAAAGTTTTCATCTTGAAAATCTATTTTTAGCCTGTGTGACCTAGATATGCAACGAACGTGAACTATTTGGACAATTTTTAATGAGGGCCATATAAGGATCATTTCTACCAAGATTGGTCAAAATCCAGCCAGTACTTTAGGAGAAGAAGTCCTTTGAAGCAATTGTTGATGAGGCATGACACAGGACGGACATCCAAGGATCACAATAGCTCACCATGAGCCAATGGCTAAGGTGAGCTAAAAAGACTCCCAGAAGTTCAAGAATATGCTGAGATGCGACATGATATGATGACATCACTTTAACATAACAATGATGTCACTTGACGACTATGTCCTGTGAGTTCCAATAAACCAATGTACAATCCTCACATGACAGCCTGGGTAAGATAACTTGGGTAAGATAAGATTTTCTAACCCAGGATAAAATATCAGATATCCTAATCTGAAGTGCAATAAAATGATGTGCACAGTTATGACGACATTATGACTTTAAAATTTTTACAACTGTGGTCATTTTCTTTAGAGAAATCCAGTGTAAGAAAAGGGATAATTAAATGTACTAGACAGTGGCATTTGCAGTGGGATTTTAGCTGAAATCAGGTAAAATATGCAAGAATAACGATCAAGCATGTTTTTTTCATTAACACTTGCCAGGTCCTTCACCATATGTTTGAATACTCTGCTTCATTGTCTGTGCAGGCCAGATACTCAAAGAATTGACCTGTCTGCTAAGGCACATCATGACTGAAAAGTCGGGTTTGTGTTTATACGTAATATGCAATACCCAAAACACTACGTTAAAAAAGTAGCAAGCAATGAATGGCTATAAATAATCTGTTTGCGGAAATATCAAGTAACTTTTGGTAGCTAAACAATAACAATGATTGGTATTACAGTATTTAGGCATACAATGATAAGATTTTCTACACCAAAAATTTTTTGGAAACATTTCCCACATGACCAATTGGAAAAAGAAATTTTCAGTTACGCGTGATGACGCAAATTGATAACAAGTTTAAATCGGGCGGATCACATGATTTGGTGATGCATTCGGTAAACAAATATGTTGCATGTACACACAATCCTCAAATCTGATAGGTCAGTATTTGAAAAATGCTCCTGGCAGATGTTAATACATGATAAAACATGTGTGTTCCGTGTATTCTAAAAGAACTATTGTTGTCTCAGTAAAGCCATTTCCCTTGTTAAAATCATTAACAAGAGGGCCCTAGGGCCCTGGATTGCTCACCTGATTCCTGGCACATAAGATGATGTATTGGCCCATGGCTAAAGAGATATTATTTAAAGCTATTTCTATTTTTAGCTCTGATGGACATGTTGTTAAGCTGAGCTAAACATGCCCATCAATTTTGGTAGAAGGCATCATGAAGAACATTTCTGTTGAATTATTTTGAATTTGAACCTGTGGCTCAGGAGGAGAGATCATTTAAAGATATCTATTGTCTATAACTCTGGCAACCTTTTTGTTCAGTGCTTCCTAATCATTTGTGCAATTATGGTAGAGGATATCTTGCGAAACATTTCTGTGAAATAATATTGAATTTGGAACAGTGGTTCGAAAGGAAATGAGGTTTAAAGACATTTCTTATCTAGAGCTCAGGTGGCCCCTTTGTTCAACGGAGCAGAACCATTTGTGCACTTTTGAACCAGGGCTAAGTGAGGAACAATTCTGTGTAATCGTTTTGAGTTTTGACACGTGGTTCAGGAGGAGATGTCTTTAAAAGATATTATTTATCTAGAGCTTTGATGGATTCTTTATTCGGCTGAGCAAAACTACTTGTGAAATTTTGCTACAGGGCATCATGAGAAATATTTAGGCGAAATTATTTTGAATTTGGAGGAGTAATGCAGATGTTGTTAAAAGACATTTCTCACCTAGCAGCTTGTAGTTGTTGTTTAATATCATTTCTTATCTAGCGCTCTTGCAGCCCCTTTGTTCAACAGAGCAGATCCATTTGTGCAATTTTCGAAGAGTTCATCATGAGGAACAATTCTTTGAAATCATTTTGAATTTGGACCCAGTAGTTCAGATGTTCTTAAGTTCATTTCTTATCTAGAGTTCTGGCTGCCCCTTTGATCAGTAGAGCAGAAGGACTTGTGCAATTTTAGTAGATGGCATCATGAGGAACAATTTTTGTAAATTATTTTGAATTTGGATCAGTGGTTCAAGAGGAAATGTCGTTTAAAGACATTTCTTATCTAGAGCTCTGGCAGCCCCTTTGTTCGGCACAGCTGAACCATTTGTGCAAATTTTGTAGAAAGCAATCGTGAGGAATAATTCTGTGAAATTATCTTGAATTTGGACCAGTGGTTCAGGAGGAAATGCAATTTAAAGGTATTTCTTATCTGGAGTTCCAGCAGACATTTTGTTCAGCGAAGCAAAAGCATATGAGCAATTTTGGTAGAGGTTATTATGATGATCAAATCTGTGAAATTATTTTGAATTTGGGCCAGTGGTTCAGGATATGCCATTTAAAAGATTTCTTATCTGGAGATCTGGTGGCCCTCCTGTTCGATGTAGCAGAACCATTTATGCAACTTTCAAAGAGAGCATCATGGGGGACATTCATGGGAAGATATATATGAAATTGGACCAGTGGTTCAGGAGATGTCATTTAAACAAAAAGTTGATGGACGAAGGGAACCATGATGGACAAAGACCAATCACAATAGCTCACCTTGAGCCTTCGGCTCAGGTGAGCTAAAAACTGGGCTGGTCTCTGTGGCCCTTAGACATGAAATACATAGCACACAAAAACACTCTTTATTACATGCTACATTCAAGACAATGGGACATAACTAAGATTTTACCTGAGTTTTCCTCAGCTAAATTCATGGCCCATTCCCTGCCTGAATGTGACATCATATTAGCAACTCTTACTCTCTGCCAGGCCAGTAAGGACTGAGGTTTGACCAGCTCATATAGAGACATGTTGAAGATACTATTAGTTGTCTGTAGCATTACCATTCCACTACTCAGCAAATAGAAATCATCTAAAGATTCTAAAAATCCTATAAAGATATAAAACAGATCAATTGCTAAGCTTTAAACTCTAGCAGCAAAGAAGACCATTACAGAAATTATTTAACACCTTTTCGTTCTAAAAGATTATCCCATACATATTGATGTATGAAACTGTCAATTTTGTATCTTAAGGGGTCACGGGTTCAAATTTGATAATTTCAATAAAATTATGTATTTCTGTCCCTGAAGATTGTTTTTATCTTTGCAAACAGAGAAGACCCTGATGAAATGCTGCCTTATGCAGCATTTCATCTGGGTCTTCACTGTTTGCCAAAGTACCTGTTCACCAGTATCAAGAATAAAAAGGGTTAAATTTGGTGCTAGGATCATTCAATTGGACAACCTGAGAAACTGGTCTCAGAAAGCTATAAGGGCAGAAAGAGCAGGTCCTAATGATCAAGAATTCTGATATCCAGATGTTCAAACCCTAGAATAATATTTATGTTAAACCCTTATCTCATCAATAATTTTGTCCTGATAATGTTTTTACGTCTCCTGCATATATTCAAGGCCACTTCAGACTAGATTTTTTATCATTGAAGAAAACACTATGAATCCTGATCAGTCTGATCTGGGTTCATATTGTTCATAGTTTATAGGGATCACACATGTTTTTTCATGCATAAACATTTGCCGGGTCCTGAGGAAGCTGTTTGAACATGAGGCTGTTAGGCTGAGTGTTCAAACACCGTCCCAGGGACCGGGCAAATGTTAATGCCATGAAACAAACATGTGTGATCGTTATTCTTGCATATTTGACCTGATTTCAACCTCAACCGCACTGAAAACGTGGCTTAAATATTAAAATATCCCTTTCCTTAGACAGGATTTCTCTAAACAAAATGGTGTCAGCGTCAAACTTTCGAATGTGGCCACAACGTCATAGCAAACAAAAACATCGGCATAATGATCAATCAAGGCCGCAAGGCTTTCCAATGTAACGCCATGCAAGCAAATCAGAGCCCAGATAGGCTTTGTCAAGTAAAAGCCATGTTCAAACAGCATGAGATTCTCATGATTTGAACATGGATTTTTGCGACTTCAAACATATTTGCATAACAAATTGCTATGCAAGAATAAGCTTTTAAAGAACATAAACAGAAGAGAGAGCAGAAAACAAAGGTGTGACTGGCCAGAAAAGGGTTAACATAGGCATTGGTGCCTAAGGTAGACAAAATTGCAAACAATATGGACCCAGATCAGCTTGCTTCATTTCGGAGCAGTCATATCATAGTTCATAGTGTTTGATTCCATGACAAAATCAAGTTTGAAGTGCACTTAAATATATAGTCATAAAGAGCAGACATCGTTTTCAGGACAAAAAATGTGGACCGCCTAAGGGTTAAGCTGGTGCAAAGGTGCCAGTGAGTTGTTCTACTTACCAATATTTACATTTTCGAAGTAATCTTTTAATGAATCTTCAGAGTTTTGCAACCGTTCATAGCCTCATCAATTACACAAATTTTATTGACAGCTGCCAAGCTTACTGGCCCGTGCAATATGCTTCGAATATCAAACTCATTCGTCAGAAGTGATACTGGTGTTGTGATTGACGGCGAACCAACCGGAGTCGCATGTGCAAAGCAAGCCTCTCATTTGCTCCATTGGCTGTCTGTGTTCAAGCTGGCTGTTCTGCTTTTACGTTTAACACTCCAACGAAACCGTTAATATGATTATATTTTAAATACAAAAATAGTAAGTGAGTATGATCAGGAAATACCACAATCACAAACTGCAGACAACCCCGTGGCATCGCGAGGAAGAGCCGCTCAACCACCACGAGACACCAGGAAGACAAATTAAGCTCTCTCTTCCCCATCAAGATGATTGCAATATGCGAGTAACAATAAACAAAAAGTCAACAACAACAGAACCACCGCCTTAGAACGGACAGCAGCCTAAGCCACCGGGGGGCTTAAATGCATTTTACTGGCACCAAATCTTCGCCCTTGATTCTGCTGTTGTTGAAGTACAAGAAATGTTCAGCTCGCATGGAGGCCATCTAACTAATGCAATGTATCATCATGGAAAACACTCTAATCAAATTAACACTCCATGATGAAACAAAGAAAAGGACTCATGACTCACAGATAGTCAGAGCTAAAGAAAACCTCAAGTTGAGCCACGGTGTTTTAATTAAACTGTTTTAATTCCAAAATTAACAATATTTTTTTTTATATTTTAGATATTTATACTTCTTTCTCTGAAGATCATTTTTGTTTCAGCAAACAGCAAAGACCCTGATGAAATCAGGCATTCTTGCTATTTGCCAAAAATGCATATAAGAGTCACCAATATACTACGGTTAGAGTACAACCATAACCAGGACTTTAGTTAAGAGTGTGTATCGAAAAAATAATTTTCTTATTCCTCAACCAAAACATATGTTGTGGGTACTCAAAAGAACCATCTCAATGAGACGGTTCTTTTGAGCACCCAAAACATATGTTAAAACTGATAGGTAAGAAAATATTTACAATTTTCTCCTCAAAAATTTTGTTTATCTAAACCTGTGATAACATTAATAGGTACCTGCATAACTTGAAAATGAGATCCTCTTGGCTGCTGTATTCACATCATCAACATTGAAGTCATAATGTTTATAAATCCTCATAGTAGCTTGATATATAAACCAGCTTGAATGAGACATATACACGTCTTCATAGGCTCCCAGTACCTGCAGTAAAAGGAATTCCCCATACAACATTCGTCAAGATAGGCAAAAATTTTCAGCGTAAAATTGTAAATATTTTCTTATCTATCAGTTTTAACATTTGTTTTGGGTGCTCAATAGAACCATCTTATTGAGACGGTTCTTTTGAGTACCCACAACATATGTTTTGGTTGAGAAGTAAGAAAATGAAATTTTAATTATGCACTCTTATCTGGAGGCCTGATACAACTTCCATAGATGAATGAATAGTATCTTATGCTATCACCCACTGCTATAGTGACAGCGAATACTGTCACTCCTTAGCTATAGCAGCGGGGGATAGTATAAAATATCAGTTGTTTGTCTATGATGTGCAATGCCAATGCGTGTATGGGTCGTTCACATCAGGAGATGTTCAGCATCAACACAACACATAAGGCATAATTTGGCCACTTTCTACTACCAATAACTTTGTTGTTTATGGTTAGAAACATAAAGTGTGGGTACTCATTTCTTAGTTAGGATGAGTCCAAATTTGAGCAGATTTAGTGAAATTTTCTATTTGCAACAAAATGGCATCTTGTACAGTATCTCCATTTAAATGGTGCTGTTTGTATTAAGTTTGACGTCATCAGCTTTTTATGACAGAATTTGTCAATGGAATGTCAGTGATCATTTTGAGCATTCAAACTGTTAAAAAAATATTTTTATGAAAGATGTATTTTTACTAAATAAATGCATAAGAGGTTGCATTATTTTCACTTTGGAACTCCCTTATCATGGTAGACCTTTGAGAATAATAGTAGAAAATAAAATATTTAATGTTTAGTATAATAAAATAAATCTTTCATTCCTTGAGAGGGTGATAGTTGAAAATATCATCCCTCGAAATATGAGTATCAACCTCTGCTATGCCTCCGTTGATAATCACATTACTTGGGATGATATTTTGGACTATCATCCTCTCAGAGAATGTAATAATAATGTATTATTACCCTGCTTCTTGTAATAAAAACTCTGATTCCCTATGTTCCTTCATTTTTTTATGTTTTAAAAACTTTTTTCACTATGAAATAAATTCCCATGCTCCCCCGTCACACCAACTTCCTGTAAGAGCCTCATAACATTCACTCTTTGCCTACTAGAAGATCCTAGAAATGTTGCATGCTTTTAGTCATCTGCCAATTTTTTTTAAATCAACTTTTTAAAAAGAATTATCAGAGTGGCAAACACTCTGGATCCAGATCAGGCCCGACATTTTGTTGGGCCTGATCTGAATCCAAACTGTTTGCAAAGGCTATCAGCAGATGACACTGGTTGATAACACAACATAAATATTTTCATTTTGGTACATATGCCTCATGTTTTACATGATTTATGTAACTGAGAGGAAATAAAGTTTGTTTGTGACGAATTGCCTGTTTGTCATGTATAAAAGATGCTGCTTGGGGTCTCCTGTTTTGTTGTAAGCACAACAGCCTTGATACATACCGCTTCTTGACTACAGGTCTTGTGCTAAACTGTGCGTCTAGACCATGATTATTGTAAACAAGTCCAACTAGACCAGAGAGCTAAGGTCTCTCATCTCCATGGATTCGAATCATATAATCCATACTCATATATCCATTCAAACTCCATGAATGACATTCTTCTATCACTTACTGTAGTAAACTAATAATATACATGCTTGTGACTGATTTCTAAAACATCGAAAGCGTCACGGTGATTGGCTGTGGTTTATAAACCCATAGAGCGTATTGTAGCTTGCACGAGGAAAACATGGGAATTTCATGACAAATGTAAACATTAAGGTAGCATGGACTAATTTTAGTTTTGGTATTTATTTGCTGTTCTCAATAATAGAAATGCCATTTGAATATTCAATTAAATTACGAATTAAGTCGCACTAGTAACCCTCAACAGCAAGACCCATTGCATTGGGTCTCTATGTGTGTGTGAGAATGTGTGTGTGTATGGTGTGTGTTGTTGTTTTTTCTATTGCTGCCATAACACAACATAATAATTGCGTTTTTGTACATATGCCTCATGTTTTACATGTTCTATGTAACTGAGAGGAAATAAAGTTTGTTTGTATGTTTGGTCAAAAGTTAACCTGTTTATTACCTTTATTAAGGCTGAACAATGTCCATTTCTTGCAACTAATGAGAGCACCTCGTCTTTTGACATAGTTCTCCAATCTTCTTGGTCTTTAGGACTGACTTTATTGACAAGGTCCAACAAATCACCATTACCATTTAAAAGTTGGAAGGCATATATCTCTAATTGCTGACATATACAAAATAAAACAATGAAAGTCAAAAGAGGTGAATCTCGACCCAAAAAAACATTAACATAAACATTAAAATATGCATACACAGTAAAAAGACAAAAATATCAACAATTCTAACACACCTCGCCCATAGAGCCAATGCTAAAAAAGTGTGATAACTATCAAACAATAATTCACAGTTTAGAAAGCGCGGGGAAAGTGTATGCCAGCTGACGTCATTTGCTGCTGGAAAATGATGTCATACATGGCGTTAGATGGTGTAACGTCCTTTTTACGTTTGAAAGACGTTACAAATACACGTAAATGAATATGAAGTAGTCTAAGTATTGGCGGGAGTTCTTCAGTGCAATGGTGGAAAGTTGGAAGAAGCTGAAGACTTCAAATGTGTTTTAGTTGTTTATTGTGCGTTAGAATCGAAATAGATCAGCTCTAGTGTGTGAATTGTTGAGAAATAAATCACTGTTTGTGGGTCAGTTGTACGAAGATAAATCACTTGCGTTGCATGCTCGTGATTTGATCTTCTTTACAACTTACCTCCAAACAGTGAATTATTACACAACAATTCACTGCTAGATCTGATCTATTTCTTAAATATGGAAGACAAAATAAAAACTTGAACTTATTTGCTTTTACATGTATTTACTATAGATACGCTTAAGGTTGCATGGACAGAGAAAACTTTCATATCTTCAAATACTCCAGACAAGAGTGTCTAATCTGCTAATTGAAAATCTTTTTTTTTATTCCTCTGTCAAAACATATTTTGTGGGCTTTGTTTGTTTGATTTGATACTTTATGTCCCAGTCAACAAATTTTCAGTTATGTGGGGATGGGTTGTCGTGGTTTGAACCAGTACTATGCAAGGATAAATGTGTCTTGCTCAAGGACACAATGGAGTGATGGTGATGAGGCTCGAACCCACAACGCCCTGGTCTCAAGTCAAGCACTCTACCACTGAGCCACTGCACTCACATAATTTGCAACACATGAATGTACAGATGGACAAGCCCCCTCAACTGTTTTCTTACTACTGAACCAAAATAAATTGTTTGGGCACTCAAAAGAACTGTTTTTACCACTTTTGAGCACTCAAAACAAATGATGTAGAATGTGATTTATGCTCAGTTTATAAATCACTGCTGAGCAGATCTTCAGGACCGGTACAGAAATCACAGTCTTGAAGAAGTATTGCTAGATGCAATATGTAAGGGGAAAATTGAGGTTCATTTAAATAACAAACTGTCAATGAAGTTTGGGGCTTTTTGCAAATACCATTTTAAATGAGCTGACTGTTACAAAACATAACATGGCATTTGCGCAGTCTGATCTGCCCCTTTGTCATTTGCTTTTTAGAAAGAATCTGTAGCTGAGGAGACTGGTTTGAAACTCGCGTTGTCGGAAACCCCAAAGACAGGTTTTCTCACGACCAGGCCCAAAATGAAAAACTACCTCTTCACTTGGTGCTACAGCTCCATATCCTCTCACTAGACCATCATACTGAGCTAAAATATAGGAGACATGTCGCCAGTAGGGGTTGGATGGTATGTATTTCTCTATCATCTCTCTCATGTATGCATCTTGTTCCAGGAAGAATTTCTTCAGTGCAGCTATAGCCTGGGTACTGTTCTTCAGTCGCGTGTTGAAGTAATCCCCAAGGTTCAAGTAATTCTGATAAATTCTCCTGCAACAAGTGTCAAAGTGATTTGCAATAACAGACCTTTCCAAATCACACTCAGAATCAATGCCACTCAAAAGTCACCTGATAACTGTTTAACTGACCAATTCTAACAGACCAAGCATGTGACGTAGTCTCCCTCATAAATTAGCATGTGTACATTTAAATCTCCAATATTTAATCTGAGGTTCATTAATAGACTTTTCGCTTACAGTAAAGGGGGCAACTTTAATATTCATATCTGTTTCATCTGCTAAACTCGGGAAATCAGGTTCCGTTTATAATTTGGTGAAGAATTGATAGGTAATTTGGGTCGCGCAAACGTGCATGCATTTCATGAAAATCTTAATCGTATTTACTGAACTCACATTTATTAACCCTTAAAGCCCATAATCACAAAATGTATGCTTTTTTTCGTTGTCCACTAAAATATTTGAAGCCTCATAGACAAACAGTGTAGACCAAGATCAGACTGCTCCTGTAGGAGCAGTCTGATCTGGGTCCACAATGTTTGCCTCTATGCTTATCTTTATTAGATATTTTCAGGTGCAGTTATTTTGCTGGGGTTTTTAGGACTAAATAATGTGTTTGCGTCTATACTGAGGTAATGGCACAAGATGATACAGTTACTTTCGAATAAAACCAATCCTCATTTTTAGCTTATTTAGTCATATAATACGTTAGTTAGCGGGTGGAAGCAAACCTGGTTAACTCTTTGCATGCTGGGTTATTTTTCATGATTGTTGTCATCTGCAGATTTTTTCCAAAATCATCTTTTTCAGAAAGTGCTTTCAGGAATACCATCAGAGTGTCATACAGATGACAGGCAGTTTGACTATAAACCCAGATGAGATGAAATTATTGACTTGACATTATACACGTTATGAGGCTATGAGCCTAATTTTGGGTCTTGCTTCCCACAAATGGGGTAATATCAAACATTATTAATCAATTACAATTAATATTTACCTAAGGCCAACTGTACTTGCCTGAGATCAGCTGTATAAAGCTGTGGTAACCCTCGTTAAATCAGATGCAATGCATTCAGCTTCTCTTCATCCAATTATGAAAGGAGTGAAACGGAATGCTTTTCCACTGGGTTAACAAGGATGGCTGAGGTCAAATTAAATATGAAAGTGCTATAGCTAATAAGTTATTTAATAAAAAATTATTTATCACGTGATTTCGTATTGTCCCAGTTACAAGTCCCCAGGATCAGCTGTTTTGGCCCTTGGCATTCATCATCAGGCCAAATTCTCCAATACAGGAACCTTGGACCAATACAGGAACCTTGGCCCTGTAACTGGGCCAATACAAAGTCACTTGATCAATAACATAATTAAACCAGGTAGGCGGTAATCGAAAATGCTGATACTGTCAACGAACGTAGATCAAAAATCGTTAGAAACAATCGAAAGCACTGTTTCTAGTGATTTTTGATTCGTGTTCATCAATTGTTAAGAGCGTTTTAGATTGCCGCCTACCCGGTGTGATAATACATGTAGATATATAAGCCCAGATTAATGCACAGGTTTAGATAAACAAAAATTTTCAGCGTAGAATTGTAAATATTGTCTTACCCATAATTTTTAGCATATAGATGTTTTGGGTGCTTAAAAGAACTGTCTCTTTTGAGTACCCACAACATATGTTTTGATTGAGAAATAAGCAATTTATTTTTCTGTTAGGCACTCTTAACTTAAGGCCCTGTCACACTACGACGTAGAGCACCAACGTATGCCGACGTATGAGAAATTAAGCAAGTACGTTGGTGTACGCTGAATATGTTAGACATAAGTTTTGAACACGTTACGAACACGCTATAATACGTTGGTATACGTTGACAAACGACAAAGAGGACCAAAAGTTTGTGCTTGGATAAAAATCGCCAGCGTTTGTGAACGTATTGCTTCTATACGTTCGACATAAGTTAGATGTACGCAACAGGTAAGTTATGCATGCGTTAAGGTACGTTAGCACCAACGTATGCGGACGTATGAGAAACTCAGCAAGTACGTTGATGTACGCTGAATACGTCAGACATAAGTTTTAAACACGTTACGAACACGCTACAGTACGGTGGTATACGTTGTCATAAGGCGAAAAGATCCAAAAATTTTGTGCATGCATAAAAAATCGCCAGCGTATGCCGACGTATTGCTTATACGTTAGGCATAAGTTAGATGTACGCAACAGGTAAGTTATGCATACGTTAAGGTACGTTAGCACCAACGTATGCGAACGTATGCGAATTTCAGCAAGTACGTTGGTGTACGCTGCATAAGTTAGAGATAAGTTTTCAATACGTTACGAACACGCTACAGTACGGTGGTATACGTTGTCATACGGCGAAGAGGTCCCACAATTTTGTACATTCTTATACGTTAGACATAAGTTAGACATACGTTGGATGTACGCTACATGTAAGTTATGCATACGTTAAAGAACGTTATATGCACAATTCAGCATACGTTATTTGATCGTTATGCATAAGTTTCTCATAAGTCAAGAGCGCTAGCGATGCGCTGGGCATATGCTGTTACACACCAGTACAAGTATAAGTTATGTTGCGCCAGGAATAAGTTATGAATAAGTTACTCATACGTTAGACATACGTTCTATGTTCGTTTAGCATACGTTTTGTATAAGTTCAGAGAGAGGCTTTCTCTGATTTTTTTAATTCGATTTCAGCGTATGCCAGCGTACTGGGCATATTTTTCATACGTCGGCATACGTTGGCTGAAACGTTATAGTGTGACAGGGCCTTAAAGGCCTGTTAAAAGTGTCTGTGCTTTTGCTGCAAAAATGGCATATTAAGCATTTCCACCAGCATTGTGACCCCTCATAATGAATAAAAGCCCACTAAGATTTTGAATACAACTTGTCTGCCTAAAAGTCCTAGACATACAGAGCAGACCCATATAAGTCTAATCAGGCCTTCCCTGTTTGCTATTCTGACAAGCATTAAAGGGAATTACAGCCCTGAAAACCAACATTTTATTTGAGAACAGAAAGAGAAAAGTGTTTGGAATTTTAGAATATTTACCCCAAAATACATATGTCAAGTTAAGCAAAGAATTTCAGCGTAAAATTGCGATAATTTCTTATCCATCAGTTTAAACATGTGTTATGGGTTCTCAAAAGAACCGTCTCAGTGAGACGGTTCTTTTGAGAACCCACAACATATGTTTTGTTTGAGAAATAAAAAAAAATTCCAGGCCCTGAAAATATGAACAGTTCATCTAGAATGTCCATGTACCTTACCTCTGTGTTAAGATACCCTCTAGATAACCTGAAGCAAACATGATGTCCTTGTTGCTTGCCTTGTCCCCATGGCCAGCAGATATATTCAGAATACCCCATCCTGTCTCAGAGATTGTATCATTGTAAACACCATAGGCTGTGGCAGACAGATCCAGTTTATCAAACACATGAATGCATTTCTCACTTTTGCAATACACACTGGCTGTTCTGAAGTCAGCATCAACTACAAATAAAAATTATTAGAGCTAAACCTATTGTTGACCAATGGACTTCAAGTGCGGATCCAGAAAGTTTTTTCAGAGGGTGTCCAACATATTTGTTTTATGTAGTTAATGAGTGGATCCAAATACCACTAAAATACCGGCCATCATCGGCCCGCCAGCCAAACGCCATTTAAAACCAACATTGAATGCCGGCTTGGTAGCTTAAACTAGCTTTGTAATTGTTCAGGGGATCCCCCCCCCCCAGTATTGCTAAGAAACCCTATATTTTTGTGATTTTTCAGGGGGGTCCAGACCCCCTGTCCCCCCCCCTTTTAGATTCGCACATAGACTTTTCTATAAAGTCTGATATATATATTTACATTTAAATCAGGATGTCCATATAGTATATATTGTGTCAGGGATTTTTTGGGTGAATATTTTTTCTTGAGCATCAAGTTAACATTTGTACTCAGCTAACAAAACAATGAAAATGAAGTGAGGTGATTATTACCGCTTCGATAGCTCAGTTGGTAGAGCGTCCGCTTTCGGAGCGGGAGGTCGTGGGTTCGAATCCCGCGGCCGCACCATACCAAAGGTGTAAAAAATGGTACTAGCAGCTCCCTTGCTGACGCTCGCATAAAAGGGGTTGTGCTAGGGAGATAAAGACAGGTAAGTATCTGTTAAAGATATAATTGTTATGTCGCAGAATAGCTCATGAGCTAATGTTGTCTGTTACATTATAAGCGACGTTAAATAAGGCTTCTTTATCTTTATCTTTATAACCAAACAGAAAGCACAGCCGTGGTAAGGTTTTTAATCATGTTTGGCTTGTGCGAAAATTTTGAAGAAAGAAAGTCACCAGTGTGCATGATTTTTCTCCCTGAGCATCCTGCACCTTTTACTCATAATTTTTCTCGGGATGCAAACCCTGGGAAGTCTTTATTTCAGCAAGTCCCAGGATGCAATGGTATTGCAAACTTGTCATGAAAAAAATGTTCTGGAATCATAATTTTCAGACTATCTAAAACACATTTTATAAAAAAAAAATATAAATGTTATCAAGTCTCCCTTAAAATTTGGGTTAATCTCACAGATTTCAGTCCACAGTTTATGGCATGTATGCACAAGGTGACTTTTGAATTTAAAAACATAATTTTCATAATTTATCCTGAAATAAACTGCTACCTTTCCATGAAGATGAGAATAAAATTAGCAAAACGAAAGTAGTTGCTACAGCAGCCATTTTTTATTGTCATGTGATAGTCATGCTGATCACATGATCATTATCCCTCTGATAGACCGTAGTGTTCCGCCGTTGATTTGTCGGTGCACCCCTTCAAGCCACAAGGCACATGAGGCAGGGGGAAGAGCCTTCAATGTATTTTCATGTTTGCAAGAAAACATTTTACGCTACAAATAAATTAGCCAAATTTTAGTATCATTTAAAAGTTAAACAAAATTAAGGTAAGTGTTTGCATAGTTTCATTAAATTTCACCCACGAATTTATAAACACGGCGGGTATAGCCATAACGCCACCTAAGTGACCAAATCCTTTGGGACTTAAAAACGGCACCTGCATTGATTTTGTGTTTACACAAACTGTAGTATTGTCATTGTAAGGAGGAAGGTAAGGTTAACAGTAAGAAACACACGGAATTCGGAAGATATTTTTTATGTTTATTTCTAAGGTTTGTGATGCAATGTATGTTATTATCTTTGCAGATGCTTGGTTTTCACTGTATCTATATCTGTTCTGTTACGGTGTAGGGCTTGTCCAGCATAACACACCGGAGAAATAGTGACTTAGTAGCACTGAGGGAGAGCCCGTTTGAAGCCCTAGACTGTCTCTGCGCGCACTGATGATTCCACTACACACTACTGTTCTGGCGAAGAATGAATGTTTTAATTGCTCAGTTTTATAGTGTTCAACAATAAACCTCTGTTATTATTTTATATGTGCCTGTCTAAAATGTTTTTAGTTTCACAATTTTCGGAAGTTTTTCACTTTAACTTGGCGCTTTTGTCTTGATGGTTTTAAAAATAGTAAGTGAGTATGATCAGGAAATACCACAATCACAAACCGCAAACAACCCCATGGCACCGCGAGGAAGAGCCACTCAAGCATCTCGAGACACCTGGAAGACAAATTAAGCAAAACAACCAGCTTTCTCTTCCCCATCAAGATGATTGCAATACGGTTGGTTGGTTGTAGCTAAGCCCTGATTGGCTGTAGTTATCTCTCGGTATTGATTCTCGCTGTATCTTCTCTGAGTAGAATTAAGACACAAGTAATCGAGTTTAGGTGGTGCGTTTAGAGTCCTGAATGGAGTAGCCGAACATAAATGTTTTTCTCAAAACCAGATTAGCCTCTTGAAGTTGATTTATTTTCCTGTAGACCAGAGCCAGTGATCTGAAAGTGTCAATTAAGACCTTATAGTACACAGAGATTTCTTCATCCAACCAAAATTCACTCTTCTGACATCTCGTTGTCCATGTATCCATACATCATGTACATGTATTTGCAGATATTGTTTTCAATCACTCTTTGACAACTCCTATTAACTACAATTATATCTTCTACCGTACAGTTGAAGTCTATGCAAGTATTTTTTTTCACAGATACAGAATCACAGAAAACTCTAATATCACAGAAATATCATCACATTTTGCAAAATTTATGTGATTATAATAAGAAAATTAATTATAAAATATATATAATGCAGTAAGGTTACATACTTCATTCATACTTCTAACATCCAGTTTAACAACAAGGAATTTGAAAAGACCACATGTGCATCCATACCCATCTTAAAGCCCATTATTATCCATATACTCAATTAATAATGAGAATTTCTTGCCCAATTAACCAAACTGACAATTTATGATAAGGGACCTTTATCACCCACCAAAAGCTGGCAGTTCCCATTATAACACTAAGATGGGCTGGACCACCATGATATACTCCCTGCCACCTAAATTTGTTCCCTTTCACTCAATCTGTCATGCATACCAATGCTACCATAATGCATGTATATTGTTTATACTTCACTCAGATGACAAAATGCATTTAACGGTATAACTTCTGAGTGCAATACATAGGAAAAAAACATATATACAATCCAGACCCCAGTCAATCATCCATGAGACATCTATAGGTATGCTCAGATTTCACTGTGTGGGTCTGTGAGGGCTGGGGTTTTATAATTAATCTGTACACCTATAATCTACAGTTTAACACCGAAGTACAATTATGCAAGTGATACTGTCACTGAATAGTACTATAAACTACATGAACTGTGGGAAGGATGTTTACCAATACCCATCCCGCCACAACTCTCATCGTAAAATCAGCTACACTCGCTCAAGTGCAGTCTGAAGACAAAACCTGTAACTGGATGGCTAAGGATGATTATAGGAATTTGGCGAGAAGGGGGGGGGGGCAGGGGGGCAGCTGCTGTTATTTACTTTCTGATGATCCTCTTAGTGCTGATGATGTAATCACTCAGCATCATTAAGAGGCCAATCCTGTGTTCGTTGAACACTTCATATTTCAAACTAAGGAAGATTTCTGTACTGATACCTTGTTCTCCAGTTTGGTAGAACAGTCGTGTG
Source organism: Loripinus fragilis (assembly GCA_964019695.1). Lineage (NCBI taxonomy): Eukaryota > Metazoa > Mollusca > Bivalvia > Lucinida > Lucinidae > Loripinus > Loripinus fragilis. The sequence goes on from OZ026516.1 coordinate 24,124,999, forward strand.
AGTAGCTTCTGTCTATCCAACTCATACACTTCACACTCACAGAAGTAGTGATCAACCGTCTCTATAGCACCGCAGCTGCACAGTGGAGACTCTTGCAAACCTATTTTATACCTGTATTCATTCAAAGTATAACCAAGCCTCAACTGTGATAATTACCTTTTTTTCTTCTATGAAGGGGACAAACATGTATGCTGGGGTCTTTAACGACACAGTCGGCTTGTAATCGTACAAGGTTCGACCAGTATCTGACACATCCCAAGACCGTTGCCATTTCATACAGCAGGACACCCTTGCAAATTTCTTGAAATCCGCCCCAGTGAGAATCTGACTATCTTCTGGAATTAATTTTGCTTCTTCAGCAGCTTCTTTAGCAAGCTCATCAGCAATACAGTTACCTCTGATGTCTGCATGTCCAGGTGTCCATTTAATACTGACCTCCAATCCAGATTTCTCCAAGTCTGAAATCAACCTTCTTATGTCTTCTGCAGTCTTTTTGTGAGAAGAATTTGACCAACCCAAGCTTAGAATTCCAACTGCAGACTGACTATCAGAAAAAATGGTTATACCATGAACTTGTCTTTTCCTGTATTCAATCTGAGCAAATTCCAAGGCCATGAGAATAGCAACTAATTCTCCTAATAGAATGGACCATCTGTTGGTAACAGGTCTTTTTAACCTAACTGGCTCAGTCTGGTTAGGAATAAATATGCTGGCTCCAGAGCCACAAGGTCATGGGTTTCCTAAACAAGATCCATCAGTAAAAACTACAATGTCATTTGGCTCACATATTTCTACCATGTTCTGAACAGTTACCTCTGCTTCTTCCTGTTGAGCAACTGACCTTGATTTTGAAGAACCCAATCTGTTCCAATACTCCGGTCTTGATTTGCTTGGACATAGACCCTCCAAGAAAGTGAATTCTGGTTCAATATTTATAATATTTGTTCCAGAGTTTGTTTCCATATCTTGCAGTTGCAAATCAATGAGACCAAGAATGGACATAAAGTAACGTACAACAAAACATAGAACAACTCCAGACTCCCACAATGGGAGTAACAATAAACAAAACGTCAGCAACAACAGAACCACTTATTTAAAAACTCATTAGGAGGCATAGCCGGCACTAACCGCTCGACCACCTTGTACATGAAGATCAGTCTGTTTGAAGAACGAGTTTCCAACGATGACAGCTCTAATGACTGGAGCATACTAGTAACACAGCCCTCCTCACGCCTTCTGTAGGCCCCTGTTATAAAATGCGGGCTGCCTGTCTTTGAACTCTTTCTAGTCTCTCAACGTCTTGATTAAGATTAGGGTCCCACACGATTTGTCCATAGTCTAAAATAGAGCGAACCAAAGATATATAAACTGTTTTTCTGCATTCCTGTGGAAAATATTTAAGGTTTCGTCGTAAGAAGTTTAGAGTTGTTGTCGTTTTTTTAGTAATCTTTGTAATATTTTTATGAGATGACCACTTCAAGCTTTCTGTGAAATTAAGTCCGAGATATGGGGTTTCTTCTATGGTCACAGATGGTATAATAGTGTGTTGATTTACAGTTATGCTCATAATATAAAACTTCTTAGCGTTAAAACCGGTAGACATCTCGATGCAAAGTAAGTAAGGGTGCAAAGATCAGGAATCGATACAATCAAGTACCACACCTGACCCAAGATACCAATGGGAAAGTGACAAACTCACAGTTGGACACCACAAACGAGAGCCAAGAGGTCAGCCCTTTCCCGGCAGGTGACCACAAGGCACATATAAACAGACGCTCACAAAGGCATAGCAAACACAAGACAGAAAAAAACCCATAAAAACGATCGGTCGCACATAAATGAAAAATTAGGCGTGTCTGTGTCCGCTTAGCAAGGTATTTGCCATACAAATACAGACAAAATGGCTACAAATATCATTTTATTTACTTTTACTGGCAACGTTTTGAGAATATCTCCTATTATTTCACAAAACGGGAAAATGATAACATAATCATAAAGGCTATGAATGTCACTTTGGTTGGGGAAGGGGTAGGAATGGGGGATAAAAGTAGACACCACAGACCAGTTGGAAGGCTGAAAACCGGTAGTGTATGTGTATATATGTATATCTCACCCTAAGGTAGCGTGATACTTGATTAGGTAAAACGTTTGGTGTCAAGTATATACTTGTGAACATGTTCCAGAATTGCAATGTTTGCTTCAAGTGATAGTGTTGAACTGCCAAAGAGAAGGAGACTTAGGGAAGGATTCGGTAAGTTGTACAGGCATTCAAAAGAGTGTTGCGAGGCCCCTGGTGGAATCTGCATTGAAAGAAATAGTGCTGTGTATCTTCGATGCTTTCACACCGACATAGTGGGGATTCGGTAATATTTTTGTGAAAGAGGTCCATATTTAGAGAACTGCAGCCTGTACGTAAACGTGCGTGAAGGATTTGGGCTTTCCTGGAACCACAGTAATAACAAGTTGGGACAGATTGAAGATCTTTCTTAAGGAAAGTTTTAAATGATGAGAGAGTGTTTAGCTGCCTTACTTCAATTGGTAGGCTGTTCCATTGCCTAAGAGTCGATGGAAGAAAAGGATTGTGATAGAGGCTAGTGTTAGACCTGATAGTATGAATGTCATTTGAGTTCCTAAGATTGTGATCAGAGATAGCGCTCGCTGTGGAATTAAGGAAGACAGATATACAGGTGTGAGTTGATAAATCATCTTTTAATTTTATGATCCTGTCGTCTTCTGTGCAGGGTGTGCAATGCAACTTCTTTATATAGATTGTCTAAGGAAACGAGTTTTGTTGTGCCAGTTGTGATTTTCGCTGCTTCGTTTTGGATCTTGTCAAGTTCATTCTTTTCATACAGGGTGCAGTTGTCCCATATTGCATCCCCGTATTCAAGAAGTGGCCTGATAAATGTTAAATAAATAGTTTCAAGAGACTTGCGATCCAGCTTGAATTTGAGTTTGCACATAATATGAATTCTGAACCAAGCTTTCTGCTTAATATAATCAATATGTTGGTAACAGCTGCAATCGTTAGAGAAGTATAGGCCTAAGTGTTTGTGAGAGAAAACTTCTTGAATTTGTACATTTTGCATATATAAAGGTGGATGAATTGGCTTATTGATTTTGGGAGAAATTAGAAGAGATTCGCTTTTGGAAGGGTTGAAAGTGACTAACCAGATAGCAGCCCAACGAGAGAGTTTTTCAAGATCAGAATTAAGACAAAGAGCAGCTGTTGTAGGATTAATTGATTGTTAAGCTACTGACTGAACACCATTTGGAGTTCCTAAGCTTAAAAGGATGCTGCACAGGCTCGTCTGAGTCTACACTTGTCAAAATACCACATTGTTGGAAATCTCATGCCACGGTTCATTTTATTTACTTTTACTGGCAATGTTTTTAGAATTTATCCTATTATTAACAAAAAACGGGACACCATGTGGCACGATACCTGGGGAATTTGGCACCAAAGCCTTTGTGATTATCCTGATTCACAGCCATTTATTCAAAAATCTACAAGTGCGTGATGATAAAAAACCTCCTAAAATATCATTACGCAGATCAGCCACACTTTCCTGGAAATTCAGTGCTTGTCCGTTTAGAGAATAGTTACACGATCTCTTAGGATCAGGTGGTTGTATAATCCCTTAGGTGACCTAGCCAAAAACCGTATGTTTACCCTTTTTCCCCTAGGTGCCGTTTTTAAATGAATTCTACATGCCACTGCAAGTTATGCTTTATATGATATATCATTTAAGAACACACAAGTACTTTAACATTTTCAAACAAAAATTCGAATAGGAAAAAATATTACTAAACATTCACTTAAAATGTCTACATGAACATACAATTTACATCGATACTCCCCAAAGCGTGGGAAAATTCTTACCAAGGCTCCAAAAAGCATCATTGAAGTGTAACACTCCATTTCTGAAGTATCTGTAGCTCCCTAGAAATATATGTGTTCCATGCAATCAACACGCTCATAAAATTACTGCTTTTTCGATGTTAAAACACCCAACTTTGAGGCACCCATCACTTTTTCGTAAACAAAAACAACGTAAATGACGTTACTTTGTTCCAAAGGTGGCGTTATAGGCGATTTGGTCATTTAGATTACCCACCGTTTAACCTTCCTGAGAATTCTTTTATTGCCAAACAATATAAATTCAGTTTTTCCAAGATGTAGTGACATATTTATTATCCACCAACAATGAAGAACAATATTCTTAAACCTTCCCAAGCTTGTCTGCAGTTGCATCAGTATCCTTGTGGGAGAATAAAATGGTACTATCATGTGCATGTTTTAAGCAAAAGTTTACACTGAAGGTATACACTAATAACCATGTCATTGACATAACATAAAAACAATATGGGGCCCAAATTACTTACTTTCAGACCCCACAAGTGACTGTTTTTTTTTTATCAGACTGAGTTTTTTTCAATAGTTTTTGTCTTTTACATAAACCAATCAGTGTTATCAATACTCATAGATTTTAACTTATTGCCAAGAATATGATGGTCAACAGTGTCAAAAGTTTTATGGTCAAGCCAAGATAATTAACATGATCAATACAATCAATAGACTGTCCATTGTTAGATTTGCAACAATGGTAATGTAATTCCAAATTCATCTTGATATCACCAAATACTGAGATTCTTGCAAACATGAAAATGCAGTATTGCATAAAACCGTGTATGAGTGCTGTTCAAATATGAATGCAAGTAGCTTCATGACTTTCGTCACATATATGCTACGGCAAAATGGTATACGTTTCTATAAAGGATTATATGTCACCTTTAAACTGGCACCAGACCTAAAGATAAATACAGTATACTGATCGAGTTATAGCCCTTTGAATGAGGGTCACCTTAGTATACTAATCATTCAATGCTTCGAACATACCAGTGATATAGACGAGCGTATAATTCTTTGATAAGTTGGTAAATTTCTTGAAATTTTTAGGGAAGTATCCCCATATACTTATATTATGATTCTGTGAAAGTTGCAAAAATCCGACACGTTTTTGATAAATTATATTGAATCGTTTTCACTAAAGTCTCCTTATGTTTGCAAATAAATCGTAAACAAAACACCACCTTTCAGTTTTCAGTCAAACTTTTCTCTAACAAAACGCACGAAGCAACATTTAAACTAGTTTAAACTCAAAGACAATATGTTGATCGCTCATACTGAGTTGTTGCTACAAATCATTGAAGGATAGTGGGTAATTATTAAACGCCGAAAATCATTTTTATTAAGTCAAACTGCCTTAAGACAAGGGGTTATAGAACTTCTATTAATTTTCGTTGCCCTAACATTGCAGTTTTAATCTAAATTTGAACGTTAACTTTAAGTTTTACCAAAATAGGCATCGTTTACAATAAAATTACTCGCCTGGTCTTGAGGACTAGACAGATTGAACATTTTTTAATTAATGAAAACACGTCATTATGAAGCAGATAAATGCTTGGAAAATGATATAAAATGTGATAACTCTGTAAATAGAGGTCGGAGCATTTTGAAAACTTCCTTATGACATATTAAACATGTTTTAAGGAAAACGCATAGAAAAAGACACAGCGATGTTCATTATTGCATCACCAGTAGATAACTCAAAATGACGTTTATCATAAAATTAATGACGTCACAAACGTGCCCGTTTACTCGATATTGAACAAGGATTATATAAACTTTTTCCTGCTGGCAACTTTGTCAATGTACCTTAAACTTGCATCTAAAATTTGGTGATATTTTGTCTCAAACTTACAAAGATATGACACTATATCCGCACATGTACCGAAACGTGTATGGCAATTTGTTTCAGAAAAACTACAGTATACAGGAATGGCTTTTATATAAGCGTCTGTAACTCGAGGCAAAAAGTGAGTGTTTCTTCATGTTTGGTGCCATTTTAAAGACGACAAATAGTTCTTTCCAGAAAGGTATGACATTTTGTCGTAGCATATATGTGAAGAAAGTTATGAAGCTACTTGCATTCATATTTGAACAGCCCTCGTAACACGCTATTAACAGTCATGTTTTAACCGACACAAACCCATGTATTAATTCACGTGCTGTTGATTCACAGTCTTTTTACTTTATGTATATGCTTTCTGGGGCCGTCACAATATTTGACGTAATCAACAGTAACATGCATATAAGTGAACATAATTTAGTGACGTCAGGATGACGTTTACATCTCTTCTCTGGAGCAGACGTTTTTAAACCTTCAAATCCTTCATGCTTTTGCAAGCCATTATATGTAATAAAACATTAAACGTTTCAAAGCTTGTTTCCAAAGTTTTCAAGCGACAAAATGATTTTTATGCAGTAACATCGATCAAACACGGTTTTCTGATACACTAACATAGCTAGGCCTCTCAGATTTCGTTAAAACACTCACCTTTCAGGCTTGGGTTTCAACAGCACCCTCTGGGTCTAGCAGATGTTAGTACATAGATAATCATGCTTTATCCTTGTCTTTGCTTGTCTCCTTTTTGTGTCTTGGTTTGTGTGTTCTGTGGGATGCTGCGTGAATGAGTTAGGCATATGTGTGTCTTGGTCCACGTCTGGGCTAAGGGTGAGGTTGGTGCTCCGTGGGGCTGGTTTAGGCCCTCCAGTGGGGTATCTTTACTGGCCGTTCTGGGGTGGTACTTCTTTTGTGGATCATTTGCCAGCAATGAACAGATTACTGGCCGTTCCGGGGCGGTACTTCTTTTGTGGATCATTTGCCAGCAATGAACAGATTACTGGCCGTTCGGGGGCGGTACTTTTTTGGGGGATCATTTGCATTATTCATGTCTTGTGTTATTCATGACCATTTGTTGTACAAAGTAAGTATATATACACAAGCAGGTCAGTATCGACCCCTCTGCTAAACCCGATTTCAAAGGTGTTCCGTTTGTGGGTTGATAAAGACATCTTGCCATTCCAACTCCCACTGTCATAAACTCTATTGTTTAACAGGTGATAGACGTCAGACTTGAGCAATTCTGCTTCTAAGACGCTGACTGTCTAGTAGTTGGGGAAAGCCAGTGCAGATCTTGGGGTTTGGCTTGGAAATACACTGTGAAACCGATGACAGTCAAATCATTGAGATATATACAACTGCAGGAACAATTTTATATTTGTTTCAATAATCGATAGTTTTTCTGTCGCTAGATTCAAACCTGTGTGGCAGAGAGATGTATTCAACTAGTCAATGCAAAACACGCTACTGAATGAGCTATCCGGGCGTATTCTGTATGTCATGTTTCTGTGTTGTTCTTTTCTCTTCCTCAAGGTGCCATGGGTTGGTCTGTATAAAGGATATGATTGTTGCATGTCCTGCCTGATCATACTATTTTTTTCCTGAACTTGTATGAAGTATTATGTTCCCACACACAATAAAAGTGTATAAGAAAGGGCAAACAGAATACCACAGGTAGCTAGTAAATCATTTATCAAAATAAGGAAGAGGAATCAATTACGCTTACCTACCATAGCTACTGATTCGATTCAAGAGATAAGTTTGTGTGGTAGTTATTATTTGTGATTTGGACACGCATCTTTTGGCTTTGTTTTTGACGAAATGAGGGTAGCCCTAAACTCTTCTGTAGTCTTGGCATTGATTATTGAAGGAAAAGACTGTTCCAACGTGTAATAGAGTTTGGGGAAAGCACAATCTTCAGGGCTTCTCTTCATGTCTGGTATCTACAATGTTGGGAACTGTGTGATGACCTGGTGACTTTCAAAATGAGAGCAGGGGTCAAGTTTACTTTTTTCAACGAGGCAGCACCACAATAAATTTGTGAAAGAGAAGCTAAAGGGACCCATCCCTAAGTGTCACACGAGATGGCCACTAAAGCTCATAATGTGCGTCACTCATACTGGTGAAGTCCTACTTGTGTTTCGCCATCTCTCTTTGGTCCAGCGTGCTGCCGTCCTCTGAACTTTCTCAATCAAAGAAGATAAGAAAGTACTGTAGTATACAATCCTCTGCGAACACTGACCTTATTATGTCAGTGACCTAGGGTGCCTGGTTTTACTGGAAAAACTCGAATTACCAGAAAGACCGCCAAAATACTGGAAAGACCAAAGAATAATACGAAATTAATTATGAGATCCTCTAAGCTTATGCTATGTAATGTATTTAACTGTTTGGGCGAAAAAGCATTTCATATGTTTATTGCCAATATAAGAATATCATTTTAAATATTTAACCTTCTCTTTGATAGATTAAGGCCTAATTAAAGGACCCTTGTTAACCCCTACTAATAGCCCCAATCAAAGTGTGAACAAGAGGGAATTAACCAGCCTACTTAAAGAACCCTTAATTGTTAACATCAACTAGTAACGACCCAATCAATGTACAGAATTAAAAGGAACATACCAGTATGTGAATAGTTGACACTGCATATATTTTTACAAACCTTTTGTATTACTCTCGTATTACACATGTTTACAAAAATATGTTTATTTGTAATTTTGAAATAAACTATTTAGATTTGCATACTGTAATGTCCACTTTCTTTAATGTCCACTATTTAAAAATGTACCGCTAAATATATATATAAAAGCACCAATCAAAGTTTCCCTATTATTCTTTGGTATTTCCTGTATTTTGGCGGTCTTTCCGGTAATTTGAGTCTTTCCGGTAAATCTAGGCACCAGTGACCTGTACAATCTCGGTCCCAGTATAAACGGACTGGTTACTGGCATAAATACAAATTTATGTTGTCGAGGCTTAATTTTAGCGCTATTTAAAAGTACTACAGCCAAGAAAATTGAGTCTGAACATGCACGAGATTATAAGAGGTTACTCGTGGTATGCGAAGCTGAAATTTTACGAGTTCCAGTAAAAATAATTGAAGTTTTCTCATATTTTTATGTTGATTTCAGACGATTTTCGGCTAAAAGTGCCGAAGATAGCTAAAAACGGTACCTAGGTTTCTTGCTGATGTTCATAAAGATGGATAAACTTTCAATATATATACAATACAGTCTTAAAGATAGTATATTAAACCATTGCTTTTTGGAGAAAATTCAAAGATATGCCGAGAAATAACGGAGATATGATTATTTAATCTTCAACAGACGTCATTTTTGAAAGCTAAGCCACCTAGTTCTAGTTCTAGTTCTAGTTGATAGGAAATTCCTCCACTTCCTGGAGCACCGCCGTATCGACGTAGATTGTTATTACTAAAAAGGAATCTCTTGCAATCTCTCCCAGGAATTTCTTGTTTAAAACCAATGAAACTATAAAACTATAAAATGCTCATAGACCTCTTGTGTGTGCATCACTCAAATCTCCATTTGGTTAAAAATGTTTATGTCTATGCATATATATACACTTTGTACAGTTCCAACACCATTTAAAACTTTAAAAGCTCCATGAATAAAAGTTCTTGTACAATACTTAAAAGTTCATGTACACATATTTATCAGCAGCTACACAGCATTCAACAAATCTCTGAAGGCCTTATCACAGCATTACATAAGGCCTTCCACCGTTGAGCCACGACAAAGTATTTCTAATATTTATATTTACCTGTATGTAAGTGACCAGTCCGTGTTTATTGGGTCCGAGGTACAATATAGGACACTGATCAGGTTAAGTTTTTAAAACTGGAAGAGAACACCAAACCCCGATTCGAACTGAGTTACGCGCAATGTATTTGTTTGTTGCTTTGGAAGGTTTAGATAGCGCCTATCAGAGTAACACCCCGCCCGGGGAAAATAGTTGGCGGTAAATAGTACGACCTGTTCCATGCGATAATTAGTAATACCTAACTAAATGTCACGAGATTGGGAGTTTTCACGAAGAGTCACTTCCTGTTTACTTCGCGGAGTTAAAAAAAAAATGAAAATTTGTAAATATGGATGAAATTACAGAAAAATGGACAGCTAGGCGCGATGACAGTAAAACCGTTCGCTCCACATCGGCCCACGGCAAATCTACGCAAAGAATAAAAGTGGACAAATCGTCATTCCTTAAAATTTATTCAACTTTAGGAAATTGTAAATTCCATTTTTTTTCGCTGAAGGAAGGGACTTACAATAATCCGGTTGCCTTCGCGGACAATTATGTTACTCATAGTTACAGTATTAAAGGCTATGATGTTGTGAAGTTTTTGATGAAGAGAATCAAAGCCAAATGCTCACCGGGTAAGTTTTGTTTTGTTTGTTTGATTGATTCTTTACGTCCCATCGGTCTCGAGTCAAGCTATCTACCACTGAGCCACTGCGCTCCCATTTTTGAGTGTAACATTGCAAACGTTTTCTTACTTGGTAAGTTTTGTAGTTTGTAGGTGATAATATGGTTAGAGCGCCTGAATTGTGTTCTGCACCCTTCAAGCAGGGGCTGACATCTCTCTCGTTCTTAGTTGCAGAACTGCGACTTTAGATTTTTTTCGATCTGGCTGAATCTAAAGTCGCAGTGTTTTTGTGCTCTATCTTGACCAGTGATGGAGTCCCCTTTTGTTTTGGGAAAAACTCGTTTCCTTGACAATCCAACCATTTAGACTTCTTCATGTGTTTTACATACACAACTAAAGTTATAAAATGTTACCATTGACTTTGTTATTATGACACGATCAATGCAATCTGTAATATCATGTTCTTGTTGTTGTTTTTCGGCTCATCGCAGCCATTTTGCATGCTTTTCATGAGCTAGGGGTGATGACGTTTTTGCGATAAAATTCGGATGTTGAATTGATGAAACGAACTTAATAAAACGTTGAGAAATATTATAATAAAACCCGGTACTGGTTATACTCCCCATGACTAGGTAAGGTATGTCAGCGCTTTTTCAAAAACTCAGTACATTATTTTAATAAGATTAACAGTGGATTTTGGACATTATAAGAAACAAGTAGGTGTTTGAATTTTGAAAATCAGGGCAAAATTGTTAAACCTATTGATTCTGTTAACTTACTCAATGTTGGTACGCTCGCAGCAGTCACGTTTCTGTATTATTGTGCATTGTAGCGCCCCCTATTTTCTATTAAATTATAACGAGTAATGACCTATTTCAGAAAATGAAAGTCGATTTCCAAGAATGGTTTGATTTCAATTTAATATAGCATGCCAAAGAAAATGAGATACTTACTTGAAATCACATACCCCACCCGTATATATCTAATTTTCGGAAAGGAAGCTTTGTCATGTCCCAAAATGTCATAATCAGACCGAAAATGGACTTTTCCAACAAGGCGGACAATTGTTATTCTGATCATGTGCTCACGTGACAAGTTTCCCGCCAAAAGTAGCAAGCTAACGCAAGAGTACATTGACCTCTGAACCGAGAGAGGGTCAGCTTGTTTACGGCAAGAAGCGATGGATTGGAAAGATCAGAATCAAATTACTTTTGCACAGTGATCAGTAAGATATTAGTGAAAGAAAATATTTTTTTATTTCATGGCTAACGTTGCTGCACGCTGAATAGCTTTACTATCACATGCTTATGTTCAAATAGGCTATCAGTCAATACACATCGTTTTTAAGGCGCCACGTGAATCTTATATAGAGACATTGGGTGTTTTGACCTTCTTTTTGAACATGTGCGTAATGGTTTATGATTAGAATTGTATAATGATGTCATTGTTTGAATATGCAAAACCATTTGGATTTTTTTCTATGTATTTCCTGTTAGCGGAAGTGGGGGAGTTCCTTATCTGAAAATAGTCAATTTTCAATCCAGTGACATCCGTCGGAATACAGAACCAGGGTGAAAAATTTGCATACTAGGTTGAAGATTGACCTTTATTCGTTGACATTCATCAAGATATTAAAAGAAAACCTATTACAAATGGTGAGAGAGGTCACCATAAAAATCAACCTGTATGCACAAAAAAGGATCCCATCCATTGCCATTAAGAACTCCTCGGACACAGTTTGTACATGTCCAACTGGGTAGTTCTCGATGGCAACAAATTGGTAAAAGGCGGCCCCAGTTAGATCGGTAATTGGTCATCTTTTTTTGCAAATATCTACATGTAACAAATGTATGGTGAGATGGTACTGGATTCTTTTAATCTCAACAGACCAGGTATGATCATTTTTAGGCCAATTATGATAATAAGAAAGGTAAAAGAAAACATTATATAAGTCTGATTTTGGTATTTAATGTTGTTAAAACATCTGTGTATTCAGAAAACGGAAAGTAAACGGGTCATTGTCGGTACATTAAATACCAAAACAAATTCGTGCGTGACTTTAGTATCCACAGAAAAAGCATGCTCTTCAGCTCAGAAGACAAAAATGACGCCATGTTTTGAAAACAAATAGTGTAAACATTCTGTGTGGACAGGAGTATTTTATCTTTTTAGAACTAATCAGGTATGCATCAGCGGAAAACTAAATAGCAAAATATAGATAAACCTATAAACATACAAAATGGAGTAGTGTTAGAGGAAGACACTGTTTGGAAATGTGTTTTCAACTTGGTTTACGTCCACGCTAACAGTAAGGGAAAAGATAGAGGCTTAAAAAATCAGGGCTATATGATAACATAAAATAAAAATCCATCATATCGCCCTGAATTCAGTGCTATCTCGTTCTAAGCTAGGTACGGGCCAGTCTGCAAGTGGGGTCAGAGGGTTTTAGAGCTGTGATGGTTGGGCGACCATACCCATGGGCAGTTACTGTAGCCGGATTGGTCTACAACCCGATGAAGAGCTGAAAATGCAGGCTGGAAACTTTCCTTTTTTACTTCTTTATCCACTTTATTTCTACCTTTCCGATTTTTCCCACTTTTTCTTTCCTTAGCCGCCACCAGAGACATAATGTTCAAGCTTGAATGAAGTCTCTTAACAAACAGAAATAGGGGTTCATAGCTTCAATACTGCCCGATAGCTCAGTTGGTAGAGCGTCCACTTTCGGAGCGGGAGGTTGTAGGGTTCGAATCCCGGCCGCACCATACCAAAGGTGTAAAAAAACGGTACTAGCAGCTCCCTTGCTGACGCTCACATAAAAGGGGTTGTGCAGCTAGGAAGATAGAGTAAGGCAGGTAAGTATCTGTTAAAAAGATATTGTTATGTTGCAGTAAAAGCTCTTCAGAGCTTATGTTGTTTGTTTCAAATAATCAAAGTTGAATAAAGCTTCTTTATCTTTATCAAGCCCCACCTTGGGCGGCATTTTTCCCCATGCTTTCTCTACAACGGTGTCAGAATTGTTGGCAATGGAATAAGTCATCCTAAGAGCTGAGTGTGAGTGCCATCAGGCAGAGCACCTGGTGTCCTACAAAGCTCGCTGGTAACTGGACATCTCGTTCCCTAACAAACTTGGCCCCCAACCAACTCAGCCCCTGACCAACTCAGCTCCAACAAACTCGACCCCAAACCAATTTGACCCCTAATATCTATTAATAATCATTAATATCCAAACAATTGACATACATTATGAGTTCATTTACTTCAGATTTTGTAATTACGATTTAATGTAGTGCCCTGACTCAAACCTAGCTCATTAATTAATCAAGTCAGCTTGGGGCTCAACATCACTATTTTCCCTTATCTATAAGTAAAACATGCATTTTGGGTGCTCACACCTATGTTTTGGTCGAGAAAAAAAGAAAACAATTTTCAGTTACGCACTCTTATCTGGGGGCCTGGTATCATGCCATGCAATGAGACATGGGTACTTTATATCAAATATGCAACCAGGCAGTGTTCTGCAAAGAAATTTCGAAATTGGGGACAATGTCCCACCACCTTTGAAAAAGTGGGGACATTTCCAAAAATAGTGGGACATAACACCCAATAACGACTTTGAACCAAAAAAAGGTATGAAAAACACAATAATACTTAAATTTCACCTCTAATTATCATGATTGAGGATAATTATACCCGCTTTTTTCTTTAGAAAAAAAGGGTATATTAATTTCGTGTCAAAGTCAGTCCGTCGTCCGTCTGTCCGTCCCTCCGTCTGTCCGTCTGTCTCTCCGTGCGTGCGTCCGTCCATCAAGTTTCTTGTAAATGTATCTCATCCTAAACCATTAGAGGTAGCAACTTCAAACTTTGTAGTTGAATAGGTCACATGATGTAGAGGGTACTAGGCAACATTTCATGTGACCTTGACCCAAAGGTCAAGGTCAAATGTTGTATTTTCTTGTAAATGTATCTCCACCTAAACGGTTTGACGTAACAACTTCAAACTTTGTAGCTGAATAGGTCACATGATGTAGAGGGTACTGGGCAACATTTTGTGTGACCTTGACCCCAAGGTCAAGGTCAAAGGTCAAATATTGAAATTTCTTGTAAATGCATCTCCTAAACCTTTTGACGTAGCAACTTCAAACTTTGTAGCTGAAAATGTAAAATGAGGTAGAGGGTACTGGGCAACATTTTGTGTGACCTTGACCCCAAGGTCAAGGTCAAAGGTCAAATATTGAATTTTCTTGTAAATGTATCTCCTCCTAACTGGTTAGACCTAGCAATTTCAAACTTTTAAGCTGGATGGGTCACATGATGTAGAGGGTACTGGGCAATATTTTGTGTGACCTTCAAGGTCAAGGTCAAATATTGAATTTCTTGTAAATGCTTCTCCTCCTAAAGCTTTTGACGTAGTAACTTCAAACTCTGTAGGTGCATAGGTCACATGATGTAGAGGGCACTGGGCAACATTTAGTGTGACCTTGACCTGAAGGTCAAGGTCAAATAATGTACTTTCGCGTAAATGCATCTTCTCCTAAACTGTTGGACGTAGCAATTTCAAATTTTGCAGGTGAAAAGGTCATATGATTTGCAGGGCACTGGACAACATTTGATGTGACCTTGACCCATCGGTCAAGGTCATATAGTGTAATTTTCGTAAATGCTTCTTCTCCTTAACCATTGGACATAGCAACTTCAAACTTTACAGATGCATAGGTCATATGTTGAAGGTACTGAGCTACTGTACATTTTGTGTGACCTTGACCCCAAGGTAAAGGTTATAGGTCAAAAAGCGGGTATTTGCGATGGTGTACCATCGACTTCTGCTCTAGTTATCATTAAGTCTATGAATGCATGCTTACTGATCCTGATACATGAATTTTACAAATAGCCTGAAAATTGTTTGCTCTATGTTTTTAGTTTCAGCGATACTTACTTAACACTGGTATAGTGAAGCTGAAGCTGCTAACGTAACGGGAAAACGATTTTTCAGTCGAATTTGCAGATGCAATTTCATCAGGGGGGGACCCTGGTGAGTGTTTTAGACCCCATCTGCGCACTCAGTGTTTTGATCATCATTTGCAGTGGGTGGATATAGGTCCGGAACTGAATTAGATTTAATTCTTCATAGGCTGCATGGAGAAGAAACATAGAATTGTCCGCGCACGAGGCTTATTCAAGCTGTCCGTCATCTTTGTTGACAAAGAAATAATAGACACAGGCTTTGTGACAATGTATTTCATTGGTTGATTTTAAGTGCGTGACTGGTTTAGTTTTATTGCACCAAATAAAATCGATCCGATAATATAATAAGCGTACCAGTCTGAAGCGAGAGATAAATGAGACTCATTTAATTCTTGCGAGATAACCCAAGCACGAATCAAATATTTTGTTTCATTGCATTGGGAATTCCGTAAGAAAACATCAGTTTATTTTTGGAAGATGACAATTTGACCCACAAGCTGCAAATATCAGCATCAAGCCTGAAATTTGCATGCGTCAGATAACCCACCATACAATTTTAAATTGCGTCAGACTACAAAATAATGCGTTAATGGCGCGGAAAATGCAGCCTTGGCAGAATACTGATACCAGCAAAGGCGCGGGCACACCTGCGGATCTAGAGCCTTCACCGTTTGCAAACATATCATTTTAGCCCGCCAGTCACGACTATTCAGTATTGTCGTCTACTCACCTCTTCTGGATTAACATATTAATTTATGTTTCAAACACTCTAGGAATCGGATAAGACACCATACTATAATTACAGTCCAAGTTGAGAAGTCAAATAAACAGTTTGTCTATAGGCTCTATTTAAACAGCCATTGAATAGACTCACCAGAGCCATCGTTGTTGTACACATTATAATTTATCCATGGATGAGAATCTTCTTATTTTAGAGGATGGCCTCCAGGGACCAAGCTGGCCCATAATTTTAGGGAGAAATGACTTCTCCCTGCAGGAAAATTAGGGAGAAGTGACAGTCAGATAGGTAGAAGTTATAGCGCAAAATTACGGCATATTCTGTCAATTTAGAAGCAAATTAGCCATTACACATACTATTGCCATTTAATGGAAGGAGAAACACGATGCAGTGGTAGTAGATTGTCTGATAATGTCACTACAGATTGTATTTGTGTGGTGACAGAATAAAAATGAGTCTCCCTAAAAGAAAAAAAAATAATTTTTTTTTTAGACTCCCACTTCTCCCTGGGATTTAGGGCGAAATTTCGGCCCCTGTGGCGACTATTTGGCCCTAGTCGCCCCCTAGCTTGATCCCTGGGCCTCACTCATTTTTACAGTATAAGTCCTTATGAGATGCCACATAATGGGGCTTAACGGTTGGGAATGTACTGTTTGCCTATGTCCCATAATTTCATCAGTCATCATTCAAGACAATTGTTTCATATGTTGTTAGAACGTATGTTAGAGCAACTATTAGAGCCCCTGACATGTGTTCTTGGAGTGTGGGTTGGAGCCCCACCTCGGGCGGCATTTTTTCCCCTGCTTTCTTTACAGTTTGCCACTTTTTCTTGCATTGTTAGCGCATGTCCATATTCTTCTAACATTGGATTGTCTGCTTTGACTCTTTACTTTTCTGTACAGGATAAATAATACCTTGTCACATAACTCTTGAGTTCCTCCAGGCTCCAATACAAAGTAGTATACTATAAAGCAAAAAACATCAACATAATCTACACAGGTTAAACAAAGGAATGCTTCCATTTTATACCTACAGGTGGCAGATCATATACCACCTGATACTGTAGTAAATTATAAATAAGCGCGGATCTGAGAAAAGGGTCCTTAAGGCTTTCTGCAATTATTTTGAAAAACGTCTAAAATGACAAATATAGTACCACAAAAATGTTTCTATAGCTTGATGTCATCAAAGTAGTAAATGTTTCTGATTATATTTAAAGTCTTGTATACTGTCTGTTTCTGTGGCAACACTTAGGCCATAACACCTACAAGGGCTCATAATGATGGGTCACTTTAAATTCTTATAATATGCCTATAATATGACTTAGAAAGTATAAAATCATACAATTTCATTTGCATTATTGCCTTACATGTCATACCTCACACTGTGAGATAAAATTTCACATAATTAGGCCTTTCTGAAGTTCTGAAAGCCGATTCCCATAAGATTTTCAAATCTCATAGAATTTTCAGACCATCTAAAAAAACATTTTTTGAAGAAATAATCATAAATCACACTTTATTGTGTTTATCACAAGCTTCTACATTTTTTTATTTTGAGGGGGAGTTCCAAAGTGATTTTTGTGAAAATCTCACAAAATTTTATCAAATCTTGATTAAAAATTTGGTTAATCTCACAGATTTCAGTCAAACAAGTTATGACATGTATGTATTGCTTTATTTTCTTACCCATTCTTTTGAGTAGTACCCACAACACCTGTTTTGGTGGAGTAATACGACAATTGGTTTTGATTTGTTCACACTTTTATTTAGTTTATATGTTATTTGTTCATTTACAGAAATGCATTCCTTATTTGATCTATGTATGAGAGTGCTACAGGACAATATTGATGGTAACTACTATTTATATACAGTAAAACCTGTCTTAAGCCACCATTAACGGTCTGTACTGACTTTGACTAAGCTTTATGGGTGGGTTTGCATTTAAATATGTTAATATTGTAGTTCTATATGCTTAGGGCATACTTATTTGCAATGCTGCAGGGGTGTCGGGTTGGCAACCCCCATTATATATAAATTGATGGAGCTAATTTTAAACAGAGACTGGTAAAGTGCAGTTGTCCCACAGGTTTTATAGTACCTTTTCTTATTACTTAACAGATAAACAAAAACTAAACCATAAAAAAAGCTAATATTTTCTTATCCATCAGTTTTTATCATTTGTCTTTGCTCCAAAATTAACATATGCTAAAATTATGGGCAAAAATATTTACAATTTTACACTGAACATTTTTGTTTATCTAAACCTGTGTGGACACGTCAGCATGGGTGTTTATTAGAAGCATTTGCGCATGGGTGAATGTTTTCAGGATTATTCCTGAATTCAGGATTTTGAAGCTGACTTTCCATAGAAAGTCAGCCTCAAAATGCAGAATTAGGGAGATTATAATAGGTTCTTTGATTTATATTTGGTCTATCTAAAAACAATTGATCATTTAAACTAAAAATTGTTCATATTTAGTGGGCATAATGAAAGTTTAAGATCGGAGTTCCGAAAGTTCAGGATTTTGAAAATTTTGAACTTTCACCCATGTTTGCACATATGTGATAACTATCAAACTCTCATCTGCTGGCCCATATGGGCTACTACAAAACCTGTCATTGGGGTTTCCGACAAAGCAACTCTCAGACTCAAACCAGTCTCCTCAGCTACAGAAACTATATGCAGCTAGAAAAGTGAAATTTCAGCTGTAGCAAGTTTAGATATGATATTTTCTGATAAGCAAATAACAAAGGTGCTGACCAGTCTGTACATATGCACAGACTGGTCTGCAACTTTTGTTGTTGGCAAACCTTGAAGACAGGTTTCTCGCATTGAGGCCAATGTGATAAAATGTTACATTTGTGTTATCTTCAACTCCATATTTTCACAATATTTAGAAATTTCCTATTAAAGACCATGCAGGCAGTTGCAACTGAATATCATGATTGCATATCATGTTTTGTATGTCTCTGTATTACTTTGCAGCGATTGACTATGTTGGTGGTATACCCTTTGACATCTTGAAGCCAGTGGTAGAAAAATGTACTGCCAAGCAGCTGTACGACTTGGAAAACTACAATCCTGTAAGTGATTTCATTTATTTGACTGATTGCATCTTAGGAGTTGTTTGATACAAATTATGGATGGTTTTGTACATATTTTGGTGGATTGCTAGTTGGATTTCCAATTTGAAATTTGTATGTCGCTGAAGTTTTCAAATGAGCCGTGGCATGAGATTTCCAACAATGTGGTATGTGTGACCAGCAAAGCCTCAGATCAGCCTGTGCATGCGCGCAGTCTGATCAGAGCCTTTGCTTGATGCTTGAATATTCTATGACTGTTAAGCTACTGACTGAACACCATTTGGAGTTTCTAAGCTTGAGCGGAGGCTTTACAGGCTCATCTGAGTCTACACTTGTCAAAATGCCGCATTGTTGGAAATCTCATGCCATGTCTCAAATGGTCTTACTGTGGAGGTGAATTTCATGATGAACCCCTTTTTTCATATCTTCTAAACTCTTTATATGGAGTCAAAATTTTGAATTAACAGGGAAATACCAAATCAAGAAAAGAAAATTCATTTTAGTTTGTTTTATTTCAAGTTTAATTACGTTGTAAAACAAATAAATAAACAAGAAAAACAAAACAAGCTGAAGAATCAAAGACTGTTGAAAATATCTTATCAAAAGAAGCCGATAAACAATAATAGTCATTAAAATTTGAAAAGCACCGGTAATTTTCTGATGTTAAACCAAACACATCTGGGTGGTTACGTATTCGCATGTTGAGGTCATTTAAGTCGTTTATTTACGCAAGCAGCTGATCAGTGAACAATGTCCACCTCCACGCTATGACTAATTGGCGATTACTCTCAACAGCGGATTAAACTGGACTGAATTAAAGGAAGTTGTTCGCAGAAAGAAGGTAAATTACTTTGTTTGACATACATATTGTTTAACTTTTTGGCAAACACAAATTATTTCTTCAACACAAGCAGTGCATGGTAAACAAGCAGAAACTTATTTCGTGACTGAAAAATCTCTTCGATATAGCGGCGTTTTCCTGATAATGGAGTTTGACATAAACAAAATTTAAATACAAAGCAATACAGGGGAAATGTTTGGGAATGGATGAACACTTTGACATAAGCTGTGTATTCGAGATAAGCAAGTTTGACATTATAGCAGGATTGACCTGTATCTGTTTACTGCTTACCAAATAAAAAAGTGTTCACTCTGTGCCTCCTAGTGTCGTCTGCTGATAGATTTTGCAAACAAGTTGGACCAGATTAGGCCAGGCAAAATGTCAGGCCTGATCTCAATCCACTCTGACACTCAGATGATATTCCCGAAATAATTCGAAAAAAAATATTTTTGAAAAAAATTCAGCAGTCAACAAAAAGCACAAAAGATTTACCAGGAGGCAAAGAGTTAATTAAGGTATGGAAAAGAAGGAAATGCATGTATGTTAGATTTGAGCTGTGACACGTGACTTCCAACATTGTGGCATTTTGACAAGTGTAGACTCAGACGAGCATGTGCAGCCTCCTTTTAGGCTTAGAAACCTCAAACGGTGGTCAGTCAGTAGCTTAACACTCGTAGGATATTCGAGCGACAAGTAGAGGCTCTGATCAGACTGCGCGTATGCGCAGGCTGATCTGAGCCTTTGCTGGTCACACATACCAAATTGTTGGAAATCTCATGCCACGGCTCATTTTCTAGTGAATATATTTCAGCATTTTCTGGAAGATTCCGATTACCTATGGAAGTTGCACTGTGAGAGAGAGTTCCGAGGACAGAAACCAGGCAATATGGAAACATGGAGAGACCTCTATCTGGTTAGTTATTAACAATAAATGACAAAATACAAAATGGCGTCAGAAGTTAGGCACCACCTGTATTTTTGCTAGAGCAATTTACAACTGTGAAGAAAGTTTATTGAATATGTAAAATCTTTAACTGTTGTGAAACTCTGCATAAATATTTAAATGAAATTAATGATTCTTTTTACTTTGACTTATCAAAACTTTTTGCTATCACCCTGGAATCTTCAAGAAGTAACCCTTTTAAACATCTTAAACAAATAAAGTGCCTTTTTTGCACACACAATTTTCAACATGTATTTATGTACACAAAGTGCAATGAAAATAAGTTGATGAAAATAGCATGATTGTTTCACTATCTTATCCTTATATGATGCATTAATCTTTATTTACAAGGTTTATTTACATCACATAACCTTGCTCTGAAAAATTTAGCTACAGAGTTAGCGGTGCTTAACTTTTGAAGTTTTGCCACTGTGTATATGTGGCAGGTGACTTTTTGGAGAATAGAATCGAATCCACACCGGTCTTGTTACCAAAAAAAAATTCAAAATTGATGATATATCATTATCCCCAGACGAAGTGGGAGGGATATAGTTTTGGCGTCGTCCGTCCGTCCGTCCATTCCGTCCGTCCGTTCGGATTCATATCTCAGTACCTGTTGGTCAGATTTGATTCATTCTTGGTACAAATAATTAGTACCATGGACTCTCGATATCCTATAAAGTTTGTTCAAAATCCACCCCTTAACACTTGAGTTATTGCCCTTGTTTTAGTATAGGCAATTATAATGCAAAACCTATATTAGCTTTTTTTGTGTGATAATCTTCACATTTCATCAAGGCTATTATATTTAACAACTTCTCACTATACACCATGATTACCCAGTGCCTGTAGATAAGCATGGCAGTGTCAAAGTTTTACCCCACCCCTTTTGACCCCGCCTAAGGAGTCAAAGGTCAAATATTTAAATTTTGCAATAACTAAGGCAATTGTTAATATTTTTTGCTGAAATTTTGCATGCAGCAGAGCAACAATAGATATGAAACATATCAAACGGGATTTTAGTTTGAAGGTCTAGGTCCGAGCCTGTAAGGTGGACTGAGGCCAAAATTAAACTTTTTCAGAATATGGTCATGTTGCATATCAAATTAAAGCTGACGATGCTGGCAGCAACATGGTAGCAAATATTTTGCCCACAGACACACCCTCGACCCAGGGGGTGGGGTCAAAAGGTCAAACTTTATCTTTTTCTGAAAATAGTCATGTTGCATATCAAATTGAAGCTTACGACGCTGGCAGCAACATGGTAGCAAATATTTTGCCCACAGACACACCCTTGACCCAGGGGGTGGGGTCAAAAGGTCAAACTATATCTATTCCTGAAAGTAGTCATGTTGCATATCAAATTAAAGGGAATTGAGCTAAGAGCACCATGAAGGCAAATATGCTGTCATGACACACACCAACGACCCCCGGGGTGGGGTCAAAAGGTCATTTTTTTTCTTCTAAAAATGTTCATGTTGCATATCAAATTACAGTGGAAGAAGTGTAGACCTACATTCAAGGTAACACTTTGAATTTACACACACCCTTGACCTCTGGGGTTGGGTTTAAAGGTCATATATCGAAATTGTGCAGATGCAAGTATATTTTTTTTATTAAACTAAGCACTAAAACATACTTGACAGGCATTTGTTATGATCTGAATAATACTGAAGGTGAACTAAGGGCTAGATAAAATGGGATTTATGTTTTGTGATTTACATGTTTCTCTCAATAACCCTTCGTCGGGGGATATAAATTTGTCGAATTTGCCTTGTTTGAGTTTGAGTTGGTAGATGATTTACATTAACTATAAATATCACACTACCAATGTAAGCAAAGTTTCTTGTGCAAGAATTTTTTTCTTACATTTTTGCTACTTTCATCTAGTGTCATTGATCTCAAGACATGGAGTTAAATATATTCCTTCAATATCAAGGCAAGAATTTATATGCACTGAAGTTGTATAAGTTCAGCTATGAGGTATGTTCAGTGTAGCTATTAAGAGAGTGTAATTAAAAATTAATTTTCTAATTTCTCAGCCAAATCATGTTGTGTGTGCTGTTGTGTATGGATGATTTAATATCATATATTTAACAAAATATTACTATTATCATGTATTTGTAAACTCAGGGTTGACTAGTGGAGTCTGGTTAAACGTTAATAATTTCTTAAATGATCTTTATTATAATTGAAAGTACAAGTTTATTACATTGATTATTTTGTAGATTATAGAAAATTAACCCAAGAATCCCACTTTTCTTGAACCTTCTAGAAATCTGTGTAAAGTACTGATTGTAACTTAAACATCAAGAAGATTCTTGTTATCTCATGAATATATAAGCCAGTAATTTCCAGCCAAATCTTTTTTGGTAAATTCCAGAAGTTTCCTTTACAGAATATTTTAAGCAACTCATTTTTCATAAATAATCATAAGTTATTTCACATAAATGTAGAATTGAGATATTTTGTATATAAACTTTGTAGTTGGAAGCTTGTGCCAGACATGGGGCGAATTACTTTGGAAAGTAATGCATTGAATTAGCATTACTTGCCAAAAATGTGCATTGAATTAGCATGACCATTACTTGATTTTGAAAAAGTAATGCATTGAATTAGCATTATTTAAGAAAGTAATGCATTGAATTAAGCATTACTTTCATTCACGTGAAACAGAATCCTAAAATACTGTTAACTCTGAACATTTTTGATACATTATACAAAATGTGTGCACATCGTAAACATGTGAATTTCACATATAGATATTTTATATACATATATATAAATATTTCAAATGAGCCACAGGTTACAATATGAATACTTTTTGTAGTATTCTTGTCAGTAACATTTGTTGGAATTTCATAGTTTTTGAAGGTAGGAGGAAATTTTTCTCAGATGTAGCAACCTCAGATCTGTTTTCAAGTGATCATATTTCATTGTATATTATTATCATACAACTGGGAAGCTTTCCAAAATAGTTTCTTATTTGGAAGTATATTTTATGTTCGGACAATAATAAACATTTCCAGTATCTTGACTGGATTATCCAATCAACAAAGCACCAATTGTATCTTATCTTAATCTCTAATCTCTTTTATTTTTGACTCCAATAGATTTACCCTGTAGCTCAACTGACCACAGAGACACACTGTTAAAGTGCCAGTGGTCAAGTGTCAAAATGTATGAACAGAACAATCAAGTGATAATTACCCTTATTATGATCAAAACATTGGTTTCTTTGAAATTGATATTGGATTGTAACAAAATTCACACCATTTCAAAGCTCATTTAATTAGCTTTAAAATGATTTATAGATAAAAAAACAACAACACACATTTGGCTTAAATAAAGTGGGATAAAATACCTTACATTTCAACACTTCCCAGCTATATTTTTACTATGCAAGGTTTATCTGGGATTGCCAGTGACTGTAAGCTGTTTCACTTTATCGATATAAAATCAAAGCCTTTACTTGCAAGTTTCACAGTTCATTTTGCATGTTCCTCAGTCAAATAACAGTCTTTACAAGCAGGATGAACAAAAGAAAACTGTGAGTTAAAATAATTTATGGAAACACATCCTTTTGTTGTGTATCTCATGTCTCTATTGTGCAGTCTGACTACTATTGATGGCAAAATTTCTGATAGACAGTAATTCAAAATAATGCAAGTAATGCATAGAATTTTGACCAAAGTAATGCATTGAATTAGCATTAAAGTGATTCAAAAACTGGTGAATTAATCATTACCTTGAATTTCTTGAAAAAAGTAATGCATTAATAATGCATTAGCATTAATGATTAATTCGCCACATGTCTGGCTTGTGCCAAATTTGGATAATATATTTGAATTTGACATTCTAAATTTTACAAGGAGATTTGATTTCAGATTCACAGGAAAGTGACTGGAAATTCACTAGGTGATTGGATAGTACAGCCACAAGTAGGCTTTAAAAATATCTATACCTTTTAAATATTATTTCATAAGATGCATTTTTTTAAAAAAATTTATTTCATTTTTTAAAGAATAAAGTTGTTATTTAAACTGTACAAAGCTGTTTTTTCTTGTTATAGCTACTTATTGTGAATAATATGACTGTACTATGTCTCAAAAGAAATGTCTCAATGGATAATAAAATATTCTCAATTTTACATCCAAATTCTGTGTTTAGGTAATCTAGACCTATGCTGTTTCATTCTACTGTCATGCCAACCAAGAGTGACAGTGACTTCATGTTTTGTTTACAACGTTATCAGGGACTTATAATCGATAGATCACTTGTGTATTAATCCTATCCGCAGGATAGGATTAATACACAAGTGATCTGTCGATTCGTGTTAGCTCAAGTGGAGTGTACAAAGTTAATGTTTTACTTAACAATTGTAAACAAATATTTCGTCACTGTCACTCTTGGTTGGCACGGCAGTAGTATATCCACTATTTCAATGTAGTACAGAGGTATGTTTTACCATTTTAGAGAAAGTTTGATGAGAGGGAGGAGAAAATCAGGTCTTATAAGGCCATCATCAGTAAACAGATGGCCACCGCTACCCCAGGTGAGAATATATCTGGGCCTTGACACAAGAAAACCTATCTCCGGGGTGCAGACCAGCCTGCATATCCACGCTGATTGATCAGCGTCTTTGTTATAATATTCATCATATCTAAACTTGCTTCTGGTGAAATTTTGAATTTATGGCTAGTCTATGTAGCTGCGATGACTGATGTGTCGTGTTTTGTTGGAAACTCTAAAGCCAGGTTTTGTCGTATCAAGGCCCATCTGAATTAGGCATCATTACCACACATGTTCTAATAAGTGCACGCACAAGGTGTTTTCCTGGACAATTTGCAATACTTCTTTAACCCAGTTGCATTCATAATATACAGATCCTTAGTCTTTTTGCCAATAAAGGCCTGCACTATGCGAAACTCTACATGCTTTACATACATTCAGATTGACTCAATTTTTTCCCCCACACTGTCTGATCAGCCCCCATATATAAATTATTCCGCCAATTGAGCACACATTTTAGATGGAGACTCCTTACGATAAGTTAGCCAAAATTTATACAAATTGTTCTGGTCACATGACCAAGGTGGCTGCCATGCCTTTATATGGTAAAACTCTTTACCAGAAGGATGATGACTTAAGAACTTGTTATGTAGCATTTGGGATGTAGGGCCTACCAAGTTCAATCAAATGAAGATCCTAGGTTGTCTCTGATCTACTTAATGTCAAGGTCAAAATTTCTTCCTAATGCATTTAGGGAATTGTGAAAACTTTGAAAAGTTGATTTTTGGAAAGCTGTTGAGGCCAAAGTTATTATTCTCACTTGATATGCTTAACCTAATGAGACGATGGCTGTAAATTACTTCCACAGGTCAAAGCTGAGGTTGAACTTTGACCTTTTAGCCAAGGTCACCTTTATTGGAGTCCCATTAATGTATTAAAACATAGTGTTCTCAGAAACCACTATTCAAATTGAACGTAAATTTCATATGGAGACTCCTTACAATAAGTTGGCCAAAATTTATACAAATTGTCCTGGTCACAGGACCAAGATTGCCACCATGCACACATATGGTAAGACCCTTTAAATATCTTCTCAAGAACTGGAAGGCCAATGACCTTAGGGCTTTTCATGTAGTGTTAGGGATGTGGGCCCTACCAAGATTGCAAAACTGATGATCCTAGGTTGACTATGACCTACTTAACCAAAAGGTCATTTGATTCCTACTGCATGTATATGGGAAAAATCTTGAAATTTGCATTGTGACCTGTCAGAGATATAGATCTTTAAAATTTTTTGGCAATTTTACTTTGTATGCAAAATATCTCAAAAAGTATTTAAGCTAGGACATTCATACTTGATACACTGATCGGGGCTGATCAGTAGATTACCTGATTAACTTTCAATGAAAGAGTTATGGGCCTTTATTGTTTATGTTTTGTTGTACTTTACTTTATGTCCATTTTAGCTTTGCAATCATCTTGATGCGGAAGAGAGCACTGGTTTCTTTGCTTGGTTTGTCTTCCTGGTGTCTTGTGATTGTTGTGTGGCTCTTCCTCACAGTGCCATGACCAGGAGAACACTACCTGATTAACTTTTGAAAAAAAACAACATCATAAACACTTATCAGAGATAATGAGCACCTGATTAAGTTTTGAACAAATATCATAAACATTTGTCAGGGTTATAGGACTTTGGTTTTTTTAAAAAAAAAAATATGTTGTGTGCAAGATATTTCAAAAAGTTTTTAAGATTATAATGATGTACCTTCATATTTACTTCACTGAAAGGCTCTATTGAAACAATAAATTCAATAAACTAAAAATGTGTGCATGTTTTAAAACACTATGCCCCAAACCATATTCTAGTCTCTAACATATCACACGGTGAAATGTCCCAAAATTCTAAGTACCAAAACTGTGTCAATTTTTTTACAAAATTTGTTAGAAAGTTAATCAGGTGATCTAACCCTTATGAATAATATTTAATGCCCTCCGGTCAGTTTGTATAATCTTACAGACAGCTTTTCTTTTCACATGAAGCATGGGTGCTACCATATATTATCAGTTACTTCTCATATGAACTGCATTGCTACACGTTGACCTGATAAACTGACCTGATAAACGTTGCCTATATCTTGCAGCATATGCCTTTATCAGATCATCATGACGTTGAACTTTTTAAATGATATCCTCCCTGATGATGAATCGACATGAAACTAGACAAATTACGTCATAATCACTAGTTGGTAGAGTGACCCAACTTGTAAAGCTGACAAATAGAATACCATGTTCGTATCTTTTGATGTCAAGTTTACCATGCTTGACTTCGAGAAAGCATGTTGAATCACTTGCGATTCAACAAGCCTTCTCAAAGCCTCGCCTGGCAAACTTGATATCAAAAGACACTTACCTAGTATTCTCTATTTACTGTAAATTCAGAAATTTTTGGGAGTGTTTTATTTTCGCATAACTTCGCATATGCGAAATCTTTGCATATGCGAAGTTTCATGAAAATAAAACACTTGTGAAATTGCAAAATTACTCTGTCGTTTACTGATATACGTATATCATGCCCAAGTCACGAATGTCTAACGTTGCAAATATGTTTTTTAATGCTATTCGCGAAAATCAAATTCTCCTGAAATTTCCGAATCGACAGTTCTTTCTTCTTCAGGTAAAAACATTGAACATGGAGGTGAGACTGAAGAAGAAGATCAGGTTGGTATAAATGTTTAGTAACTTTTTAAGTCACTGAGCCAAAGGCTTATAGGTAAGTTTCTATTATAGGTAGGCATCTCAATTCGTCCATCATTTGCCACACTTTTTAGCTTCACATGAGCTGAAGATTGGTAGTTTAGCTTATGGTAGGATGATTTAAAAAATCAAGGAGAGACATTTTAGGCAGGATTGGGGCATACAGCAATTCACCTTGATGTTACATTCGTATATGCATACATGCATGTATGCGTTAGTCACAAAATGTTAAAGTTTTATGTTAAAGTTTACATCTGTGTTTTCTGGGAGAGCATTTCTCAGGTACCTTTTGTTCTGAATACAAAGTTGAAATTTGCCTAGACAAAGTACTCTTCCTTTGCTGTTAAGATGCTGCAGGGTCATGCCTTTCAGTCTCTGGGTGGGGCTGGGGGTCAAATTCTGTACCCATGTCGAACTGTTTGCATCAACATTTTATCTGCCCTTGGCTGGGGCTATGTAAATGTAGAAAATCTTGAAAAGAAATTTAATAAAATCAAAGGTCAAAGATATTTATTTAAAACTTGCAATGAATATACAAAGTAGAATTATCTTTCTCTTGGTGTCAAAATTTTGTCCACAGGAGGTTGTCTGCCCCTTCCCTAGGGCTATATGCATGTATAAACTCATAAAAAAAACACTTTTTGATAGAGATTGTTTCAACACTTACAGCAAAAGTACAAAGCAATATGGCCTATCTGTTAGCATCACAATTTGTCACCCAAGGCGTACCTGCCCCTGCCTTAGGGCTGTAATAGAAGTTTTATATAAAACCACAGCTCAAAGAAAATTTTTTGATGACCTGTCTCTTGGATTGCTAGTTCAAACACGTATCAGTCCTAAGTTACTGGCCTTTGGGAATTGCAGCATAAACTGGAAAGCAGAAATGACCAAATGCAAATAATTCTGACGAAATCCCCCCACCCCCCCCCCCCCCCCCCAAAAAAAAAAAAAGAGAAGTTTGTCAATTCATGGAAAACCTTTATCCGTTTTGTGCAGCAGTGTTTGAAGATCTGAAAAATGTAACGGTTATACACTTACACTTATTCGTTTAAAATTAAAATAGAATGAAGTATTAGAAAACTATAAAAATTGTTCCCATATTGTATCACGGAGATTATTGAAACAAAATGCTACCTTATGCCCTTGTTTTCACCTCTAGTTATTTACTTGACTCATTGACAATTTTTAAGGAAACATACAGATAATATATTATTTGAAACTGCTAGAAAAAAATAATTATGTGTGTTAGAAAACATGTTAGAACACACTACTCACTATAAGGAATAGCCTTAAAATCCAGGCTCATATCTGAGCCTCCTTCAGCTTAATTGAATAATTGGTCAGGCAGTATATTATCACAGTAGGAACTGACCACCAACAGCTGTAAACCTAGCTATCTAATGGTGCAAAGGTGTTTGAGAAAGATAAGATAGATTCTGTTTGTCAGCTAGCATACTCAATTTAGTATCTATTCTGAACAATGTTGGGAACAATGTATGAAATCAATTTTGACAAGTATCACTTTTTGCATGCTGATTTTTTTTTCATTCTTTCGCTATCATTTGCTGACTTTTTCATTAATATTTTGCTTTTCGAACAGTTCTTTCCGAAACATCACCAGAGTATCAAACTGTTTAAGAATCCAGATTTTGTTAGTCCGTATCTGGGTCCAAAATGTTTGCAAACTTTATCAGCAGATGACAAAAGTCATTGGAAAGAATTAAACATTCTAATAAATTACAACAATTGCTTTCATATGCTAAAAAGACCGCTTAATTTAGACCTCATTGAACCCCTCTGTTATATTTTTGTAAAGTCGGATTTACAAGGCTATACTTCATTTTTTTCCCAAGACGTAAAATGAAGGTACTCATTAGAACCTCATTCTAGCAGATCTAGCAAGTACCGGCAATCTATTTAACTGTAAAAGCCATTTCAGTGGTAAAATCGCACACAAACAGTGAATATCTAAATTATGTGCTTTCTGATCGGGGTCTACACTATTTGCCTAGACCTCTCTGTCCAAAATTCAAAAATATTTTGCATACTTTTAAATGATAAGTCATTATAAATGGACATTAGCATTGTGAAAAATCTAACAAAATGGTGCACCCAGCCTGATTGGCCTGTACACCCGCTCATTCTTGCCAGACAATTCCCTGTATGCATGGTCATTTGCTGTCTAGTGAGCACATAGCCAAGGCTCTGCAGTTCAGATTGGTTGGATGCCCATCCAAATTTGATTCATTGTCGGGCGCAGTTAACCGACAGCTCCACAGTCTCTACTTTTATCGTCCTATGTCACCTATGCAAATATGTTCTTGGGAGCGCAGTGGCTCAATGGTAGAGTGCTTGACTCGAGACTGAAGGGCCGCGGGTTCGAGCCTCACCAGCATCACTGCGTTGTGTCCTTGAGCAAGACACATTTATCCTAGCTTAGTACTGGTTCAACCCAGGAAGACCCGTCCCGCATAACTGAAAGATTGTTGAGTGGACGTAAAGAATAAAATCAAACAAACAAACAAATATGTTCTTAAAAGGGTATCCCTTGGAAGCAAAGACTGCATTAAAGAATTGAAACTAGAGTGTGCATATTTTCTGGGCCAGACTAGCTTGTTTCTGCCATTTAGGCTTCATCAGTGACCCTCTGATAGTTTCAAAGTTCCACAATGAAACCCAAGCTTGGTCAATGCCTCCCCTATTTTGGACATTTCAAAGCGCCTGTTTAACCTTGGAAATTAGGTCAAGGTCAGCAAAATATAATCAACTCTTCCCCTTTTCCCAATAATGTGTCTATGCAAGATTGATTAAAATCCATCCACTGGTTCAGAAGATAACGCACAGAAACCCAATTTTGGACATTTCAAAGTGCCGGTGTGACCTTGAAAATTAGGTATAGGTCAGCAAAAACTTATCAACTCTTTGCCTCTCACAAACAATTTATCTATGCAAGCCTGGTCGAAATACATCCACTGGTTTAGAAGATAAAGCACCAAACCATATTTCGAACATTTCAAAGTGTATGCAGTTATCCATCCACTAGTACAGAAGATAACACATAGAAACGAAGCTACGCAGGCGCGGACGCTGACTGATTAAGTCATCTGATGTACATGTTTGCTAGCATAATTGATTAATATATTTGCTAGCATTATTGACTAATTTAAGTATCACACCAAACACTGTGGACCCTGATCAGACTGACAGGGTTGCAACTCAATATGATTTTTAAAAATTACTTTTCCCTGACTTTTAATCATTTTCCAGGCCGTTTTTGATGGCTGTTAATAGCCATTCTCGTCCGTGGGCTGTTAAAAAATTTGGCCCAAATAATTATTTTTGATGTTAACACTCTATATGCGTGGGTATTATTTCATGCTTTTTTTTGATGGCTACTGATTCTTCAAAAGTATTTAGGAAATCTATCAGAGTGTCAAACGGTTTGGATCCAGATCAGGACCGAAGTCGGTCCTTATATGGAGCCAAACTGTTTGCAAAGGTTATCAGCAGATGACAAAAGTTGCCTTGAGTATGATTAATCTTTAACTCTTTGAATGTTTGTTTTTAATAAAAAAATGTTTTATCAAAAATCTTTCAGGAACACTATATCAGACTTTTAAAGAATGTGTACCAAGATCAGGACCAATGTTTTTTCCGTCGGTCCTGATCTTGGTTCAAACGGTCTGAAAAAGTTATTAGCAGACACACATTGAGTGAAGCTTCTGAAGTTTGGCAGCCATATTGAAAAAAAATAAAACTAGAAAAAAATGGAAACACACAAATCTTAAACAGCTGCGTCTTAAAGTAGTGAACAATTACACATGTATGTCCCAGGCAGAAGATTTTGACATATTGTATAACGAAAAAAATATCAGATGAAACAAAAATCAAACATATTACGTAAACATGCCTATTCATGCAATAAATGCCATTTTATTACTGTAGAACTGACAATTTTCAGACATAAAATTAAGATATTTGGTCCTGTTTCTTTCTTCTTTTTTTCGTTGGAGGGGGGGCGCAAATCATATATTGATGGTACTTCACATAGCCACCATGCTGATACAATTCTAAGGAACATACACAATCTACAAACAAGAGAAAAATGAAGAAAAATTATGAACATATAATTAAATATATAAAGATAAATACTCATCCATTCTTACTTTTTTTCTTTATTTAAACCAGCGACGCATCTTATATAGGTCACGGTTCAAACTCACCGGAGAAAAAAATAGATTTAAAATGGCGAATGAAATATTTTGTTTTGTTTGATTTGATTCTCTACGTCCCAGTCAAAAATCTTTCAGTTACGTCTTGACGGGTCTTCCTGGGTTGAACCAGTACTAAGCAAGGATAAATGAGCCTTGCTCGAGGACACAACGCAGTGACGACGATGAGGCTTGAACTCACGACCCTTAGGTCTCCAGTCAAGCACTCTACCACTGAGCCACTGCGCTCATATTTACAATAACAGAATATGTGTATATTGTTACACCCAGGAAGCAACAGCAGCATGTGTTATGTTGACCATATGAAACCATATCAGCATATCAATTAACAAATTATTGGAAATCCACATTAGGCCACTGTCTAAGTGGCCTTTGATTATCTTATATGAACTCAATTCTTTTGGAAATCTCACCTATAGATGGAGGCTATTCCATAGAGTGTTCTGATAAAAAGACTTTTTTAATTTTTGAAAATCTTGAAAGTGTTTTAGGTCTTCATATATTGGCTGAAACTATACTGACATACGGTTTTTATTTTTAGCTCACCTGAGCGGAAGGTTCATAGGTGAGCGACTAATATACCCTTGCTTCTGCGTCCATCATCTTCGTCGTCCATTCACAATGTTTAAACATCTTTCCCTCTGAAACCACTAGGCCAATCAAAGCCAAATTTGATGTGGAGCCTCAGCAGGAAGGAGGGAGTGATTGTTTGTATAAATGGTCCAGGTCACATGACCAGGATGGTCACCATGCTTAATTAATCAAAATTAAAAAAAATCTTCTCAAGAACCACTTCGCCAATGAAACCAGGGACTGTAGTGCTACATAGTTTGGATAAATCATGACCCTGGGTTGACCTTGATCTATTTTATGGCGAGGTTAATTTTGATTCCTTAGGTTTTTGAATTGGAGAAGCTGAAAAGTGGTCAATGCTTCCAGCCAAGTTTCAATATCATCAGACTTCTGGCTCTACAGTAGAAGATTTATAAAGAATTTTACCAAATTTGGGCAGGGTGGCCATCTTGGTCATGTAACCTGGACCATTTATACAAACTTTGATTTCCCATTTCCATGGAGACTCGATATGAAATTTGGCAGTTATACTGTTTGTGAGGTTTTAAACTCACCTAGGCCTTTGGCTCAAGGTGAGCTATTGCAATCATTGGATGCCCGTTCAGTTCAGTTCTGCATTGGCAACAATAGCATCATGTTGTAAACAACATCTCCTAAACTACTAGCTGGATTTTTACAAAACTTGACAGGAATGAACCTTACATAGCCCTCTTTAATAAATATACATATGGTTCCGGTCCGTTGTATATCTAGGTCATGTGGGCTAAAAATAGATTTTCGAGATGAAAACTTTAAAAATCTTCTTGTCTGAAACCACAAGGCTTAGAGCCTTGATATCCCGAATGTAGCATCACCTAGTGGACCTCTACCAAGTTTGTTCAAACTATGACCCTGGGGCCGAAAATGGTCTCGCTCATGGGTCACATGTTTTGCTCAGGCTTATGAGGAAAACATGAAAAACATCTTTTTTTGTCTGAAACTACAAGGCATAGAGCCTTGATATTTGGTATGTAGCATCACCTAGTGGATCAATACCAAGTTTGTTCAAATTATGCCCCTGGGGCCAAAAATGGCCCCGCTCCAGCGGTCACACATTTTACATAGGCTTATATATGGAAAAACATGAAAAAGGGGAACGTGCATTAAGAGGCTATTTTGGCCCCCCTATGAGGTCAAAAAAAAAAGTTGCTCTTCACAAGTTTCGTCTTATTAGCTTATAAGAACAATAGCTGAAGTGTAAAGTTCTGGTATTGATTCGACTTTTACGGTAGCTATGGTAACAAAAATGGCCGCCAAAATAGGCTGAAAATAGGAAAATGACCATTTTGGAGCAAATTTGAGACATGTAACAGAGGAATTAATATAGAGCACATGCAAATACCAAAAAAATATTTTAACAGATGATGAGTATTATCACGGCACACAATATATTAAAAGGTTTTTTTGGTATTTGCTTGTGCTGATATCTAATTCTTAAAAAATCGGTCTCCAAAAGCCTCTAATTTGGCCTAAAATGACAATTTCACTATTTTAAGCCTACTTTGTCGGCCATTTTGGTTACCATAGCAACCGGTAAAAGTATTATAAATGCCAGAATTTTACACTTGGGCTATTCTTCTAATAAAACAATAAGATGAAATTGGTGAAAGGCAATTTTCAGTTTTTGGCTCCAGAGGGGGCCAAAATAGCCCCTTAATGCACGTACTCCTTTCTTTGTTTGTTTGCCCTTATATGCCATGCCCCTTACTTTTATGGTGTTCATGTATACTTGCATTGTACTTTCTGATTTCTCTGAAACTTTTCTTTTTTGGTGGAAAGTGAACTAGTACAAACTGTCAGTTCCACTATTTTATACAAGTTGCGCATGGGTACTAAATCTAAAATGTCATATTATCATTTGATAAGTCAGACAACAGTCGGCGGATAATCACCCTCCTTATTGTATGCTGCTTGACAGGTAAATACCATCGGCTGACAATCGGCTGATCATCGGGAGAAAGTTGATCGATTTGAAAACTTTGTGGTTGATAAAGTTAATCAGTGAGGTTTGTTTTTAATGTAACTGCTCCAGTCAGCCGACTAAAATCATATTTTTTGGCCTATCAACATGAAAAATGTAGTCGGCCCACTGTCGGTCTTAATGTAACCCAGGTATAATACTTGTTGAGTCGTCAGTGAACCCTGTGACATTGTCTTCAGGGGCTATGATATGATGGTCATGGTGACCTACATTTCATGGTTGAATGACTTCCTTTCTAGAGAAAAGAGAGAGAGCTGGTTGCTTTGCTTTAATTGTCTTTTGGATGTCTTGTTACTGTAGATGTTCTGTAGCTCTTCCTGCAGTATTTCCTGATCTTACTCACTTACTTTTTGCCTTCTTACTGAAAAGACAATATGATGTATAAATTTTGATTTTTTTGTTTATGAGTTGGTATGACTAGATGTTCCACCTAAAATTAAATTTAGGTCGACATCACTATGGCCTACGATCATGTTTTAGTGGTTTTGCCTTAAAACTTAAAGACTATTTCATTTATCAACTTCAAACTTTTTGTATACAAGTCAGTGTGACCCGATATTTTGATGCACAGTATAATTTGTATCTTACAGATTGATATTGACAGTGTAAAATTTGAAGAACTGCTAGCACGGCTCAATTCATGCCTAGAAGATGAGAATTTGGAAGACATAGAGAAATTGACCAATGGAAACCAGTTATTAAAAGTGTCAGAAGACAGATTAATTGTTGGTATAGGAAAACATTTAATTAGGAAGCTCACAGGAAATGCTTGCACAAGTGCTTCAAAAATTGAAAAGATCTGTCCATGTGTTGATTCATCTGAAGATAGAAAGAAAGAACATGAACAAGAACCAAAAGAAACACCTGACACTAGTAAAAGAAAATATGAAGTACCTAAAACAGAACTTTCTGGTGCAAATGAACCAGGTAGTAGTAAAAGAAAACGTGAAGAACTAAAAGAAGAATCTTCTAATAAACAAAAACCTGGCAGTTGCAAACAAAACAGAGGCAAGAGAAAAACATTATGCAGAGAGAAAAAACTAGAACATGGGGAAATGTATATAGGTAAGTGGGAACATTAGTTTTCCCTTTTTCAGTAAATATGAATATCTGGCCCCGAGGTTTAAAACTTTTTTCATACTCAACTGAGCACGAAATTTATCCTGCTCATAAATGTTAAAATGCCAACAATAGTTGGCATTTTAACATTTATCAGCATGATAAATACAACACCTGAGAGACTTAAAGCAAGAAACTTCTTTATTTGCCGGTATTTTAGATTTTATGAGCAGTTGTCAAAATTTCATGCTCAATTGAGTTGAGCGTGAATTTTTTTTTTATAATCTTGGGCCCTGTATTGCCTTTTGAAAACAATACAGCTTTTCTGTTGCTGATTGTCAAGTTTGGAGCTTTGCCAAAGGTTTGTAAAATAATTTTAAATTAAAATATTAATAAGAAAAGAATTTCAGTATTGGAATCTGTGTAAAAACTGGCTTTGAATAAAAGTAAGGATAGGAAGACAAGGGCTCAAAATTATTTTAGAAATCCACTCGTCCAGTTGGGCAACTGGTCTCTGTTTTTTTCTTGTACTTAGTGCTCCAGATAATTTTTCCCAATCAGCACCATACTGGTCAAATAACTCAAATTTGGAGCCAGTCAGTAACATGGCAAACTTGGACCGTGAAATCTGTATCAACAAAATTAACGGTCTCCAAGTCACTTGTTTCACTTAATATGCTTATGATCTAAAATTATCTCAAGTAGTTCTACGCTCAATGTGATTCAAGTTTGTGTACATAACTGGAGTAAAAAAGAGTGAAAGACTTGAATAACAAGATAGTCTTGTGTATGAAATTCAAATAGGCCCTAAATAAGGAGAAAAAATATACCAATGATTCGAAAGGATGGAAATGGTCTCAAATCAAAGCTTATCATATCTACTCGTCCTTTCAATATTCATGTGTTGACTCTTCAAAAAAGTGTAGCATCATAGTGATAAACGGCAGATAACCATTGATGTCAGAAAATTGCCAGATTGTCATTGAAAAGATAAAATGGGCATGGTTTTCATATACTTATTAAACTTAAAATGTTAATATTTTTGAAAGCTAAATCAACTTTAAGGAGACTCTTAATTTTTAAAAAATCATTGAAATTGTTTTGACATTAATGATGTCACATTATGTAATTCAACCCTCCAAAATGGTCCAATTAATTTTTTTCACATTGCTGGAAATTTAACATTCTATTAATTAAGTGCTTAAACTTGTAGCTTTGCAAATGTATAAAAAAAAGTGATATTTATAAAAAAGGTATATCGCTTTAATGATACCCAACCCTTTGCGACCAATCTGCCATATTTGACATGTTTTTATAATGACAATACATGAGTACTTGATGATGTCAGACATCCTGGATAATAACATCAAGCATTAAGTAGTGAAAGTAACTGACATGCTGTGTGCTATCGAAACTCAAATGAGCATTTCAGTTTATCGTTGTTACATTTCTGATTACAAGATTATCGGATGCACTAGCCAAAATCAATATGTTTTTACCTTTTTAGTAGGAATCATAAAGAGATAATGATTTTTAAAGATTCCCTATATTTTTTACATCAAGCCCAATTCCTAGGCATGGATCTTACGAGTTTTGACCAATGAAGTAGATTCAATTACCCCAGGGTCAGCATGATCCAAGTATAACTTAATGCTGAGAAATTTAAAGGTTTAGCATACAGATCACTACAGTTAAACCTGTCCAAAACGGCCACTTAAAAATATACAAAACAAAGGTCTTAAAGACAAATGGTAGCTTAATGAAGTTCGAAAGTATTGCAGAATGCTCCCCTTGGAGCATTCTGCAATACTTTTGACCTGCATTAAGTGATAATCAGTCATGATAACCAATTTTTGGTCTTTTCTGAGTGGCAGCTGAAGACAGGTTTAATTGTATTAATGTGAGTGAGTGAAGGAGTATAAGGATGAATAAGCATATGCACTGACAGACTTTTCTGGACAATATCTATGCAGATATTGTCCAAAAGTTTGTATGCTTGTCTGATGGTGATGTAACGTGTCATCCCTCTTGTAATGGGGTATGCGTTTCACAACTTATTGATGAGATGGTAGGGGCCTGATGCTTTGGCTGTTTGTCGGGCCCACCGGGGTTTACCTGTTGGATTTCTTTTGCTCCAGTATTCAGTTTTATTTACTGTTGAGTCCTTATCTTTGCTTTATCTCCTTTTTATATCTTGATTTATATGTTCTAGGAGTTGATGCATTGATAAGTTAGGGGTCTTTCCTGCAAACTAAACATCTGTGTGTCTTGATCCACATCTGAGCTAAGGGTGAGGTTGGTGCACCGTTAAACCGGTTTAAGCCCTCCTTTAAACTATTTTACTGACCGTTCCAAGGCAGTACTTCTTTTGTGGATGCCCTTGAATGCGTCTGTTTATATGTGCCTTGTTGTCACCTGCTGGGAAATGGCTGACCTCTTGGCTCTCGCTTGTGGTGTCTTACTGTGAGTTTGTTACACATGTACTTTCCCATTGGTATCCTTGGTCAGGTGTGGTACTTGATTGTATCGATTCCTGATCTTTGCACCCTTACTTACTTTGCAAGAGGATGCTATCATGTGACAGACTTTAATAATGCTCGAAATAGAAGTTTAATAACCAAAGCAGCAGGGCTATCAATATCATAAACTACAAAAGACCTTCTCAAAGTTTTATGGCAGACTACGGACTAGGTAAAAAGTGGTTTGGCTGGAGCTGTTTTGTCTGTTGCTTGGCCCACCGGCGTTCAATTGTTGATTTTTTTTACCTCAGGTAGTCAGTAGTATTTTTTGACTGCACCATGCGGACTGTACAGCTAACTAAATGTTATGAACCACTTCAGAAGCTGAGGGTGGGATTGAGTACCCTCTAAACTGGTTAAAGCCCCAGTAATGTTTTGTATTACTGACCCTTCCAAGGCGGCACTTGAGATTTGGGTCTCAGTGTTTGCTTGTATTGGTGTCAGTCTGTGCACTGCTTTCACCCATTTTGTGCCTGGATGATATTTAGTTAGGTTTTCATTGTTTGCAGAGTTGTGACCCTTAGAGTGAGAGCTGCTCTTTCGGTTAAACATATGTTCTCTTGTATTTTTAATTGTATAATCTTTATGCACCTTAGATTTTATCTTTTCAGGCACCTCACATAAGACATTTCATGCCTCCAGATAAGAGAGTGTATTGGAAAACTATTTCCTTTATTTCTCATCCAAAACATATATTGTGGGTACTCAAAAGAACCATCTCATTGAGACGGTTCTTTTGAGCACCCAAAACATATGCTAGGAATTATGGGCAAGAAAATATTTACAATTTTATGCTCAAAAATAAATAACCTGTGGATCATCATTAGTCAAACACTCTTGAAGGAGTTGCCCTCACAAAGTACTTATTCCTTATACACTTTTTACGGTACTAGAGTTTGAAAGCAAAAAAGACTTAAGTTAAAATAAAACATTAAATAAAGATACTTTCAAATTTTTGAAAAAAAACACACACACACTCATGTGTATATCTTCGGACCATCATTAAAACACTTATAAAGTTTTAGCCAGAAACTGTAGGAGGAGTTGCACTGACAAGGTACTTACTATAAATCCGGAACGACGCACCACAAACCACGAACAACCGAAAGCTGAAAACTATGTCCCCTGTTCTTTTGAGCACCCATAACACATGTTTAAATTGAAGGGTAAGAAAATAATATCAATTTTATGCTCATAAAATGTCCTTATCTGGAGCTATGACATTTGTGTTTAATACCATTATCTCATCTTGTAATAAAAAATAATATTTTCACCTTATGCTGTAGCAACTTTAGAATATGCTTAAACATAACTGTATTCAAATTCTCTTTGTACCGTGTTGACCTAATTTATACATGTATAATGTCACCAAAACAGGTAGTGAGACATACAAGTTGTTTGTATGTGAGAGACTTACAAGTTGCTTATATGTGTCTTCTACATACCTTATATGTGGCTTACAAGTCCGTTATAAGTGATCATATGTGAGAGACTTGTCAGTGACCTACAAGTAAGATACTTGTAAGTAACTTTTAGATACTTTATAAGTAAGACTTATAATTGTAAGTTTTTGGCTTACAAATGGCTTATTTATGACTTGTAAGTGGCTTATATGCAAATGAAAATGATATATTAGAGCTGCCAGCTCATTGTCATGCAAAACTTATAAGTAGGAGCTGATTTGCAAATAAATATACAGCAGCTTACATTTTAGTCTGAAACTTACAAGTGGCCTGTATATTTGGCTTATAGGAAAACAATGTTAGGGTGATATTGACTTTTTTTAAAGAAACCAATTTCATATACAAATGAGCCAAGACATGCGATTTCCAATAATGTAGTATGTGCGACCAGCAAATGCTCAGACCAGCTTGCGCATATGCGCAGTCTGATCAGAGCCTTTGCAAGCCTCTTGAATATTCTATGATGGTTAAGCTACTAACCGAACAGCATTTGGAGTTTCTAAGCTTAAAAGGAGGCTGCACAGGCACGTCTGAGTCTACACTTGTCAAAATGACACATTATTTGAAATTTCATGTCATGGCTCAAATCAGTTTTCAATGAATTAATTCTCTAATGTCATTGTTGTCCAGTACATGATTACTTATTTTGTGTGTATGTGTCTTACAGGATCTGCTGATGCCTGGCATGGAGAATTAGACCTGCTTGCATTGGGTGAAGGGGTGACACCAGTAAAAGCTGTGCCCTGCTACGAGGCAGACTCAGGTGCAGATGACAATGTTGATGGAGACTCCCCAGATTTACGCAGGGAAATAACAAACCTGGAATTAAAAGTTCAGAATTTGGAAACTTCGATTTCTCAGCCAATTCAGCAGGCAATAACCTTTGCTTGGACAGAATATAATCGTCATCCTGATTTAAGTCCTCTTTACCCAACTGTGTTTATGAACAATTTTGAGTTTTCCTTCATTGTCTACAATCCTGTCACAGATTCCTTGCTTGCACCAATCAACTTTATGAAGCTAGTCAACTGTGGCATGGAGAAAAATGATGTGAACCGGTGCTTGGGAATTTTCGTACTTTGGCTGATACTGAATCATAGATTTTTCTTTGTTAAACATTTAAAGGTAGAAGAACAACACCCATGTGATTTCAGAGCAAAAGCAAAAGATGTGATTGAGATATACGAAGAATTAAATAAATTTAGTCGTCACATTTTAAGTAAGAGTAAGGGTTTATACGGGCACATTAATGTAACACGAAAGAGAAAGCAGGAATCTGTTACAAGTTAAGCCTCATTTAGGGATGTTTATGGATTGTCTGGAAAAGCAACCTACATGACAACATTGATATTAGCTCACCAGAGCCAAAGACTCATAGGTGAGCTTACAGGTATTACAGGTATTTGTCTGTCGTCAGTCGTCAACATTTACCAACAACGTCTCTTAAGCTTTGATGTAGATTGTTCTCATATTTCACAAAAAGCATCTATAGGTAGGGGAAAGGAATTGTTGTGGTTTTTTGTTCCATGGGGATAATAATTCTGGTTGCTATGGCAACCCATAGTTTCCAAAGACTGATAATGGGAAAAGTCGAAGTTGACAGTTGACACTTTTCTGTCTCAGTGGGGATATTTGGATTTGTTTTCAGAAATGTGTTGAGTAAAGAAAAAGAAGTAGTCCTCTGCATTTCATAATTAATACTTGTCAAAATTGTTTTATTTAATTGGTTGCCAGGGCGATAAATAGGGTTGATTATCTGATAAATGATAAATATTACTCTGGTTACTATGGCAACATACATTTTCCGTAGACTTAGTGGAATTTGAAAAATTTTCTGTCTCTATGTAGGTATTTGAAAAAAACTACATAAATGTTTATTAAGTAGTACTCTTTGTTTATATAATTATGCCCAAATCACTGAATTTTATTGGGTGCCAGGGCAACAAAAAGGGTTATTTTTTTGAAAAAATGTTATAAATCTTTTTTCTCAGAAAAATTTTTTGGTGGATTATGCTGATACTTTGCAAACATGTCTATGACTTTAGCCTCTACATATATTGTGTTTCTATTCCAGTTTGATAAGGACTGTTGATATTATGGCAACATATAATTTCCTGGGTTTTTTCCTGTCTCAATTTGATTTCAGATATTTAATTGAGAAGTTTTCTATATTTTATATTTGTTTTGTCCAAACTACTAGATTTGGTTGTATGCCAAGGTGACATAAAGGGTATCAAGTGCTAAAGAAAAAAAATCTCAAAAACCATTAGGGTGATGAAGCTAATACTTAGAGTGCATGTTAACCCTTAGTATTCTGATGAACATTCCTATACAGATAAAAACAAAAAGGATGGGAATGTACATTATATACTTTAAGGGGTAACAGGTCGAGCTTTCCGAATTATGACGTTTTTCTGATCCTGAGAATTGTTTTACCTTAGCAAACAGTGTAGGCCCTGATGGATCTTCACTGTTAAAGTACCTAATTATTGATTTCCTGAATACAAAGGATTAATGACATGGGCCTTTACATAAATTTTTGTATACATGTACCTGGCCAATAGTAAGGTAAGCATTTATAGGGTCATTGGTTCTGTAGTTTTTAGGTGCTTTCTCTAAATCTGCTAGGCTGATTAAAGCCTAATTTTATATGATGCCTTCATGGGATAAGAGAGCGAAATTATTGATGGAATAAACAAGACCACATTACCAAGACGGCAACCATGCCGGTATGTGTTGAAACCAATAAGAAAAATCTTCTTCAGAATCAAAAGGCTATTCACCTTGAAACTTGGTATGCAGCATCCGCTACTCAAGATATTAAGTTTGTTCAAATGATGACCCGCGGTAAGACTTTTATATGGGAAAAAATTAAGTCATTTGATTTTTAGCTCAACAGAGCCAAAGGCTCAGGATGAGCTTATAGGATTGGACTCGAGCCGGTGTGCGTCCACACTTTTAAACATGAATATCTCTGAGACCAGCTGGCCAATCAATATCAAATTTCATATGGAGCATCATTGGGGTGGGGGATTGGCTGCATCTGGTTTTGGGCTGGATGGGATTAGAACTCTGGTTTCCATGGCAACAGATAGCTTCCATAGGGCTATAATGAGGAAAATCTTGTGACCACTCTAGCTCCTTCATTTTTGATTGGTTCTTCTTTATTCTTGCAGGTAACGAGGACAACCATACAATCTCGAATGGGTTCAAAATTCGGAAAGATCGGACCAGGGACTTATGAGTTAGCTGCCCTTGAGCGTCTGGAAAAATCCCCATAGACTTATAATGGGAGAAATGTTGTGACCACTCTAGGGCCTTCATTTTTAGCTCACCAGAGACGAAGGCTCAGGGTGACCTTATAGTATGGGACTCGAGCCCGGGTCCGTGCGTCCACACTTTCAAACATGAATGTCTCTGAAACCAGCTGGCCAATCATAATCAAATTTCATCAGGAGCATCATTGGGGTGGGGGATTGACTGCAATTAGGTTTTGGGTAAGATCGGAACAGAACTCTGTTTCCATGGCAACAGATAGCTCCCAAAGGGTTATAATGGGGAAAATCTTGTGACCCCTCTAGCTCCTTCATTTTTGATTTGTTCTTCTTTATTCTTGCAGGTAACAAGTACAACCATAAAATCTAGTATGGTTTCGGAATTCGGCAGGATCCGACCAGGGACTTATGAGTTAGCTGCCCTTGAGCGTCTGGAAAAAACCCCATAGACTTATAATTGGAGAAATGTTGTGACCACTCTAGTACCTTCATTTTTGATGGATCATCTTCATTCTTGCTGGAAACGAGACTTATAATGGGAGAAATGTTGTTACCACTCTGGTACCTTCATTTTTGGATGGATCTTCTTCATTCTTGCAGATAACAAGACCAACCATAAAAGCTCGGATGAGTTCGAATTTGGGCAAGATTCCATCACTGACTTCAGAGTTAGCTGCCCTTGAGCGTCAGAAAAATTAATGAATAATGTTGTGACCACTTTAGCTCCTTCATTTTTGATTGGATCTTCTTTATTCTTGCAGGCAACAAGGAAACCCATAATATCTGGGATGGGTTCGAAGTTCAGTAGGATCTGACCTGGGATTTATGAGTTACCTGTCCATGAGCGTTTGGAAAAATCCCCAAAGACTTATAATGGGAGAAATGTAGTGACCACTCTAGTGCTTTCAATTTTGAATGGATCTTCTTCATTCTTGCATACAATAAGGACAACTATTAAGGCTTGGATGAGTTTGAATTTGGGCAAGATTCCATTGCCGATTTCGGAGTTAGCTGCCCTTGAGCGTCAGAAAAATTAATGAATAATGTTGTGACCACTCTAGCTCCTTCATCTTTGATTGGATCTTCTTCATTCTTGCAGGCAACAAGGAAACCCATAATATCTGGGATGGGTTCGAAATTCAGTAGGATCTGACCAGGGACTTAATGAGTTACCTGCCCTTGAGCGTTTGGAAAAATCCTCATAGACTTATAATGGGAGAAATGTAGTGACCACTCTTGTACATGTACTTTTATTTTTGGATGGATCTTCTTCATTCTTGCAGGTAACAAGACTAACCATAAAAGCTCAGATGAGTTTGAATTTCGGCAAGATTCCGTCACTGACTTCGGAGTTAGCTGCCATTGAGCGTCTGAAAAATCAATGAATAATGTTGTGACCACTCTAGTGACTTCATTTTTGATTGGATCTTCTTCATTCTTGCAGGCAACAAGGAACCCATAGTATCTCGGATGGGTTCGAGTTTTAGCAGGATCCAATCAGGGACTTATGAGTTACCTGCCCTTGAGCGTTTGCAAAAATCCCCATAGACTTATAAGGGAGAAATGTTGTGACCACTCTAGCGCTTTCAATTTTGAATGGATCTTCTTCATATTTGCAGACAAGAAGGACAACTATTAAAGCTTGGATAAGATTGAATTTCGTCAAGATCCCATCACCTATTATAGAGTAAGCTCCCCTTGGGCATCTTATAAATTGATGGTTAATGTTGTGACCACTTTAGCATCTACATTTTTGATTGGATCTTCTTCATTCTTTCATGTAATAAGG
Organism: Loripinus fragilis; assembly: GCA_964019695.1. Taxonomy (NCBI): domain Eukaryota; kingdom Metazoa; phylum Mollusca; class Bivalvia; order Lucinida; family Lucinidae; genus Loripinus; species Loripinus fragilis. The sequence goes on from OZ026516.1 coordinate 24,169,900, forward strand.
ACAACCATAAAAGCTTGGATGAGTTTAAAATTCAGCAGGATCTGACCAGGGACTTATGTTTTAGGTGCCCTTGCCCACAGACTTATAATGGGAGAAATGTTGTTACCACTCCAGTGCCTTCACTTTTGATTGGATCTTCTTCATTCTTGCAGGCAACAGGAACACCCATAAATCCTTGGATGGGTTTGAAATTTGGCAAGATCATACCTTGGACTGTGGAGTTAGCTGCCCTTGAGCATCTTGAAAATCTCCATAGACTGATAATGAGAGAAATGTTGTGACCACTCTAGTGATTTCAATTTTGAATGGATCTTCTTTATGCTTGCAGACAAGAAGGACAACTATTCAAGCTTAATTGAGTTTGAATTTCGTCAAGATCCCATCACCTATTATGGAGTTAGCTCCCCTTGAGCATCTTAAAAACTGATGGATAATGTTGTGACAGCTCTAGTGCCCTCACTTTTGATTGGACCTTCTTCATTCTTTCAGGTAACAAGGGCAACCGAAAAAACTTAGATGAATTTGAACCTTAAGTAGAACCAAACTCAGACAGTTGATTTAACTGCCCTTGAGCATCATGAAAAATGCAATGGGAGATATTTTTATGACCACTCTAGCACCTTCATTGTCCCCCGCCTTTTCGAAGAAATGTGGAGGGACTTAGTTTTTGCCTTTCCATCCATCCCTCCTTCCATCCATCCCTCCGTCCTTCCATCTCCATATAGAAGTAGGTACCTTGTGGGCGCAACTCATCCTACAGTTTTATACCGATTCTTTGAAACTTCACTGGTGTTTTGGTCATGGTATGAAGATATGCATGTGGTTTAGATATAATCCTCAGATTATTTTTCGTCACTTTTTTCGCAAGTTGAACTTAGCCATTTTTCGGGCATTATCGATAACAATGTGAATGGAGCGGATACCTTGTGGGCGTAACTTCTCCTACAGCTTTATACCGATTCTTTTGAAACTTCACTGGTGTTTTGTTCAGGGCCTGAAGATATGCATGTGGTTTGGATATAATCCTCAGATTTTTTGTCACTTTCTTGACAAGTTGAACTTAGCCATTTTTCCGGCATTTTCTATAACAAAGTGAATGAACAGGGGATACCTTGTGGTCGCAACTCATCCTACAGTTTTATGTCAGTTATTTTGAAATTTTTACTGGTGTTTTGGTCATGGGCTGAAGATATGCATGTTGTTAAGATATAATCCACAGATTATTTTTTGTCACTTATATTGCAAGTTGAACTAAGTTATATTTCAAGCATTATATATAACAAAGTGAATGGATGGGGGATACCTTGTTGGCACAACACCTCCTACACTTTTATACCGATTCTTTTGAAAGCTCACTGGTGTTTTGGTCATGGTCTGAAGATATGCATGTGGTTTGGATATAAACCTCAGATTAATTTTTGTCATTTTTTTCGCAAGTTAAACTGAGCCATTTTTTGGGCATCATCAATAACAATGTGAATGGACGGGGGATACCTTGTGGGTGCAACTCCTCCTACAGTTTTATACTGATTCTTTGAAACTTCACTGGTGTTTTGTTCGTAGTCTGAAGATATGCATGTGGTTTGGATATAATCCTCTGATAAATTTTATCATATAAAACCTCAGCTTAACCTTTATCACTTTTCCAGCATTTTTCACCTTCAGTGCTATCAATATCTTATCAATGTCTATATATATGTAGTACCTTTGAGTGCGAATGCTCCTACAGTTCTTTATGAAACATCTGTATGTGCTTATGTCTTGGCCTTAAGATATGGATATGCTTTGGTTTTGTTTCTGTTTTCTATTCTGCGAACTTAAGTTGTTCCATGATAGTTCATATAGACATAAGTGATGGGGGACATAAATTCTCTGAATTCGCTTGTTTTTGAATGGTTCTTCCTCAGTTTTGCAGGTATAAAGGACACCCATAAAAGCTTGAATGAGTTAGAGTATCCCCCACATCTGACCACCAATTACAGAGTTAGCTGCACTTGAGCGTCTAAAATATAGCTGTATAATGTTGTAACCACTCTAGGGCCTTGATTTTTCATTTGATTTTTTAATCCTTTAAGGTTATCACAAGATACATTAAAGTATGGATCAGTCAGATCCCATCACTGACTACAGAGTGAGCTGCCATTGAGCATCTGAAAATATACTTTCACCATTTATATTGAGATCTTTTTAATACTTGCAGATAACCAGGACTGGCCTAATATCTTATGTTTTTGAATTAGTTCCTGGTCACTGTTTCAAGTTAAGAGTTACCTGCCTTTGAGCATCAAAAACTAATGTATCTCCAAACATTATGCTGGCTCCCAGGTGAGCGATTGTTGCCCACTGGGCTACTTGTTTGGAAACTATTGAAGACTTAGTCAACAAAATCGGTAGGTCAAATGAACTAAATTAATACCTGAATGTTTACATAAGATCAAGGTCATTAGTCAATATTTTTTCTTAGGTTATTCAGATTCAGTTTCATCTTTTTCTCTTAAACTATTGGGCTTATTCATTGCCTTCATGGGATAAGTGAATTAGATTCGAATAGTCCATTTTACATACCTTGCCCATATATGGTAAACAATCTTTGTCTCCAGTATAATAGTCAATGACCTTGAGACTTAGTATGCAACATTATGTAGTCTTTTCAAATGATGATCCTGAATTGACCCTGACCCATTTTAGGCCAAGGTCAAGTTTGTCAGACTTCTTAAAGGAAAAAGTGAAAACAATAGATTTTTCAGAAACTACTAAAGACAGAACCTAAAATTGGTGCATTAAGTATTATGAGTATTGAAGGTCAGGGTCATTCATTGGGCTTCTTTCAAGATCACTCAGATTCTGTATTTCAAACATCTTTTCTCTGAAGCTACCCGGCCAGTTTAAGCCAAACTTCACATGATGTCTTCATAGAATATGTGAATGGAATTTATTCAAATGGTCTGGTTTACACAGCCAGTATGGCCACCATGCCTATGAATGATAAAAAGAAAAAAAACCCTCGAACTGAAAAACTGGTGGCCTTAAAACTTAGTATGTAGCTTCTAGCATCAGACCTTCAGGCCTTAAAGGTTGAAGACAATAAATAAGCTCAGGACTTAAATGAGCGGTTCAGGACCATTGGTCCTCTGGTTACTTCAGTATGTCAAAAACGAAATTGAAAATATCAAAAATATTTTTTTGCTTTTTGTGAAGTAATCAATACAGAGAATGCAGGTGAGTAATATGATTCACAAGACAAGAGTTTTAGACTTGTTTAATGTTCTACATGCTGTTTTCTTTCACCAGTATAGAGGTAGTATAAATTTTGGCTAACCTATGATAAGGAGTCTTCATATGAAATTTGAGTTCAATTGGCCTAGTGGTTGCTGAGAAAACTTTGTTTTAATATGTTGACGGGACTCCAATGTGACGACTTTGGCTGAAAGGCTAAAGGCCATTCCTGACCTTTGAAACTTATTTATAGCCATTGTCCTATCATGTTTAACATGCCAAGTGAGAATAAAGAATTTGGCTTCAATAGTATTAAAAAAATCAACTTTTTAAAAACAAATCCGATTTAGATGCATAAGGAAGCAGTAGGATCATCATTTGAACAAACGTTATAGGCCCCCACACCCCCAATGCTACATACCAAGTCCCAAGGTCACTGGCCTTCGTTTCTGGAGAAAAAGATTTTAAGGGGATTTTACCATATATGGGTATGGCAGTCATCTTGGTCATGTGACTTAAACATTTTGTATAAATTTTAGTTAACTTATCATAAGGAGTCTTCACATGAAATTTGAGTTCAATTGTGAGAAAACTATGTTTTAATATACCACAATGGAGCCGAAATCAACTAAGTTAAAGTATTTACCATAATCAAACACAACGACATGGTTCAGGAAACCAGCACTTGTGGATTAAAAACAGCGTCGACAGTCACCTAAAACCTAGTCCCACCAGGCCTCCAATATGAGCGACCTAAGCTGAAAGGTCAAAGGTCAATCTTGACCTTTGGAACTTATTAATAGCCATTGTCTTATTAGGATAAACATATCAAGTGAGAATAATGACTAAGGCTTCCAGTTTTCGAAAAAATCAACTTTTCAAAAAAATCCAATTTAAATGCTTTAGGGAGCAAAATTTGACCTTGACATCAAAAAGTATGTGAGTATGATCAGGAAATACCACAATCACACACTGCAGACCAACCCAAGCCACCGTGAGGAAGCGCTAAAGAACATTTATAGTAGGTCAAGGTAAACCTAGGATCTTCATTTGAACAAACTTGGTAGGCCCAACATCCCCAATGCTTCATATCAAGTCCCAAGGTCATCGGCCTTCTGATTCTGGCTGCCATCTTGGTCATGTGACCAGTGCCATTAGAACAAACTTTCGTTCCCCCATCCTAAGGAATCTCCATATGAAATTTGAGTTTAACTGGCCCAGCGGTTTCAGAGGAGATGTTTAAAAATGTTGACCGATGGATGACAGACTGACGCCGGAGTGACTAGTATACTATAAACTCACCCATGAGCATTTGGCTCAGGTGTGCTAAAAAAACAAAATTTTGTGTATGTGAAAAAGGCACATCAGCTGTGCAGTAACTGCCAAGCTGATTGGCGCTTTTTTCACTACAGAGTTAGTGCAATCTCTCTTCTTCTTAAGTGAAAAAAGGCGCAGATCTACTGATTTACTCCTTTAATGCAAACAGCAAAGGTTAATACAAATCAATTATGCTTCAAAAATATGGCAACTGGCAAATTTTGAAAATTGTCCTTAAGCAAATGTTTATAAACAATAGTTTTTATGGACACCCTTTTTGTGCTCCCTATAAAGCATGGTCGACACATTGGGATCATTACTCTGTCCTCATCGTTGTCCTTGTCCGCAGCATCACACTTTTGGTTTCAAATCAATAACTTTTGAGGGATGCCTTAATTTCATTGATAGTTTACAGAATGGTAAAACATCAAAAATACAGTTCATATGTGAATTTGGAGATCATCCGCAAAGGACCTTGGAGGTCTTAATGAATGGTTGCCCATGAAAGAGGGTCTGGATGGGGGGGGCTCTGGTATTTACTATTCATTAAAAAGTTAGCCCATTATTCATCTCATTAAAATTTTGGCTTATTCATTTAAAATTAGACCAATTATTTATTATAGGTAAGAAATGTGGCAAAGAAATCAGCTTATTCACTATTCATTAATTTTTTCTTCAATTCATTAAAAAAAATAGGATTATTCATTATTTTTTAGGATCTCATTATTCACTATTCATTATTTTTTGGCTCATTATTCACTATTCATTATAAAAAGGGTCCATTATTCACTAATCATTATACCCCATCCAGACCCTCATGAAAATGGCCAGAGAAAAGTTTCAAAGAAAACTAGACTCAAGTGCGGATCCAGAGGGGGGACTGGGGGTCTGGACCCCTGGAAAATCACAAGTTATATGGGTTTCTATAGGGAATATGCAATTGGACCCCCCCCCCCCCCCACCTGGAAAAAGTTGGACCCCCCCCCCCCCCCCTTGGAAAATGTTGGACGCCCTATGGAACCTTGAAAAATGATATTTTTTTCTTTGAAATTAACCATATGACTTCTGTAAAATAAGCTGAGGACTAACAAAAAAAGACGTCAGAGCTTTTTTGTCAGAATGGCCTGGACCCCCCTGACGAAAAGTCCTGGATCAGCGCATGCTAGAGCAGCATTAGATGGTACACCATTGCAAAAACACGCCTTTTACCTTTGACCTTTACTTTGGGGTCAAGGTCACATAAAATGTTATCCAGTAACCTCTACATCAGGCCACATAGGCACCTGCAAAGTTTGAAGTTGCTATGTCCAACGGCTAATGAGAAGATACATTTACAAGAAAATACATTATACGACATTCACCTTGGGGTCAAGGTCACATAGGATGTTGCCCAGTACCCTTCACATCATATGACCTATGCACTTGCAAAACTTAGACTTACTACGTTCAACGGTTTAGGAGAAGATGCATTTACAAGAAAATACATTATTTGACCTTGAGGTCAAGGTCACACAACGTGTTGCCCAGTACCTTCTTCATTATGTTACCTATGCACATGCAAAGTTTGCAGTTGTTAAATCTAACAGTTTAGGAGATGCATTTACAAGAAAAAACATTATTTGACCTTGACCTTAGGTTCCATCTACATCATGTGATCTATGCACCTGCAAAGTTTGGAGTTGCTGCGTCCAACGGTTTAGAAGATGCATTTACAAGAAACATAACAGCCGTACATACGCATGCACGCATGGACAAGTGGACGACGGACTGACTTTGGTACGAAATTCATATATTCTTTTTTTCTAATGAAGAAGCAGGTTTAATGATATTTTTATACAGAAAAGATAGTAGGTTCAGCCCTCGAATTATCCACAAAAAGGCTTTTCTCATTGGACAAGTAACGATTAAGAAATATTGGTTAAATTCAATTTTGCTATTAAACATATAGGAAATGAAAAAAAAGTTTTTAAGTTCTTCCCCCGCCCCTTGACCAAGCTAATTCTTTTGCATACAGTTGTAAATTTACATTACACACATCATATTAAAACGGCCTGATTGGTCAGAGGGGGAGGCTGTCAAAATGCTCAAAAACATTTCATTATAAAAGCTCGTTAGTCGCTAATTTTGAACAAACCTGTAGCTTACTATCAATTTACAATGACATGTATGCAGTATGTAGTTATGATACACCTCAGTGAACAAGTCAGACTTATTGAACTTGAAACAGAACCTGTATAATCTATGTGTAAGATATTTACAGGTAATAGTCAAAAGTCAAGGACAGCATGCTTATTTACAAAAAAAAATGAAATCTTCTAGACCCAAATTTTATGCAAACACATCACTTTCGTCTCAAATTTAGGCTACACACATCATATTTCCATGTATTTGGATGAATACCTGACCAACAAAATTTTGTCATAGAAATACCAACATCCTCTGAACACTAAGATACTGGAATTAATGTGCAATATTTTCGAAACATTTTTATTTTGCTAGGTGGACTAAATGTAAACTTATGATTTAAGCACAAAAAAGTTGTCAATTATACATTATCCAAGCCACAGGCTCTCAAAATTTGGGCAGATTGAATAGGAGACTGTACCAGGTCCTGTGGACTGAGTTATGACCCAGTTTTGATTTTGATTTGGGCTAAATTTTGGTTTCCGATCTATAACATTTAAAGGGATGCATCAATTTCGATCACAGTTTACATAAGTTATAAAGCATCATTAAATACAGGGTTATGGTCCTTGTTTGGGTAATGCAAAAGCTATATTGGCTTTTTATTGTGTAATGAACATCACCTTTCCCCAAAGCTCGCACTATAGGCCATGATGCATAGTGCTGTAGATAAGCATTACGATGGCATAAATTTTATCCCATCCCCAAACCCAACCAACAGCTGGATCAAATGTCAAATACTTAAATTTCGCAATAACTATGTAAGAGGTCGATATTTTTTACCCAAATTTTGCATGCAAACAGAGGTACAATAGGCGATGTGTCATACTCGAGAACCATAACTCTGCTTTGTTTACTTTTGGAGTTATTGTCCTTTGATCAGTTGCGATACTATTTCGTGTCCACACTTTAACTTGAAAACCGTTAAAGCTATTTGAATAAAAATTCATACAGTTGTAGACAACATTAAGACGATGTGTCATAAAGCACAATAATATGATGTCATATGCAAGAACTTTAACTCTGCTTTGTTTATTTTTGGAGTTATTTCCTTTTGATAAGTAATTGTATTTATTGACATTTTGATCCTTTTGACACCTAAAAGGGAGAGACATATGGTTTTTCGTCGAAAAACACTCTTGTTTGTATTGTTTGACTTTGGTTTTGTCAGGGACATATCAAATTCTTGGAATTTTAGTTCTGATTATAGGAATGTGTTTAGAAATTTGTTTCTGCAATATATTGCACACATAAACAAGGTCATCTTTTGTACCAAAACTATATTTCTTTTCCAATTAACTCTATTTCCACATGCTTTTGGATTTCTGTTGGATTTCTTATGCTCAGGTATTCAGTTTTATTTACTGTTGAGTCCTTATCTTTGCTTTATCTCCTTTTTATATCTTAATTCATATGTTCAAAGAGATGATGCATTGATAAGTTGGGGGTCTCTCATGCAAACCAAACATCTATGTGTCTTGTTCCACATCTGAACTAAAGATGAGGTTGGCGTGCCGTGAAACCCGTTTAAGCCCTCCAGTAAAATATTTTTACTGACCGCTCCAAGGCGGTGCTTCTTTTGTGGATGATTTATGTTATTTCTGTCTTGTTTTTGTTATGCTTTCGTGCGCGTCTGTTTATTGATGCCTTGTGGTCACTTGCTGGGAAAGGGCTGACCTCGTTTTTCTCGTTTGTGATGTCTAAGTGTGAAGTTGTCACTTTCCCATTGGTATCATATGTGTCAAGTGTGGTGCTTGATTCTATCTAGCTTGTTCACACACTATTTCTATGCGTCAATTAATGGTGGTTTAATGGCATGACTTGAAAAAAATTGGTTTGTAATGGCCATGACTTTTCACAAATGCTTTATGGCCATGGTTTTTGTATGAGCTGGTTTAATGGACATGAATTTGCAAATGTTTATAACGGCCATGAATTTAGCAAACATGATGTCCTTGTTGTTTCTCTTGTACCCATGATCAGCAGATATATTCAATGTACCCCACCCTGTCTCAGAGATTGTATTATTGTAAATACCATAGATTGTGGCAGACTGATCCAGTTTATCAAACATATGCATACATTTCTCAGTTTTGCAAAACATACCGGCTGTTCTGAACTCCGCGTCAGCTACAAGTAAAAATTATTAGAGCTTCTACATTTTTTAATAAATGCATTTTTAATATCTTACGTTCTATGTCGTGTCTGCTAATCTATTATTGTATGAGCAGGCACAGATATATGTTTAAACCAAATAAATAGCTTAAGAAAAATATTGAATGGGATTTTACCCCCACCCACGAAATAATCTACCCGCAAAGAAATGCAATCTCTCCTTGTGTCTCAGTCCATGTAAACGCTTGAACCATTTCATGAAATTTCTTTCTTACTGTAAAACACCTTATATTTTTGCGGCAATAAAATTTGAGGGAGTGCAGTGGCTCAGTGGTAGAGTGCTTGACTCGAGACCGAAGGGCCGCGGGTTCGAGCCTCACCGGCGTCACTGCGTTGTGGTCCTTGAGCAAGACACATTTATCCTAGCTTAGTACTGGTTCAACCCAGGAAGAACCGTCCCGCATAACTGAAAGATTGTTGAGTGGACGTAAAGAATCAAATCAAACAAAACAATAAAATTTGACGATTCTAAAAGACTGATACATTGACAGTTTAATTTTGGCATTTTCTTCTTAAAGTACATATACCTTTAAAAGTGAGTTTCTATTATCATAGGGCTCCTTAAGGAGCAAACATTGATTTTCCTACTTTTTGAAGTTGGGTCCATAATAGGCCTGTTGAATTTAAACCATCAAAATTGGGAAAGCTTGACGCAGTGAAAACTACTCGGTACTGTCTAAAAGAACTAGGTCTCCATTTTTAATTGATTAGAAACCATAAGAGAACAATCGCATAGAGCTGTAACATGTTGCATTGGCCTTCATAAGTACACAAGAAATTTGCAGAAACATGTTAATGAAATCGCGTGTAACTTTGCTGTTTTGGGACAGATTTACATGGAATTTTCACCAAAATGTAGAGCTAAGAAATTAGGCATGTTATTAACTATTTTTGGAAGTTTTTGCTGATTTTTGAATTGGAAAGGGGCCGATTTTCGGCCTCAAACTAGGCATAGTAATATCCCTGCCTTTGATAGTAGCCCATTTCTATGAGGGGTTTAATCAAAGGGGAACAAATTTCATGCTACATATAGCAACGAACCATGGACAAGTGTCCATTTATTACATTTAGTCCAACAAAATTCAAAACAAAGGGGGAGTTCCAAATCTGCCAACGCATGGATTTCGATAATATTTTTAATGTTGAATACCTACGTTATAACAGCTACAAAAATGAAATTATTTTATTCCCTGAAGGCTGTTAGGCCACAGGGGGGCACCTTGATGTACACCCTCTTTGTATTAATATATGACCTATTAAATATCAGTCTCAAATCATTAACAATATTGACTGCTACATTCTTTGAATGGAATATGATAGAAGACTCCCCAGGGTATACCTTACTACCATTAATGTATTTGAATACATCTAGATAATTTTTTTCTGACCCATTAAATTTTAATTATCCCCATATTGAACACTAAAGTTAGTGTCTATATGGGAGTCTGTCCTAATATTTACCATGTTCCAGTTTTTGTCAACCCATAATATTTTCAGAAAAGTAGGTCAAATACATCCTCTTTATGCATGTATTTTTTTTTTATAAAATTTGGACACCGGTAACAGTGTTATAATTTGCGTGAAATGAGTCAAATCAGTTTTGATTCATAAGTGATATCAAATAAAATATTTTAGTTAGGTCTTACAAACCGCAGTTTTTCCACCAGTATTATTCTAAAAACGCATTGACTATCACTATTTAGTATCTTCATCCAAATTAGGTCCAAGAATTTTTGGTGTCAGAAGTGTTAGCTAATTCAATAGCATAAAACTGGCATTTTTGTAAGCAGCGCTTGATAAGTAGCACTCTGTCTAGAACTCAAAGTTGTATGGATGGATGTCCAGCAGGTATCATTTGTGAATTAATCTTACACTGGTTTCCAAATTATTTTTGGACTGAAGCCAACAGGTGTTTATGCTCTTAAAGGCATATATTACTGTCCAATAGAGATCATTAAAGGATTAACTGATAAGGGACAGTTTCATTTACTCACAAAATTAATGGGGCCTCAAGTGGGGAATTACCTGTATACAACACAATTTCTTTCACTAAGATAAAGATCAATATTTTATCATAAATTACCTAATCCCTTCATGGGACCTCTTTATTGCCCCTGTAAGGAAGTCATTATCACCTCATTATGACTGTCCTTTTGATCTGCCCAGTATGACCCCTGGAGAGAGTCATAATGAGTGGTCCCAGTATTATTGCTCAAAGGACCTCGGACAGTTTCCTATTCAATCTGCCCAAATTTTGACAGCCTGTGGCTAGCATAATGCATAACTGACAACTATAGCTTTGTGCTTAAATGAAACCCTAACATTTAGTGCATCCAACTAAATAAAACTATTTTGAAAATATTGCATAATTTAGGGGGTGGGGGTATTTTTTGTGACCAAATTTTATTTCACAGAAAGTCAAAGTTTCGTAGAGTATTCACCTAAATACATGTTAATATAATGTTTGCGGCATAAAACTTGAGACGAAAGTGATGCGTTTGCATAAAATTCGGGTTGAGAAGATGTCATTGTTTCGTCTAAAGAAGTGTGCTGTCAATTACTTTTGACTATTAGCTGTAATGTTTCGAGTTCAACCAGTTCAACTTGTGCACTGAGGTGTATCATATCTGTATACTGTATAAATCATAGTCTAGATAAACACAGTTTTTAGCGTAAAATCGTAATATTTTCTTACACATCAGATTTAACCTATAATTTTGGTGCTTAAAAGAACCGTCTCATTGCGACGGTTCTTTTGAGTACCAACAACATAATATTTTGGTTGAGAAATGAGACAATTAATTTCTTTGTAAGCACTCATAACTAAAGCCCTGATATATGCCAAGCTAATTGATATTTACCTACAGGTTTTTACAAAATAAGTTTCTAATAAGTTTTTATAATAAAGTTGTTTTTGAGCATTTTGACAGCGTTCCCCCCCCCCCCCCCCCCCTGTGACCAAACATGCCGTTTTTATATGATGTGTGAAACGTAAAACTACAATTGTATGCAAAAGGATTAGTTTGGTCATGGGGGGGGGGAAGCACCTCAGTAAAACTTTTTCTATTTTCTATATGTTGGATAGCAAAAAAGGAGTTTTCAACTCATATTTTTCAATTGGTACTTGCCCAATGAGAAAACGGATTTTGTGGATAAGTCGAGGGTTCAACCTACTATCTTATTCATAGAAAAAATACCATTTTCTTTGAAACTTTTCTCTGGTCGTTTTTATGGGCAATCCTTCATTAAGACTGTCCGAGGTCCTTTCTATGTCTTTAATGTCTTACAGCCATTGTAAAAGCTCAAACAGATTAGGATTTATGCTAGGTAATTAATCGTCTCCATCTACATTCTATGTTCCTGTTGCAACTAGAATTCCCTCTATTTATGTCCCTCCGAATCAAATATTGAGGGTTAATTGCTACAGGACTATGTGCATACTTCTCATTAACTCTCATAAACTAAGTGAAACCAGCTCAAGTGTTTAAGAAGCTGTGTACCTTCTTTCTATTTTGGTAGGTTCTCTTTTCAGAGAACTTGGATATTACACAAGCTGTCTTTGTATCGGATTAAACTTTTCCCCGTACAATTATAAAGTGTTGTATTTTTATATTCTGGTCCCTCTGGAATATTCAGCAGAAAGTAGAAGACCATTTAAGCCAGTGCTAGGAGGCATGAGAGCTGCAGCACTTTCTATTTAGTGTCATGCAGAGACTGAGTGAAACTGAGTCTTAAGGTTTAAAACTTTATAGTGTATTTCTATTATGGAATGATCCGTTTTCCCACATTATTTAAATAGTATCCTTATTTTGCAATACCTTAGTCACTAAATGTGTACATTTAAATAAATGGTTTACAGAATCTTATTTGAACTGCATTGTATCTTAATTGGTATTGATTGTGGTTATTTCTCCTGCATTAAGTTCTATACGCCAAAGCATTTCAAATGAGTATAAAAATACTTATCATAAACCCCATTTAAAATCATTAATAATCCAACAAAAGGGTTAAAACTGCTCTTAAAAATAGAAGTAGAGTTGATACTTTTTAAGATTATAAATGAGTTTTCAAATATAAAGAAACACTTAGCGAAATTTTGAATGTATTCATACTGAACATCTGGCATTAGACTAGGTGAAAATTCTTTTTGCTGTTTTTTTCCATCGTGGTTATAGAATCATGAATTTGATTCTCAAATGACCTCAAAATCTAAACGCTGACATACTAAACAATTCTGTAAAATTGGGCACAAATATTTATAAAGAATTCAATAATTGTTACGACATAAAGCCGGTCAGGAAGGAAGAGGGGAAATCTTATTGGAAAATTCCTTTATGCGATGACGATGCTACCAGGGAAAAATAATGCACACAACTAGCAAAACTCTTCAGTACTTTATGTACTAAGAAAACATCAACAACACATTAATATACAATGACACCACCTACGCTGTTATTTCTGGCTAATTGACCATCCTATACTAGGGCAAGTTGCCACTCCAAGATCATTTCAATTAGAATCAATCTTGGAGTGTCCTGCTCTAGATGTACGTCAACCAGTCAGAAATAAAAGACGTAAAGAATATGATTAACATATAACTTAAGTTCTCATAGAAAAAAAAATTGGGCCCTTTAATATTTCAGTTCTCGTATTGACGAGAAATCTCGAGATTATACGCGTCCCGCGAACACTATAACTGTTGATATTTCACGCGTCTCGCAAACACTATGTCTTCTTAGCCGCACGTTGTCTACTTCAGACCATCCGCGCTGAGGTGATCGAACCTGTACTTTGGTCGTCACTGGTTTCGCATAGTATTTCTTGCGCGTAATATTGATCGTCTTTCTAGACGTCAAGATTAGTATAAGTGGTTCTTCCTATACAACGGTCCCTGATCGTATCCCCACGTTGGGATGTCAGATTCACTTATAACAATTCAAGTCGGTTGGCTCCCAACTCGGGCTATTCTACGTGGTTGGATGTAACAATTGGGCCTGATCCACGCTGGTCGTGGCCTGAGGCTGACAGCTAAGAAGTGCCCTCAGGTATCAATCATTTGGCTCACCAACATTCAGCCTCCAACGTAGGAGGGGACACAAGAGACGATTCTGCAAAAAACAATCTACTTTTAGAATCTCAGAATCACTCTGTTGCGTCAATAATGGAGTTGTTCGTTTGAAGTTCACAAAAATAGAAATAATTTCAGTGGTCTTACTCTTTTAAATTACAGCCTAACCCTATAAGCGCGCGATTAGCCCTCACCCGTGGGGGTATGGCTAATGGCTCCCATGCGGTTAGGATGGATCGGCTCTTCTACATATCCACACTCAAAATTATATAATAGAGAAGTATTTTTAGTGACTGGCCTATGTCAGCGCTAAACAATACCTCTTATGCCAAACGAACAAACCCATACGTAACAAAATTTCCAATACACTGTCGTAAAGTCACCCTGGTTCAGACGCTATCGCAGCCGAAACATCAAGATCCCGTGGCCCTTTTTCCCTTCAAGGTCAAGTTATCTAGATAGTTTCGAGGTTTACAAATACTGATACCATTTCTCTTAAAATTCCAGGAAAATGTTGAACAGTGTGGTGCCGACGTAACGTTTGGACGTTTACGTCGGACATCACCCTGCCCACGCGCTAATTTCGTACATGTATAACGTATCAGTTGTAAACAACTAATTATGACCTCTCGGCAAACATATTTACATCAATATTGAGAGATTACATTCTGCTGTTTTATGTGTGTAAAACCTTACAATATTTTTTTACATTTATTTTGGTGTAACAAATATTTTTACATTTACTTTGGTGTAACAAATATTTTTTACATTTACTTTGGTGTAACATTACACCTACCTAATCTCTAAACATACATGTCAGCTATCACCTTATTTATGTAAGTGTGTTGTAGTGTATGCACCTAACCCTTATTCTTATATGCGTCAGATATAACTCGAGGTGACACATACAGGTCGCTACAGAAAGTCGACTATCACTGGCAGTTAAATCGTCTTTCCAACAACGCCATATAAAATCACAACAACTTAAAATCTAGCTGCTAAAATTGTTTTTCACCTATCGGTCCCTGGTAAATCTTTCAGCATACCATTATAGTTTTATGTGCAGGCCTGACATGTCCTGTGACTACTTTTGTCCGAAATAACCCGACGAGTCCATCCGGACAGCTTTTACTATAGCCGCAAGAATGGTCCCAGCAGATTTTTAGGCATTACGCATGTGCGTAGCTTCATAGACAAGTGCGTAACAATCGCTATTTTCACCGAAAAAAACGGGACGTTATTGATAACACCCGAAAGAACTCATACACGGAATGCTGGCCAATTCAACAGACGACAAAAAAGAAAACGAGTGACTTATTATTTCAATACAATGTGACATGCTAGAGACATCACGATTCAATGCAATAACACGAATCGCCATCGCCCTGTCATGTACAATTTCAACACAGTAAAAATATATATAACTTCACGTACCTTTTATAATAATGAATAGCGTCTGTATATCAAACCTTTCAACGGTATGTTTAAAATGTTGTTTAAAATGCCCCTAACAAGAATGGGAAATTCCATCCTTTATATATCGAAAAATGCACAAGATTTCCAAGATATTCAAGAAAAGTAGCGAAATCGTGCAAGCGTTGATAAATATAGACACAATGAATTCCATCTCAGACAAACCGACCTTTTATTGGGACTATTAGTAGAAAAGGTACTGTATCATGGTTCGAATAGGTGACCAGGTGCATACCTAAACCTTTGCGTATTTGTGCATATACGCAACCATCACTGATTCTGTTGTTCCATCTATTCTGCATCGTAACAATAATAATTAATCATTTAACAAAAGTCTGACTCACCATTCAAACAAAATATATTTCCGGGCTTCAAATCTTGTGAATATTATCCTTATAGTCAAATTAGATATAGATGGGAAAGGTTGAAATGTAAATTGAGCATAATTCTGGAAGTTTACATAGAATCTTGATTTTTATATTCTGCAAAATTTTGACCATTAAAATTGAAATTCAGTATACTCCATTTTACCAGTTTTATTTTTTCTTGAGATTTTATGATTATAACAAACACATGTGTGGACAAATTTGATTAAATTTCATAGGTTGACAAGAAAAGCAACTAGGCAAAATTGAAAATTTAATTTGTTGAAAATATTTTCAAAATGTTAAATTTAGGGGTACCTTCAAACAAAATTTGATGTGAACTTGTTTATTTTATACATTGAATTGCATGTATGGTACATACATAATTACAAATTACTAGGCATCATGTTGAGAATAAATTAGGTTGAAAAATCAAAAATCTTGTCGCCTAGGGCCAATTTAAATTAGGGTGTCCATTTTTTAAACTTAAAATTTAAAACTATTTAAATTTAACAACTGAAAAAGTTAAATGGGTAAATATCTCACAAATAGAACACACATGTAATGGACACTCTTTCTACAAAATTTTATAAAATTCTGTGCGTGGGCAGAACCCTATGTAAATTCCATATAGGGTGGAACTCCCCCTTTCTCGGTCTTTTATTTTGGCAATTTTCTTTTAATGCAAATAGCAAATAAAATTAACACCGAATATGTATTTCACAGTAATTGGCTCATGCGAGCAGCAAAGCCCCAGAAGGGCCTGTATTGCCATTCTATGCTTTTTGCTGCTTGAATACACAAACAAGAGGAGCAAGTGGCCTTGGATCGCTCATCTAAGTTTATTTAAAGCTTCTTACTTGTATATAGAAAGTAAGAAAGATGGCAAAGATCAGGAAACGATACAATCAAGTACCACACTTGACACCAGGATACCACATGGGAAAGTAACAAAAATACAATAAACATCACCAACAAGAGCCAAGAGATCAACCCTTTTCCCAGCAGGTAACCACAAGGCAACAATGAACAGACGCAAAAGCATGAGAGACACAAAACACAAAAAACACAAAAGATCTACAAAAGAAGTACCGCCTTGGAACGGTCAGTAAAAATATTTCACTGGATGGCTTAGAGCCCCATTAACGTATCTATTGGAAACTGACCAAGCCCTCCTGGTACCTCATCGGTGAGACCAATTTTGGCCCCACAGAACCAAAATTTGAATAAATTTAATTTAAAACAAGACCATTAGACATGTACATACGCAATATCAGAGCTCTACAACCAGTGCTTCAGACAAGAAGATATTTAATGTGGTCATTATTTCCATAAAAAACATTTTGTCCTCATGATTGGGCCATTTTTGTCCCAAGAACCATATTTTGGTTGTGGCATACTACTTGAATCACTATAGACTAAATATCAAGGCTCTAGGCGTTGTGGTTTCATAATTGAAGATTCTTTTAATGTTTTCGCTATTCAATCTGATAGTATAGATTCCTGATTTTTGCCATCTACCTTACATGTGACTACGGGGGGGGGGGGGGGGGGGGCTTAATTTGGGCCCCTGGGTTGAACCAGCACTAAGCAGAAGACCTTGCTCAAGGACACAGCACAGTAACGGTGAATCGTGAACTAGTAGCTATACTTCGACCCCAGTCTAATTCGCTATTAACTGAGCCACTGTGATCCTCTATAAATTGAGGTCCACTAGATGATAATATGTTGACCAAATATTAACGCTCTATGCCTTTTGGTTTCAGACTCACAGTATAGGGCCATAATTTGAACAAACTTGATCCGTTTTTCCAGATTCATTGTTAGAGGTCAGCTAGGTGTTTATACATTCATGTACCAATTATCAAGGCTGGAATATTTGTGGTTTTAGACCATGATAATATATTTTTATCCCCACGCTTATTAAAAAAGTGAAGAGGATATTGTAATCGCCCGTCCGTTGTGAAATCTCCTAAACCATTAGACGAAATCCAACCAAATTTGGTCTTTGAGTTACTCACATTTATGGGACGTGCACCAGCACATATTTTTCGACCCCGCCCAATGGGACCGAGGGAGGGGTCAAAAGGTCAAATATCATTAAATTTCAATAACAAAGTCAATTTCAGAGATTTTTTATACCGAATTTTGTGTTTGTTCTCATAAATAAAAGATATAAAACATTTCGAGCGGGAGTTTCATTCTGTCTTTCATTCTTTTGCCTGGGTCATGCCGCAGGTGCTTGGTGGTCAAAAACTTAAATTTTCCAAAGATGGTCACGGGCATATCAAATTGAAGGAGATGGTGAGTAGAACAGGATACAAGTAAAGTCAAATTGGTGACCTTGGGTGGGGTCAAATATCATTAAATTTCTTTGAGAGCATGGAGATTTGTGATGGCGCCCAATCGACTGCGAGTTCTAGTTTTGTTTTATCTGTATAAAAAGTGGTCCCTGACAAGGGCGGACAGGCCATTTTTGGCCCCTGGACCATAATTTGAAGAAACCTGCTTTTACATCAAGTTGTCACGAGGCTAGGTATATACTTTACTTCTACTACCTTGTGGTAGAAGCTGGCTTTAACAGCAATAAGGTAGAGTGTTTGCCTGTAGACCAATCGACAAATTGAATAGGTTTGCTCTCTGACTGGGAGCTCATCGTGACAGTTCCATCGAGTACCCACAACATGTGACTTTTGTCGTCAGATAGAAAAAGTTAGCATAGAAAATTGATGTTTTTTTTCTTGTGCATTGGTTTAGACATGTGTTTGGGAGCTCATGGGAATTGTCTCGTCGAGACGGTAACTTTGAGTACCCACAACATCTGTTTTTGTCGCCAGATAGGAAAAGTTAGCACAGATAATGGATGTTTCCTTGTCGATTAGTTTAGGCATGTGATTTGGTAGATCATGGGAATTGTTTCATCGAGACGTTTCCTTTGAGTACCCACAACGTGTGATTTGGTGTACAGATAGGAAAAGTTAGCACATATAATGGGTGTTTTCTTGTGTATTATTTAGATGTGTGTTTTGCGAGCGCATGGGGATGGTCAATCTGAGTACCCATGGCATATATTTTCAATTAAGGTGAAGTTTCAGGATACCCAAGTTGATGCTCGAGCCAGGGAGAATGATCTAAACCATTGGAAAATTAACACCGACGCTATATTTGAATCAATCAAGAGCCCCGATGGGCAAAACATTTAAGTGTAATATTGTGGATATTTCCTTGTGCATCAGCTTATCATTTGTTTTGGATACTCAAAATGACCGCCCCATGAGATGGTTCTCTTGAGTCCACAATATGTGTTTTTGGACGCGAGATAGGAAAACTGATTTTTTGAAATATGGACTTGATTATTCTTTGCCAAAACCCTTTTACACCAATACACTGTTGTGATTTTATATATACAATAATGCGAAGGATACAGTTCTTCATGGGTCTTCATGTGTGTTTGCTATGTGTATGTTTGTGTATATGATGTTTGTGTATATCAGTGATTCATGAACTGTGTCTTGAGAAAATATGGCTGAACAATTTACCACCAGTGAGGGTCGATGCTGGTTCATGTGTAATGCACGTTTAAATTTGACACCTTTATAGTTTAAATATAATGCCAACCCCAGCTCTGTGACAGTTTTTCTCATAATAGGGCTGATGTTTATGTTTTAGAAATATACTCAACTACAAAAGAAACCCATCAGTCACCTTTTAGGGCATTTATGGTAAAATATTGAAAAAATTAAATTATATTTTATACCATATTCTTTAACAATCAATTATGCATCAAATTATTGAATAATGTAACAGTTTTACTTAAACCCGTTCATGTTGTACGCCAGTGTATAGACAAGGGGTCATTTTTAAAAATGACAAGTTTCAGACAATTGGTTTCCACTCGAGTTCTAGTCTTAATCCGTTCACTTCGTCCAATAACCGGTATGTCCCTCTCTGACGAGGCAATCAAGTTTGTGCAGAAGCCAAATCAAACCGCGTAAGTTTAGTAAGCCCGGATCTCAATACAATAGAGCAGTTGTTGAATGAGCTCTGGCGACGCATCCGGGATCGTTCAGTACAACCTCGGAATCTTCGGCAGCTTCAGGTTGCTCTCCATTAAGAATGGGTGTGGGTTCCCAAGAACGTTGTGCGGCGTCACATGCTGGTTCGACCTCGTTATGAGGAAGTTACCGCTTGCAGGAGAGGGTCATGTCTGTTTTTGAATGAATTTAACTCAAGTGAACTGATTTAGACGAGAACGAGATATTCATTCTCAAGTGAAAAACTTGTCATTTTTGAAAATGACCCCTTGTCTAAACACTAGCAAATAGCATGAACAGCTTTACGTAAAACTGTAACATTATTTAATGAAATGATGCAGAACTGATTGCTACGGAATATGATAAAAATATATTTTCATTTCTCAATTCTGATTTCCATAATTGCTCCGAGAAGTGACTGATGGGTTTCTTTTGTAGTTGAGTATAGGTTTATTAAAGAGCTCAAATCGTAATGTCTCTCACGATTCTTGAGAATGGCAGTTGTATATATAGTCATGTGTTTTGTATGTGAGATATGTTTTACGGTATACACTGGTTAGACACAAATGAACGATACTTATAGTCCATGGGCCCGGAGGGGTCACCATGCGCCCCTAAGGACCCTCTGGGAGTGGTATAATATAGTTCATTGAACCCTCCTGATTACGAATCAAGATGTTAACACTCGATATCTTGCGTCCTACCCTCCATTTTGGATGGTTTTCAAGATGGCTGCCATGTAAAAAGACAAAATGCCTATATAGTGTAATTTCAGCCTCCTACCATCTATTATGCTTACTTTTATAAGCAGAACATCTAAATTTAAGACCCTCAACCTTATTTCTGATATTAAAAGTTTAATGTATTGTATTCACATAATATATTCAAGATGACCGCCACTTAGAAGTACAATTTTTGCACGTTTTCGTTTATCTTAAAAAAAGTTTCAATGATTTTTTTGATAATACAATTTATAGTTACATGTTTGTTCCATTATTAATTTTGAGATATATTTACTGTCAGCATTTTAGTCGTGTAATGCAGAGATGGCTGTCATAAATGACAAATAGGTCCAAAATAGACAACTGACCGTAATAGGTTATCTTGCAAGCTTTTGAACAATAACAATTTAAATAAGATTATGATCGAATAGTGGTATTAACACATCTCATGGGCAGCTGTTAGTGACTTTACTCACAATGTCATTTCAGTCCTCATCACCGGAATCGTCACTTAATCACACAGTCATCATCTTCATAATATTGGATAGGCTGCGTACTAGGTTACCCCACCCATTTGAATAAGTAAACAACTTTTCCTCAAAAAAAAACATAATACACTTCTACATGCGTCTATCTCTCTGATATTGGAATGACCTTTAGTTTGCTCTCGTCTGATTCATCATTTATTGCAGCATACGTTGTTGAAAGTTTAGGATGTAACATACGTTACATTTTTATATTAAACTCAGCATAACAGGCATCAGAGCCCAAAATACACTCAACAGAAGCCATATGATGTAGTTTTTCCAAATTAGTCAATACTTTGTATTTACCAAATAGAAAATTGATTTCGTTTTTTACAAACTGCTAAGATTATTTTTCTTTTAACATAATGTGCCAGATATTGATCTTTAAACTTGTTAGCACAGTGTTATAATGCATATCAGAAAGGCCGCTTTATCAATAAGTTAAACATCATAGTCTGCTGTAAAATGTAACAAAATGACTTACGAGTATGTTTGTAAATTCTTCAGGCTTGAGAAATTCCCAAATAATATAAGCGCAATCAGCTCAAACCTTTCTCAAACCTTTCTAAATATAAGCTATGTGCAAATAACAGGTGTGACAAACATAACATCAACACAGTTTTTAAACTACCAGCTTCCATTATCAGTATGTGATTCTTTATCAATTTTAAGACTTTCTAATAAGTTTCTATAACACCATGGCACTGATTAAAAACAATAGATTGAGACAAGCCAAAATTCACAGTAGTCTAAATAAATCTTTGCTTTATCAAATTTTGGGTGAATTTGTATGTTAAAGAACAACTGTATTTATCAAAACTAAGTAATATATAATATGTTGAAACATTCTGAATGTTTTAAGTTAAAGTATGCACTTCTACTGTACCCTAGCTTCTACTTAACCCTATGTTAAAAGCCCCAATAAACATATTTACAAACATGACTCGAGATCGCTTTTAAATGTTTTTGATTTCCTAATTGTGAAATGTATAACATACACAACATGCATTATTATATAAATCTATATAAAAATATTCTCCTCACAATAAGTTTAATGATCATTAAATTTGAATTATCGTTTATGAGTGCTATCATTATTTCAAACGTTTCAACCACACATGTGTATTTAGTCCAAACAAAGAAGTAACAAGTATTAAATGAAATGGAGCAGCATTTTTGTAGCTAGTAATGACCAGAAATTCCAAGAAAACTGTACATTTACTTATTTTTGTTATTGAAAAGAAGAGACAAATGACGGAAAGGCGTGTACTTAAATCCAAATGAATGAGTTGTAGGTTGATTGGCCCTTCCCTGCAATGCTCTTTTCCATTCTACACTACCTTGCAATCACTTCTCCTAGCCTCCTAACCTTCTTCAATGATAACCCCACCTTTATTTATATCATATGATAACAAAACCTACATATACTCACACCGTTTCCTACCCTGTTCCACTCTAACATACATGTACTATAGTCCATCTCACATTACTCTACCACATCGCTAGAAACCAAACCCACGATTGACCTATCTTTACTACTCCTATTCAACTACCCTATTCCAAATAGTTCACTGCATTGCCCTTCCCCTAATATTACCTGCTGCTAAAATGTCCTACTAGGCCCTATGCTTTCTTACCCTTATTAATACCCTTATTATATCCTACATATCCAACTAGCAAATACGCCTTCATACTAATACATGTACCTATCCCTACTCATATCCAAGGGGTAGAGTGGATGTATGTTTAGGATGTGTATCTGGACATATCTTGGGTGAGAGTAGAGGTAAAATAGGGTATGAGTTTGGTAAGGTAGGCTACGCTACACATATACCTGCCTTACCAAAGTTCCAACCCATACACAAACTCATACTATACATAATCCTGCTTATAAACTACCTTGCAGCTACTCATTTCTTTCAATGTATTTGAAGGGGATTCTGCAAGTAGGGGTAAGAGACGATTAGGTAGAAACTGTTAAAACTGTTAAGGGTATGGTAAGGCCAAAGGTAGGGTAGTCCATCAATTAGCATTACCCTACCTTAACATATACCCATACCCTACTCCTTATAATACTCATACCCCACCCTATCCAGTCATAACTCCTACCCTTCTCTATCCCTTTATCTATGCATATCTACCTTAACCATAGCGGAAGAGGTTATGGCTCCATATAGGTAAGGTTTGAGGCTATGTTGGACGCAGAAACGGATTTTACTGGGTTTACTGTAAACATGTAACGTATGTTACACCCTGACTCACCCAAATATTTTTTTTTAAAAATGCATGTTGCAAATAAGTGATAATTCTGAAGAGCGCAAAATAAAGGTCATTCCAATATCAGTGAGATAAATGTATGAACAGGTGTATGTATTTATCTTTATGTAGAGGAAATTTGTCTACCAATTAAATTGGATGGGTAACCTTGTATGCAGCCTATCCAATATAATGAAGATGATAACTTTGTGATTGATGGACGATTCTGGTGATGTGGACAGTCAGACTGAAATGATATTGTACATATAACAGCTATACCAATGAGATTTTTGACCACAATCTTATTAAAATCGTTATTGTTCGAACTTATTACAGTCGTTTGGCTATTTTGGACCAATTTGCCACTTTGGGGACCACGTCCAATTTGGTCAAAGGGCTAGGCATTATAAGAATCTATCATGAGTGTGAGCATAGGATAGAAAAATCCGTCCCGAGGATCACCATTTGGCATCACGAGGCTTGCCCAGTGATGACAAATAGTGATCCCGGGGGACCGATTTTTCTATCCTACCCTCACACCAATAATGGATTTTTTTTTCTTGCTCACTACTGTTTTTTTTATTTTAAAATAAGCTACCAGAAGTCCCAGAATACGCTAAGATGGTATGTAGCCCTCATGTGGCATCCTGGGTAAGAAAAAATTTTCTATCCCAGGAGAAAATATCAGATATCCTTATTCCTTGTGCAAGAAACATTACACCTAAACTGCCTTGCGGTAGATGTTGGCTTTTACAGTGATGAGTCAGAGTGTTTGCCTGGGGTCAATTAATTTCAAAAACAATTAATTATTTGCAATAACATTGGAAATTCTTCAATTAAATTGCGATTACAATTACATGGCTTTTGCGCAAAGTAATCAATTACATTCAATTACTTTGCCCAATGTAATTAATTACATTGCAATTACATTCTGCTGCCACTTAAGAGGCTTCAGCAGATTTCATTTGCTATTATTAAAAATGAGATAATAATCCTTTAACATCTGAGTAAGCTTGAGCATGTCCAACTATTAGTTTGATTTAACTTTTAGGATTCTTGTGTTATTATGTCAAGTGATGCAACTTAAAGAAAATGAAGCATGCAAAATCAGTTTGTTTTTTTTTTTTTTAGTTGATGACTTGATCACACAAGAGAAAATAAAATTAATTCAGATTTTTTTTTCCATTATCCAGCATCTCTAATTTGTCGAAGTTCTCAAACTAGTACTCACAGTAGAACAAAATTTAGGAATACACATTCACCTGAGAAAAGTCTTACAAATGTGTTAATTATATTATTTTTGTTTGTTTGTTTGAATTGATTCTTTACGTCCCATCAACAATCTTTCAGTCAAACAGGGACAGGTCTTCCTGGTTGAACCAGTACTAAGCTAAGATAAATGTGTCTGGCTCAAGGACCACAATGCAATGATGCCGGTGAGGCTCGAACCCGCGGTCCCTCGGTCTGGAGTCAAGCACTCTACCACTGAGCCACTGTGCTCCCCGTTAATTAAATTATGGAAATTATTTTGTAGGAATTAATTAGACCAGACATTGAAGTATTTAAGCTTAAATGCCAGAGATTCAATGTTTTCAAAAAGTGTTTGAAAAATCTGTGTGACCCTACATGTATGAGAGACATAATGGTTGGCTTTCAACGTGAGCACTCTAATACAACAAGGAATTTCAGTTAGTGACAAATTGAAATATTTCTCATGTGCTAAAAAGCTGGCTTAGCAAGTAAGAGGTCCCAATTTGGATCCCCACTGGACTATCCAATTTATTTTTCTTCATTTTTTTTACTATTTCATCAACAATGATAGGCCTGATGCTCACTGAAATCAAATTTTATTTTCTGAATCCCATTTTATCATTATAATCATTATTATTAAAAATTTTGCAGTTTAACCCTTTAAGGGTTTGAAATAATGTAGAGGACAGAATGGGGCAATTTTCCATAATTCACGATGATGTCCATCAAAGGTGTAAAAATTTAACAAAACCCCATCAATGAGTCAATTCACTAATCACGACAGTCTGAGTAAAACACTTTTGATGAAATTTTCACAGTTTCTATGTTTTTTCTTACCGGTCACAGAGCCATGCCTTAAATAAATATTTTTTTAATATTCTTAAGTGCCGGTTCAGATAAAAATCATGCAGGTGACTCCACATGATGGTCAACCAAATTGGTTGATTTTGATACCACTGAAAGATTATGATGTAAGAATGAGAAAAAATATTTTTATTTTTTATTATTATCATTTTGGTAACCATGGCAACGGAAATTAATATTTTAGCAAAAATGGTACAATAATCGACTGAAATTGCCCAATTTCAGTCAATTATTACATACAACTGCCTTCTAGCATATAGAAAAAACACATATAATACAAACATATGACACAACTTTAACATTTTAAGCCAAGCTGTCAATTGAATTAATTGCTTATGTTGTTGCCATGGCAACAAAGAGTATACCACTGAAGAGCAAAATTCAAAAATGGCATTTTTAGGGTTTTTGAGGTCAATTTTTGGCAACTTGTGTAGATTGATATAGATATGTCTTATCATTATACATAAAGAGCAACTCTTGTTTGGTGTTATTCAAAAATAAAATGCTTTGCAAAATCATATGCCTAGTTGCCATGGCAACAAATATCACACTACCAACGACATTTTGCCTAATTTTGCTATTTTAGCCATTTTGAGATCAATTTTTAGCATTTTTTGTAACATGGTACAGTTAGTTCATAACATCATATTTATAGCTTAACTCTTGTATTGCATGATTAAAAAATAAAACACTTTGCAAAATCATATGCCTAGTTGCCATGGCAACAAATAACACACTATCGAAGAAATTAAGCCAAATTTTGCTAATTTGGCAATTTTAAGATCAATTTTTAGCAACTTTTGCACCTTGTTACAGTTAGTTCATAGCATCATAGTTAGAGTGCAACTCTCGTTTTACCTGATTCAAAAATAAAAATCTTTGCAAAATCACATGACCAGTTGCCATGGCAACAAATAATACACTATCGAAGACATGTGGCCTAATTTAGCTATTTTAGCTATTTTAAAATCAATTATTAGCATTTTTTGTAAACTGGTACTGTTAGTCAATGGCATCATACTTATAGTTTAACTCTTGTTCTGCATGATTCAAAAATAAAATACTTTGCAAAATCATATGCCTAGTTGCCATGGCAGCAAATAACACACTATCGCAGAAATATAGCCAATTTTTGCTAATTTGGCAATATTGAGATCAATTTTTAGCAATTTTTGTACCTAGTTACAGTTGGTTCATAGCATCATACTTAGAGTGTAACTCTTGTTTTACCTAATCCAAAAATAAAAATCTTTGCAAAATCACATGACTTGCTGCCATGGCAACAAAAAGTACACTATTTAAGACATATAGCCTAATTTCGCTTTTTTAGCTTTTTTAAAATCAATTTTTAACAATTTTTGTAAACTGGTAGTTAGTCCATAGCATCATACTTTTAGTTTGACTCTTGTTTTGCATGATTAAAAATAAAAAAAAATGCAAAATCATATGTGGAGTTGCCATGGCAACAAGTATTACACTAGCGAAGATATATAGGATAATTCTGCTATTTTAGGTATTTTGAGATCAATTTGGCAATTTTCGTAAACTGGTAGAGTTAGTTCAAAGCATCATACATGTTAAACAACTCTTGTTTTACATGATTAAAACATAAACTGTTTTGCAAAGCACATGACTTGTTGCAATGGCAACATATTGTACACTATCAAAGATAAAAGGCTTTATTTGATATTTTCAAGCACTTTGATATGAGCCATGGCATGTGATTTCCAACAATGTGGCATTTTGACAAGTGTACACTTGGATGAGCCTGTGGAGCCTCTTTTTATGCTTAGAAATTCAGAATGATGTTTGGTCAGTAGCTTAACCCTCCTAGAATATTCAAGCGACTAGCAAAGGTTCTGATCAGACTGCACATATAAAGCGCAGGCTGATCTGAGACTATGCTGGTGGCACCTACCAGATTGTTGAAAATCTCATTTCACGGCTCATATAATTTTTAGCATTTTTTTAAACTGGTTCATTTAGTTCAATAAGTCAATAGCATCATATTTAAAGTGCATCACATGCCTATGCAGTACATTATTCAAACAGAAAGCTTTGTCATATTGTATGCTTAGTTGCCATGGCAACAAATAACACACTAATAATGACAACAAGCCTATTGCTTTTCTTTTTTAGGTATTTTGAGATTAATTTTAGCAGTTTCTTGTAAACTGGTTCAGTTAGTCTATCGTATCAAAACTTAAGCCCATCTCATGTATTACATAATTCTAATTTAAAAAGCCTTCTCTAATCATATGCCTAGTTGCCATGACAACATATAACACACTTATAAAGACAAAAGGTCAAATTTTGCTATTTTATGTATTTTGAGATCAATTTATGTATTTTCTTAAACTGGTACAGTTAGTTCATAGTATCATACTTAAAGTGCATCCCATGTAGTACATGATTCAAACATAAAAAAGCTTTGTCAAATCAAAAGTCTAGTTGCCATGGCAACAAATAGCACTCTACTGAAGACAAAAGCACTAATTTTGCTATTTTTGGTATTTGAAATCAATTTTTAGTAATTCTTTTAAACTGGTAACAGTTATAGATAAGTAAAATTCTTAAATGTTAAAGTTTTAATATATTCTTATTCATCAGTTTAAGCATATGTTTTGGGTAATCAAAAGAACCTTCTCATTGAGACAGTTCTTTTGAGTACCCACAACATATGTTTTGGCTGAGAAATAAGAAAAAAAAATTTTGGTACTACACACTCTTAACTGTAGGCATAGACATACTATTGTGTTACATGTTCCAATAAAAAAGCATTTGCAAAGTCATATATCTGGTTGCTATGGCAACAAAAAAAACAAACCACTGAAGATATAAAAAATCAGTATATATATATATAGATGGTTCAAGATCAATTTACAGCAAATTCTGGGATCAGATACAGTTTCTCTATAGCATTATGATCAATTTAACTACATGGCCCAATAATAAAATACTTTGCTTATTTGTATATTTGGTTGCCTGGTTGCTTTGACAGCAACCATACCAATGAAGGAAAAGTAAAACAAAAGAGAAGCCATGTGGTCAGGGATGGGGACAACAACAGGATCTGCACCAAAAGCAATATGTCCCCCACCAATATAGCTTTGCACTATACATTTTTAATTGCCTATTTAAACATAGTCAAGGTCCGTGTCTTAAGCAGGGGCCAATTTAGGGCAAGATATTGAGAGAATTGCTAAATTTCCCTCTAATTTCCTAGGGAATAAAAACTGCTACCATAATGTTACCATAGTAACTGGCACATTCAGATCAGACACAAGATTTTTTTTCAAATGATTTGACCTTGAAATTAAATACCCTTTGGATCTGATATATCTATGTGCAAGCTTGTTTCAAATCTATCCATCTATTCTGGAGATAATAATGGTGTAATCAAGGAATTTTTCAACTTTCTATGATCTCTTGTGACCTTGAAAATAAGTCAAATGTCACCTAGATCTAATCAGGCCTCAAGGTTATAAAAAAATTCATGCTCAACTGAAAACAAAATTCAACTGCTCATAAAAAATTAAATACCTAAAAATAAAATTTGTTCTTGCTTTAAGTCTCTCAAATGTTAGATTTATCATGCTAATAAATGTTAAAATACCAACAATTGTTGGCATTTTAACTTTTATGAGTAGGAAAATTTTTGTGCTCAGCTGAGTTGGGCATGAAAAAAGTTTTATAACCTCGGGGCCAGTTCTTACCAATTACCCAATGGTATATCTGAGCAAGTTGGGTCTAAACTCATCAATCCCTTATTTTTTCGGATAAGATCAAACACTTTGAGGCAGGTTAGAATTCATGGTCAGCTAAGTTTTGCAATTTTGTTACAAGTTATTGAACATGCTACCTGTATATTTCATAGCTAGGTCAAAATAAAACAAACTTTTCGTGAGTAAAATTGTGAATATTATTCTTATCATTTGTTTTAGGTGCTCAAAGCAACCGTTTCATTGAGACGGTTCTTTCAAGTACACATATACTAAACAAACAATACCTGTTTAAAACAGTTTCCATAAGCATACTTATGTTACAATTTGCCCTTCATCTTCTACCCAACTTTAAGATTTCAGCCTTTGGTATGTGTGACCTTATAACACTTAATTTCTTAAGAAATGTCTGATTTAATCAGACATTTCTTAAGAAAATAAGTGTAAATCAGACATTTCTTAAGAAAATAAGTGTAATAAGGTCACATGTACCAAAACATTCTGATTCAAACAGTGCATGATAAATGTACAATCAGATTTATACAACATGAAGTCTGGTCCCTAGTCCAGTCAGACTTGACCCCATTTGCTACTCAAGATTGGAATTAAGAAGTATCCATCAATGATGTGTTATTCAATAAACAGGAAGTGCATGTAATACTGACAAAACAAAAACACTGATTGTCATCATTATGGTTAAAATCCAGTGTCAATTTCAGTAGAAAAATGTTTGTAACAATAGTTAAACCTCATTCAGGTTCCTTATAACTATCATCTGGTCTACACTTAAAAACTATTAAATATTTTCTTGCCTTAATTCAAGGTTAACAAAATTGCCAGAGTAAAAATGTAAATATTTTCTTACTCATCAGTTTTAACCTTTGCTTTTGGTTCTGAAAAGTCTCAATAAGACTGTTCTTTTGAGTATCCTCATACAATAATGATTTAATTGAGAAAAAAGGAAATTAATTTTGAGCTATGCACTATCTTATTCTGGAGGGTTCATTATTCCACAAAAACCTTGGTGCTCATTGGAAGTGTCTCATTGAGATGCTTCCAATGAGTACCCACAAAAAAATAGTTTCACATAGGACTGTTCTTATCACTTAGATGGAACACAATTGTCTAAAATACATGTAGCACATTTTCTACTTGGCTGTCATGTTCTTGTCCTAAGCCTATTAAAGATTCCTTGATCAACAGCAGGTCTCAGATAGGCTCTCCGATAATCAAAATCTTCTATACGCAAAACACGTTTTGGCATCATGGGGGCTAAGGTGAGTAATTTGAAGAAAACTGGGTCTACACAATATGGACTGCATACTTCATCTTTTTCCCTGCAATGATAAACCAAACGGTAAACATTCAATAAAAGTTTGTAAAATTGTATGAAAATATAGGCAATATCCTGAAAGCAAAAAATTACTGAGCCTTTTCAGACTTTTACTTATAATGAAGTCAGAATGGCCCATTATATAAATTGAGGGGTCCAAGTTATGATTTCCAAAAGATTAGTTATTTCTCTGAAGACTGCTTTTGTCTCGGCAACAGTGCAGACCCTGATGAAATGCTGTGTTGTATTGGCATTTCATCAAGGTCTTCACTGTTTGCATTTCATAGAGGTCTTTACTTTTTACAAGCATTTAGGTCAACTATGAAAATGGCTTTGTTTCTGTTTTTTCCAACTATAATAATAACTGGAAATTTATGTGTCAATGTGACATATGACCCCTGCCCGGGGCCATTGTATGTGAAAAAAACATTATTCGTATGAGACCCAGGGTATGTTAGGGACAAACGGACAAGGGTGATGTTTCAATTTTTATTATATGTACGTACTATATATTTCACGCTGGCAAATCTGGGTCTTTACATGTATCAGCAAATGAAGGCAGTTGAAAATCTCTTAGTTTAAACAAGATTTTATTTCGAAGATAGAATGCATTAATCAATACAACGTTAATATGGTTTTATTTATTTGCTGTTCTGAGTTATCAGCATTTTGTGCAAAGAAAAATGTTTAAAATTTTAGAACTTTTAAAAATTTTAGAACTTTTAAGGTACGTTATTCGACCTGATAAGCACACATGCTCATATAAGCACACATTGAGTAATTAAAAAACTGTTAACACTAAATGAGTTTAGATTTCTAGTCAATCCATTGGTGAAATTTCATTATTAATATGGATTCACTGTGTAGATGGAAAAGAGTGTGGATCAAAATCAGATTGCATGAGGCCCTAATATTTTGTTGGGCTTGATCATGGCCCAAACTGTTTGCAAAGGTTTCCAGCAGAGAAAACCAGCAGACAAAGAGTTATTTATAAATGCAATGTACACTTACTTTTGATAAATGAGCGCCAACGACTTGTGACATATATGGTCAACCACTCTATAACCAGCATACCGTTGTCGCCATCCAATTAGTTTTCCATTGTTCAAGGCATGAAGACAATGCTTAATAAAACCTAAAAAAGATAAAAAGAAACTTTGAAAAAAAACATCAAATGCACTATAGGCTGCAAATAAAAGGCTACATCTGATTGGATAATGTCATATAATTGGCTACATAATAACCTGTGAAAAACTGTTGCAAACTCGACGTCATTATGTAACTTATGGATAACAGGATACCAAAATTGAAGCATGAGTATCAGCACAAATATTGAATGCATGAAAAAGTGTGATATTACGATAGTTATAATGAACTGGATCTCCAATGGAGGTCCAGAACATTACCTCCAACCCAAATTCCACCAGTTTCTGCAAAGCTGAAAAACAGAATGAGCATGAAAATATACATGTGCATGAAAATGTGGAAAAAAAATAAAACAAAAGTTATTATGTAATTTCTATATGACAGGATGGGAGGTCTCATTTCATCCATAGGGATATGACTATTATGAGGCATCATACCTTGAAATAGAAGTGTCAAAATATGCATGAAAATAATAATTGTCCACTTCAAAGTAATTCTTTGATAGTGAAATATGCAAAAAGGTTAATTATTTGCAAATGTTAAGACTTAATAAGATCTTGAAGATGGTAATGCCTCATGGAGCTTATAGCCAAGGCATATCTATAAAAAACAGTGTGCCTGTTCTTTGGCATTAACCAGTACTGCGCCTGTAGGGTTGATCTATTGTTTGCAAACAGTCCAATACAACCCAGATCAGACTGCCCCAAAAAGAAATGGGTCATTATAGTTTTGTATGTTATTCACCTTTCCTTAAGTAATGTTTCATTTAAAAAATAAATGTTTTAGTGATTTGTCAAGCATCCAATGTCTCGAGTTTGCAAACATTGTAAACCCTGACCAGTTACTCCATTAGCAGTGGAGCAGTCTATGATATGGGTGCCAATGTTTTGGGCCCTGGATCAAAATAGATGACAAGTGAATCATATAAAAAAAAAGTGCCACAATGCCTTAGTTTATCCCCTCTCTACTTCTTTCAGGGGAGGGGTTGGCTGTCCCTTGATTTTTGAAAAAAATGGCATAGGTTCCCCTAGCCAGAGCATTTACAGATTTTTTTATTTGAGGGCCTGTAAAAGTGTTGGGTAAGACAGAGAACAGGAAAATTTGGATGGATTTCCTTTATCCCAAAGAAATCTTTCTTGCACTGCTATATGGAATGATTTTGTTTGAAAATTTAAGAAAAATAATAATACCTGCTTTGCTTCAGCACCAGGCCAATGGCGGCCGGATACTCACTGCCTTTTATTTTCGTCCACTCAAACAGTCTACTTACCTATGCCTTTGTTGCATATCTGTGAAAGGCACTAGATGCCTCAATATACTGTCTTTCCATATTTTTTGTATAAAGCGTTCTCTTCTGCCAATATTTGCTGAAAGCTTTTCAAAACCCGGAGTGTACAATGTACACCTGCCGATAATGCTCGAAAGCGAGCGCCAGGCAGTATATAGAGAAAGAAAGAAAGAAAGAAAGAAAGAGAAAGAAAAGCTCAACTTGTTTCTCGCTCTCTCCCTCAGAATTGGCACTGGCTTTACGATTTATGTATCTTGTTGTGTCCCAATTATGCTGACCGATTCCTAAATGCTCCGATTTATTTGGAAACTGGGATTAAATGCCGCAACTGCTAGAAAAATAAAGCAACATTCAACAATCCGTTAACCGCGAAAATTCGACATTGTTGTTTTGTGTCACATGGCGCAAGCGGCATCACGTGATTACGTTTCTCATAGCTACAAAGAAAATAGACTGGTTCCTATCCAGTGTAAGTAAAGAAACGGCAAAGCCGTGTACCAAAATCACCCCGATACCCAGGGGCAGAAAACGCTAAATAATTTGACACATACCCATTTTGCAAAGCATTTTATTTCTTGACAACGTAGTTCAATAATTCAGCTTCATGCCCGTGCATGTTACATTGCCGTTCTCGTCTACACAAGTTACGAAAAATGTCGCTGCTTTTCGCCATCATTTTCCCGTAGACTTTAAGCTAAATGTCAAAATAATGGTCAAAAAATATAAACCCGATTTTCTAAGTAACGCAAATGATTTCAGAAAAAATAAATTAGGGCTGAATAGCAGGTCCATTGACCTTCCTACTTTGTAATTTTTACTAAAATCTGTTGACCACCATGTGGAAAGAAATTTTGATTTTGCATGAATTTTATCTGAACCGGCACTTAAAAGGGTGCTTTCAAAATAGTAGAAGTTGTTTAGGTACATTTATTCTGCTATTTTATGTTTATTAGCATTGCTAGTTCAATTTCACCTTTGTTTCATGTTGCATTCAACTTCCTATAAAATGATGTGAGCACAGCAAATGATATGCATTTGACAATTTTAAAACAACAAAAAACAGTGAGTATGATCAGGAAATACCACAATCACAAACCCCATGGCACCAATCGATTTATTTGGCAGTATTTTAAGTATCTATAACTATCTTAGGTAACTGAAGTTTATAACTGATCTGAAAAGTAATTTAAAAGTAAGTGTTAATTACTCCCATTTTGACCATGTAATTAATTACAGGCAATTACTGTTATTAAAGAAATGGCTTAATTACAATTACATATAATTAATTTGAAAATGTAATTAAATTACAATTAATTACAAATGCAATTTTAATTACCCTAACTCTATGTGAACAGCAGCTTTTCACCTGTTATATTTGGCGTCCATGGGCTTGGTGCCTCCGCCCATCCTTCAGTCACCCAATATAGGTCAAATAAATAATCTAAGGCTACATATATCTGGCCATTCATCCATTCACCGCCTTGATAGCTCAGTTGAGGCCCCCAGGGGGTCTATGCTCCCTTGATCCCCGAAAATAATGCGTTGATCTCCCCAAATCCCTGAAAAAAATTCTCAGCTCCCTGAAAGTATTTTTCCTTTGCTCCCCAAATCCTTAAAATTTATTCAGCTTTTCCCAAAATCCCCGAAAATATAAGCCAATTCTCCCTAAAATGTATTTTTCTTTCCAAAGGATTAAATTCGCATACTTAAAAACTATGACGCTATACACGAGCGGATGAATGTTTTACGTTATACATGTAAAGATAGGGCTTAACCACGGAATAAACGATGTATAATTTTTTAACGAAAGCATTATATATAGCTCAAAGTATGAGGTCATCCTCAAAATTCTGTTGCTTTCATGGTAGGATAGGTATGGAGGAAAGCTCTCCATATTTTTTTTTATTAGGGGCATCTAGACCATTTGGTTTTGTGGGGGAGGGGCTGTTTTTTGAATAGATGAAATTAGATTTATTCTTGTAACCATAAAAGTGTTTTATAAGTGCTATTAGGCCCTATACGTAGGTTTACTTCAGTTTCAACATGTAAGAATATATCTGATAAACATTCACCAAAGATTTTATAAAAAAAAATCTAATTACCTAGATGGAGAATGACGTACCAGGCGCGTAGTTAGCCCTGTTTTGATGATGTTTCACATTTGTGCTAGGGGGGTCTGGGGCATGCCCCCGGAAAAAATATAAAAATGGTGCGATTTGGTGCATTCTGAGTGTTCCAAAGTATG
Source organism: Loripinus fragilis (assembly GCA_964019695.1). NCBI lineage: Eukaryota > Metazoa > Mollusca > Bivalvia > Lucinida > Lucinidae > Loripinus > Loripinus fragilis. The sequence continues at coordinate 24,205,086 of OZ026516.1, forward strand.
TTATTATCAACCTAAAATCGACAATTTTTAGAATAATAAATCAACAAAGTAGGAAAGAGGGCAAATATCAGGAATCGATACAATCAAGCACCCCACCTGACCCAGGATACCAATGGGAAATTGACAACGTCACAATTAGACCTCATAAACGAGAGCAAAGAGCTCAGCCCTTTCCCAGCAGGTGATCACAAGGCATCAACAAACAGACGTGCATGAAAACATAACAAAACAAGACAGAAATAACATAAATGATCCACAAAAGAAGCACCGCCTTGGAACGGTCAGTAAAAATATTTTACTGGAGGGCTTAAACTGGTTTAACGGTGCAACAACCTTACCATTAGTTCAGATGTGGATCAAGACACATATATATTTGGTTAGCATGAAAGACCCCTAACTTATCAAACCCAAATTTTGTGCCATATATTTTTCTCCTAGATCAATCCAGATGCGCACATTAGTACAAAAATAAATACATTTACGTTTAATAGGGGGGTCTAAGGGTAGCCCCCAGAAGCCAAAGAAATGTAAAAAAATAAAGACTGTTCCTTTTTTACATCACATATTATAGTCAGGGCCCTTAGGGACAAAAAATAGGTCCCGTGCGAATTGTGTGCCGATTTATGGTGACCTATATCAAAACCTTCAGTGGAGTCTTACCTTTAATTTAAAGGTGGTCACCCATCTCAAATCCGCGTCTGAGGCTAGTTATGACGTCATAAATATGGCGACCATAATAAGAAACTGCCCGTTAATAAAAGCTATAGTTTGTGTTGGTATGGTCATATCTATCCAACACAAACGCTTTTCTAACATAATATCAATTATTTTAGTCATATGATGGTTACATCAATGCTTTACCTGACTTTGACAATGAATTATTTATCGATAACTATATTTTGCATGCAAAATAACGTAGATTTCCTATAAATACCCAGCGTATCGGTCCACCTTTAGACTGATGGCTGAGAATGTTATTGCTCCCCCTGAGGAATTTTGCAAGCTTACCCTATCTAAAAGAGGATTCCAAGCTGCGTCTTTTAATAGATGTTTGCACTATGTTCGCCGGGGCGTTAGTCTCTGACAGTCTGTTACATATGTTACCATATTAAATTTAGAAAAAAAAAAGAAAATTAAAAGTTTGAGCTACAGAAAGATTGCTAACTATTTAAATTACTCATATGGTCTGCATATTGACAACTTTAGCTACATATAAATTCTTTTGGAGCAAAATTACAGCTTCCTGTGGTATTATGTAGGTTACTTTAATTAGATTACCCTTTAAACATGAAACTTGTGACCAATACCATTTACTTTTTAGCTGATATGCGGATTTTCCAAAATGTTTTGATTATTTTGTACAAACAAACTCATTTTGGTTAGAGAAAATCCAAAGTTTGCTTTCACGCTTTAAATATAGTGTCTTATGCGTGCAATTAAACAACCCAAAGCCTATACCCAATTTTAAGGAGCCGAATATGGTAGGCATCATTTAAGTAAAAATATATGAAAACATTTGCTGCTGTTGGATATCTTGCATATTTGGGATTAGCTTGCTCATATTATTAAAATTATAGAATTTGTAGGTTTAACAACAAGATTGAAGCACTTGGTAAAGGTTGTAACATATGTTACATGACATAACTAATGAGCAAGGACATTGACTTGAGGTCAGAGATGATATTTTAGGATAAAATGAATATATATCGCATGTTTTCCTAGCTAAAGTCTCCAGCCTCTGGTGCCTAAGTCTTAGGTATTGATAATTATTAAGCCCCTGTACCTTTGTTACAGATGTTATAAATTTTTGTTTTCAATACTTCCTAATATGAATAATTCTAAAATAAAGATACATCCTAGAGGAACATAGAAAATAATCGTTTCACATTTAAACAGTACAATTTAGTAAATGTCCCTTTCTAATGTAAGTAATCTAAACCAATCCTTATCCAAGTCATATACAATATCGATTATTATTTCTGCTTCTCTGGTAAAATAATTGTCCTCCTCATCTCCAAAAAAAAAACAGAATAGTCATCAAACAAGATTTTGACTGCACTGCTCCATCCCAAACTCTTTTAGATATACTCTATCGTATGTACCAATTCAAGGTGCATCGAATAGGAGATGTTAGCCTGTAACAGCTTGTTACAAATGTTACTTTATTAATTTGAGAATATGAAAATTGAAAGTTTGAGCTACAGAAAAAAGACTTTAAAACTAGCTAATCAATGAACATTCTAATAGTCTGCAAATTACTGGATGACTTTACTATATATGACAGCTGTTTACGGCTACATGTTGTGTTATGTGCGTTACATGAATTTAATTATAATTTAAAAGTGGTAATTTTGGCTATCGTCATTTAGTTTAACGACTGCTCTGAGTCGGTTTCAAACCGTTTTAGATTATCATTTAATAATTTTACTCGTAATTCAATATTTCGGCCAAATGCCATTGTCAAGAAAACATGCACTTCATTGTCAACTACAAGATGGTGGAACAGAGACTATGTACTTGACATTGAAGTGCATGTTTTTCTTGATAAAGGCCTTTGGCCGAAATATTGAATTAAGAGTAAAATTATCATATGTGTTTAACATTGTTCCCTATGGAATATAAATGAATATCGTTTTAGAAAAGGTTTAACAAACCTATACTAAATTGACGAATATAAAAACCAAAGTTGCTTTTCTATCTTGAATATTTTGTCTTATATGAGCTAATGCACAACCCTACTCCCAGTTTTGCAGAGGAGCAAATTTTGTTTTCGCCGCCTTAATAAAACATTTTTAAAACAATTGCAGAGTGTTGATATTTTACATTTTCTTAAACAGTCTTGCTCATATATCATCAAGTTTCAAAGATCAGAACACTTATTAAAGATGTCAAAATGGCATTGGTGATGTCACAACCAGGGCTCTGATCGAATTCCATGCACTTTCAGGTGCTGATATTAACTAGTTCAATGTCAGGAAAGAGCAAGAAATCATATTGGCAGACATTTAGCTATGCTAGAGACTATCCACGAAGCATTCTTTCACCTCAGCCCAGTGCCCTTAGAAAGCACTGTGGCGGATGCACTAGAGTAATATATATGTAAATTGTCCTGACTTCTTAGCTCTCGTCCGTGATGTCTAACTGTGAGTTTGTTACTTTACCATTGGTATCCTGGGTTAGGTGTGGTACTTGATTGTATAGATTCCTGATCTTTGCCGTCTTTGTTACTTTGTATTAGCCAGTCACCGATATTGTTCGAATCACTGCGTTGACGTAGTGGATTTTTGGGAGAAAAAAAAAGCTGCACTGCAAAAACTACCACTTCCAAGAGCTGTGTTTCTCGAAGGTGTCAATCGTGCGCAGTACCAGTGCATCATTTGGAAAACCTCATCTGTCATTAATCCTGACAAATCAATGCCTGACAATTATGGTTAGAAGCGGGACTGTGATGAATATTGTCCCGTCATGATGACATTGCACATGTGCGGATCCAGAGGGGGATAGGGGGTCCGGACACCCCCCCCCCTGGAAAATAACAAGTACGTACATGGGTTTCTAAAGAAATTAGCATTTGGACACCCCCTTGAAAAAGTTTGCCCACTCCCCCCCCAGGAAAATAATGGACCCCCTCTGGATCCTTGGTAAAGTATAAGTATAGTTTTCTCAGCAATAAAACCATTGGACCCCCTCTGTAAACTGTAAAATAAGCTGAGGACTAAATAAGATTGACAAAAATCCCTGGATCCGCGCATGTTGCCTCCTGCCACCGAAACCCCTCTGCAGCTGATAAAATGTAGTTGCAGCATATCTGTATGCGGAACATCTCGGTGTAAGTACATAGTAAACCATTTATATTGTACTGATTTGTGTTGCCGTGGAGTAGAAGAGGACTCATGTAAAATATTGCCAGTGGTCAATATGCTTATGACTTTTGAACAACTATTTTCATTTGGATTCAGATATTTCTTTAGCCGTATCAACAAGAATGCCTTATTGTCCGATTTTGACCTTTGAAGACGATTCTAACTATAAGCATGCTAAAGATAAATCAGATTGTAACAGTTTTCTATTGGCCGTGCTATCGAAGTACAATGGGTAACTTGTAGAGGGTTTATCCTTATTTCCATATCATGAACTTACTACTAAGTAGACTCTTCTAACGTTTGATCCTTCAGGGGTCAAAATCGGACTATAATGAGTTTGGTTGATAGTGTATGCAAATGATTTTTACTACTATCTTTTCTTTGAGTGTAGGATAAGCAGGTACAGATACGCCAAAAGCTTTGTGGTCACCTGCTGGGAAAGGGCTGACCTCTTGGCTCTCGTTTGTGGTGTCTACTGTGAGTTTGTCACTTTCCCATTGGTATCCTGGGTCAGGTGTGGTACTTAATTGTATCGATTCCTGATCTTTGCACCCTTACTTACTTTTGAGCGTGACTCTATTTACAATATTGATATGTTGTACTAGAAAAAAAGGTTTTCGGGCATTTATTTAGATTTACTATAAAAGCTTTGACATACACATATATTCTACCCGGACTGGCTCATTTTACGTATTCTGCATCAATCGTTTGAAATAGAAAGACCCAAAGGTCATTGGTCAGAGGTCGTGGTACATCTATATATATATATAAGCATAAGAGATTATATTTACACCGTTCATTATCGTGTTTTCCATTCACTCCACTGTCTTTTTATTCGTAAATCGTGACGGCATTTACGTCCCACCATCGAACTGACTTCACACTATCTTAATATATTTTGTATGTTACGATTTAAAAGAGTTTGTATTCAGTCATGATAAGGCTGCCAGTTTATTCAAGGAATATTTCCATGCGTTGGAGATGGACAAAACGCATATATATATATATATATATATATATATATATATATATATATATATATATATATATATATATATATATATATATATATATATATATATATATATATATATATATATATATATATATATATATATATATATATATATATATATATATATATATATATATATATATATATATATATATACATATTAGGCGTCATTTCAATGACGTCATCTTTTTGTACTGATGCGAAAACACTATGGGCGACATGTTAATTTTAATTATTAACCTCCTAAGTTTAAATTTGGTGCATTTCGACTGAAATTGGCAAACAAAATGCAAGAAAGTCCTGGTCGCCATAGACTATAATGGATATACCGTTTAAATTGCACTGATACAATATACGTTATTTTGATGACGTCATAATGACGTCCAGACGTAAAACCCAGATGGGTGACCAGGTGATTTTCATTAGTTATCCCCTAAAGTTTGATTTGGTATAGGTCACCATAAATCGGCATCAATTTCGCACGGGAGTCCCGATCGTCCCTGACTATTACATACCATGCGCGTATATAGCCCTGTAATGATGTGGACTCAGATTTGTGCTAGGGGGGGGGGGGGGTCCGGACAATATTTTTAGTGTTTCTCTGAGTGTTCACTAATACGTTATTATCAACCTAAACTCAACAATTTTAAGGATATTAGTAAAAAATTATTCGCCATAGCGCCACTTCCAATTCAGGTTAGCATGTTAGCACGAAAGCAAGTACATTTTTGTTTTTGAAGGGGTCGGGGGGGGGGGGGGGGGGCTACACGCCAGATGCTGATGATTTTTTTTAAATCAAACGAAATGAAGGCTTTTCCTTTAAGTTGAGATTTTTTTTAACTTTTTTTCAGGGCTCCATAAATCCCCAAAACTATGAGCTTGCTCCACAAATCCCTGAAAATAATTGCCAGTGCTCCCCAGCCCACTGATAATAAAGAACCATTTTCCCCAGATCCCCCAAACCCCTGGGGCCCTCAGTTGGTAGATCGTCCCTCTTCAGAGCGGGTAAGAATCTGGGCCACACCATTCCAAAGGTGTAAAGAAATGGTTCTAGTAGCTCCCTTGCAGACACTCGCATATAACGGATTGTGCTAAGAAGGCACGTTTCTGTTAAAGATATTGTCATGCCGCAATAATAGGTCTACGGAGTTAATGTGCGTTTCAATTAAGCGACGTTAAATGAAGCTTCTTTATCCATCCATCCATCCATCCACCCACCCACCCACCAACGCATACATGTATACGCCCGCCTATCCACTCGAGGTTTCTTCGTGCATCATATCAGACTGGGTGACGATATGCTTGGCACACACGCAAATCGTGCAAGTACAGTACAGTAAGACAATAAGTTAAGCATCTTCCAAACATGATTACAGAGACGTTTCTCTTGTACCTTTTTTCAGAAGAAGAACCAATTTGTAATATTTTGTTACCCTATTCTTTCCTTGGTCTGCCGAACATATCAGAATATCATTTGGTCATTTTGCTAAAGTTCGTCGGTGTCTTTTATACACCAGCCCCTATTTAGGAGGTTTACCTTTAAAAGTATCACAGCTTAACTCAAAAAGCTTACTCTGAATTCAAATAAACGCAGAAATAAATTAGACCTATTTTTCAAACTAGTGCCAAACTGATTCTGTCGAACTCAAGGTTTCGTAGTTAATAATGTGTTTATAATTTTTGCATAATCAGTATATAACATGTCATTCTTTACACATCCATAACTTTTATTCCCGTAGAGATATGCATCTGAAGTATTCAGACAGAATTTGTCTTTGATATTGAAACAATATGACACTAACACTTTACATGTCTAAACGTTTTGAAAATACCATAATGTTTAAGTTTAAACATATTTTATTGCCAAAATATTTACAGCAATGGGGTTGGGTCACAAGTTCTCACAACATTAGTTTCGACCCTTCTCCTACATTCTATATATACGCAATAGCTTATAAACGTGGCTAAATATACAAATGCATGTGTTAACTAAGCAAGTTCTGATCATAGCAAAACAGATAGTAACATAAACAAGACTATATCAGAATGACAGAATATATAAATAAATTAATAAATAAATAAATAAATACGCAAATAAAAAAAATAAACAAATAAATAACTGAATAAATAAATTGATAAATAAATAAACAAATAAAGAAATAATTATTAAATAAACAAATAAATAAATATAGAATATGTATGAAGAAAAAAGCGAACATCAGAAAAGTAGATAAATAAATAGGTAAATAATTAATATTGGATAACAAAGAAAACAAAACGGAAAAAAAATAAAAAAATAAAAAGTAAATAAAATAATAAAAAAATATAGTACTACTGCCAGAAACCCTTTCAACTTGGGAATAGAACACATTTGGTCATAAGTATACTTATTAATATACAAAATATGTTTCAAGAAAAACTTCAAACAAAGAGTCAACTGGTTTTAAAACGCTTGGTAGCATGTATATATCTGTGGACAGCTCTGAACAAGACTATATTGTTTTCCATATTCAAATTATAATTACCACATAGAATCATATCAATACTTATCGGTTGGAAAACCCCAACTGTGTCATTAAAAAGCTGCTTTTCGATTGTAAACTTTCTGCAATGAAAGAAGTAGTGGATGGCGTCCTCTACCATGCCGCACAAATCACATAAAGGATTTTCACGGATATGATTTCTAAAAAGGTAATTATTAAGGTTGCTGCAATTATTTCGAAGTCGTGCATGCAAAATAGAAATATATCTATTTCCTATGGTAAAGTGAGAAGGAACACATGAGTTATTGAATCTTAAGGTAATGTATTTTTTAAAAGTTTGTAATGTTGATTGATTCTATTGAAGTGCACTGATATATTCTTATTATTTCTCAGAGGATAATTTGAAATTTCACTAACTAAAGGAGGAATTAAACCGAGTATATATGAAGACACAATACCATTATTTACCTTACACATGAAAGAGAGTTTATATTGCTGCCTTCTTTTTGATAAAGTTGTCCATCCATATTCTTTGAACAAATATGTTCTTAAAAGGGTATCCTTTGGAAGCAAAGACTGCACCAAAGAACTGAAACTAGAGTGTGCACATTCCCTGGGCCAGACTAGCTAGCGTCTGCCATTTAGGCTTCATCAGTGACCCTCTTATAGTTTCAAAGTTCCCCAATGAAACCCATGACCCCAAAGGACAAGAAAATAAAATCTACACTATAGTGAAGGGCAGGGAGACGTTCTACCGCCGCCACACTGTCCCAGTCACTAGCTGTAGTGAAGTCAAATATGTTCTTAAAAGGGTATCCTTTAAAAGCAAAGACTGTACCAAAGAACTGAAACTAAAGTGTGCATATTCCCTGGGCCAGACTATAGCTAGTTTCTGCCATTTAGGCTTCATCAGTGACCCTCTAATAGTTTCAAAGTTCCACAATGAAACCCATGATCCCAAAGGACAAGAAAAAAATCTACACTATAGTGAAGGGCAGGGAGACGTTCTACCGCCGCCACACAGTCCCAGTCACCAGCTGTAGTGAAGTCAAATATGTTCTTAAAAGGGTATCCTTTGGAAGCAAAGACTGCACCAAAGAACTGAAACTAGAGTGTGCATATTCCCTGGGCCAGACTAGCTAGTTTCTGCCATTTAGGCTTCATCAATGACCCTCTAATAGTTTCAAAGTTCCACAATGAAACCCATGATCCCAAAGGACAAGAAAATAAAATCTACACTATCGTGAAGGGCAGGGAGACGTTCTACCGCCGCCACACAGTCCCAGTCACCAGCTGTAGTGAAGTCAAATATGTTCTTAAAAGGGTATCCTTTGGAAGCAAAGACTGCACCAAAGAACTGAAATTAGAATGTGCATATTCCCTGGGCCAGACTAGCTAGTTTCTGCCATTTAGGCTTCATTAGTGACCCTCTAATAGTTTCAAAGTTCCACAATGAAACCCATGATCCCAAAGGACAAGAAAAAAAAATCTACACTATAGTGAAGGGCAGGGAGACGTTCTACCGCCGCCACACAGTCCCAGTCACCAGCTGTAGTGAAGTCAAATATATTCTTAAAAGGGTATCTTTTGGAAGCAAAGACTGCACCAAAGAACTGAACCTAGAGTGTGCATATTCCCTGGGCCAGACTAGCTAGTTTCTGCCATTTAGGCTTCATTAGTGACCCTCTAATAGTTTCAAAGTTCCACAATGAAACCCATGATCCCAAAGGACAAGAAAATAAAATCTACACTATAATGAAGGGCAGGGAGACGTTCTACCACCGCAATACAGTCCCAGTCACCAGCTGTAGTGAGTCAAATATGTTCTTAAAAGGGTTTTCTAATGACACAGATCTTGTTAATCCTGTAACAAGGCGAGCGGCTTCATTTTGGATTTTTTGTAAAGTTTGTGAGCCCTGTTCAGAGCATCCATCCCATACAACTGAGGCATATTCTACAACTGTTAAAAGAAAGGACATATACATCTGGTTGAGGGCATTTTTACTAATATAGTATTATAGCTTACGCATTATTCCCAGAATTTTAGTCGCTGATAGGACAATATTTTCAATATGTGAGTGCCACTGCCCTGTACTACTGAAGGTAACACCAAGATGTTTGTGGCTATCTACGAAATTAATTGGAATATTATCAAAAATAAGTTGTGGTAGGATATTTATCTTTTTAAGAGTAAATAAAACAGCTTCAGTTTACAGTGGATTAAATATGTTACTAGCCACTGTCTAGCCCAGTTTGACAACAACTGCATATCATGGTTAATTATACCAGCTATGTCATCAATGTATGCGGCAGAATAGAAAAGCGAGCTATCATCTGCAAACAGCCTTGTCAAACTAAGAAGATGTTCAGCTATATCATTTATGTATACCAAAAATAAAAGAGATCCAAGAACAGATCCCTGTGGCACCCCCGCAAAGATAGATTTTAACCCCGAGAGACAAGACTTGAGACCAACTTTCTGCTTTCTTTGGCTTAAAATACATGTTTAGTCATTCTAAAAGTTTCCCTTTAATGCCATTTTACCGTAGCTTAAATAAAAGACCCATATACCAAAATAATGGGGTAGAGAATAGGGACATTTTAGGGGTAAGTGTGCATTTACCATGCTTGGTTGTCTACCTTAATGATAATCAAATCAAAATTTGCTGTAAATTGTCACCACTTTATCTCTTTTCATAAATAAAACAAGAAAATATTCATCACTGGAAAGCCTCCTTTGTTTTCTAGGAAACTATACAGAAACAATAAAGTAATGTCCGCTTGACGTTTATGTCTGCCAGTTCCAAATGTATGAACGCATTTCATTCAAATTTTCACCTTACAAACTTTGATTATTTTGAAACGATTTGCACTTAGGAGTGATTCATTTGATAATCAGTAGAGCCGCTGACAAAGCAGCGAACACGAGTACCCTCAAAATCAAAAGTCACAACATCAATAGCTTGTCAGTCCGTCATAATTCCGAACACTTCAAGCACATTTAAACATCACTGAGCAAACTCTCTAGTAAGATAAGCTGGCTAGTTGTATGCATTGCTTTTATGGCCACAGCCATCATTCTGTAACATACTCTGACGTCACAAAACATTGATCACGAGCGTGCGTGAAAACACTCAGAAAATTCATTATTGGTCCAGCATTTTGATAATTAACAGAATCGACTAAATTTGATGTTTTTTAATCATCAAAAGCATTTTAACATTAATTAAGATTAATCAGCATCTAAACAATCATTAATGGAAATTCTCTGATAATCTTGCAGTAAGGGATGGGGTATAAAACACAGATCTAGTTAATCTTCGATGCCTGACATCAGCCATAGTTTTTGCTTTTCTCTATTGTGTAATTGTTGCCATAAACAAATACAACAATTTAAAACAAAAACGGTCTCAAAATGATGTTAGGTTAAGGAGATTTGGAAGTTCTTAAAATTGTTATTTGTTTAACTCAAAGGGAGGTAATTTTAGTTAATTTCGTATATGAAAGATTTGGAACTGCAATTTCGTTCGTTCAATAAGTAGACTTGGGATTTTTAGATGTTTTTCATCGTCGGACGCTTCTGGTTGCAATTTAGCGTAAAATGTGTCACGTTTGAATGAATAACTACCTGATTATACTGAAAAAAGCTGTGTGCACATTAGGTTTATTTGCCCTTCAAGATAAGAAGATAATATCAAATAATTACCATTTTTTGTGTGTTGGACGTTTGATAAACATTTTGGTTTTATTTTTGCTGCAACATCTTAGCTGGATCAAAAGATACAGTACCATGAAAAATCGGACGTTTCTTTTTTGTTTGAGTATATTTAGGCGATGCTTTACTTATGTGTGACTGTATATTTGTCGAAGTTAACATGATCACAATTTCATATGAGCCTCTTTTACGACAGAACATTTAACTGTATAATTCGTTTCTTGTTTACTATCGTGAGTTGGCTCCCGGTATCGTTAGTTTAACAGTTGACCGGGCCCAGGGCGACGACAGTAAACATGATTCGCACTATAACTCCCAAACCACAAAGGAAAATAATAATAAGAAAACACAAGATGTTCATTTTCATGAAGTGAGATCCTTTTTGCGAACTGTTATCGTTTGTTCCGGGCAAACATGGCAAATAAATACTCAAGCGCACCCTTGGCAAGTGAAGAAAACTCGAGTGCTGGTAGATTACATGAAATCCCTGGAGAAAGATAATGTTTCCGACAAATATTAATAAATACAGTTAGCAAAGAGCGCGAAAATATAGCTCATAACTGTACGACATGATATCGATGCCCATATGAATAAAAAATAATTTTGAGTCCGTAAAAAGGGCACATACAGACAGCGTGCAGTTTTTTCTAAGTCACGCGTAACAAGGAAATAGGTGAGGCTTTACATTGCCTTTAATATAAATACGGAAACTGCTGTGGTAGAATGTCATTATATAAAAAAAGTCAAAAGGACAGGACTCGTAATGAGCATATACTTGTTAAAAGCATTACTTTGGATACTATATTGGTATAGCAGTTCCGCTTATGCAGGTATTCAAGTTATCTCATTAATATTTTATGCTTTTCCCCGAAGAATAAAAGCATACATATATTCCACATTCGTCAAAAAAAAAAAAAATAGAAATAAAATTATTATGAACGTAGTAAACCGATAAACGGCAGGTGCCAATATGGGAGACTCTCCTATTTGAAAAGTACTCATTGAGAGAGATTTTGTATATGCGAAACATATACTTTTACAGTCGAAACAACATTTTTTTCTTCTGGAAATGTACTTAAAGACTATATCGTCGGCATCAAAACCAGATACACTTAATATGTTCAAGGAAGAACAAATATTTCTATATGAAACGACATAGACAATCATAACAATTTACCCCCCCCCCCCCCCGCCAAAAAAACGGCATTATTTGGTTGTTGCAACCATCATATTTTGTAAATTTCCTGATGATTTTCACTGTTTGCCTACATTGTAGGTGTCTAAATAAAGGCCATTTTTTATTTTTATATTCACAACTCGCTCCGAGGTTAAAAACTTGCTCGCGGGTATATTATTGCATCCAAGAGCTTTGTCTCACATTCACATGCTAGTTGTTTGTGCAATATCATCGCACAAAATGTAGACTAGTAACAACTAAATTTGTAAAAAGGTGATAACGTTTTGTGTTTCTCACGCACCCCCCCCCCTCTTACGCAATTTGTAACAAAATACCATTGCCAGTTTTTTCTCTTTTCGAAGGATCATGTTACATATTGCTCGTGTTGAATGCCGAGCAAGTCGAAAGCAATTTTCCGCCTGCCAAAACCATTTTAAAATCTATTGCATTTTGGGTTCAAACATTTTTACCATATATTTTTTGGTCTTCGTTTTATTTTTCATTTGTTCAAATTCGCTGTTGACCGATGTCTGACAAGTTCCAAAACTTTGACAGGAAATGTAACAGATCGATAAAAGTTTTGTTTTCAAAAATTATAACATTTTGCCTTGATCAATCTTTTTCCCTAAAACGCATTTAGCAATAAACTATTATGGACTAAGTAATACTTTTGATTTGAAGAAGAGTGATAAATAATATTACAAGTTTTTACATTTTGTGTTCATCAAAGTTATTCTACAAAGCACAATTTGTAACACACTATTATATTGTATTATATATATATATATCATATTTTTCCTGCGATACTACAGTGGCCATATATATTTCATCAAAATAAAAATCAGACAAAAAATAACAACATTTTCAATGCCAACGTCTCTTGTAATGTTAACTGATTATGCATGGCACCGCTTTAAATATTTCAAGTAAATAAAACCAATGTCTGGTGAAAAACAATTACTTTGACATGCATTTCGATAATTAATCTTGGTTGCTAAGCGATTTTGAACACCACTTAAAATCCACCACCTGCTTATAAAGTATGGTTGCTATGGAAACGAAATCTTGTACATGCATCAATTTAATTGTTTAAGTCAAATAAGACAAATAATGTCATCAAGTTAACGTTGTCTGATGCTGTTCTAACAAAATTCTAAAAAATGGTTATGTTTTAATTTAATTTTTTAAATTTCCAAACACACTTTGGTTTATATTGCATGCATTTCAATGGAAACTATGTCTAAATAAATTTCACACTACAAGTTGAAGGCATGTAAATTTGGAGTGTGGTGTGTTATCAACTGTGAATAAATAAATCATCAATTATTGATATATCCTCTTTAATTTTAATGAATGCTAGTCACAATATGTGATTGCTTGTTACCATAGCAGCCATATTGAATAGCTAGGTAAGGGATTTTCACTAGTGTTCTATGGTTGCCTGGTAACAAGACATGCAAATTATGTCAGTATATATGAGATTCAAATCTGCTTAACATATGACCTTTCTAGTTCAGTATATGCAACTTTCCTTAAATGGAGACACAATTATTTTGTAATAGTCGCTAGATTGTTGAATTTATGCTTAATGTTTTGATAGTTTTTTTTATTTTGATGAAATATATATGGCCACTGACTGTAGTTGTCTTTTTACAGTATATAAGTAGACGAAGGCTTGGTAGAAAAAAAAAACGCAAAAAAAAGAAAAATTTACATCTTTTATCCATGTGATAAGTTGCGTTTACACGAACACAGAACGAATTAACGCGGCTTTTAGTACCTTTGTTAGATCAATTATATCTTTAGATCAATTATATCGCTTTGAAAATTAAGATCTAAATGTCGACAAATAGTATTGCCGATATCATTGAATATCTGCATGCTTACTTGATACCTGAACACTGTAAAAATAGGTATGCTTACTTTACAACGGATTTTTGTGACAGCTGAACTGCCATCGATATTGGTGTAACAATTTTTGGTTTGTGTTATTGTCCGTCCCAGTCAACTCTTTTTATTCAGGTCTGGACGTTTACCTATGTTTCAATCCTGAGCAGGGAGTTTATAAATACATTATTTTATGAGGGCAAACACATTTAGCTAATATGAAAAGATTCTACCATGTAGCGCTCAGAACAGCCTCAGAACAACATAAAACGCAGCAAATATACAAAAAGTACAAAAGGAAAAATACATTCACATGACTTACAGGAATAAAAACCTATGTCAAAGCATGGATGTTGCAAACACGTAGTAAGGCGCCATCTTTGATTTACAAGGCATGTTTTTCCCTTCGTATAATTATACAAATAAGTGTCTGTCAAAACTAAGCAGTGCAGGCGGTGCCTAACATCACACTTGATGAGAATATATAATAGCCACACCCAGAAATGCCGTTGCCTTTGTAATCATTCACCCACAAATATCAAAGCGGGAGACACAAGGATGATTTTAGCAGAGATGTAGTGTACACATGTATAAAAATAAAATAACAAATTTTACAGCTGGGTCAAGGTGGGGAATTATCGATTATCTCAACAACAGGAAAACAGAGGGTAGCATTGCCGGGGGCATCTTCTCACATTGGTCCGACTTAAAAGCTGGTGTGCTTCAAGGTTCCATACTCGGTCCTTTACTCTTCCTTATTTACATAAATTACATCGTACGCAACATTAACTCATCCATACGACTCTACACTGATGACACTAGCCTCTATATTATAGTCGAACACTCAATCCAATCAGCAACTGTATTAAACTCAGATCTTTCGCAAATAAACACATGGGCATCAAACTGGTTTGTTACCTTAAATCCATCAAAGACTGAGTCAGTGCTATTCTCACAAAACTTATTAAACCACCTCATCCAGCCCTTTACATGAACAAGCAAGACATCAACACTGTTGATTCTCACAAACACCTGGGGCTAACTTTTAAAAATGATCTTTCATGGTATGAACACTTTAACAACATCGAAACAAAAGATTGACATCGTATAAATGTAATGCGAAAACTTAAATTCCAACTTTACAGAAAATCACTACAGATCATCTATTTTTCATTTATCAGATCATTACTTTCTTTCTTTCTTTCTCTATATACTGCCAGACCCTCTTTCGAGTATTATCGGCAGGTGTACTTTGTACACTCCGGGTTGCAGGATGAAAGCCTACAAGTAACCATATCGAAATTACCGTAGGGTTCTTTAACCTGCACAGGGGGTGACTTTCCCTGCACAGGGGACATCCAGTTAACGTCCCGATCCGAAGGACGATGCACTTATCTAGTGTCATCCCTGCAAATGACACTAGAGAAAGCGTGTTCGGACACCGAAATTTTTCTCGCCGCGAGCGGGAATCGAACCTGGGACCTCTAGCACCAGAGGCAAGTGCCTAACCACTGAGCTACCACGCTGAATATGCTGATGTCGTGTGGGATTATTGTACGCATTATGAGGCAAATGAATTAGAAAAAAATGAAGCTGCACGTATTGTCAGTGGTGCCACAAAGTTAGTTTCAATAGAAAAAATATTAAAAGAAGTTGGATGGGATGCTCTTTCTTGCCGGAAAAAAACATAAGCTAATATTACTCGAAAAAATGATAAATGGGCTATGTCCTGACTACTTTTCTTCACTTGTCCCCTCTACTGTTGGAAATAATACAGCATATAATCTCCGTAATGCATTTGATTACAAATATATTCGCTCAAATACTCAGTTGTATTACAACTACTTTCTTCCCTCAGTAGTACGCAATTGGAATGAACTACCCCATACTACTAGAAATGCAACAAGTATAAGAGCTTTTAAGCACAGTCTTAATTCTACCATTATTGGCGTCCCTTTGTTTTATCTGGACGGCAAGCGCATCGGCCAAATTTATCATGCTCGACTGATAATGGATTACAGCTCTCTTAATCCCCACCTCTTTTCAAAAAACATAATTAACAGTCCGCTATGCATTTGTGGTAGACTAGAAACTACCAAGCACTTCTTGTTTGATTGTAATAGATTTAACAACTTGCGACAGGAAATGATGCAATCAATGGGTGCGTTTCTTTGGCTTCGCTGGGAGTCTATTACTGGCGAGGCACTCGATTGATTTGGATCACGTGGCGGCTCACCCGATAGGCGCACTACCGGCGTACGTGGATCTCGCCGAATTTCAACCAAGGCGTGGAAGCGGCGAGGCCTGTTCTGCCTCAAGCAAGTAAAGTTGCGCCGTTTTTGCTCGATTGCAGTGGCTTACTACCCATCCCCGGTTATGTGATCGGCGTGAGCGGGAGGAACAGGCGAGGCAGCTAAGTACGTCGTTTTGGTGCCAAAGAAACACAGCCAATATCTCAATTATGTTAACCAACCTTGTATGCTCTTGTATACGGAGTGACAGATCTGTCCGACGAGACAAATACGCAGCTCTTTAATCATCATCATCATACCCGTACAGAAGTACATAATAAGGATTAAACGATTCCAATTATTGCCTTTTAGTAAAAAATCATAATTAATCTTTGACATTGAAATATAAGAACTATTATACATTTATAATTCTGTTTCAACGTTAGAAAATGAAATATTCCATCCCAGTGGAGCCTCTTGCTATATTACGTATAATTTGAAACATTCCAAACTCTCATAGTACATTAGCATTGGTTCGGAAACAGTTTTCTCTTCAAATTTCGATAAAATGAGTAAAATGATAAAGACTTTCTTCTGAATCCCAATTGTATATTGTATATTATTGCATGTCTTTATATGTTGTTCTATGGACAAAGTATACAAATAAAATGTGTTTAAACCAAGGTGGGGAACAAATTTTTATATGAAAATATTAAGCGTTCACATATGTCTATTTACAACTGTAGTTATTTACTGCATTTTGCACGCTTAAAAGTCCGCAAGTACCCTGATCAGACTGATCGAATCATATATCGTTAGATAAGTCTATTTTACATTCTTTGATGGTAAAACACAATTGTGGAATTAATAAAATAACTTACTTTTTTTACCCATTTAATTGATATAGTATCAAAATGCAATTTAGGGTAGTTATATTAAGTCGTATTTATCTCCCCTTTGTCCTCGGTTTAAGCATCATTAAATATGTTTTTGAATAATTTAGATATATGTTCATTCATAGTTACGAAAATTATTGCAAAAATCACAGTTTGAAAATTTGACTTTTTCATTAAAGACTAAGGGATTTCACGCCTTAACAGAACAACTTGGTTTATTTGATTTTGTACAAGATTAAATTTTATTTATTTGGTCGTGTACATGTATCCAAATTGAACCAGCCGATTTAAAGTTGACACGTATCGACACGGACCCTATATTTAAGAGTATGCGTTAACCCTTTTCATTCTGACGGGGGTTTCCCATGCTTGTTGATATAGTAAGTATGAACTCGTCCATTTTGTATTTTAAGGGCTTGCAGGTCAAAGTGTTTTTTAAAACGATGTATACTGAGCGAAACTTCCAAACCGCCGCTCGATATTTTCTCATATATCTTAACATATATGATACATACATGGCTAAAATTTACACTCAATATGGAAAAAATAATTAAACAGAACCTGTCAAAATTTCATTTTCATAAGTTGAAAATAACATGCTCAATTGATAGACTGTATAAAGGCACCATCGCATTTCATTTTCACAAAAACGCTAGAATTTGAACTTATCGCTTAAAACCGAAAATTCAATGGACCTAAAATGAAAAACACTAACTTTATGGTGTTATAAATGGACATTATTGAACATTTTTGGATTTCGCTTTTATTAAGTAGCAATTTTCATGAAATCGACAATGGTCCTATGGAAGCCCATATGACATAAAACAACACAAGAATGCTTTATGGAGATGACATGTTTTTTGTCCACAATATTACTGAAGCTTTCTGGTGCTGTAAATGGACATGATTGAACACTATCGTGTTTATTTTGTAATAAAGTAGCAATTTTCATGCAATTCAGTGCTCCTATGGAGGCCCATATGGCCTAAAAGAACACAGAAATGTGTTTATGATAATAAAATGTTTTGTCTTCAAAATTATTGAAACATTCGTCACCCATTAACCGTTTACTGCACATCAATCTCGACACTTCCGACGTTTCAATGCAGCATTTGTGCATCACCGCACCAAAGTATGGTGGACTATACAGGACATTTTATGACATACGTAAAACTCAGTTTTTGTCGATTTTTCTCGTCATACGAGTGCAAAAATGAAAAATGACCGACATGTTGTGGTGTAAACTTTCGGCTCTATCAAAACATGTCAAACTTTATGATAAATTATGAATCAGTCTCAGCGAGGCCCCATTTTCGATTGAACCCACAGCCCGACCCCTCTACTTTATACTCATACAACCCAAACGTTGGCATTTTTGTGATAAAATAAAGTTGCCCGATAATTGTCGATGAAAATACGAGTATACACATGGCGATAAACATTAAGCATTTGTGTGCCACGTGCAAAACAGGTATAAGTACTCTATCGTTACGCATTAATGAACATCCTTATTGAATCAATCTGCGTTATGTTCAATCGACGCATACACGTGTCCAAATATACTGTGGCAAATATCATTTCAAACAGTTTAATAATAAATGAATTATATTAAAAAAATGTGCTTTGTTAACTGGCGGTTTAGAAGTTTCGTTCAGTATATTTCTGACCCTTAAGATTGTTTTATCTTAGCAAACGGTGCAGACCCTGATGAAATGCCGCCTTAGGCTGCATTTTATATGGGTCTTCCCTATCCAGAATGAATCTGGTTAATACATCCTTTAAAACTTCATGCATAGTATAGCTATTCAATTGAAATAAGTCATAATATCTTACTGTGTGCTTACGAGCAGTGAAGACTTAGGGGAGGTTAATGCGATTTCTTTGATGAAGTCCATTTTCGTGTCAGCTGGCTCAATGAGGAAATGGATCAAAGTAAATTGTATATCTCAATGCATTAATAATTCTCCAATGAACTATTGGGGTTCGATATTCGATACAACGAGGAAGTCTAAATAAAAAAAGAAAAAAGGGGGTAACCATATCCAGTTTATAAGTAATCCCATGTTCTAGTGATCAGTTGGCAAAATAAGTTGATAAAAAAACAGGTGTCAGTGTACATAATATGGCTGATATATCGTGTTGCATTGAAAACTGCAGTTTTCCCGGATTCTCATATAACAGTTATTTTAGATAGGTGTCAAGTAACAAAGGCCAAATGCAGTTTCAACACCCTACCAAGAGACTAGCCTTGAGAGCAAAGAAATGATCAAAATAAAATACACTTATCCAAGATAAAATGTCGCATTTTGTCATGAAGACCTCCATGCAAGGCTGAGACACGTCACAGGAAATGCGTCTTAGGAGTTTGCTATCTTCTTACCTACAGAGACTAGCTGAAAAGGTTGACGATATAATATGCCTTGTGTAGCCTGACCAACGCATTTGGTCTTTGTGACTTTAGACCATTGTTGGCGCAAAGCTGAAGTAATGTTCAAAACTAAGAGAAATTTAAGCCCATTTGCGCAACAGCAACATTAGTATAGGCCCCTCTTTGGCGCAAATGACGTCACGATGTCAGATCCAAGATGGCGGCCCCACGGCGTCACGGTTGCCCGATCCAAGATGGCGGCCCCACGGCGTCAGATGAATGATGGAGGCCCCACGAAGTCAGATACAAAATGGCGGTTCCTGTGACGCGTTCGGTTACACCTCGGAGGGTGAGTCAACACCCTAGATCACGGGAAGGTAGCGTCACGTCCTAGAGCGCGATGTCGTTTTTCTTCTCTATGTACAAAGGATATCTACAGGTCGGGCTCCTCGACATGCATATGGCGTCTGGCTAACCTAGGAGCATATTGCGCAATTGTTTGCTGTTCTCCCTTTAGTAATCAATGAATTCCAGTCCAAAGTTGCTGTCTTACGCCCTCCATCCGTTATAATATCCTCTTCGTTTTGCTAAAGCTCCGATTTTGCCATTTCTAAAGCTTGGGCTACTGGGGTGACCAGGTTCACTACTGGAGTTTCCTTTTGTTTCATTTCTTTCAACTCTCTGTATTTCAGTCCACCACCCATCACATAACGACCCTGACTGTCACGTTCCACGTAGCCATCTCTAACATCCAGTAAGTGCTGATACCATTTGTCGGGATCCGAGACGTAGGGAACCCACATTAGTTGTTGATAGTCGTACACTTCTCTTATGCCCATCTCTTTCGATTGATTTTCCTCCTCCGTGCTTGAGTTATTCTTATGTATTTGATCATTCATACAAATGGGGCGAGATTCTCGTTCACTATCCTCAAGCACCTCGATTAATCGCTCAGCAGCTTCTCTGGCTTCACGCCGTAGTTGTCTACATCTCATCCAAAACAGCAGTTCATCTAACAAAGCTATAGACATAAAAGTAATGGCGAACATATTTACGCCTACTCAATACTTAACCCCTTTTCTTAGTTACCAGTTTACATAGTCATTCGGGTTACACTGCGAACACATAATGCCCCTAACTGATTCATGTGATCACTTTGCATGTAACAAGGTACGACCCCGTCCAGTTTGGGTAAGGCCCTTCCAATTTCTGTTATTAGTTCTTTGACGGCAATGTATTCTAGGGGTCTCAGGCATAATCCCTTTTTCGTAGGTACCACCTCTTCTTGCGGCTTCCAATATTGCCTTATATCCATACATGCGCTGCCCTCAGTGATGGTACTATAAACGTTCCCTCCAAGATGACTCTTATAGTTTTGTTTCTCTGTCCTTGCTTGATCCGCGTATTCTAAGTAATCCACCCAATTCTTCCATTGCATCAAGGTTAAGCTGATACCTTATTTTCTCGGTTTGTCAACTTTCCATTCTCTCAGGTCAACACGCAGTTCAACTTTCCATTCTGTGACCCCAATAAAGCGATTGTTTTGGAGACTGAATCTGCATCTAGACATGTTTACTGTTTGACTGTCAGAACAGATATGACTAGATTGCGTGCAATGCTCGGGTTTAGAGCGCTCATCTCTTAGATTTCTTCGTTTACCTAGAGGGCTTAAATCGCTTACCCTCCTGTTCCATGTATCCGGTTTATAACTTTCATCTCTTGCTTTACCTGGAGGGCTGATAAAGCGTATATAATCTAGGGACTCCACACTGTCAGCATCTTCATCATCAGACATATCTCTGTCATCCACAGACTGTTGATTGACAGAGTCAAATATATCAGTTTGTAATCTGTCCTGTTAGGATGTACTTGATTTAAAATCTAGGACGAGGTAACCATAAGATCTTGCCGTGGCATCTTCAAATTTCCTCATAAACGTGACGCTAGTGGACAGATAAATTCTTCTTGCCAAGGTCGCAACTTGTTGTCTGTTGATCAGATTATTAAACAAGACCAACTATTGCGTATTTAAAGCAATATCCCTGCAAGCTCTACCGTGAGGAAATACGTTTTGAGTCAAATACACGATAGATATATTTCTGTGGTGACTGCCTTTCGTAAAAAGGTCGGCAATTCTCTGGTCACACTTTGCTTCTGTCATCAGATCATCAAAAATGATAAGTTTCCTTTTGGGGGATCAATAAACTGAGAATTATAGAGATAGTCTGGGATACCCCGTATAAATTCTATACACGGAGTTCTCTTCTGAAGGTCTTTGTACAGGGGCTGCCATTGTCCAAAACACCATAAGATTCGTTCAGGTGGCGATTGTACTAACGAGGAAAGTAACAGTTTTCTAGTCCATTCCTTTTCCCTGATCCACTGGGTCCAGTTACCATCAGAGAGAATGGCTGTTGAAATGTCATTTTCTTCAATGGTTGTGACTGGTCGGTATATTTCCCACTGCCATGGACATTGCGTTCATGTCTTTGCAATGCATCACGCCTACTATAGGACTGGTTGCAGATCAAACACCTGATCATTTCGTCTCAGTTAATATTGCTTCTCTACCTTCTTACGGGTTTCATTCTTCTTACGATCATTGTATCATTGTTACAGCCACCACCACCACCACCATCCACCACCTTCACCACCACCACCACTAACAACAACAACAACGCCACCACCACCACCACCATCATCACCACCACCACCTCCACCACCACCACCACCACCACCACCACCACCACCACAACCTCCACCACCACCATGACCAACACCACCTCCTCACCCACCAAACACCACCACCACCCAGCACCACCGCCACCACCCACCATAACCACCACCTCCACCACCACCACCACCACCACCCACCACCACCTCCACCACCACCACCACCACCACCTCCTCCACCACCACCAGCACCCACCACCACCACCCACCATCACCACCACCTTCTACACCACCTACACCACCACCACCTCCAACACCACCTCCACCACCTCCTCCACCACTACCTCCACCTACACCACCACGACCGCCACATGGTGGACCATTGTTTCCTGACTATACATTCAATGTATTCTCACTGTATCCCACTGTACCCCACTAGACCCTCACTGTACCCACTGTATCCTCACTGTACCCCACTGTATCCTCACTGTATCCTCACTGTACCCCACTGTACTCGCACTGTATCCCCACTGTATCCTCCCTGTACCCTCACTGTATCCTCCTTCCCCTCCCTCCTCCTCCTCACCCTCCCCCTCCTCCCTCCTAGCTCCATTATGAATTTGAACTATCTCCTTGATCACTGTTTTTTACGACCATTATATTCGTTGTAGAACGTTCTATCAACGTAGGTTCAACGGTAATTGTTGGTTTGGAAGAGGCCATAATTATACAATGATTAAGCATAACAGTTTTGCTTTAAACAACCAGTCGTCAGCATTTACACTATATATAGTCTTAAGATGATGCACTATATTTAGCACATCCTTTCTATCGCATATTGGACACTGGATCTTGTATCTATGAGGCATAGTTTTGATCTGTTTATATTTAAACACCTTTTAAAACGAAACTTTATGTATACCAGCTTGCTTGGCCAGCTGTATACCAGCTTCCTTTTAAATCGAAACTTTTATAATATAAGTGCGAGCCTTCTTTTTAAAACAACACTTTTATGTTTCAGCTTCCTGGGCAAGGCTTTTCACGCATTCTTATAACGCGAAGATGAACCATGCTATAAAATAATATGTGTGGTGTTCCAAAACACCAGTTTTCAAACGTTTGAGCTACATTGTATCATTTAAACTGTTCAATTTGCATGTTTATTGTTCAACTGTCAGAATAGCTATGACTCGATTGCATGCGATGCGCATTATATAGCGACAGTTTTTTTTTCTGATTGGTCAATTAATTATAGTAACATCATTATAAGTGTCTATCATAAGCCATACATCTCGCAATTTGTCTCTAGACTATGAACGGTCGACACGTAAGTTGAAATTAGGGGTTAAATGTCTCATGTACCTACCTGTACACGAGCAGCAAAGACTCTGGTGAGTCTGCGCAGATGTACCAGCTTGTTTTAAGTCGTTGATGAATACTTTTAAGTAATCTTTATGAGCATAGCAGGCCTAGTCCCTGCTCGACTTTGGATAGCTCTGTAATGCGATCATGAGTCGACTATTTAATATCTACATACGATGACGTCATCCAAAATGCCTGCCATCCATGTGCAGTACGCACATTTAATTAAACAACATTTCATTCTCGCACAATGTCTCTTATAAACGATCCTTACCTAAATAACTTAATACAGGCACTGAGTCGTCTGATCTCATACCTTGGTGTGTCACTTCTTCTATATCCGTACTTTGTACATTAGTTCTCAGGTAAATGTAGACGTCACAAAACCAATTTCTAACGCTGCCATCTAACAACGGTGAACTGAGTCAGCAGACGACAAAAGAAAATCCTTCAAGCGACCGCATTATTATTTGCTTCCAAAATATGAAATTGGTGTATTTATATGCCCTAGACATTTATAATGAAAAGGGCCAAATCACCATCGCATTTCCTAGTACATGCTATAAATACCCGACTGAAAACCCATGTAAACCCTTTTCTTCACAAAATGCCTGTACTTGTTAACTTTTCTGATTTTTTTTCCTGACTAACATGCATACATGTATTCCCTCAATTCAGGCGTTCTTAATAGAAACAAGAGGGTCAAGATTGCCCTTAATCACTCATATGAGATTCTTGCATAAGGGACCTGACGGCTATGTTTTTTGACGATCCAATTCATTTTAGCTATTTTGGTAGATGGTCATTCAGTTATCATTTCTAACAATTTATTTCGAATTCTGACCACAAATTTCACAGAAGGATTTTTAAAATCTTTGTAATCGCAATTAGCAACGCCCCTGGCGGCCATGCTTTTGGCGGATCAAATTTCTTTTAGCTATTTTTGTAGAGGGTCACCTAATAACCATTTCTGCCGAATCCTTATCAATTCTGACCACTGGTTTCAGAGATGTTTAAAGTTTCTTACATAGGTACATAAGGGAAACTGGCCACGCATCTTGGCGGCCATGGTTCTTGACGGATCAAATTCGTTTTAGGGATTTTTGTAGAAGGTCACCTTATCAACGTTTCTGCTATAACATTTTCAATTCTGACCGCTGTACTTTCAGAGGAGAAGATGTTAAAAGTTTTTAACATGGGCACATTAGGAAAGCTGGCCACGCCCATTGGCGGCCATGTTTTGACAGATCAAATTTTCTTTAGCTATCTTTGTAGAGGATTGCCTACGGATCATTCCTGTGAAGTTGGGTTAAAATTGCCCCAGTGGCATAGGAGGAGTTTGCGTTTAAAGGAAATTGTTGATGACGGATATTGACTTATCCCAATAGCTTACTTTGAGCATTGACAACGAAAGACGACAGACATTGACTGGTCCTAATAGCTCTTTTGAAGCATTGACGACGGCCATTGACTTATCCCAATAGCTTACTCGGAGCATTGACCTAGGCCAACGAGGGACATAGACTGATCCCAATAGCTTACTTGGAGCATTGACGATGGACGACGACAGACATATACTGATCCAAATAGCTTACTTGGAGTATTGACGATGGACGACGGTGGACATTGACTGATCACAATAGCTTACTTGGAGCACTTTGCGCTCATGTGAGCTCAAAACAGCCCACATGGCACGATCAAGCTCTAGAACTGCCAAAACCATGAAATAATCACCAATTGAGTGGGAGAGACATAAACGGAATGTGCGCCCAGTACGTGTCATCACAAGTTTATAAAATCATAAAGTCGACAGGTATAGATTTTTTTTCCGCCATTTTAAGCCCTTTAGCTCCTTTAAGCTTTGTGCATTCTCTGATTTCTAAAAAGTGAATACATCCATTTGTCATGTAAATGATATTTGGTCTAGACGTGCATTGTAAGCTTTTTAAATTAATATCCGCTAAGAGACATCTTGAACCCTGTTTTTACAGTGCCTGAACTGGATCTTTAGACTGTTTGGCTATGCTCAATATCTGTAAGCCTAAGATGAGAGGACAGATTAGATGACATTAATTCTGATGCAATACTGAAGATGCTTTATGGTCTCAGTCAGGACCAAAAACTGAAGAATACTGATAATTTCAGTTAGCTTTCTTCAATTTCGATCGGTTATCAATGTTAGCCACCCAATTTCCTGATCTGTCATCAAATACAACCACTTGAAAATTGATCTGTAGATGATTACAGCACTTTTTCAACTACCTGTCGTCTTTGCTGAGCTCCAAATTCTTTATAAAATCCAACTGCGGTTTCAAATTTGGCAGAAATGTAGCTGAATGATTGGAGCTGAGTGATTGAAGTTTTATTATATTTAATTGAAGATACCTGCCTTTTGACGGAGTTAGGCACAACCTGAACATATAACACATTTTAATGCCCCAAACTTTGAAAAAGTTGAAGGGGTATATTGCTTTGGGCTTGTCCGTCCGTCCGTACGTCCGTCCGTCCGTTACAAATTTTAGGTAGGGTTTTGAAATTTCATAGATGGTTTCCTCATCAAAAAATAACTGACCCATATTTTTTTAATCAGGATTATCTCCCTTTGTGGAGTTATGCCCCTTTTAAAGGGTCATAATAAAATTTTGTAATCAGGATATTTCAAAATTTATAACAGGAACTTCAAACTTGCTCAGCTTATAGCAGATAATGAGTAGATTACATGCAAGCTTATTTTCTTATGACTTATTGCCCTTTGCAAATTTGGATATAGAAAGCTTGATATCTCAAAAATCATATTATAGCTAGGAGCTTCAAACATGCTGAGCTTATAGAGTATAAGGAGTAGATTACTTGGTGAAAATTAAAAAAAATCATTTTATTTTTTTAAGTTATCGCCCTTTGCAAATTATGTCAAAGAAAACTTGATATATCAAAAAACATTTCAAATTTAAGATAGGATTTTGAAATTTCACAGACGTATTCCTCATCAAAAATAACTGACCCGTATTTTTTAAATCTGGAATATCTCCCTTTGTGGAGTTATGCCCCTTTTTAATTGTCATAATTAAATTTTGTAATCATGCTATTTCAAAAATCATTACAGCTATGAGCTTCAAACATTCTAGCTGATAATGAGTAGATTACCTGGTGACAATTTTAGAAAATCATTTTATTTTTTTGAGTTATTGCCCTTTGCAAATTTGGACATAGGCAACTTGATATCTCAAAAACCATTACAGCTAGGAGCGTCGAACTTGGTTAGCTTACAGAGGATAAGGAGTAGATTACCTGGTGAAAATGAAAAAAAAGATCGGTTTTCTCATCAAAAAATAACTGACCCATATTTTTTAAGACCTGGATTATCTCTCTTTGTGGAGTTTTGCCCCTTTTTAATGGTCGTGATGAAATCTTGTAATCATGGTATTTCAAAAACTATATTAGCTAGGAGCTTCAAACTTGCTCAGCTTATAGATTACCTCGTGAAAATGAAAACAAATCATTTTCTTATTTTTGAGCTATTGCCCTTTGCAAATTTGGACATTGACAACTTGATATCTCAAGAACCATTACAGCTAGGAGGTTCGAACTTGGTTAGCTTATAGAGGATAAGGAGTAGATTACCTGGTGAAAATGAAAAAAAAAATCATTTCATTTTTTTTGAGTAATCGCCCTTTGCAAATTTTGTCATTGAAAACTTAATATATCAAAAAACATTTCAAATTTAAGATAGGGTTTTGAAATTTCACAGACGGTTTTCTCATCAAAAAATAACTGACCCGTATTTTTTGAGACCTGGATTATCTCTCTTTGTGGAGTTTTGCCCCTTTTTAATGGTCAAGATGGAATTTTGTAATCATGGTATTTCAAAAACTATATCAGCTAGGAGCTTCAAACTTGTTCAGCTTATGGATTACCTAGTGAAAATGAAAACAATTCATTTTATTATTTTTGAGCTTTTGCCCTTTGCAAATTTGGACATAGAAAACTTGTTATCTCAAAAACCATAATGGCTATGAGCTTCAAACTTGCTCAGCTTATAGCGTATTAGGAGTAGATTACCTGGTGGAAATAAAAAAAATAATTATATTTTGTTGAGTTATTGTCATTTGCAAATTTTGTCATAGAAAAAATGATATCTCAAAACCCGTTACAGCTAGGGGCCTCAATCTGATAGATTGAGGGTAATAATTAGAATACCTGGTGATTTTTTTTTATCGTCCTTTGCATTTTTTGAGTTAATGCCCTTTGCAAATTTGGACATTGAAAACTTCCAATAAAGATATCTCAAAAACTATTTCAGCTAGTAGCCTCAGAATTGGTCAACTGAAAGAGGATGATGAATAGATTACCTGATGAAAAAGGCTGGAAGACAAACTTATGGTTGGGGGCATAGTGTTTCATAAACACAAATTCTAGTTGTGACATTTCTTAAAAAAGCTCTGGATTGTTGATCAAGTGTGGCTTTATTTGTGAGAGATATGACATCAACTTGTTTCTGTAGGCTCTCCCAACACCAACACGTTTACTCATCTAGTTGAGAATACCAGATGTTTTTTTCTTTGGAGTTTGCAAACCGAAAATTATAACCTACCCTTCATGCGACCTAAAATGTCGTATTTGTCATCATTTGTAGTAACCTGTCTTCAAAGTAGCCGTTTGTACGGTGTGCTTATTTTCGGTTGTGCGTATATTACACTCATCTTGATAGCCAAGTTAGTTTTTTTCTTACATTTATTTGTGTTACAGTAAAAGGGCTAAGTTCACGAAGGGGTAAAATCGGCCCTGTAAAATCCTATTTTAGAAATGTATGAATATATTATAAATGACATTATTTCTGAAGAAGACGATCTTCCCTCACTTCAAATACATACCAAACAATTTCTTGGATGCTTCCCTTATACCGTAAAAATCCATATTATGACCCCCAGTTTCCCCAAAATGGCTGATATTGTGGGGATTTAGTGTAAATATATCCATAAAAAAACATGAGGCCATTATTTCGACACCACACTTTTTGGCCTAGCTGTGCAAATTAACATTAAGAACCCACGATCAAAGATTTCAAGGTGTCGAAATTATGGCTTCATAATGTAATAATACTTAACCTAAACGATCACGTTTGGATATTTTGTCTGTGTTTTGTCTTTTCAGGCCATTTATACATGTTCTAAGGCTTAAAATATACAGATATGACTACATTATCTCATGAAAGCAGGGCTGGACTATTTTAGAAGCCATAAATACGCCTACTTACATTTTTCAGTGCAAACAATGCCGTTGCGGAAATAATGTTACGTCCGAAATTTACATTCAGTAAGAGACGCCCGTCGTGCTACCATTAGTTTTTGCCTGCTTTCGCATGTATATACTACCATTTTTGGTTAACGGGATGTGAATTAATTCATAAATCACTATTAGAAAAATACAGGGTGTCATATTTTTACAATAAATGAGTGTGAGCTTGTTTTTTTTATCCATTTTTGTATATTTCTAAAAGCCTATTGTTGTTTTGTTCGTTTGAAAAATATATAGTTTTAAGTGCGCTGTCATAATAACATCTGCGTGGCCGTGTGGTTAAGTCCATGAATATAACTTATGTTTTGCAAGGGGTCCTGGGTTCAATCCTCAGCGTCGTCAACTTTTTTTCATTCCTTTTTCTCGTTTCTCTTTAATACCTTCTCAAAGTGCTAGTTTATATATTATTGCAAGCTTTGGGGTTTATCTGATAGCTGAAACGAATTAACCACATGTACTGGTCGTTTTGTTTCAGAAATCTTCCACTGTCCAGTATATACTTATGCCAAGCATATTTGACATGCCTTCATTGTATTCTTATGGAATACAATGAAGGCTCACTAAAAATGTAATTTTTGGTTCCAAAGGGGGTCCAACATTTTCCAGGGGTGCGGGTCGAACTCAATTGCTTATTCCCTATAGAACTTGTGATTTTCAAGGTGAGCCCGGGCCACCTGTTACCCCCAACCTCCTCTCTGGGTCCGTGCATGACTGATCCCTCACAAAATGATCGTATTTCATGTCTTAATCATGAGTTAAGTTTAGTCTGTATTACACTGATTTTCCTATTGCACAAATAACGTATTCGATCGCCAATATGCATGCGTATCTTTAGAAATGTGACACAGTTGGAGACCGTTTTGAAAGAAAAATCGCATTTGGCATTCGCATGTACGGCTGTTCCGATAAGGTGATAGGTCTACTATATTTATGTCCCTCATTGTCCCCGTGTACCCCATGTGTAAGCTGCATGTAGTGTTAAGAACTGGGGAGTTTTTGGTCAATAATCGGTAATGACGCATGTTTCACATACGTTCGGCAAGACGTACAGTTGATTTAAAGATAGATGAGAATCGTTGTAAACAAAAATATGAACTAATCCAGGTAATGTGTATTTTATACAGGTATATTACATTAACTGCCTCAAACTGCAGTATTTCAATGTATTCAAGTATTTCGATAAGGTGATAGGTCTAAGTATTTCGATAAGGTGATAGGTCTACTATATTTATGTCCCTCATTGTCCCCGTGTACCCTATGTGTAAGCTGCATGTAGTGTTAAGAACTGGGGACTTTTTGGACAATAATCGGTAATGACGCATGTTTCACATACGTTCGGCAAAACATACAGTTGATTCAAAGATAGATGAGAATCGTTGT
The DNA here is from genome assembly GCA_964019695.1 of Loripinus fragilis. Lineage (NCBI taxonomy): Eukaryota > Metazoa > Mollusca > Bivalvia > Lucinida > Lucinidae > Loripinus > Loripinus fragilis. Next base: position 24,235,431 of record OZ026516.1, read on the forward strand.
AAACAAAAAGATGAACTAATCCCGGTAATGTGTATTTTATACAGGTATATTACATTAACTGCCTCAAACTGCAATATTTCATTGACCGTCATTTACCCGTTTCAACGGACAAAATACAATGTAGTATAGTCCTATTATTTTGCATCTTTGAAACATCAGTACGAGCAATCTGTGGGGTAAACGGATTTTTTTATACTTTGTCACACTTGTACTTGCATGGGGAGAATAAAGAAAGGTGATATAATTTAGGATTTATCATGATTTCAGGAGTCAGGCACATCGTTTTGAAAATAAAGATCCATGTAAAACTTAGAAGTTATATACTAACAATTAAACTCCACCTGAAATGTTTAGACCTGTTTTTGCGATGATTTTAACTGCGTCATTTTTTTCGAAATCCTTATCCCGATGAAAAGTATTCAGAAACACCCCTGCCAACTTCTCAAAACGGTTCCAACATAGAAGATGATGAAGTTACATCTGTGCATAGATGCGCTCTGAGCATTTTAAGCAAAGCACAAATATAACAAGTCAAAAGATGTTAATCAAAATGTTACACTGTGCCGCCACAATTTACTTGTTAAAGCGATGTATGGCTTGTTCAAATATATTGGACACACGTGCGTTAAGCTAATGGGGATTCGCACGTGCGTTAAGCCATTGGGATCATCTCGGAACCGTAAATTTTAGAATACGTGCAAAGGAAAATGGCACGTTGTGCAAAAACCCAAACTTTGTTCGTACAAATGAGCCTGTCTGACGTTGATTCTGTGCGTGCACGGAAAATTCTGAGCATGCAAATGGCAGTTTTATCACTTTCATGTTATACACAACCTTTGAATAACAGGATTTTTATCGTTCACGATTGTTTTTTTTTTTTTGATTATGCTTCTTTCTGACATGCCCATACGAATTTTACCCGTCAATAAATTGCAAAATTTTTATCTAAATACAGTTGAATCTCGTTAATTCGAAGTCCTAGGGATTATAGGTTTTATTTCGAATTATCGAAAATTCGAATTATAGTGAGGTAGAAATAAAAGATATATAGCCCCCAGAAAGTATAATGATTATTTTTTTCTTATCAAATATCTGTCTTGTGTGCATAAAAGAAACGTCTCAGGGAGACGTTTCTTTTACGCACCCAAAACATATATTATTATAGAAAGATATTAAAATAGATTATGAATAGGTCCTACACTCTGAATTCAGTGTGTCCCAAATTTGTTTCGAGCTAGCCAGTATTTCGAAAAATCGGAGCTCGAAATTTTGAGGTTTTACTGTACACAAAATCTGTACGTGCAACAAACACCAGACCTTTTGGAGAAGTTTGCGGAAAGTCTTCTCTACAGCTTTATTGTTAACACATTTTGCTTAAATTGTATACTGAAGGACTTTAAAAACGTACCACCTGCTTAAATGCTAATTCATGTCAAAAATTGGATATTTTGATTATGTGAAAAATAAAATTGACAAGTTCCATCACTAAGCTTGCATTCAATAAGAAAATCGAAACGCTGTGGCTTATGGTTGCGGTGACGTCGCGATAATTCTGAGACCACTCAAATTCAAAAAGTCACAGAGTCCCCATACCTTCCATTATGAACGAATAAAAGTTTTCAAACCGATGTTTGTTCTTGAATGCTAAAGGAAAGACAAAAACAAATCATGAAGTTTTAGGCCTCTGGCAACGTTCATTACGTCTACATGACGTCATTGATTTTTGACGAAATTGGCCGTTTATATCCTAAGGATCAGGAATAATCAAAAGCTTTTTTTGCCAACAGATACTCCTCAATCAGTTGCATAAAAGACAAAAGTATCGCGACATACGCGGACGTCACCAGTCTGTTATTGATGTTTGAAAATTTAAGAATGACGTTAGCAAAGAAACGCTGCGAGTGGTAGTGTAATAAAACGATTATTTCTAAAAACTTTTGTGTTTTCCATTTGTTAAGACATCTGGCTACCACTTAAAAGTGTTTGTTTTCAAAATGAATCAAATTCACATTTGTCAGACGACAATTGTTGAAAAACACTTACGTCGACATTACGTCAGAATGAACAGCATTGAGCAAATCAAAATGATGGCAAATCATGGTCCATTTTGCAAGAAGATAAACAAAATGATAAAGAAAACATCATCAAATAAATTATGTGGAAGAGACAGAGAATGTAAAATGGTGCGTTTTTAAAGTCCCTCAGTATAGATAAAAACGTTATTGCGAAAGAATAGCAGCTGGATTTTTTTTTTCATTTCGTATAATAACTTATTTTCAGGATTGAGAAAGTTGAGATTTACTGTCGTGGTAGAGTGCTTGACTCGAGACCGAGTGTCCGTGGGTTCAAGCCTCTACGGTGCTACAGCGTTGTGTCCTTGAGCAGGACATATTAATCTTAGCTAAGTAATGGTTTTACTCAGTAAAACCCGTACCGACATAATTGAAAGATTGTTGATGTGACTCATGGCAAACAAGGTTTTACTGTTTTCACTATTGAATTCCGTCCATCAAAATGTTCGTTTTATGTAAATGCTTAGTGTAAGTACCATTATCATATTTTGACAAGCCTGCCCCACTTTAGCGAGGCAGGGAGAATAAAAAAAAAGCAGCTTACCATCGGCCCACCAATATGCAATTACATGTACCTTTCGCCGTTGGCCGATAGTGGTTAGGCTTGAATGAAATATATGTGTGGTTCCTGTTGCCTACCTACCCTAATTTTTTTAACCCTACCCTAAACATTAAAATGGCTAATGGAGAAAAAATACCTAAAATGGGCACGTTTTCAGATTTTGTCACTGTTTTCTTTGTTAAATGTTATAACAAAATTTAATAATTTCCCTACCTACCTACCCTAAATTTTGTTGGTATGCAACAGGAACCACACATATATTTCATTTAGGCCTTAGCTTTAACGTTCTTTCTAGGACTTTATCAAAAATGACTGATTTCACAAAACATGCACATGAAACTTCTACGCTGTTTAGTTTTAGCGGGCAGTATCAGGGAAGGTTTTGGCTAGTCTGTTCGAATGCTCAATCTAGCCTGCACCTGCGCTGGTCGCCAATGATAAAAAACATAAATATCTCCTGAACTTTTGTTTATTTGCTTTACGTCCCAAGCCAACAGCTATGGTCATTGCGGGACGGTCAGTTCACCTATACACACTTTTTCCTGGGCAGGCTTGAAAAAGCGGTTAACCAGTAATTCGTGCACATACTTTCGCTTGTAACTGACAACAACCCTGTCTTGAATAAATCAGCGGCAGACCGTAGAAATCATTTCATGATCAATCTCCACGAAAGTATGGGACCGGACCGGGATCGAACTCGCGACCCCTGGATCTGCAGTCAGACACGCATCTGTAGCCAGATCACTCTACAATAAGTTACCACGTCCGGGAAACCCAACTATTTTATATAAGTACTGGTATTTAAGATCAGTCAGATTGACAAGCTCCTGTCTGAAAATGACGAGACTACCGTAAAATGACCACTCTGCATTCAATATTGCATAAAATGCGTTACGATTTTGTTATCCATCGCATCAGTAATATTGTGTGCATACAGTTTTACTACGCTTTTTCTCGGACCCGCGAAGCGTTGTCAGCAGAGTTCTATTTATAGTCTGACTTCTATGGACTACTCTTGAGGGTGGCGGGGGGGGGGGGGGGGGGGGGGGGGTTCATGAGTCATGAGTTTGAACCCTTGTACAATTTTGTTGAAATTATTTTCTCTCTTCTACTGATTCTGATGAGAGTATTTTAGTAAGTACTTGATACCGATACACCGTTTGTAAAGCAGCGGTATAGGATACATTGACCGCTACCGTGATATGACTAAAATTGATGAAAAATACATGGGCATAAAGCCTCAAACAAACATGCACATTTCAGAGGATTGGCGGGCGTACCGCCATGATAGACTGTTTATCGAGGTTTATAATACATTTTGGCACAAATTTGGGTGCGACACACACTTGTTTAACATAAATTTGTTAACCAAACTTAGCGACGTCTTTGGCGTTACATTGCAATTTAAATGACGTAACTTTTTGCGTAAATTTACAGAGGGTCCTTGTCTTTAGAAACCCATAGTTTTCACAATTTAAGCACTAGGCAGATAAAATTTAGATTTTTCTCAATGAAATAAACCATATAAACATATTTTAAGCCAGTATGCATTTCTATGGCAGGGCCGATTTCACCCCTTCGTGAACCTAGCCCTTTGTCTAAAGCGGCCACTCAGAAATAGACAAAACAAAGGTCGTGAAGACAAATAATACCTTAATGAAGAACGAAAGTATTGCAGAATGCTATTTTCGGCCAGCAGTAAGAGATAATTTGTCTTGAAAACCAATTGTTAATCTTTTTGAGTGGCCGCTTAAGACAGGTTTTACTGTACTTTGTTCTTTTGTGTTTGGGATTTGTGTTCTGTTTCTCTTCCTTACGGTGCGGTAGGGTGGTCTGCAGTCTGTTATTGTGGCATTTCTTAGTCATACTCGTTTACTTTTGGAAGGGTACTTATTAACTTTGTGTGCGCGAAACGATAGTTTAACCCTTTGTATTCGAGAAACCCCTAAGCGAGTACCTTTGCAAACAGTGTATACCCCGATGAAATGCAGCATGATGCTGCATTTCATCGGGATATACACTGTTTGTAAAGGTAAAAAAAATCTTCAGACAAATGAAAACAATATTTTTTTTAAAAGTGTAACCAGACACCCCTAGATATGTACAATGGAATATCCCAACTTTAGTGTATCAAACCAGATTAGTATACAAAGGGTTAAATTAAAACCAAAGCTGTCCTATCATGCAGATAAGGTTTGGCTAGAGCCTTCACTTACAATACTTCCCAGCTTTGTGTGCACGAGCAACCAGTGTTTTCACTGGTCGCCTATGCTATGAGTACCAAAAACTCATATACTTGCTCATTGATGATTGACGAACAACGGAAACAGTACCCCCACCCTCTGGGAAAGATCCAATGACAAGCTATCCGTGCTTTGATCAACAGTAAGGGGACCATGCACTTTCTTGGTCCTCTTAGCTGTCAATCAATACATGCATGTTACAAATGGGTCAGTCCATGTGTTTAAAATAGTTCGTAAATTCACACTTGCTATCTTGGGGGATATATTGGTCTAAAGTTTTGGTCTGAGCCTTCAAGTACTATCCAAACTTTGTATATGCGAGCAGCAAAGGCTCTATCGAGAATCTCCAGATGCGCATTGTCCAGATGCACAGACTCGTATGAGCAGTTGCTGTTTGCTATTATATGTTGTAAGTATCAACATTGCACGTGTTTACTCAAATTAAATTCTGAACACAAAGCACATACGCATATGTAGTATGTGTGACCAGCAAAGCCTTGTATGTGCGACCAGCAAAGCCTCAGATCAGCCTGCGCATACACGCAGTCTGATCAGAGCCTTTGCTATAATCGCTTGAATATTCTGTGGCTGTTAAGCTACTGACCGAACATAATTTGGAGATTATAAGCTTAATAGGAGGCTGCACAGGCTCGTCTGAGTCTACACTAATCAAAATGCCACATCGTTGGAAATCTCATGTTCCGGCTCATATATATTTTTGTTTTACCACATTCATCACCTGAGAGGCAAGTTGAGCTGAGAGAGAAAATTTGATAACAAAACATCTTTTCGTAGTATTTCACCACCAAAGACAATTGACTCCAGCACACGACAAAGAACATTAATTGAAGTCGTGTGTACCTCAGCGCCAAGAAAAATGCATCCGAAAAATGACGTCTGCTGAAGTCGTCTGCTGCAAATAATTGCCTAACATTACTGACAAATTTAGTATAGAAGCAAACAGGGTGGACCCATATCAGACTATTCATATAAGAGCAGTCTGATCTGGATCCACGCTGTTTGTCACAGAGGCTTCTTAAACATTTCGGCAGACGAGAGAAGCAGACGACTTTTGTTGTAATTGGCGCTTTAAGGGTTAATTTGGTTTGTTGGTCACCCATCTGAGTCATCTGTCCTCTTTTCACAATAAGGAAATTATCATGTTGAGGTTAAGGAACACACCCAAGGAAATGATATCCACGTCACTGTCACAGCACGAACAGTAAATTACAAATAAAACAATCCTCTAAAACTAATACTGTAAACCTCACGACCTCTCAACGCCTACGTTGTGCTGCCCTGCCTCAACTCCAACACCCTTGATTAGTGTTCTAGTTAATATTAAGGAAGACGCGAAAGATATGCGGGTGTCTTTGAATAGTTTCTCATTTGACATTAAAGAGTTGAGCCACGACATGTGATTTCCAACACTGTGGCAATTTACATATGTAGACTCAGACGAGCCTGTGCATCCTCCCTTTAAGGTTAGAAGCTCCAAATGAAGTTCAGTCAGTAGCTTAACAGTCTTAGAATATTAAGGATAACATATTCGAGCGACGAGCAAAGGCTATGATCAGACTGCGCGTATGCGCAGGCTGATCTGAGCCTTTGCTGGTCGCACATACCACATTGTTGGAAATCTCATGTCACGGCTCAATTAAAGGTTCTCGTCACAAGAAAGCTTGAGTTCGTTACTTGCGAACAACAAAGGCGCAGACCAGCATTGGCATCCATACAGTATTATCAGCGCCTTTGCTACTCGCTTTCTGGAAATTATACTAGCTACATTTCGGATATACGATATGTCCACATTCCATCCAGCCTCTGTAACTGAATAGTGCGGTTTTGTGCCTTACCTGGCCGCAAACCACGAAGTTTTTTGCTGTTTTTTTTTTTTGCAGCGAGGCAAAATGATCTGGGGAAAGAGAGAGCAAACAGCAAAACAAACAAGAAATGTGTCAATGTTACACAGATGCCTCTCTCTCGGGAAGCATTGTGTTCGAGAAAAAGTATCCCTGAAATAAATGGTGCACTTTAGGCTGGCACTGTAACGCACTGATATGTCCATTTGTCAGTTTCAATCCATTCATTCTCACAAGAACGAGCAGATATGACTCTGCTATAAATTTGCAGCGAAAATTAATTTGTTACGATCCCAACCAAGATCTTGTCAATGACACTGTATATGCAAAACTTTGTCAAATTCCATCAATTTGTTCTTAAGATATTGGGTGGAAGCGAAATTTTGACTTAAGTAAAGTGCCATAACGGGTTTATATATATATATATATATATATATATATATATATATATATATATATATATATATATATATATATATATATATATATATATATATATATATAAACCATATATATATATATATATATATATATATATATATATATATATATATATATATATATATATATATATATATATATATATATATATATATATATATATATATATATATATATATATATATATATATATATATATATATATATATATATATATATATATAAACCATATATATATATATATGTGTGTGTTTGCAAATTGATGTGTAATTATTCAGACCTAGACATTGTCAATGCCTAAGCAAATTTTGTCAAATTCCATCCATTTATTCATGAGATATGGACATGAGTCAAAGACTGTGATAACTCTTTTGAAATGTTGCGCAAATCGAGTGGATTGATGCATGATCATGCATATACGTAATCAAAATATCACAAGTTTTCCCATTTATCTCTTTTCAGATGGTGTTATCCGAAAATTCATCACAGGAGAAACTGACACTGTACGAATACTATGTCCTGCTACTTATGTTATTTTTAACCCATCTGTTCTGACTGGAGTGTCAAATAACTATTCACGGTCAGGTACATACTGCACGGAATCACCAAACAAAGTGAAGGAGCAGCTGCAGAAATGTCATTGGAGAAGACACTGTGTTATCACGTTCTACAAAAATGACATTTTAAACTGTGGTCAGGAGATAAAACGTTTGGCGTTTGTAGAGATTAAACAACCGTATTGCATTCCAAAAGGTCAGTATTCAAACGAATTAATCCGAATCCCGCCAATATGTGTTACTAAAATGTCGTCTGCTTTTTACTTCCCGTGCGCTTCAGACTATATTTTATCACAGAATCAAACATAATGAACCCTGGGTCCATATTGTTTGCAATCTAGGCTACCTAAGAACGAGCAGTCGACAAAAGGCGTGACTTGTGGGAAAAGGTTCAAGCTGAATTTGTTGAACATCTGATAATACAGGCTATTGAACTGTCCGTGATGCTTGCTTGCATGGAACATTTTCGGTGACGACTATTACGCATTATGTTGGTCATCTCTGAATTATTTATGACCGAAATACACCATCTGCACGCAAGGTATAGTGTGGTGGTATGTTTGGTTTCAACTATTTTATTATGACTGATCATAAGAATGTTTTACCATTTGTAAACAAGTATGGCAAGACAATACTTTTCCGGTATGTTTGCCTTTACTACAAAGACTTATCTTCAGATGAACTTTCGGATGTACAGTTTTGTATACATTGTACATATACATACCCACAAAACATACAAATACAAGTGCATATGATCAGGAAATATCACAAACACTGGTCACAGGCCAATCTATGCACTGCAAATATACGTGTGAGTTAACATCAGCTGCCATCTCTTTTTAATGTAAACTTACACTTCCTTTCATACAAATACAGAAAAACACTATCTTAAACGGCCACTCAAAAAGAGACTAAACAAAGCCTGAAAGACCTTTAAGACGAATGGTAGCTTACTGGAGGTCGGAAGTATTTCAGAATGCTCTCTTGGAGCATTCTGCAATACTTTTTGACCTGCATCAAGCGAAAATCGGTCTTGAAAACCACTTCTGGTCTCCTTTTTGAGTGGCTGCTTAAGACAGGTTTTACTGTACAACTTGAGGCCAGATTTCTCCAGTGATAAACGTTTTAAACATTTCTACCGTTATTGTTGTAGTTTTTCTCAATATCGATACAATCGAACAGAACAGATTTTAAAGCAGTCAAAAAGCTACCACAAGATTAGTGGATGTTCATCTGACACCCAATTAGGAGTAAAGTTACATTTATCTTTTACAGTGAGGCACATGACCATACGAGGGGGTTCAATATGTAATGAAAACCCATTCATAACTCCATCCACAAACGCTTTAGGATTTCATGCCATATGCCAAACGAAAGATCAAAGCGTCGCCATTAAATTGGTGCATGAAATATTATTTTATCTTTCCAAATTTAATAAGTTACAGACTTTTAAAAAAGCACACTAATATACACTGCAAAAATTTCCTCCGAATTGTAAAAAAATCATTTTAACTAAGGTAGAAAGGCATGGACTTATTTCCACTTTAACTGCTATAACGATACAACTTTTGGCCGCTACAAATTTCTCGTGCAAATGGTTTTATTACGTTACCCCCTCTTACGTTAACGTCGATTAAAGCAATGGACGTAACACTAAAATTCGCACCTTTCTTGAAAATCGGAAATGTGCCTTTGCACTAGGAAAGGATAATTTTGATTGTATCGAAGTTTCAATACACACAGTGCATAGGCAGCAGACCAGTTAAACTGAAACCAATATCTAGGAGTATCTCATCTGAATGGTATACCATTTTCGTTTCCTATATTTTTATTGTCTGAAATTAGCCAGCCAGATTTTGTTCATGTAAATACGTGTAACAATGTCCAAATAATGCATCCGAATGCACAAATTGATGAAACGCGGTATTTTGTCTGATCCATTTCAGTGCAAGCCAGAGATGGCATTCTTTTAAGTGATTTTGTTATTTCAAATGACGTACTTGGGGGTACTTTATGAACGAGATTAAATATGGAAATTTTAAAATGGGCTGTATTACTTGCAATTGAACATCACAACGACCTGAAAAAATAAATGTTACAAATAATTTTCGTATAAATTTTTGCTATGTATTCGTTCATGCAAAAAACGACTCTGTCAATGGAATGCCAAAAAATGTAGCACCAAGGAGGATTTTAACCAAAATGGCAGCCTCATTATTTCATAGAATATAAAGCAATATCAAAAGTTTTTGCAGGTATAAGTCACCAATATATGGCTATTTACCTCACGGAGAAGAAGACTGAAAACATCCCTCGTTCATGTAGTTATCTGCTTTTGAAAACATTGTTTTATTTCATATCGCAGTGTACTTCAGCACCCTATATTGAAAGTGGCTTGTGTAAATTAGATAAGGAGCTGGATAACTGTAATTCTACATTTATTTAGCCAAGAAACAGACCTTTTCATAAAAGTAATTATGAAGTGTGTAAATATAAAACTTTGGGATATACTGGGATGTTTTCATTACATATTGAACGCCCCTCGTAGGTATACTGACAAGAGACATATACACGCAGGAACCCAATAAATATTTCAACTACAGTGAGATGTTCGATAAGCTAGAAAGGGAACAACGCACCACCTTAAAACCCAGCCCAATCTTGACCCTCTAAACACGGATGCATGGTCACGCAACTGAAGCAACACGGCTTTTTCTTCATAACTTGAACTCCTATTTTTCTCAATTACATGTGTACCTTTTGGCTCTATTTCCTATCAGTATAAATATGGCCACTGTCCTTTTATGAGTTTACCTCCAGCCAACCACTCATATATGATAAATATCATCTTGTTTGATGTTTTCAGGTATCATAATAGATACACATAGAAGCAGTTCTTACAAAATACAGAAAAGGCGAGGCGTGATCCGTAGTCATAAGCGATATCCACAAAGTCATAGGAAAGCTCTCCCGCCTAGAGTAATATCTATTGTGGTACCAGCCTCCTATACACTCTATGTTGAGTTACAAAGACCCAAGGAATGCTTCGCAAAGAAAGATGTAGTGCTTAGACGAGTAAAACATGGTAACAGAACTATTGTAAAGGAGCCCTTCCATAAAGTGCTTATGTTTAACGGTTCTGAAGTTGACCTATTGGAGGTGGTTGTCAGACGAGTTCCTCGAAAGAAGTCATGCATTGAAGGCTTTATGATGCCCTTTTCAAGTAAGTTTGTATCTGCAGATTGTCAGCGGGAATGTTGCCTTCAAGCCCTAATTATAAATCGGGAGTAATTGCCCCCGTGCCAATCGTATGCATATCACGCGAAAATGTTCTACTGCCCTGCCAGCCAAGAGTGACAATGACGTAATACTTTGTTTACAATTGTTAAGTAAACATAAAATTGTACACTCCGATTTCAGCTAACGCGAATCGATAGATTACTTGTATCCTACGGATAGGATTAATAAACAAGTGATCTATCGATTATAAATCCCTGATAACTTTGTAAGCAAAACATGACATCACTGTCACTCTCGGCTGGCATGGCAGTACCTTTCCTTACCTCAGTGTTGTGTACACATTAAATGGATTCCGTCCCAAAGCACCTAATTATATTCCACCATCAAAAGAGCTCTGTCACAGAGCGCCTATCCATTTCCACCCTCAACCCCAAGTTGTTAGTTGACATTGTTGCAAATTGTTTGCAAATTGTTGACGACGCCAAACCATGAGTGATTGAAATCAGTCATTCATTGGCGTGCAAATTGTTGACGACGCCCCACCAATAGTGATTGAAATCACTCATTGTTGGGCGTCGTCAACAATTTGCAACAATTCGCCTTTAATGACAATCACCTATACATATACCACTAGAAAATTTGAATAGGAATGTTTCCTGGGTAACCCCTCTACAGAATAGCAGAAACGAATTTGATCCCTCATAACATGGTTTGTTGTCAGGGGTGAGACTTAATGTGGTTAAGGAAAACTATAACATTCTTCTAATCTGAGGCGGCTGATTAGAATTCTTAATAATTTGGTAGAAATGGTAGATATGGTAGAAATATTCAAAGGGCGGCCTTCTTCCAAAATTGCTGAAAACACATTTTACTCGTCAAAACCATTGCTTAGAGGAGGTGTGACCAATTTACATTTGTAAGAAGCTTTAAACGAATGTCTGAAACAGAGTGTCAGAATTGAAAAAAAAATTGGTAGAACTGGTCACTTGGCGACATTCTAAAATTAGCTGCAACAGATATGTTCGTCAAAACGTGGCAACCAAGGGATGTGTTATAATGTAGCTAAGGAAAATGTTAAATCTCATCTGAAAGGGCTGATCAGGATTCATAATAATTTGGCAGAAATTATCAATGGATGGTCTTCTACAAAAATAGCTAAAACGAATGGGATCTGTCGAAAACAAGGCCAAGTGTGTGGCTAAACCCCCTTGTGTATCATTCTGAGAAACTTTAAATAACGTTCAGGTGAACGATGCAGGGGAACTTGACTCTCTTGTTTTTAGTTTGAAACCGCTGATTTAACATCCTGCCTAAAATAAAATAAGTTTTGTGTGTGAATTCGAGTCTATTCATGTTATAGTTGTATGCACTGAGATGACTATTATTATGCCAGTGCAAGTGTAAGTTATTGTATGGTTTGCGCGTCTGTATGGAAAGATAATCCACGAGCTTTAGCGAGTGGATTATCGCCCGTACATGTGCAAAACCATACAATTACTTACTTATTGCACCAGGTTGTGAATTGCGAGATATTTATTGTTTAACGAAAGGTGGATTAAGAGATTTTGGTACTTGTCGCATAATCGGAAAGGCCTCCAATAAACGTCCACGCTGACGTACTCGTATTTAGCGGGGCGGGAGGTCTAAATTGTGGCCTGAATTTTTATCCAAATCCACACTGTGTATAACACTGTATCAGATCTATAATTGAATGTGCGCAAAGCATGTTATCGATGTGCGCTCAGTGAGCAACCGTCAGTAGGCGCAAGCGTTCTTCATGCGGACAGCGAAGCTCTTGACCAGACTGGGGTGATGATTTGAGTCTCCTCGGGACGTACCGTCACATCTTGGTTTTTGTTTGGTATGTAACAATTAAAAAATGAATTTCATTATTCAAAGATTCATGAAGTAATGGCTCCGTCGAACTTTTGCAACTGCACTGTCTCGCCTGAGGCTTCATTTCTAGCATGCACAAAACATGAACGTATATAAAGGATAGGTCAAAAAGCAGTATGTGTTTCGCTCTACTAGGTAGCTGTGCATACATGTATGAAGAGTGACTTTAATCATATGCGATAAACACAAGAAAAAAGTTCATGTAAATGAGCCGGCCCATTTGTATGCAAATCACCAAAATCAGACAGATCATACTTTCTTACCGCGGGAAATAACAGCCGTTTCATATTGTTTTCTTTCAGCATACCCTACAGAATCTCTGAAAGAGCTTATGGAGTGGCCAAAACCTTCCTTCTCCGTTATCAGAGATTTGGAATGGATATTTGAAGGTGGGTATTTACCTCTTTTACTTGGTCTAGGGACATTTTTTCTACATTGAAGCTATGGTTTATATGAGTTCCTTGTAGCTAGAAGAGCATCAACCTTTTATTTTCTATAAGTATTCCTGGAAATTTAACAAAAGCTTTTTTGCAGCAATCATTTCTATCACGCCTTGTAAGAAAGGTCTAATATACTGAGGGACTTTAAAAACGCACCATTTTACATTCTCTGTCTCTTTCACATGATTGATTTGAGGATGTTTGCTTTATCATTTTTTTATCCTCTTGCCAAATGGACTATGGTTTGCCATGATTTCGATTTGCTCATTCTGGCGTAATATCGACGTAAGTGTTTTTCAACAAGTGTCGTCTGACAAATGTGAATTCGATTTAATTTGAAAAAAAAAAACACTTTTAGGTGCTAGCCAGATGTCTTAACAAATGGAAAAACACAAAAGTTTTTAGAAATAATTGTTTTATTACACTCCCACTCACAGCGTTTCTTTGCTAACGTTAGTCTTAAATTTTCAAACATCAATAACAGTTGGGTGACGTCCGCGCATGTCGCGATACTTTTGTTTTTTATGCAAGTGATTAAGGAGTATCTGTTGGCAACAAAAAGATTTTGATTATTCCTGATCCTTAAGATATAAACGGCCAATTACGTCAAAAATCAATGACGTCATGTAGACGTAATGAACGTTGCCAAAGGCCTAAAACTTCATGATTTAATTTTGTCTTTCCTTTTGCTTTCAAGAACAAAAATTGGTTCGAAATATTTTTTTCGTTCATTATGGAAGGTATGGGTACTCTGTGACTTTTTGAATTTGAGATGTCTCAGAATTATCGCGACGTCACGGCACTCATAAGCCACAGCGTTTCGATTTTCTTATAGAATGCAAGCTAAATGACGGAACTTGTCAATTCTATTTTTCATATAATGAAAATATCCACTTTTCAACTTAAATTAGCATTTAAGCAGGGGACTTAGATTAATTCAGTCTCAATCATGTGAATATGTGTCCGCATACTACAATTTTCAAAATACCGAGATTTTTTTTACTTTGCAGGAATTTCGACATGCCAATACTTTCAAAAGATAAATTAGTCATTCAAAAGTTTTGAACAAAAATACTGATAGAAAAACTGCATCCAAATTAATGTGAAACATCTCTAGTAATTTTCTTTTTCTGGGATTTTTTCGCCAAGTTGGAAAAACTATTTAATTATCTATGGTATGAAAAATAACAAAATTCATGAAAAGGCAGGTATTGTTTGTCTGCTAAAACTGAAGAAACAGAACAGCTTGGGACCCCCGGGGGATTTGCGGATCTGGGGAGAATGGCTATTTATTTTCAGGGAGCTTGGGAGCACTGGTAATTATTTTAAGGGAGCTAGGGAGCAAGCTCATAATTTTGGGGAGATAGAGAGCCTTGCCAAAAAGGAAAAAAAAGGAAAAAGCCTCCATTTTGTTTGATTTTATAAAATTTTCTTCTGCTTCAGAATTTTTGAAAAATGCTTATCAGATATATACTTACTTGATTTAACTTAAGTTAAAGAAGCGTATAGGCACTGATAGCAATTGTAGAAAAAGACTTTTTACAGTTAAATACTTTCACTAAAGTGTCTAGAAAAAAGCTAGTTTAAGCTGTTGGGAAAAAAATCAGCCCCTGTTCCCAAAAAGAAAACCGAATGGTATCAGGGCTGGACCCAGAGGGGTTGTTCACGGGGGGGGGGGGGGGGGGGGGCACTTCAAGCCGGAGACTTGAACCGAGCGGCACAAGACGTGAGCGGGGGGAGATTATGAGAGGGGGGTTGAACCCCCCCCCCCCCCCCCCTGCTCATTGGAGGGGGTCCGGGGGACCTCCCCCGGTATTTTGTTTTTAAAAATCTATGTCTCTGAGAATGCATTTCAAGCCATATTGAAGGCCATTTTTCCATATTCTATAACCTCAATTTTAAGTAAGGTTAGACACTTAAACACACCTCGTTCCTAACTATTATTTTGCATTTCTTTGTCGTCCTCTTGATGCTTTGGTAAAGTTCCCACGTGGGGGGATGGGCACAGCAATTGCAATGCATGTCTGAGTCTGCCCAATATTCAGAAAAAAGCAGAGTCCTTGTAAGGAGGATGGGGGGGGGGGGCTTAAAATTTGAAAAAATAAATGCTGGAAAAACAATAAAGTCCACACCTAAGAAAAAAATGGGCATAAGTTCCCCTGTATTTGTACTTTTTAATTCACCCCAACCCAATAACATAGGCCAAGCACGGCAGCAGCCTAGGGACTTGGGCTCTGTAATTTCTCTGAGTCTGCTCTGGGGGGGGGGGGGGTCACAGCTATTACTTATTAGCTTTGCGACTACTAGACTACATGGAATTTGCAATGGAAGCAACAACGGAATGGAAGATGGGGGGGGGGGGGGGGGCACACACTCCAGCCCCACAGCCTTGGGACTGGGGATAAGTGCCCCCACCAACCCCGAATTTCCGAGTTTTGTTTGGGACTGGGAGGGGCACAAAAGTGTTTTATCCTCCGCGATCAGACTACAGGAAATTTAAAATCTCATCATTTACAAACCCGGGTCACACTCACAGCCCTGTCTGTGCCCCCACGGCCACCTTTTCTTTCAGCAGAATTATGAGTAATTCGTTATCATCTAGGTAATCTTTCCCAATTATGCATTACCGTAATAACTAACTCGCAATATTATAAAATGGTCGAAAAAGTTGGGGTTTTTTTAAACTTTTTTTAGGGCACTCACGGCCTCTTCGGGGGGGGGGGGGGTGCCCCTAGGGTCCGGCACAGGGTATGTCTCTAAATCTCCAAGCCTACTCTACCAGGTACAGCAACAACCTCATACTTTGAGCCATATATAATGCATTTCATTGAAATTAATTATATGTCATGCATTCCATGGCTTTTATATGTCATGCATTCCATGGCAAAGACCTGTCTTTACATGTTTAAGACAAAATATTAAGTGATCATTAAGCCATGCGCTTTTATTTAGCTTCATAGTTTTAAGTATGTGATTTTATCCTACGGAAAGATAAATGCATTTTAGGGAGAACTGGCTTATATTTTTGGGGATTTGGGGAGAAGCTAAACTATTGTTAGGGATTTGGGGAGCGAAGGCAAATACTTTTAGGGAAACAAGGGAATTATTTGCAGGTAGACGGGGAGACGAATGCATTATTTTCAGGGATCAAGGGAGCACAGACCCCCCTGGGGGGCCTCACCTTGGGTATCCATACAATCTGATCAGCTCATTTGTATATGATAGTTTTATAGTATGTATACAGTATATAAATGTTACACTTGCAGTATCTCGTTTTAAGGTCTTAGCTAATCTTTTTGCAGCTAAGCAGTTGTTTCAAATCAATATGGACTGTAAAATTGTGTATATGATTCTTAGACACATTTCTTCTATTTCGAGATTACCTTAACCATGTTAACCAACATTTTCATCAGCGCAACGTTTGTTTCATTTTTGTTTCATTGTTTTAAACATATGTAGAAAAATATTTTAAACACGCTAAAAATAACAGAGCATGCTGAAAATTAAATATAGGCATATCTTAACATGTTATGACACAAGATATGAGCGCTAACGTAACTCTAATATATGTATAAACGTCAAAAGTTTAGAAAATTAAAACTATATGTATGAATACACCATACATGTATTTACAAAGCAAGTGTTTGCACCACACACGCCACTTTTATAATGTGGCAAACT
Source organism: Loripinus fragilis (assembly GCA_964019695.1). Classification (NCBI taxonomy): domain Eukaryota; kingdom Metazoa; phylum Mollusca; class Bivalvia; order Lucinida; family Lucinidae; genus Loripinus; species Loripinus fragilis. Next base: position 24,252,425 of record OZ026516.1, read on the forward strand.
TGATACAGTAGAGGTTGGTGCACCGTTAAACCGGTTTAAGCCCTCCATTAAAATAGTTTACTGACTGTTCCAAGGCGGTGCTTCTTTTGTGCTTCTTTTGTGGATCTTTTATGTTTTTTTTCTGTCTTGTGTTTGCTGTGCCTTTGTACGCGTCTGTTTATATGTGCCTTGTGGTCACCTGCTCGGAAAGAACTGACCTCTTGGCTCTCGTTTGTGGTGTCTTACTGTGAGTTTGTTACTTTCCCATTGGTATCCTGGGTCAGGTGTGGTACTTGATTGTATCGATTCCTGATCTTAGCACCCTAACTTACTTTTATACTGTAAAACCTGTGTAAAACGACCACTCTCAAAAAGATCCAAAATTGGTTTGTAAGACTAATTATCGCTTAATGCAGGTTAAAAATATTGCAGAATGCTCCAAGGGAAGCATTCTGCTATACTTTCGACCTTCATTAAGCTACCATTTGTCATTAAGAATTTTCGAGTGGCCATTTCCACAGGTTTTACTGTATCTCTTAGACTTGGCTTACATGTTTTATATTCTAGTGCGAGCGGTGATAGAACAGTGTACACTTAATACTTCTGGAAATGTTGTTCTGACTTGTGATGAAGATGAAGTTATTTACGCTCCGGAATTTTCCGTTGCTGGACACACACGTCATAATCCTAGCTGTAACTTCGGACGATACCCTTGTGGTGGTCACACAATTATGTCACTGGTACAGAGAAACTCGTGCTTCTGGAACAATGACTGTCACGTGAGCTGGAAAGATCCTGTTCCTATTATTATGTCGAAGAGTCCTTCATGTATTGGTTATATGGCGTCGATCATAGGAATGTATGGACACAGGTGCGTCCCAAAAGGTATGTGTGTGGTTTAATGAGATAGTGGTAGTTTGGTTTTCCATAAATGTGCATACGCAGCTCAATTGGGAAAGTCCGGCACAATTTGAGAATCGGATCAAGCTCAGGTATTACACGTAGTACTGTGTACGAAAAAGCTCCATGTTGTTAGCAGGAATTGGCGGAAGGAAAATAAGTTCTGTAGCATGTGGGTTCAGCCAAAAGCAATATAGCACAAAAATGAAACATCCGTTGTGTAGAGAAAAATGTTTGGTTAAACTCGGAATATAAGAAATGTGTTTAAGAATCTAAACACAATTTTAGTCCATGTAAATTTGAAAAATATCTGCTTAAATGAGAATCTTGAAAAGTTTGATACAGCATGTGTAACATTTAAAACATAAACTTCATTTTCAACCGTTTGTTTTTTTTGCAATCACGCTTGTTATTGTGTTGGCATTGTTGCTATGACGTCAGCGTCACCTTAAGTAACTTCAGCGCCAAGTTATCAGAGTAGATCCTCTATGTACTTCAGAGGTCTGAATTCCATGGAATTGGCCAAGGCAGTTCTGATTAATATGCAGCTGTCTAGTGAAGCTACGTAGTTATCCAGGCCCTGAGGTTATGATACAAAACTTTTGCATGCTCATCTTTACTGAGCACGAATTTCGAGTGCCCTAATAACTAAATGAAGAAATATAAAGAGTTTTTTTTTTTGCTTAAAATCTCTTAGATGTTGTATTTACCCTGCTAATAAATATCTAAATGCCAGCTATTGTTGACATTTTAACATTCATTTGCAGGATAAATTTTCATGTTTAGATGAGTTGAGTATGGAAATTGGCGAGCTTTTGCTTTGGATGTCCATCTGTTTACATATACGAATATGTTTACATACTTGCGAGCCCCTGAGACTTTGTGATACTGTAAATATAGGACAAAGGCACTTAACTAGAAATTTACTCTTTCAGATTGCAACTTCGTTTTATTGCACCTGAAGCATAACGTCCCCATGATGGCCTTTATGATCATTAATATTGACTCATTGTCCATTGTCTTTCGTTGCCCGTCATTCATCAGTCAACAATTGCTTCACATGTCATCTCCCGCTAAAACCCTAGGTAGAATTTTGATCAAACCACAGGATTGTTTTGTGTCATTCCCTTCAAAGTTGTTCAAAGATTTTAATTCTGTGCAAAATATTGGTTGTCATGGCGACGGAAAGAAAAGAGGTTTAAAATTTTCTTGTCAACAACTACTGCACCAATTTGAACATATTTCAGCACAAGAGGTCCGTGACTGACCCAATACCAAGATTATTCAAATCAGTTTAGTTCATCAGAATGGCCGCCATGGAACAGGGCCAAGTGTTTCTTTGCATAAAGGGAAAACTTTAATATATGCATTAACAGTGCCATCTTTTATTTTTTCCTATTCTCTTTATTTAGAAGTTGTATCTTTTTTGTTTATGTAACCATTTTTAACATACTACACATCATCAGAAGTAACAACATTCTTTAATAAAAAATGTGGTTACACAATGGTTCTATAAAATGAAATTAACCCTTAATGCGCCAATAGCAACAAAAGTCGTCTGCTTTTCCCGTCTGCTGAAATGTTTAAGAAGCCTCTATGGCAAACAGTGTGGACCCAGATCAGACTGCTCCTACAGGAGCAGTCTGTTCTGGGCCCAGGCTGTTTGCTTCTATACTTAATTTGTCAGTAATGTTAGGCAATTATTTGCAGCAGACGACTTCAGCAGACATCATTTTCATATGCATTTTTTTCTTGGCGCTTTAAGGGTTAAGGCATCAAGTGAAGCCGTTTATGCAGCCCAGATTTCATTTAGCTCCGAGATTTATGTTTTCACCTCTGGGGCTTCAAATCATGAACGATATTTCACTTATAGATGATATCACCCACCCTGGGTTTTGTGAGTGCCAATTTATTGATGTAATCTAGACTGTAGCAAGATGCAATCTAAATACTTTTAATGCTTGACTTTTTTAAACTTTATAAGTGTTCATTACCTTATAAAGCTGTTTTTCATAATTACGTCTCTTTAAAGATGGTGTCGCATGTGAGCTAGTTGACTCGTTCTTTTATTTAGCATTCATGTATGGGGAGAATACAATTATCATCAGTGGTCTGACTTAGTAGCAAATGCTACGAAAACATTGGGCCATCATTAGAACAAAGCTGGTAGTCTCTACATTCCAAATGCTACAAACAAATGCCCAAAGCTATCAGCCTTCTGTTTCTAGAGATGAATATTTTAAAGATAGACATTGGCCATCTTGGTCATGTTAGGAACATTTGAAGAAACTTTTTTTCCACTCCTCCTAAGGAGCCTCTATGTGAAATTTGAGTTCAATTGACACACTTGTTTCAGTGGAGAAGATGCTTAAAAACGTTAACGGACAGACAGACGTACGACGGAGTCACTGGAATATATCCATGATTAGCTCACCCATGAGCTTTCGGCTCAGGTGAGCTAAAAAGTAAGGATTTTATTTTTACCCACACTAGGGTCACTTTGGAAAATGGTTGTGTTTTTTGTTAAAACTATTTGGATTTCGATGTTACTGTATAGATTGTATTCCTCAGTATCTGGGAACGTTTTGGCGCAAATATGCCTTACTATCAAATATAGGTCCATGTGAGAATGGTGGGTATCATATATTCGTAAAGTTGTATAATCATATAGTGTGGGTATTTAAAAGAACTGTCTTCATGAGATAATGGCTCTTTTAAGCACCCAAAACTTATGTTTAAGCCGATGGATAAGAAAATATTGACAATTTTACGCTAAACTTGACTTAATAAATGTGGATGCACACTAGTTGGGTACGCTGTCCCATTTTCGGACTAAACCCTTATTCAACTGACTTCCATGATCTCATTATACGAATCATATCAAAATTTCATAAGGTTTTTGAAATTTGAAAAAATGCTTAAGAAAAAATTCCTGTCATTTCATTTTACATTTATTTGTTATAAATATATTCTTTTTATTTTGTAAAAAATGACAACTGTCAGTCGGCAGTTCCTTTACTTTCCAATAACACAGTTTCGACCATGGCATCCACAGTTGTATCTGGCATGAGCACATTGAGCTGAGTCTACCGGGTCACAAATACCTGAAAAATAAATGGGCATGCCCATGAGTAAATACTGCTTTTATCTCATAAGGGCCTTCGCGTGAATATTTTGGCACTTATCGCCCATGCTTAAAAGCCTCAAGTAAAATGACCATGCAGACGCATCCAGTGGGGCTAAAGGTTTAAATTTAACTGCACGCATACTTTGTTTGATTTGATTCTTTACGTCCCATCAACAATCTTTCATTTATAAAGGGACGGGTCTTCCTGGGTTGAAGCAGTACTAAGCTAGGATTAATGTTCTTGCTCAAGGACACAACGCAGTGACGCCGGTGAGGCTCGAACCCGCGGCCCTTCGGTCTCGAGCCAAGCACTCTACCACTGAGCCACTGCGCTCCCGCATACTTTGTGTATGCGAGCACCAGTGGCTCTTGCGAGACTGGACGTTTGCACAGTTTCGTCCGAACCTTCGCGTCAGGAATAAGTACCAACATTGCGTGTGCTTGCCCATGTGACTTCGCTCTTTAAATCTGCATGCACATATACCCCAAATGTAAATGTATCGCTTTAACACATTTGGGCCTTGACGCGAGAAAACCTGTCTTCGGTGTTTGCGAAGAACAAAGGCGCAGACCATCCGCAAACAAAATGTAAAGCCACGTGGGCCAATCTCCATTTTTGTAAAAAGAAGTGGCTTTTATACATCTTAGCGCCTAATTCGTAAAAATGTAACACGCAGGTTAAGAAATCGAATGCCATTTGCAGATGAAAACATATTATAGACAGCCAGTTGTTAAAGTCAAATGTTGGGAACAGACAACAACAAGATTGAGGTTGGCTCACGTGGCTTTACATTTTGTTTGCCAAGTCATTTTCAAAAGTATGGACATAGTTATCCTTCCTGTAGACATAATAAGTAACATATACAGCGCATATCCTATTTAACTGGGCCCGCCCCTGGAGCCAAGAATTTGCATAGACTTGTAGTGTTAAAAACTTTGATAATCTTCTTCCTTGCAACCAAGAGGTCCACAACTTATTTGTTTGGTATGTAGCAATGTCTAGTGATCCCATGCATAAATCCTGCCAACCATGCCCATTGGGTCCAAATTGGCCTTACTCAAGTGGTATTTAGCTCCCATAGACTTATCATGGGAAAATCTTCAAACATAGTTTCCTTTAAAAAATCTCTTTATTGTTGCAATTCTCTAAAGTGTTCTGTTACGTAAACCCTGCCACCCATATCATAGGGGTCCAAAGTAGCCACTCCATGGGGGTCATTTGCTCCCATTGACTCATGATAAGAAAACTCTTTAAAACATCTCTGAAACCACGAGGCCAACAAACAACTCGCGTGAGCGGTGAAGGCTCATTGAGCATCTAATATGTGAATGTGATGGCAGCGCCAAATCTTTTCTAAGGAGTGGATTCAAAGAACTCACCTGGATGGCTTGTGGCATGACCAGACGGACTGCCTGCCCCAGTCCATGTGCATCTCGGATCTCCTAGTTCATCTCCGTTTGATTTGCCGTCACCGTCAGAATCATCCTGACACAGTGCCGTCGTCCATTTATAGCCCGCATTACGAAAATCCTACATAATGAAAGTGATATTAATGAGCCGTAACACGTGATTTCCAACAATGTAGCATTTTGACAAGTGTAGATGGAGCCTCTTTTTAAGCTTAGAAACCTCAAATGAGGTTCGGCCAGTTGTATAACAGTCATAAAATATCTAAGCGACAAGTAAAGGCTCTGATCAGTCTGTGCGTATGCGCAGGCTGGTCTGAGCCTTTGCTGGTCGCACATACCACATTGTTGGAAATCTCAAGCGACGGCTCAATTTTATTAATATGACATTAAAGTTAAATTTTAAAAAGGCGTTTTAGTGATCACAATTTTTTTGTGTATTTTTTTGTTGGACCAAATAAGCATTACTCTAGCCAACAGTTTTAATATTCACATATAGGTGTGAATACGTTAGCAGGTATATTTATTTTCGAAGATTAGCTAGGGGACGCAGTTTTCGGCTTTCGGTAATGCGTGACTAGTGGTGCGTGGTTCCGGATGTATAGTAGGTACATTGTCAGTACAACTCCTCCTACAGTTTCTGGCCAAAACTTTATAAGTGCTTTAATGATGGTCAGAAGATATACAAAAATCTGAAAGTATCTTTTATTTGACTTTTTCGCATATTAACTTAAGTCTTTTTGCTTTCAAACTCTAGTACCACAAAAGTGTATAAGGAATAAGTACTTTGTGAGGGCAACTCCTTCAAGAGTGTTTGACTAATGATGATCCACAGGTTTAGATATACAAAATATTTTCAGCGTAAAATTGTAAATATTTTCTTACCCATACTTTCTAGCATATGTTGTGGGTGCTTAAAAGAACCGTCTCATTGAGACGGTTCTTTTAAGCACCCACAACATGTGTTTTGAGTACCCACAACATATGTTTTGGTTGAGAAATAAGAAAAATGTAAATTAATAAATCTTTTCAAACTTCACAGGTTTTTGAATAAAGGAGTAATGGCCATCTTAATCACGTATCCCCCTGAAAAATATCCAAATGACGTAAACGTGTGAAATTTCCATTGTCATAGATAAGAAATTGAAAAGTGTTCAAAAAGAGACACGTTTTTTAGATGCCGTGTACCGGTCTAAAACCGGTTGCAGCACTCTCGCGTTTAGAAGATAATTATGCGCCACACTAAAGAAAATAAACAAAAAAAGCAAAAAAAAAAAAAAAAAAAAAAAAAAGAATGAAAAAAGAAAAAAAGAAATGTAACCCACCTGTCCGAAGGGGTTAAGATTGTGAGAAGACCCTGTTGAGGGATTGAAGTGACCAACAGCATCCCAGACATGATTGTGTCGACATGGGTCAGGCACTGAATCTCCGTTCGGAATTATGTGCTGATATCGCCTATGTGCATTCACATACGCCAGAAAACACAAAGCTATAACCGCAGTCTTCATTGTCGTAGGACAGACACACATCCCGTCACTTGCAATATAGATAACAAATTGACAGAGACAGGGTCAAAAGTCACTAAACCTCTTTAAGTGCTTACGGTGACTTTTGTCGTCTGCTGCATTTGCAAAAAGATTGGAGCCAGATCATTGTCGGGCCTGGTCTGATTCCAAACTGCTTGACACTCTGATGGTATTTCCGGAACAATATGTGAAAGAGTTATATAAAACGCAGGTGTCAGAAATCATGACACATTACCCTGTGTGCGTAGTGTTAAAAAGTTGAGTTCATTTAAGGATGACTTTCTAAACAAAAGAGCAAAATATAGCATAGATGTCCTATAGGTCATCTGATTTTGTTTCCCATTTTAATCTATATATCTGCAGGGATTGAGTAAGACATTGATAATTATGGTCGTACAAAATTTTTTTAGGGTCCTTGATGCTGCGGCACTGTCGCTAGATACAGTACGGCTCGAAGTTTGACTTTTTAGCCATACTGATAAAGAACAAGTCAAGACAAATGTAGGACGACGTAATCAGGACATCAGCACGGTCATACCATGCCAGGTCAATGTGAAAAAAACAACACACGTTTGGTTCTTAAAATGTCAAGCACGCCAAATTCTACGAGGAAGATAAAGCTTGTCATGTCATGTGAATAATCTTCATGGTTACATTTAGTTCATTCTCAATGGAAGGTCGCGCTTGTTTAAAAAGTTTTATGTATACCATTGTCGTCATACCATCACGGGGAGCATTTACATACTCAACTCACGTGATTATGAATTAAGTTATCTCCATAAATTTCGAAACACAAATAAATCAGGCAAATTTCTTTTTAGAATAGCCGACAATGTGTTTGTTCTGTACTTTGTAAATTTTGAAATAATGACAACTTGATGAGTTGTGCATAAATTTAGTGATCACACATGTTTGTTTCATGCGTTAACACTTGCCGGGTCCCTCGGAAGATGTTTGAAACACTCGGCCTATCGGCCACGTGTTCAAACAGCTTCCTCGGGACCCGGCAAGTGTTAATGCAATGAAACAAACATGTGTGATCGTTATTCTTGCATATTTTACCTTATTCCAACCCAATTCGCATCGAAAACGCTGCTAAAACATTAAATTGTCCATTTTCTTAAACTAAACAAAATGGCGTCGACTGTGTACTTTCGAACGTCATAACGTCGTCACAACTTCATAACCGTACGCAACGTTTTCGCGAACAAAAACATCGGCGTAATGATCAGTCTGGTCCGCAGCGCTTTCTGTATATAATGCAGGGCTCATTTTAGGTATTTTCAAGTTCAGACCCATGTTCAAACAGCACGTGAATCTCCTGATTTGAACATGGATTTTCGTTCATTTGACAATGGGTGTAAATAGTGATACGAATAGACACCTATGCAAGAAAAAATGTTTTATAACTTTTGTACCAGGCCCAAACACTGAGAGTCAGTCACCTATGCTATGCCCTTTCTTGTATTTTTACTATTTTTGCAGGTCAGGTTTTCGACGTTTGTTCCAATTGTACAGAGACAATAAACTCTCAGTGGGGTATTATCAGAAGTCATCCTACCTATCCATGGTTCTTTGATTCAGAGTTTGGATACTGTAAACGCGTAATACAGGTATTGGTTAGGTGAATATTTTCACCCCCCCCCCCCCACACACACACGCACACTTCACTTTCAATTATGCCTATATTGTGAGGGTAGGACCGAGGATCGTCGTTTGGCATCACGAGGCTTACCGAGTGATGACAAACGATGATCCCAGGGGACGGATTTTTCTACCCTACCCTCACACGAATAATCGATTCTTTTTCTATGCTCACCACTGTTTTTATTAATTTATTTATCTATTTTAAAATAAGCTTCCAGAAGTCCCTGAATACGCTCAGATGCAATTTCACATTATGGCGTTACTTGACGTCATGGTAAGATAGCATGGGTAAGATAATATTTTCTATCCCGGGGTAAAATCTCCGATGTCCTTATCCGGTTTGCAAGAATTATGCAGTCTATTCATTAGTCAACTTTATTCTTTCATGTATAACTCATATAGTCCATGAGCCATTCTCAGGAATTTGATCATTTGAGAGCAAATATTTTAGCATTTTTATAATATGTCTGCTATCCGTATATAACATTACAGTATGATAGCAGTCTCGATTGGCTGCTTAATGCCAGTAAATGGCTCAGTTTTATTGGTATTCTTTTTCACAAGTACTTAAACAGGTTTAGATACACAGACAAAACCAAAGTCAAAGTCACTTTATGTTATCAGATAAAGCATTACACTTATGTATGTGTGTACAAACAATGTCTTAAACATGATTTACTATTACTTACAAAAGATAATTAAAAAAGCTAATGAAGACATCAGAAAGACGTTATGAAACGTAGGGATTACACCACCCATACGTTTTCAAACAAACCAACTTCAACTTGCAAAGAGGATACAAAAGCAAATGCCTATTATACTATGGTAATATCTAACCTGGAATATTGCATGTCAGTATGGAACCCTCATCATAAGGATCAAGTTCATAAAGTGGAGATGGTTCAAAGAAGGGCAGCAAGGTTTACAACCAACAGGTATAGAAACACCAGCAGCGTTTCATCTATGCTCGACCATCTTCAGTGTGAGTCACTAGAATCGAGGAGAAGCAAGATTCAACTCAACCTTCTTTACAAAGTGGTCAATGACCTAGTTGACATCCCCTCATCAGCATATTTGACTCCATTGACAGCAAAAACCAGATCATCGCATACGAAGATGTTCAGACAGTTCTCCCCTTCCACCGATTGCTTTAAATTTAGTTTCTTCCCCCGGACAGTTACCTTTATGGAATTCTCTAGCAGCTGTGACAGCTGAGGCCCCTTCTTTCGTATCCTTCAAAGAGGGGCTATGCATCCTCTTATTCTAGTAATTTAAGTAAGGGCCCAGTGGTTTAGTAGTTATAGGTTGGGAGCTATGCTGTCGGGGACGTATGGGCCCTGGTACCTGCAAGGAAGGCAGATTGATCTCTACCTGGCAAACCAAAGGCCACTGGGAAAAACTTTCTTCCTTCCGATCTTTTTATGCTTTATTCTTACTTTTTTGCCTGTTTATGTCTTTTCTGCATATACAAATTGAAATTTTATTTTCTTATTTACTTTACATCTCATTTATTACTATTTATTCTTCTGTCTGACTTTATTCTCTTTTATTTTATCTTTTATTTGTCACCATTAGAAGTCAAAACCGTTCGTTATATAATAGTCAAACGGTGACGGCTCAGCGTATTGATGTAGATGTAGGAGTAGCATATTTCTCCAAGAGTGTCATTTTTCAAACATAAGACTTATACGTATTATAATTTATTTATGCCATACTTAAAACGATTTAATTTTTCAGATTGGTAAAGGGAACAGGCTTCTTATTATTGTACAAGACATCAACTTAGACCCAGATGGACGAGACAAATTCACTATGACTCATAAATATAAAAAGTTGAGGAAAAGCAAGAAGGTGGGGAGCAGTGCATTCACGAGGCTTTCTCACCAACGTCGCGTGGTGATGACCACCAAGGCGGCTAGATCGGGTGTTTCCGTAGAAGTCAGCGAGGGCAGACTGGTTATCCATTTCCGACCATTCAGAAGGTCAAAAGGAGGGAGAGGTTTCGTCCTGGTATTTAAAAGTAAGTTTGGTGTTCGTTCCTTGGGATAAATGTGGTAAAGAAAATCAGGAAGTTTAAGATAAATACATTAAGATTGTAATTTATTCCAATTCGACCATTCACGATAAAAACATATCTTTGGAACGTTTCAAGCAAAACGAATTATTGATTGAAAATGAAAAAACTACCGATAAAAATATAATTTAATGCTATCTAAAAGATGTGACATATTCCCCTTTCCATTTTCTGCGCCACCAATTAAAGGACACGTGTGCCTAGTTATCAAAGCAGGCCCCCAGATAAGAGTGCGTACCTGAACATTATTTTTCTTATATCTCGACCAAAACATAAGTTGTGGGTACTCAAAAGAACCGTCTCGATGAGACGGTGCTTTTCAGCACCCAAAACAAATGTTTAAACAAATGGATAAAAATGATCGCAATTTTACGCAAATTATTTTTGCTCAACTGGTAAATGAGCTAGGTCACCACTAAGTCTGAACAAAGTATGAAGAATCCTTATAGTTACTTATTGGGCATACAGTAAGGTACTGATCAGACTGTGATGATGCCCAGACTTATCTGTGTCTTGGTTAGGTATATATATTTGTTTCAGTTGGTTTTGTCATGTGAGTCATACTCTTGAAAAAACCCTACAATGTAAAAAACAAAAGCAACTTTACATCAAATTTTGTGGCAGCTGAACTCATAGGACCAGTTAAGCAATTTTTTAGCGTAAAATTGCGATTAATTCTTATCCACCAGTTTAAACATGCGTTTTGGGTGCTCAAAAGAACCGTCTCATCTGTTAGAAATCACATGTCACGGCTCAATTATAATAGTCGCAGCTTAAAGGTATGATTAATATGTGCGTTTAAACAACGAGGGAGCGCAGTGGCTCAGTGGTAGAGTGCTTGACTCAAGATCGAAGGGCCGCGGTTCGAACCTCACTGGCGTCACTGCGTTGTGGTCCTTGAGCAAGACACATTTATCCTAGCTTGGTACTGGTTCAACTTAGGAAGACCCGTCCCATTATAGCTGAAAGATTGTTGATGGGACGTAAAGAATCAAATCAAGCAAACAATTTAAACAACGAAAGTCCGACGATTTAAGATTATGAAAAATATACTCAAACAAAGAAGAAACGTCCAATTTTAATGGTACTGTATCTTTCGACCCAGTTAAGATGTTGCAGCAAAAATAAAACCAACGTCCGACACACACAAAAAAGGTAATTATTTGATTTTATCTTCTGATCTTGAAGGGTTATTTAACCTAATGTGCATACAGCCTTTTCCATTATCATCAGGAAGTTAATCATCAAAACGTGACACATTTTACGTTAAATGGCAGCCAGAAGCGTCCGACGATGAAAAACATATAAAAATCCTAAGTCTGCTTATTGAACTAGCGAAATTGCAGTTCCAAATCTTTCATTTACGAAATTATCTAAAATTACCTCCCTTTGAATTAAACAAATAACAAATTAAGAACTTTCAAATCTCCTTAACCTAACATTATTTTGAGAACGTTTTTGTTTTAATTTGTTGTGTTTGTTTATGACATTCATTACACAATACAGAGAATAGAGAAAAACAAAAACTATGGCTGATGTCAGGCATCAAAGGTTCACTAAATCTGTGTTTTATACCCCACCCTTTAATGCAAAATCATCAGAGAATTGCCATTTTCAATTGTTTTGATGCTGATTAGTCTTTTTTACTGTTAAAATGCTTGTGACGACGAAAAAAACATCAAATTTGTTCGATTTTGTTGATTATCAAAATGCTGGAGCAATACAGATTTTTCTGAGTGTCTTCACGCACGCTCGTGATCGATGTTTTGTGACGTAAGAGTATGTTACAGACTAATAGCGGTGGCAGTAAAAGCAATGCATACAAATAGCCAGCTTATCTTACTAGAGAGTTTGTTCAGTGATGTTAAAATATGCTTGAACGGTTCGGAATTATGATGGACACACAAGCTATTGATGTTGTGACTTTTGATTTTAAGGGTACTCGTGTTCGCTGCTTTTTCAGCGGCTCTACTGATTGTCAAATGGATTAATCTTAGGTGAAAATCATTTCTAAATGATGAAAGTTTGTAAGGTGAAAATTTGAATGAAATGCGTTCATCCATTTGGAACTGGCAGACATAAACGTCAAGCGGACATAACTTTATTGTTTCAGTATATGTTCAAATCAATTCTTTAGGTCAAAATTTTCATTTTTTTCTGATCTGTTATTTTCGCTTTTTTAGGTGAAATTGAGGAGAAGGTCCCTAGGCATCAGACTAACACATATTCATAAATTCAAGCACCTATGGATACAGCATATACTCATTACCTCTCTTCTGGATGACTTGAAGCGCATGTCTAAATTAAAGTTACTTTGGGAAAAATAGGATCCAGACAAATTGGCGTATTTTTTTTTTATAATTTCGGTTATATTGTTTTACAGACCAACGCTTTACCATTCTGTTAGATCATCTATCACATGCATGTTTACACAATATGTATGGAATTGTTCAATTTGCATTTAATTGGTTGTCGGTCAGGATTGCGATAAAAGAATGTTTTTCTATCCTTGAGAAATGTTTTTTATCTAAGCTAACAGTGCAGACCCTGATGAAATGCCTCCTAATGCGGCATTTCATCTCGGTTTTCACTGTTTGTCAAAGAACCTGCCAGTTTACCGATATACAGAGTGAAAATGTCCAAAGAAGGCTGCCAGTAGCTGATCCATATCACCATTATTTCATTCTTTTGTATAAACAGGGTTTAAGGCTGATAGATCGAAGAAATATCAAGACGTTCCCAAACAATCCACAAGCGACGACGTTCTGTTTAGAGATGCTGCTAAGCCTGTCCGATTGAGAGCCAACAGAAGACACTGCTCTGGTACTCGCAAACAAAGACAACGTGGACGTGCCTGTAGACCCAAAGTCTGGACTGACATTTTCACACAACTCGAAGAAAGATAACATATGGATGTCGTCTTGTATTAGCATGCCCACTATGTGTTCTTAAATTTGCCATGTACAATAAACTCAAGTGCTGATAACTCGGTGTACCCGCTTAAGTCATAGTAAGTTTAGGATTGGTAGGGCTCAGGTGTGTGGCAAGTTTTACTGAATGATTGCCATTACTACTACATAAGTCATTGTGAGAAATAATAGCAATACACATTTATCTCAAGACCTGCAGTAGCCAGCAGAAGGTACGATGTTGGGTGTAGTAAAAACGATCCATTTCATTATAAAAGTATCTATGAGACGGTTCTTTTAAGTATCTACACCATATATTTAAACAGGAAATGATTGAAATATCCATTTTTCTAGTTGTAGACTGTTTACAGGCATGGGCCCAGGAATTACAACCGTTCTTTAAGTTTGCTATTTGAAGCTTATTAACTCTTTGCCTCCTAGTGTCGTATGCTGATAACCTTTGCAAACAGTTTGTACCCAGATCAGGCCTGACAAATCGTCAGGCCTGATTTGGATTCAAACGGTTTGACACTCTGATGGTATTCGTGAAAGATTTTTTTTAAAAAAGTTGATTTTGAAAAAAAAAATCAGCCGACGACAAAAAAAGCATGGAAAATTTGCCCAGGGGCCAAAGCGTTAAACTAGTACACGCAGTGTTAAACAGGGCTTCCACAGCTTGTATGAATGTATTCAGGAAGTATATACGTACTACTTAAGCAAACTCCTTTGATAAAATAAAGCATTTTGTTAATTAATGGCACAACCCTATATATTCTGTTTTTTTAGGGATGACATAACTTACAAGTACAGTAATAAGTACTGTTAACTTATGCCAGTGTATATCCTATCGTGGTGTACACTGAAATTAAAACATGAATCTAAGAAGCAGGAACAGTTAGATTAATCGGACAGTTAATAAAGCTCAGCGTTCGCTCTGTGTGTTGAGATATTTTGACATTCGTTGACACACGCTGGTGTGCGTTGAAGGTCCTTAGCTCAGCGGTGATCAACTGTTTAAGGTCGTTTCCGCATTCGACAAAACTAGCTTTGTAAGTCTTCATGTAGTTTATTTTCAGTCGAACAGCTAAGGAATTCCTGATGCGTTCAAAAGGCTACAAATTGGTTGGACGAATATTACATTGCACCGTTGAGCTATTGAACCGTTGTCGTACTGCGAACGAAAAGACCAGACCGTTCGAATTGCGTTCAGTAACGAGCTGCTAACGTTCTGGGCCCAGACCTGTAATTGTTTTTCCATAGACCTCCATTATAGCTTTTAAGTAGGCTGTGGTCCTCACAACTCTTCAATCACAATGAGGCTGCCATAGAGTTACAGATTGGACCTAGTTCAATAAAAAAAACAAGAATGAGACCACCATGTTTTTGCCACTTTTTGGCCCCTGAAGGTGGGCACCCTACATGAGAGGAAAAAACCTTAATCAACAAAAGCAATGAGGTGTTGTTCCAAAAAGTACAGCAAAGATAGACCCGTCTAATAAATACAATATATTTCCTAGTTTTGTTATTGACCAATCATGAAACACCTTACAACTTAAAAATAATGTGATGAGCTTCCACCCACCTTTTGAGCCAATCACTGCCTTTTTTACATTTACAGGTCTGTGACCTTCTGTCGATACACAAACCGCTCGCATTGCGTTTGATGAACAAACCCTCTGCGTATTGACAGCTCGTTGGCGAAAGTCGAGCTTTTTGTGATTGCACAAAAATCTTCGACCCACTGTTCGGGAACGTTCTTCAACGAACTGAAAACGACATTAAACCGTTGATCACCGTTCGGCTAACGACATTCAACACACACCCGCTTGTGTCAACGAATGTCAAAATATCTACACACGCGGAGCGATCGCTGAGCCAAATTCATTATAGTGTAAATGAGGCTTAAGAGTCATCTATTCTGTTTACCTTCCATGTGTACAAAATGAATTCGTCAAATATTTGAGCATCCTGAGCACAATATCTGACTATACTCGTTGTTTTACAATAGTAGTTTTTGAAAACAAATGAGCCGCAACATGTGATTACCAACAATGTGGTATGTGCAACCACCAAAGGCTCAGACCATCAGCCTGCGTAAACACGCAGTCTGATCAGAGCATTTGCCAGTCGTTTGTATAATTTATGACTGTTAAGCTACTGACTGAACATCATTTAGAGTTTCTAAGCTAAACAGGGGGCTGCTTTAGGCTCGCCTGAGTCTACACTTGTCAAAATACCACATTGTTTGAAATCGCACGTCGCGTCTCAAATGCACTGTTAAACTTGGGGTACGTGCATTAAGGGGCTTTTTGGTCCCCTCTAGAGCCCAAAACTGAAAGTTGCTTTTTACCATTATTGGTTTATTAGAAGAATGGCCCAAGTGTAAAATTCTGGCATTTATTTTACTTTTACTGGTTGCTATGGTCACCAAAAAGACCAACAAAATAGTCTTAAAATAGAGAAATTGCCATTTTAGGCCAAATTTGATGCTTTTGGAGACCGATTTTTAAGAATTAGATATCAGCACAAGCAAACATCAAAAAAATTATATATTGTGTGCCGTGATAAGTCTTATCATCTTTTAAAAAAAAATATTTGGTATTTGCTTGTGCTCTGTATCAATTCCTCTGTTACATGTCTCCAATTTGCTCCAAACTGGTTATTTTCCTATTTTCAGCCTATTTTGGTAGCCATTTTTGTTACCATAGCAACCGTAAAATTCGAATCAATACCAGACCTTTACACTTTGGCTGTTGTTCTAATAAACTAATCAGAAGAAATTTGTGAAGAGCAACTTTTATTTTTTTGACCTCATAGAGGGCCAAAATAGCCTCTTAATGCACGTACCCCTCTGAGCAGCGACATGTGATTTCCAACAATGTGGCATTGTGACAGGTGTAGACTCTGACGAACCTGTGCAGCCTCCTTTTTTAGCATAAAACTCCAAATGATGTTCGGTCAGTAGCCTAATATTCATAGAATATTCAAGCGACTATCAAAGGCTCTGATTAGACTGTGCATATGCGTAGGCTGATCTGAGGCTTTGCTGGTCGCAAAAACCACATTGTTGGAAATCTCATGTCGTGGCTCATTTAACATTTATCACTGGAAAATATTGGTCTCAATTTGTGTCAGTTGGAAATTATGTGAAAGTTCACACCAAAAGAGGTGGCAGCTAAGCTGTCACATCTTTTGATGTTAACTTGCACTTATTTTAACAGTGTGGGGTAAGACGGGAAGTTTTTCAAAACAAAAAATGTAGAACACTGGGAGGGACGTTTCCTTTCCTGTATTATCAGAGGGGAAATTTAAACAAGAAAGTTAGAACCGAAATCAAAACACCAAATATCTCGTTTAATTGACTTAATTTATCGTTTAATACCCCTATTCCACACAGGCCACGAATCGCCCGAATTGCCACGAATTGATTTTTTATTGATTCGGGGGATTCGTGAGGTTTCATTAAAAAAAAATTCTCCAATCGTGATGGTGTACGAGTCAGTCCCGATTCAGATAGGATTTCGTCACGAATATTCGGGAGAATCGGCTCAATTCGGCTGGAATCGCACAAGAATTCATTACGAATAGCAAAATAACATTAGAGCATGCTGCACGAAAGTTAAGGAATCAATTACGAATCAGATAAGAAAATGCCGAATGCAGCACGAATTGGGCACGAATTAACAGAAATCCGCGACGAATCGCCACGATTCGCGAGATTTTCTCTCACAATAGTCATAAAAAAGGCCCATCAATGCTTCGGGGGCATCAGTTCCAAAATGAATGTTCCTCGTAAAGCAGCAGTAGAATTGATCCTGCAACTTGAGTGTTGAAAACGGCTTCTTATATAGCTAGAAGAAAGCAACTACGTTAAAGTCGAGAGGCCCCTCCCCAGACTCTTTGACTTGGAAAAATATGGCAGTTCGCCATTGGCAAAATCACCAGCCAGGAGCTACTGACTGATCCTGATTGTGCACCAGAATCTGCCAAATCTGTTTCAACTTCTAGGACTGCTTACATGCGCGAGACGGGGTAATTAACCTTAGGGAAAATCTTTCTACTATCTCTTCCTTGGTTTTATTGTTCGGCTTAATCTCCCGATTCCCCACGAATGAGCCAAGAGTAGCTACGAATGTCATAAACAATGCAAAAACGCCCCCGAATCGATTATGATTCAGTTACGATATCCAAGAATGCCTTAGGAATTTGGTACGAATCACGCACGATTTTTCGAATCGGGGAATTCGTGGCCGAAGTTTTGAACAGTTCAAAACTTTTGAGCCGAATTCCCGATAGACCTACGAATTGCAAGAACTCACTACGGACTGTGCGAATCAGTAAAAGACCTTCACGAACTGGGTACGATTCAGCCACGAATCCAAATATTTGTCAATTCGTGTCAATTCGTGGGATTCGGGGCCTGTGTGGAATAGGGGTATAAGCGACATATTGTGTTTTTAACATCTTAAATTGGAAAAGAAATTTAAACAAAAACCCAGAACGGAAATTAAAAACAAGAAGAAAAGAAAAGAAATTAAAAGAAGTAAAATTGTTTTGATTTCGGATCTACTTCTATGTTTAAATTCCCAGTTTTGATAAATAAAGGAAAGGAAATGTTGCCTCCAGGATTACATATGGAAGCTCTCTTGCATGTGTACTTATGGAAGGCAAGCGATATATTGATTGTATTTAGGAATGAAACAGTTATTTCCCGTTAGTCATCACAGATATAGTGAAATTTAGACCTGAAAATGACAAAAAAAAAAGTCGCAAGGTTAATTGAATTATATAACAGTTATGCTCACTGTATGAGCATATCAGCTAGATCACAGACACATAATCATTACCCATCTTGTATTCTGATTCACATTTCATATGTTTCAAGATGAATAAGTCTAATCTTTGCTTATTCTGAGGTAAAACAGACAAGGAAATTCCAAATTCAGAGAATTATGCACATGCCTCTAGTTAAAAGTGCACAATTTAAATTAATTTTCTTATTTCTCAACCAAAGCATATGTTGTGGGTACTCAAAAGAACCGTCCCACTGAGACGGTTCTTTTGAGCACCCAAAACATATGTTAAAGCTGATGGATATGAATACATTTACAATTTTATGCTCAGAAATTGTATTTATATTGACCTATGCCATGGGACACAAAACACAGAAAAAGATTCTGTTATTTCAACTTTGATTGGTCTGGACCCAAAGTGTTTTTTTTTTCTGTTACCCGATGCTAGCTTTTTGGCTGGATGAAACATACACAGCTGAGTAGCAAATACTTTATTGGGAAGTGTTTAGAGTGTTCAGGACTTAAACACCCCTTCCACGTCCATGTATGAAAACCCACGTTCGATCACTATTTTGGGTTGGTCACATTACTATAATACGAGTTACCCGGGGACAACAGGAGTACAGTGGCTAAGTTTGTAGAGTGTTACATTGTGAACTTGAGATCGAACGGTCGCTTGTTCGAGACTCATCGAAGTCACTGTGTTGTGTCCTTTAGTAAGACACTTTATCCTCTGCACGGTGTCAACACAGGGAGACAGGAAAATGTTCAGATACAACTCAGGAAGACAAGAGAACGCCCCCATTGACTAAAAGCGTGTTGTCATCATCATATTTCAGTTATTGTGACGGTGTGCCGCGGTCCCTGCGCACTAGGCATATATAGCACACACGGCACACCCAGTTTTATGCACCCACTATGGCTTCAAAAAAGGAATTCGGGCTGTATCCTGCCCTTATCCTACGTCTATTTTGCATTAAGTGAAAGTGTGGGGCATTAGTTAGTTTGAATTTTGGAAGTGATCTAAAACAGGTTTCAATCTTGTGGGGATCGACGTGACAATTTCGTCTGCACAGTGTCACCCCCACTGTTCCTGAAAGTGTAAGTTTTTATTCCGCCTGGATGGGCAGGGAGTTTTGTTATTGTTTGTTTATGTTTTCCGCTCCCCCTAATGGTGAGCTGTACGCTGATGTTTTTTAAGGTAAAAGCGTGTTGCCTGGGACGTAAAGTATCAACACAAACAAATAAGCGCGGACATCATTTTTGCAAATATTCCCAAAACTTAATGAGTCGTGGATGAAACTTTATTTTTGGCCTTCATTGTTTGCAAACGCTTACAAGACATCACTATTATTCGAAGTACGATTTCGTCACCATCTCATATCATCTTTACTTTGATGTTTACAGTAATTGCGTCCCTCAGAACTGAGTATTCTCGCAATGTGTGTGATTTACGTGAATAATAAATATACAAAGAAAACTCCGCGAAATAAAAAAAAAAGTTTCAAGTACATATTTCATCAGAATGGCTTACAGTGTTAGCACACACTCTTTAAAAAGAATACCTTTTAGCTGATGGACGGGGAAGTTATTTGGACGTTAAATCGGATTGCGTGCCATTTTGGAAGTGTCTATTGTTACTGATAAAACAATGGAGCATTGTATTTTTTATTTTGTGTTTCTCTTTTTTCAATGAAATGTTATTATGATGCGCAAATAAAATCGAGATAAACTTTGCATTCTCAGAAAACCGCTTATACATTGTTCATCTGAATCCCGATATATTTTAGAGAGAGCTAAAACAAAAGCGCATTATATGGTGTTACTCCCTATTGTCACATAGTCTTACGGAGATGATAACAAACAAGTTTGAATTCACATTGTTATCTTATTTTATCTTCCTACTCATCTTATGTACTTAACTGATTGTTTACAAGGAACACGCGTGTCAAATTTTCTTAATTCTAAGAAATATATGTACAATTGCTCTTCCTTGAGAAATTTACTAAGTCGCACAAAATTGACAAAGACAATAGAAAGAGGAGACATGTTTGAATGACAATGACTACGAACATAACATAAATTCATTCCACTCATATATCCACAATGAATTATGGTCAAGAAAACAGATAACACCAACATGCAGCAATGAAAGTTTAGGTATTTGAGCAATGGGGATAAACTTAAACTTAAAGCTTAAACATACTTAAATAATGTTTCAAAGGTTTAAGGGAGGACGTGCATAAATTAGTCACCAATTCGCTGAGGTTAAACATTCGGAACAGGAGATGATTTTTTCAGTTCCGGACATTCCTTGTTTTTAAGTAAACACGCATTTATATGATCAGGAAATACCACAATCACAAACCGCAGACAACCCTGTGGCACCGCGAGGAAGAGCCGCTCAACCATCACAAGACACCAGGAAGACAATTAAGCAAAGTAGCCAGCTCTCTCTTCCACATCAAGATGATTGCAATACTAGAATGGGAAAACTACAGTTCAAAAACGGTGTTAGGGAAAATAGCGCTAGGGAAAATGGCGTCTTCTGGAATAGAATCGAATCGGTAGGGAAGAATTATCACAACTTCGAGGATCTACCACAGCTAAGCTAGCGGCTATTTTTCCTACCTCTATGAAACGGGTTGGTTGTTTTTGCTAGGTAGCTACTTTATGCTTAACGTCATTGCCATGTTTTCGGGAAATAAAATGCCCTAAATTATTTTTCAGTAGTCAACTATCTTGTGTAGGATCTTGTGATGACACACCTACATCTTATATACTATCTGTAAAACATTCAACCAAACAAACCAGCCCCCCAGTCGACTGCAACACCGAAATTCACTCCATATATTCAATCACCTTAAATATCTCAGGCAACTAAAATAACAAACTACCCAGTCCAGTGACCCAGTCCAATTCATCACCCAAACTACACTGTCCACTGAAATAGCCGAAACTAACCAGTTCATTGAAACACCCCAAAACACCCCAACCCACTGGAACACACACCCCCAGTCTATTGGAACACCCCAAACCAGCCAGGCCATAGCAGATGCATTTTGTCTTAAAACTTTCTAACCCCACCCTGTGTCATTGAATCCTACAGGTCCAAAGTCATAGAGAGATTGCTAATCCTAAATAGCACTTGTTGTTAAACCCCTCCCACAAACGTAGTTGACGGGGTATAGTGTTTACAGCCTGTCCATCATTCCATAATTCTGTCATTCCGTCATCATCCCATCCATTGTCAACATTTCAAGGTTTTTGTTGAATAACTTGTGTAGCTTTTGTTCGATTTTAATCAAATTTAAACCACACCTTAATCATTAGACAATGCATGTTTGGTAGGAAAAGGGGGAGATGAATGATCAGTATTGCAAGAGTTATGCCACTTTGTAATTCTAACTGTATGGTGCATGCTATATGGCTAATATACATTTTTCAGTATTTGCTAATGTGTTTCAAGGTTTTAAGTGACCCCCGTTTTTTTTCAAACAACTTAAAAATTGAACTTAGAAGAATGGCACTTAGCATGTGGATCAAAATGCGCACCGCGTACCTAAAACTTATTTTTGGGAGACGCCCTTATTTGTAAACGAAGCCAAAATCCCTTGTACAAAAGAATAACTTAGTTATACCCATGTTTACCCCAATAGTTACACGTGGTATATTTACATTGCTATGATGATATATACTAGCATAAAGGAGTATCTATATCTGCTGATTCAACGAAAATCTATTCCGTAAACGTCACTCGTCATCATTGTGACACACACACGCACACACACATTTGTAAAAGTCTATAGGGGTCCTAGACTGTACCGTATTGAAAGAAGGCAAATATAAGGCTTAAGCATGAAGCATGCGTGTACATGTAGCTTTCAATTCAATTGATTAACTCATTTTGCCTAAGAGATAATTTATCATGGTTTTGTCGTCTGCTGATATTTTTTTCAAATTCAGTTTGTTTGTTGTGTTATTTTTTCTTAAAAAATCTTTCGGGAATATCAGTGGAGTGTCAAGCAGTTTGGATCCAGATTATGCCTGACGTTTTGTTGGGCCTGATCTGGGTTCAAAATGTTTGCAATGGTTATCAGCAGCCGACACTAGTAAGCAAAGAGTTTTTGACGACAATTAAGCAAATCAGAGAGTTGACGAGAAATAGCGAATCAGGGATATACATGAAACTTAAAGAACATCAAGTATTTGCCTATTAAAGCTATTTCGCTGATAAACTTTGTCAACAGCCGAAGCCTAGTTCAGGCTTAAAATGTTGGGCATTATCTGGATCCATACTGTTTGATAACCTACTTGTATTCCTGAAAGACATATTTTTAGAAAACAATAATCTCGAAAGAAAATTCAGCATAGGACAACAACCCAGCATTTAAGGTTTAGACACTACTGTTACTTGAACACAGGTCATTTCAATGCATCGGTTTTAGATGTACAGTGAAGTTTATGAGTCAGTATAAGCAGTGAATCATAGCCTAATGCACCAAGATTGGACCAGTTAAGCAATTTTAGCGTGAAGCTGCAATTGTCTTCATCAGTTTGAACAAGTGTTTTGGGTGCTCAAAAGAACCGTATCATTGAGACGGTTGTTTTAAGTACACACAACATATGGTCTGGTTGAGAAATATGAAAAATAATTTTCTGTTATGCACTCTTATCTGTCGGACTGGCGAATTACCTCCACTGACCTGTTTAAGACATGTTCTATTTATATCGTTAGGTTCACTTGTGGACTAATTCAAAGAGGAGCAGCAAAAACACACCAAAATTCCATCTAATCCCAGCCTATAAAAAAACTCATATTTATGTGGAAAAAATAAATTCAATTACGCGGCCCATATCTAAATTCCTTCCTCTAATTTTTTTTTCAATTAGAATCACCATTAAAGAATAATTAGCAAAAAACGGAGGTCACTTAAAGCTGCATACTCTGTAACTATGAACATTTTTCGAAAAATTTTCTTTTCTTTTTAAATCATTTGTAAAAGGAGAACTAAGCTATGTTTTCACAATAAAAATGTTCAATACAGCTGAAAACTGCATGGAAAAGTGAATTTTCTTATCAAATAGGTGTGTTTTTCTCTTGTTGGTAATTATTTACGTCCCTCCAATAATTCTAGCCCGTTGTATTTTAACATAAATGCAGTTGTTTTGATAGTGATAACTTGTTAAAATTTACGAAAATGGTAAAATGTTTACCTGAATTTGAGTATTTTTACTGTGTTCTTGAAAAATAAAAACATTATTTTTAAAATTAGAAGATCAAAAGTTACAGGCTATGCAGCTTTAAGACCTGGAAACACATTAGTACTTACGATTTGTCCAATCTCGAGCAATAACGTGACTTTATTTAAAAGTAGTAACGGGAATCTATTTTTTTCAACTGCTACTAGATATTGTATTTTTTGTCCTGAGATCTTTGTTTACCTTAAGAAACAGTACATACACTGACAAAATGCCACGTGAAGGCATTTCACCAGTTAACAAGTGTAAAAAACATGTGCGGAAAAATATGTTTCACAATTGAAATGAAACAGAATATCTTTTATTTTTAAAGACCCTTAAGAGGACTTGAATTAATGCTATAGTTATTTGTAACAAGAGAACAGCGGGGACTTTGACTTTTGTTAAAACTACGACAGTTTTCTCTGCCGTCTGCCATATTTTACTTTGTACTGCCATGTTTGCCTTTGTATATCAATTGCCCCACATTTCCCTCACACTTAGGCGACAATACATAAGTTATAACACAGCACATTTGCCGGGCTTAAACCCTGCCATGTCAGGGGACAGGGTGCGTGCTTAAATCCGACTGGTACATTATACTGGTTGGGTGATAGCTCACCTGAGCAGAAAGCTGATGCTTGAGATATAAGTATCAGGCGCGTTCTTGAGGCATTTTGTAGAATTCACACTCTGGAAGGGGTTGGCAGATACTCCCTCTATATAGGGCCAGGGGGTTGGCTCTTTAGCCGAAAATGGTTTTAGAGCATTCCAAAGGGCTAAAATGAGCTCTGAAGACACGCAACATAAACACTATAAACTGCATATTTCTTCCAAAAATCAAATTTAATAGCTAAAACCATATACTTGCATCCCCAAATTGTTTGCACATGCAAGTGCGCCCCTGAATATGCAAAAGGCTTCTGTCAACGCAGTCACCCATGGCACCTTAATAAAGAGGCGTCTACACTGATAGTTTTCACTTCGTCGCCATGACTGGTGTTACATCATACGTTTGGCGTAATCATTAAACTAAAGCCAAACTCTCATTTACATTTTTCATAAATTTGATGACATCGATTGTTTACCCTGACACCCCTCAAGCTGACATAACAAAAAGGGTCAGCCAATTTTGTATTATGATGTAGCCTATATTAATAATACCCCATTTTTGTGGAAATTATAGCGTTTTTCCCATTTATTATAATGTCTTTCAATGATAGTTTATATATTCTGAAATTTAAAGCACAGAATCATCTGAAGTCTTTATTGGCAGTGCTTCTGGTTTAAAGTATCTCAGAAGATGGGCCATGGCTTACATTATTTTCCATTAGATTGTTCGGGCCGCAGATAGAAGTCCGTGCCCTGGATACATGGTGAGTGACTTCACTACAACACGCCGCCTCCTGTAAACATTCCCGCACAGTTTCTTGGCTTTCAATGTAGTGGGACAGGTTGGTTTTATGGTTTGATGTTTTGATTTTATGCGTGGGAACACTCGAAGGTTAAACGGGCAGCCAGTCTCACGTAATAGATTTGAAGACCCAAGGATCGACCTCAGACCCGTGGGACCCGTGGGTACAAGGCAAATCGTTTATCTAGTACACTACGCTGACATTCACCTGTATAAATTATTGAGATTTATGACTGAGACAAAAGCCTCCTAACTTATGGTTCTTTTATGTAAAAACATTCAATTTCATGTATGGTAAAATGGTTCTTGAGATACACAAAAGATGCCTGAGATGGACATATAATAGTTAAACATTAAATCTGAAGTAATAAAAGTGAAACACTTTTAAATAAATTTAACTCTACTATATCCGCACATTTTAAGCAAGGCAAAATATGTGCACCAAACTGCAGTGGATAATATTAGCAGGAATAGAAGTATAAAACCATGATTTGTCCCCCTTGTTTATGATATCTTAAACACTTTACCCCCGTAACCTAACAGAGACGCCTTTTAACGCTTAAGCAAACAGAGATGATCTAGATCAAGCTTCTCTTGTAAGAGCTTCCTGATGAGGGTATACTCTGTTTGCTTAAATGGAAATATGATATAGCTTAACTACATAAGTGACGTGAGAAGTAACTTCTTTGCTTCATGTACAAATATGAAAGGTTATATGAGGGTCTGGATAGGGGGGTCTGGTGTGGATGGGGGGGGGGGGGGTCTGGTGTTCACCATTCATTAAAAATTTAGCCCATTATTCATCTAATTAAAATTTCGGGTTATTCATTTAAATAAGACCAGTTATTCATTAAAAGTAAGAAAGGTGGCAAAGAAATCTGATTATTCTCTATTCATTAGTTTTTTCTTCAATTCATTAAAAAATAGGATTATTCATTAATTTTAAGGCCCTCATTATTTACTATTCATTATGTTTTGGCTCATTATTCACTCTTCATTATAAAAAGGGCCATTATTCACTAATCATTTCACCCCATCCAGACCCTCTTATATATAGAATTATTCATAGTGGCTGGAGCTTAGCATGAATATTTTTAAAGCACTTCATATGATTTCTTAAGAAGTAATTAACCGAGTCGCAAGTTACAACTAATGCGGTTGTTCAAAGTTTCTGAGTTACACTGCTGACATCGCCCCCTCTACAATAAAGTCAGTGTACGGACAAGTAAGTAAGGGTGCAATGATCAGGAATCGATACAATCAAGTACGACACCTGTCCCAGGGTACCAATGGGAAAGTGACAAACTCACAATTAGACACCACAAGCTAGAGCCAAGAAGCCAGCGCCCCCCCCCCCCAGTAGGCGACCACAATGCACAAACAGACGCGCACAAAGGCACAACAAACACAAAAATAGTGAGTATGATCAGGAAATGCCACAATCACAAATCGCAGACAACCCCATGGCACCACGAGGAAGAGCCACTCTCAACCATCACAAGACACCAGGAAGACAAATTAAGCACAGCAACAAGCTCTCTCTCTCTTCCCCATCAAGATGGTTGCAATACTAGAATAGACATAAAGTAACGTACATCAAAACACAGAACAATTACAGACTCCCACAATGGGGGTAACAATAAACAACAAGTCAACAACAACATAACCACCGCCTTAGAATGGACAGCAACCTAAGCGATCAGGGGCTTAAATGCATTTTACTGGTAACTATTCTTCGCCCTAGATTCTTCTGTTGTTGAAGTACAATAAATGTTCAGCTCGCATGGAGGCCTGCTAACTAATGCAATGTATCATCATGGAGAAACACTCTAATCAAATTTACACACCATGATGAAACAAAGAAAATGGCTCATGACTCACATATAGTCAGAGCTAAAGAAAACCTCAAGTTGAGCCACGGTGGGTCCAGCTACAGATAAGCATCAGGCACCAGCCAACCGATTAAAGCTTTACGTCAGAGCCGTCATAGAGTCTGAGGCCTGATCCATCGTCGTGCATTTAAAGAGGAAACCATAGCTATAAATCGTGATTGGTTTAAAACCAGGCATACAGACTGTCGTATGATATCCAAGTTATATCCAACCCTTATATTAGTTTTACAATCTTTTTGAATTGATCACTATAATAAGGTTTTCCAACAATTCGTTTGAATTTATAAACTGAATCACCATAAAATATAGGTTCTGATACCGCCTCCTTTGTTTGCTTATGGAGATATGAAATATCTGATCATACACAAGTGGAACTTGTGCTATAAACTCGCGCTGCAACTTTAAAACGTTTTTGTAAACAGCGCAGATCGGGATAAGGCAGCTCTCGTGAGAGCTGCCTGATCAGGGTCTGCTCTGTTTGCTTATGGAGATTTGAAATATCTGATCATACACAAGTACAAGTGGAACTTGTGCTATATGCTCATTGGTGCCTTTGAATCGTTCTGTAAACAGGATGGATCCAGATCGGACGGCTCTCGTGATAGATGGCTCGTCACGGTCTGCTCTGTTTGCTTAAGGAGATCATACACAACTGGAACTTGTGCTTATGCTCGTGGGGGCCTTTCAAGTGTTTTTGTAAACAGGGCGGATCCAGATCAGGCAGCTCACGTGAGAGCTGCCTGGTCATGCTCTGCTCTGTTTGCCTAGGGACATGGGAAATATTTTGGCATAGGTGCTATATGTCCTTGGGGCGCCTTAGGAGTCCTTATGTAAACAAGGCGGATCCAAATCAGGTGGCTCTCGTGAAAGCTGCCTGATCGGGGTCTGTCCTGTCTTTGCGTATGAAGAGATGAAATATCTAATCATACACAAGTGGAACTTGTGCAATACGCTCGTGCTGCGGCTTCAAAAATGTTTTGATCTTTGTAAACAAAGCGGATCCAGATCAGGCGGCTCTCGTGAGAGCTGTCTGATAGGGGTCTGCTCTGTTTTTCGTTAATGGAGATATGAAATATCTGATCATACCACAAGTATATGCTCGTAGGGCGGCTTTAAACGTTTTCGTTAACAAGGGCATATGGATCTTGAAATTGAAGGTTTGATCAAAATGTTAATGGAGTTTTGAAGGAAATGCTATTTATGAAAAGTTTTCCTGTGCAAACAAATAAAAAAAAAGAAACCATTTATAAGGTTGAAACTATTTTGAGACGATACAAGCCGACATGGAGTAAACCTTCTACCTCATAAAGACACATTTAAACGGTTTTGTAAACAGTGCATGTCCAGATCAGGCAGTTCTGTGAGATGCCTGATCGGGATCTGCTCTGTTATGTTTACGGAGACTTGAAATGCCTGATCATATACAAGTGAACCTTATAAAGTTATTTCTTAATCGATATACGAACATATAGGTCAATATACATGTATAAAATTATTCATATTGGATGGAGCTTTTTGATTATGAAAAACTTTTTCTGTGCAATCAAACAAAAAGAGCGCGGTCGTGTGTGGTTGTGTGTGCGTATGTGGTGATTCATCAATTGAGCGCAAATGCTCATCAATTCGGTCGGTAACGTGGAAAAAAAAATGTTTGTGCTCAGTTGATGATAAGCCGGGTGTGTGCGTGCGTGCGTTTGCGTCATCTCCTTTGATATACTAAAAGGTGGTGCCACAAAATGATAACTCATAGGTATTATAAACTATTTATGTTAAATAAATTTGCTACCAGTTCTACACTGAATAATTGTCAGTCAGGTGCATAACTTCCAAAAGTCGAAAAATATATCACTTAAAGCAGTTAACTTTTTTTAGCAACAAAAAACAAAAGTAACCTGTTTGAGTGAAACTGTCTTTTTTCATCTGCATATTCCGGAGTTACCGCAATTTTCACGGCCATGTGGGTAATAGCTTTACGATTATGCAATAAAATTAATAATAATAATAATAATTCTTTATTTCCTCCAATAAGAAGAGTACATAATACAAAGGAACATATATAATGCAAAGTACAGTGGAATATAATAAGGAAAATATGTTTATGCAGTTTACACAAATGATGTTCATAAAACTGAACGCTAGTGTATGTACATGCGATATTAATTTGCACACAACATCCATAGCTAATGCGCACTTACTTGGACAATTCCGCATATGCGGAATTGCCCAATTAGTTACGCATTTAGAAATAATTGCATATTAACATAGTTTCCAAAGTACAGAATATTTAAACGTATATTACAAAGTGAATATGTACACACACGCCTGAAAACGAGTAGAGGAAGACAACTTGCGTACTGAATGTGACGCACGACATACAATTTCGAATGTAACATTATCACCGCAATGCGCACATACATTGGGACAAGATCAGTTTGACGACTTTATATGACCGACATAAAATCGGCCCTAATTTAGCGTGTGTACCTACTCACTTTTGACCATATTTTGTGTAGACCAGACATGCAAAGATTTTTAAACCTTTGAGACTGGTCACCAAGCAACAGGCTTGTCGCATCATCTTCAAGACCAAGAAGTACCAAAGTAACATAAGTAGAATCCAGATTCATCAAATGAACATACGCGTTATCATTTAATTGCAGTATATTGTACCATAAACTGATTCTCTCTGCATCAAGATACGAACAACTGTGAATATAATGGTCAATAATATTGATGTGGAGATCATTATTGCAAAATTGACAGCATGCATGGCTGAAAGCAGTTACAGCCATCCCTGCTATCATTTGCACACAAGACCTACTCATTGGGAGTAAGTGACGAGACTCTTTAGATACAATCCATAAAGTGTGTGGACTATAGTCAGTATGCAACTGTCTGAAACGATTAAAATCAGGAGCAGACAGTCTATTGAGCCAAGAATTGACCTCATTGTCATGTATACGATTTTTAACTAAACGTTTCCAGATGATTTTAGAAGGAAATACATTGAATCTAATGTAAGATTCAAGATATTCCGAGAGCCCGTATTTTCTCATTATTCTATAAATATCGGGAAAATAACCTGTTTGAGTTTCTTTATTTACCATAAATGATGCTAGCCGTCTGTAAAAGCATTCAAATACCCAACACTTCATATTATTTCTACAGAACTGTCCAAATAGTGTCAGCTTTCTGAGGTCAATTTCGGACTCAATAGAAAACATACCCAGCAAACTCAAGGCGGCATCAGTCCGCGTTCTTGTATTTAGCCCCTGCATATATTTTACACAAAACCGATGAGCCCTTTCTAGTAATAATATATTATTTGTAGTTAAAGAAAACCAAGTTTCACATCCATAAAGAGCTTTTGGTAACACTACAGCCTCGTAGATCTTTTTATAAGATAACGGGTGTAGACCATCCGAGTGTACGAGGCCACAATTTACCAGACTCATAAAAGTACCCTTTAATTTGTCAGTTGCCTCTTTGATATTAGTGTCGATGTTAAGATATTTATTACAATTGACACCAAGGTGTTTGTAATTAATATCCTCATTGACTATGTTTGGTCCTAATTTCCAATGCCTATTTTGTCTATCATACGAAAACTTGGTCTCATTAAACACAATAACTGAACATTTAATTGGAACATAATCGTAACGCCATTTACAGGAGTATTGATAGCAGATAACCAATAATTTATCCAGCCCAGCCTTGGATAGAGCCAACAACAACATATCGTCTGCAACTGTAAGTGCATAAAGAATAAGGCCAAGAAGCATGAATCCATCCATGCAATTACAAAGTTCACGAATAAGATCGTCGATATAGCAGAGATACATAAAAGGGGAGACAACGCCGCCTTGGCGGGAGCCCTGTAGTATGCGAAACCAGGAAGAGTAGTGGCCATTATAAATCACACGACTAGTCATATTGCTGTGCAAATTGATAATGACGCGCAACAAATTAGACCTGATACCTCTATTATAAAGCTTTAAAAATAAACCGCTGTGCCAAATTTTATCAAAAGCTTTTTGGACATCTAAAAAGCAAGCATATAACTTACTATGATTCTCTTTGGCGTACAGACAGCACTCTTTCAGCATCACAGAAGTCAAATTACAACCAATTTTCTGTCTGAACCCCCCTTGTAGCGTACTGAAGGGTTTAGTCAAGTTACATTCGAGTAATTTAAGCAGAATGCGTTCGAACAGTTTCAAAATTGCAGACGAGAGGGTAATGGCACGATAATTATTTGGATCTTTCTTTGATTTTCTGCCGCCCTTGTGTAGAGTTATGATTACACCCTGTTTAAGCAAATCGGGAATGTATCCGCAAGCAAACATATCAGTAAATAGCAGTGAAATTTGACGATAAAGTTCATTACCCCCATGTATTAAATGTTCATTATATACATTGTCGTTGCCACACGCTTTTTTAGTTTTAAGCAATCTGACAGCCTTCCTTATTTCCAAAATTGAGAAGTGGCCAGGATCTCTATTAGAACAAGATGCCAATTCAGCCATTATATCATCGACTTGTGAATCTACCTGTTTTTTAAATTCTGCGTCATAATGATTTCTCTCAGTGTCCGCATAAAGATTTTGAAAGTATTCCCCCCACCCCGCAGCAATCTGCTGTGGATCACGGCAGACATGACCTTTTAAAAATTCCACTTCGGAACCTGCGCTTGATGTAGATCCTTTACGCTTCTTGTTGATTTTTTTCCAAAAGAAAGCACTATCGAGTTCGGCAGCTTCATCTATATCTTTATTTAAATCGTTTAAATAGTTTTCTGCGCATTTTCTATGCTGCGACCTAAATTGGCATTTAGCATTTTTATATGTACGATATGATACATGAGTATCCTCCCTAGGCTTACCAGCAATGATCCAGTTGCGACGCCTTTGTCGCATAACAGCATGTAAATCTTTTAGCTTTTGATCCCAGTAGGGCTTGAGAAATGACCGAAACTGTGTTTTAGGTAAAAAATTATCCGAAATATTTTGAATGCATGAAACAATATTTTTGAACCGGTGGTCAATCCTTTGATGTATATCTGCTATGTCGCTACAGTCGATATTCCTCTGATTACCCAGAACACATATTTTGGTTGACAATTTTTGTTCCACTCTCGTTTAAATATCTGTAAAATATATGTCGATTTCAATAAATGGTCAAAAAATGCTCAAACTTTTGTTCTGGGTACTCATTGGAACCGTCCCCTTGAGACGATACTTCTGATTACCCACAACACATATTTCGGTTGACAATTTATTTCCCACACTCGTTTCAAAATGTCTGTACAATCTATGTCGATTTCAATACATGGTGAAAAATGCTCAAACTTTTGTTCTGGGTACTCATTGGAACCGTCCCATTGAGACGATTCCGCTGATTACCCACAACACATATTTCGGTTGACAATTTCTTTCCCACACCCGTACTAAAATGTCTGAAAAATATATTGTTGATTCCAAAAAATGTCGAACGTTTACTGAAACACTTGTTCTGGGTACCCATTGGAACCGTCCCATTGAGATGTTTTCCTTTGACTACCCACAGCACATATTTCGATTGACATCTTTCCCACACTCGAAATATATATATATATATATATATATATATATATATATATATATATATATATATATATATATATATATATATATATATATATATATATATATATATAGATATATCGATTCCCAAAAATGGTCAAACATCCGCCTTAACATTGGTTAAGGGTACTCATTGGAGCCGTCTCATTGAGATATTTTCCTTTGACTACCCACATCACATATTCTGATTGATAATTTCATTCCTACACTCGTCTCAAAATGGTAAAAGATAGTAGTTTATGTTAGATGTAAAAGGAATAATCTCATCTAACCGTTAGCTTGTAAAAATGTGCACATTTAAAATTGGTTTGCTTATCGTATTTAGCTACCTTATTTAGTATGACTTTCGGTTTACTGTAAAGGCGGAAACTCTTATATTCATAAACTTGGCACACAGTCAGCGTAAAGTTTACGTAGTTGGTCATATTATGCTATTGTATTTACTTGATTGGACACATGCAGGTATTTCTTTCATACTTCTAACGGTAAAATATGTTTCGTAACTGTACTCTCATCGTGTGTGAACTATACCTGGCGTAGTTCGACTAATTTATCTGCCTTGGAAGGGAACTTATGTTTTATTAAGCTGTTTGAGCCGCATGAATATCGTGTAAATCGTGACATTGAACTCACAATTATTAACCCTAAGAGCGCCAATCACAATAAGTCGTCTTCATACGCCGTATGCAGAAATGTTTTTGAAGCTTAAATGAGAAACAGTGTGGATCAGGATCGGACTGCTCCTGTGAGCATTCTGATCTGGGGCCCACACTGGTTCTATACGTACGCAAACCAATAAGCAGATATATATGTATATATATACATATTTTTTTACTGGCGTATGTTTTGTGTCTGTATTGAGGTGTAATGGGGTGAGGGTTACATTCGAATAAAATCATGCTTTTTTTTTCAGATTCTACCTTTATCCAAGGTAGACCAGTCCTAATTACGCAATCATGAGGTACCGCCTTTACAGTGAGAAAAAAGTTCAATACTGTATAGTAAATGGTCGCGTTTTCATCTTTGTGGAATGAGCAACCGCAGAGGATCCTGATCAGAGTTTGCACTTGTGCAATCTGATTCAGATCATCGGTGTTTGCTTGTTATAGGTGACCGAATTAACGGAGATTGAGATTCCTAGGTCGGTGGCACTTGGTGTTTTTTTTTTTTTTTTTTTTTTTTTCACTTTTTACTCTTTTCTTTTACTTGCCTGGTCTGGGTGCTCCATTGCCGTTTTGCACGTGTTGTAGCTAAATATTACACAATCTTAATCCCTAAACTTACCAAATATCCACTGCGAATATATGTCATTACTGTCGATTCAAAGACGCATAATAATAGAACTTTGACGGCGTTACTCATGTAACGGATAAATAACGGGTCATATATCTATATATTTTATCGTTGTTGTCGTGTTTTTTTTTTTCAACAATTCTTATATATCTTTGAACTGATAGTAATGTCATTCTATAGGAAAGTAATCCGTCAAATACATGCACATAGTTTGTAGAATACACAAGCCTAATTCGCGTACCGAGCACATACCTTTAATTTGTATATTAGAGGATAATGCTCGATGTATGTATTGCTTTCTATATGTTCTTTGAATTTCTTTATCATCTTTTTATTATGTTTTGTTTATTCTTATTTGTACTGTTATACTGCTATTTACCCCAACAATACTACTATATCCATTACTTTAATAGGTCATCTGTGCTGTATGAACAAAGCTGCTGGAGGGTGGACGCGATGCTTGCGCGCATGCTTGTTGTATCGATAGTCTTATATCAGTATAGGTAATAGTCTAGAGCAGTGGCGTGCAAGCATCGGTCTGTTCAACAGTAAGTGTGTAATCAAGCAAAGGGTCATGGTTAAGGTCTCAATGGCTTTTATCCTTTATTTTATGAATTATCTACTTAAATGGGCTGTTTGCTTTTGTAAACTTTTATCATTTGTTTTCAATGATATAGTGTGCAATTTGTATTTTAAGATAGTGCTAATCTTATTACTCCTGGAGGCTGGTGACATAGAAATGAACCCTGGACCTGATACTATTAATAGCTCTCTTTCTATTTTACACAGTAACTTATATTTTAAGATAGTGCTTATTTTTCTACTTCTGAAATCTGGAGACATAGAGATGAACCCAGGACCTAATAACATTAATAACTCTCTTTCCATTTTACACAGTAACATTAGAAGTATACGTAATAAATTTGACTATTTAACTGAAAACTTTTTAGATTTTGACATTTTGTGTTTCAGTGAATCTCATCTTGATGCTTACATAACTACAGAATCTCTGATTATGTCTAGCAAATATGATATTCCCTACAGAAAAGATAGAACAAATCATGGTGGCGGTTTATTAATGTATTTGTCCTGTGAGCTTGCACATACACGAATTATAGGTTTGGAGACATTCTGGAATGAGTCACTATGGGTAGAAATTAAGGTAAATAGAGATATATATCTTATCGGTTTGTTTTATAGTCCACGGACAGCAGATGCAATTTTCTTTGATTCTCTTAACAAAAATATAGAAAAGGCTTTAGATATTACTAATAATATAATAATTCTGGGAGATATGAATGAAGATTTACTTAATCCCAATATGCACAATTTGAAAGATGTTTTGCTTTTAAACTCTCTCCACAATATTATTTCGGAACCAACACGCCAACTTGCTTTGTTAGACCCTATAATAGTTCATGAAGACATGTCAACTCTGAGTCAAGGGATTATTCAAGTGCCAAATGAAATAAGTGACCACTGTGCTACTTATGTACATATACCATTTGAATACCCACTACATGATACTTTTACCAGAAATGTATGGATATATAAAGATGCAAATTATGAATTGTTCAATAAAAAAATATCTGATTTTGATTGGTCATGTCTTCATCAAGGTACTGTCAATGAAGCAAGTTCATTATTTACAAATATTTTTATTGAATTTGCTAAATTGTGCATACCTAGTAAAACTATTGTAGTTCGAGAAGACGACAAACCATGGTATGATTCCGAAATAAGGAGGAATTCAAGGAAAAGAGACAGACTAAAGAAAACTGCATTGAAAACAGGTAATCAAAATGATTGGAAAAAATACAAATATTACAGAAATAAGGTAAACAATCAAAAAAAACATGCTAAGGAATATTTTTATAACAATTTAGATATAATTGTTTCAGATTTTAAGAATAATGATAAACGCAAATTTTGGAAAGTAATTCGTCACTTTGTCAAAAATAATAATTCTACTTCTTCAATTCCTCCTTTATGTTCAGCACTTCCATCTGGTGACAACCAATGGCATTTTAATGATCAGGACAAAGCTAATTGTTTGAATGACTATTTTGCCTCTATCTCAACTGTCAATGACGAAAATACCCAGTTACCTCCTTTTACTAAACTTACTGATAACTCTCTATCTCAAATAATTTGCACTGAAGAAGAAATAGAAAAAACAGTTGAAGTTCTCAACCCTAACAAAGCAAGTGGTGATGATGGTATAAGCCATAAAATGCTCAGGGGTGTCTCCAAATCCGTTTCAAAACCCTTATGTATTTTAATGAATAGATCTTTTGAAGAGGGAATATTCCCTGATATTTGGAAAATTACCAATGTTATTCCCATATTTAAAAAGGGAGATAAATCTCAGCCTTCTAACTACCGTCCAGTTGCATTATTGAGCTGTATTGGTAAACTGCAAGAAAGGATTGTTTTTAAAAATATGTATAACTTTCTACTTGACAATAATCTTCTATACAAGTATCAATCTGGCTTCTTACCTCACCACTCAACAGTTTTTCAGTTAATTGATATCTTTCATAATATATGCCAGGCCTTTGATAATAATATGTTTTCTTGCATTGTGTTCTGTGATGTGTCAAAGGCATTTGATAGAGTCTGGCATAAGGGTCTTTTATTTAAGCTACGGCAAAATGGCATTGAAGGGAAACTTTTAGAATGGTTAAACAGTTATTTAAGTCAAAGAAAGCAGAAAGTTGGCCTAAAGTCTTGCTTTTCATGTTTAAAGTCTATCTTTGCGGGGGTGCCGCAGGGGTCAGTTCTTGGACCTCTTTTATTTTTGGTATACATAAATGATATAGCTGAACATCTTCTTAGTTTGACAAGGTTGTTTGCAGATGATAGCTCACTTTTTTATTCTGCAGCACACATTGATGACATAGCTGGTATAATTAACCATGATATGCAGTTGTTGTCAAACTGGGCTAGACAGTGGCTAGTAACATTTAATCCCCTGAAAACTGAAGCTGTTTTATTTACTCTTAAAAAGGTTAATATCTTACCACAACTTGTTTTTGATAATATTCCAATCAATTTCGTAGATAGCCACAAACATCTTGGTGTTACCTTCAGTAGTACAGGGCAGTGGCATTCTCATATTGAAAATATTGTCCTATCGGCGACTAAAATTTTGGGAATAATGCGTAAGCTAAAATACTCCATTAGTAGAAATGCTCTCAACCAAATGTATATGTCCTTTCTTTTACCAGTTGTAGAATATGCCTCAGTTGTATGGGATGGATGCTCTGAACAGGACTCACAAACCTTACAAAAAATCCAAAATGAAGCCGCCCGCCTTGTTACAGGTTTAACTAGATCTGTGTCATTAGAAAACTTGTTCAAAGAATGTGGATGGACAACTTTGTCAAAAAGAAGGCAACAACATAAACTCTCTTTCATGTATAAGGTAAATAATGGCATTGTACCTTCATATATACAAGATTTAATTCCTCCTTTAGTTAGTGAAATTTCAAATTACCCTCTGAGAAATAATAGAAATATATCGGTGCCCTTTAATAGAACTAGTATCTCACAAAAATCATGTATTCCTTCTTCCATTAGACTTTGGAACTCCCTTGAAGATGACTTA
The DNA here is from genome assembly GCA_964019695.1 of Loripinus fragilis. NCBI lineage: Eukaryota > Metazoa > Mollusca > Bivalvia > Lucinida > Lucinidae > Loripinus > Loripinus fragilis. The sequence continues at coordinate 24,289,858 of OZ026516.1, forward strand.
AAAAATCTATCAACATTACAAACCTTTAAAAAACATATTACTTCAAGTTTCAATAACTCATGTGTTCCTTCTCACTTTACTATAGGAAATAGATATATTTCTATATTGCATGCACGACTTCGAAATAATTGCAGTAACCTTAATAATGACCTTTTTAGAAATCATCTCCGTGATAATCCTTTATGTGATTTATGTGGCATGATAGAGGACGCCATCCACTACTTCTTTCATTGTAGAAAGTTTACACTGGAACGGCAGGTTTTTAATGACACAGTTAGAGTTTTCCAACCATTAAGTATTGATATGATTCTATGTGGTAATTTTAATCTGAATATGGAAAACAATATAGTCCTGTTCAGAGCTGTCCACAGATATATACATGCTACTAAGCGTTTTAAAACCAGTTGACTCTTTGCTTGAAGTTTTCTTTGAAACATATTTTGTATATTAATAAGTATACTTATGACCAATTTGTTCTATTACCAAGTTGAAGGGGTTCCTGGCAGTCGTACTATTATTTTTGTTTTTTTGTTTTTGTTTTTGTTTTTTGTATGTTTTTCTTTCAATTATCCAATATGAATTACTTACTTATTTATTAATCTACTATTCTGATGTTCGATATTTTCTTCTTTCATATATATTAATCTTCATTTATTTATTTATTTCCTTATTTATTTATTTATTTTATTTATTTATTTCTTTATTTATTTACTTATTTATTTATTTATTTATTTATTTATTTATTATTTATTGATTATTTCTTTTATATTTATTTGCTTATTTATTTATTTACTTATTTATTTATTCTGATATAATCTTGTTTATGTTACTATCTGTTTTGCTTTGATTACAACTTGTTAAGTTAACATATGCGTTTGTATATATAGCCATGTTTATAAGCTATTGTGTATATATAGAATGTAGGGGAAGGGTCGAAACTAATGTTGTGAGAACTTGTGACCCAACCCCATTGCTGTAAATATTTTGGCAATAAAATATGTTTAAACTAAACTACAGTCGATATTGCGTAGCGCAGTATCAAGCTTTGTGCTATACAGTTGAAGGGTAGTCTCATTCAAGTATTTCCATTTTATGTGGGATTTGTTGGCGACATTTAAAGTTTGAAAATCCATATCTGCCAATGATAAAGTACATGACACCGGACGATGCCTTGAAACATTCAAAACATGGTCGTCGGTAATCTCACAAGATAATACCATATCAAGTTTAACATCAGGGATCAAGATGTGGTCAATTAATGATCTGTGAACATCTCCATAGGACACAAAGCTTGATTCTGCACCTGTACATAAGGGTAATGTATTAACGGCTATAAGATTGTGATAGTCAAGCATGTATTTCAAATAATTACCTCTGACATCATTGGGCTTAATAAATGTTTTGCTTTGTAAATGGGCATTACAATCACCCATAACTATTACAGTGCCATTGTCAGAATACAAACTAATAACTGAGTGCAACAAGTCAATAAAATCCTTAAAGCTATGCAGCCCATGATTGCTACTTGGTGCATATACTTGTATGATATAGAAATGAACATTACGTAAGGTGAGTTGTATTCCGCATATGCGGTCACTGTCAATATCTAGAGGAGAAATAAACGAGGACATTGACCGGTGCCATAAGAGCGCAACACCACCCTTACCAATATTTCTACTGTTATTCAATATCAGGCTATTATCAGCAATACCAAACCCCGTGTATTCAGAGTTAATACTCTCAAGGAAGTGCATATTGTGGTTAAAGAGCCAGTGCTCTGATAAACCAATAATATGCACTTCATTGCGATCGAGAAATGAACTAAGATATGAAGCACTGGACATAATGCCTGTGGCATTCCAAGAAGTGAGATGAAGGTGTGATCCCATTAAAATATTTTGGTTAGTGTTCTTATGTCTGAATTTCAGCATGTGCACAATTAGTCAATATTACGAGTATAGTTACGTAAACTGTTACGATCATCTGCGTTATACTCGTGGGCGTAGTCATATGTGTCCGTTTCGACCCAGTTTGACCGTCTTTGATTTCTTTGTCTGAATACATTACGAGGGTACCATGGTCTGCATACTACTTCTTCAGGCCAAAAGCCATCTTCAAGTAAACGTGACCCTTTATCAGCATCAACGTTTAATTGAATGACAGCGCGGTCCTGATCATGATACCGGCGTATGTTTATCCAAGATACATGCACACCCCTTCTTTGCACATAACTGCACAATACCATTTCAGTTATACTTGGTTTGAAGCCGCCGATATAAAATCGACTCGACTTGCGACGGATATGCTTGATGAATTCGCCGTCCCCATCACCCTGTTCGATACCAGTAGACCAAACAAAAGCTTGTGAGGAATCTTGCTTTGATCTCACTTCTTGCGAGCTCAAAGAAGGATCCTGACCGTTATTTTTCCCATTGCGTTTACGCCTCTCAGATATACGAACAGGAATGCTGGCGGTAGGCAGATTGCATGATTCAGTACTAGATTAAACTGGCCTTTTTAACGCTTCACTGTATGATAAGTCACTGTTGACACGATCGTCGTGTAATACCTCTATTCCACACAGGCCACGAATCGCCCGAATTGCCACGAATTGATTTTTTATTGATTCGGGGGGATTCGTGAGGTTTCATTCTCCAATCGTGATGGTGTACGAGTCAGTCCCGATTCAGATAGGATTTCGTCACGAATATTCGGGAGAATCGGCTCAATTCGGCTGGAATCGCACAAGAATTCATTACGAATAGCAAAATAACATTAGAGCATGCTGCACGAAAGTTAAGGAATCAATTACGAATCAGATAAGAATATGCCGAATGCAGCACGAATTGGGCACGAATTAACAGAAATCCGCGACGAATCGCCACGATTCGCGAGATTTTCTCTCACAATAGTTATAAAAAAAAGGCCCATCTATGCTTCGGGGGCATCAGTTCCAAAATGAATGTTCCTCGTAAAGCAGCAGTAGAATTGATCCTGCAACTTGAGTGTTGAAAACGGCTTCTTATATAGCTAGAAGAAAACAACTACGTTAAAGTCGAGAGGCCCCTCCCCAGACTCTTTGACTTGGAAAAATATGGCAGTTCGCCATTGGCAAAATCACCAGCCAGGAGCTACTGACTGATCCTGATTGTGCTCCAGAATCTGCCAAATCTGTTTCAACTTCTAGGACTGCTTACATGCGCGAGACGGGGTAATTAACCTTAGGGAAAAATCTTCTACTATCTCTTCCTTGGTTTTATTGTTCGGCTAAATCTCCTGATTCCCCACGAATGAGCTAAGAGTAGCTACGAATGTCATAAACAATGCAAAAACGCCCCCGAATCGATTACGATTCAGTTACGATATCCAAGAATGCCTTAGGAATTTGGTACAAATCACGCACGATTTTTCGAATCGGGGAATTCGTGGCCAAAGTTTTGAACAGTTCAAAACTTTTGAGCCGAATTCCCGATAGACCTACGAATTGCAAGAACTCACTACGGACTGTGCGAATCAGTTAAGACCTTCACGAACTGAGTACGATTCAGCCACGAATCCAAATATTTGTCAATTCGTGTCAATTCGTGGGATTCGGGGCCTGTGTGGAATAGGGGTATAAGGCCTCGAAACGATTACTAACAGGCACATTAATGACAGAATGGTGTACGCCATTGCTCGGATCACAAGCGCTGTCCTGAAAATAGTTATATGTAGAGTTAGCATTCGTATCAGTGGCATCAGACACACAGACAGTTGGTGGATATTTTAACACAGTAGAGTCTGATTGGGTATCAGGGCGTATAGGGGCATTTGGGTTACTATTAACAGTATCAACAGTACTATTCCCTTTCACTCTGTAAAGTTTATGGGTTATGGGACACTGTACAAGACTGCTAGTACAATCACTGTCATTATTCTCGCATACAAGACGGTAATTTGACTGTATTTTTTCAGCAACAAGCTATGGAGAACCGCTGGTTCCAGCGTCAATTCCTTCTGGTGTCTGTATACTCGAGCCACAAGCAGGTTTGTGTGTATTAACGTAATCAGAAGATGGCTCTTTTGAATTCGCGAGTTTTTGTTCAAGCTTGGACAAGCGTTTTTCAAGTTTTGGCACAAGCGAAAATTTTTTGGTCAGGTCATTGCACTTTGAATCTAGATTATCATTTAATAATTTAATGTCAAACTGCATAATTTTGAGATCATTTTTCACCCTGGTGACTCCATTATAACGTTCATCAGTAACTCGATCCACGACCTGTTTGCAGTCAGTGGCTGTTTCTTGGAGCTTGTCGATTGATTCCGTTATGTCCGTTTTAAGTAGGATTACGTCGGCCTTGATGGATTTTAACTCTTTTTGGTAGTCTTCTCGTAGTGATTTATTTTCATGTTTTAAACTAAACAAATCAGCTTGTATTGTTGTAAGCATGCTACGGAACAATGCTATATTTTTTTTAAAAGGCACCGCATTTCGGCTTGGTATAAATATTTAGTTAGAAATTTTGATTTTGCGGAACCGTGTGTGCTGGTAGGAAAACCGATACAGTACGAGTTGTTTCCCGTACCCCATACCCTTTTGTTTCGTTTCGAAAAGGGCCGGAAGAAGGGTAAAGCAATCTCGAAAATCTATTAATACCGTGTGTGTGTGTGTGTGTGTCACGAGAGTAGATTTTATTTTCAAGCATGGGCATTTATGGTGGAAACTCATTAACTTGATATCAATCGGCAAAAAAGTTGGTATGCATCGGAACGTATTTTTGAAGTACTCTTGTAGTATCAAGCTATCGGGCCACTGTACGGGTGGGAACTTTAAGACTCGCACTTTCAAGAGAGAAGTTTAGGATATATTGTTATAACTTGGTTTAGATTTAACATGGCTCACAAATTGTTTGATCCGAGCAGACAGTTACTCATTCATGATATGGCACCTTTACAGTGACCCGAGGGCTTGGTAATAAGGAGTTAGATCTTGTGAGCCTGAAGGAGCTCGAGTTAGTGAGATTCAACGGCATATTAGTGCCCACATATTATGTATATATTATATATTTGATGGATATGACGTTGGTATATGCACCTCATTATACACGACAGCCCTGTTCACCTCTTTCATGTACCTAGATGTTATCTAGGATCTATGTGCTTCTATTTTTTCTCTCCTCACTGTCGCCTTTTGGTATTCGATACACAAATGCTTACCACCAAGACATTAAATGAATCTCTCTCTCTGCTCTTACAATGTTAGGGGTTTGGGCAATAAAACAAAGCGAGAGCAAATATTCGCATGGCTAAAATCAAGTAACCACGCGTTCTGCATGCTGCAAGAAACCCACTCGGGAGATAACACTCATGACTCATGGAAACATGAATGGGGTAATGACGCTTTTTGGAGTGGCACTAGCAATAGCAGTGAAGGTATTGGGATCTTGATAAATCCGACAGTTTCATATACTATTCAAAAATATTCTGAATTAATTCCTGGTAGAATGCAAATTCTTGAAATAGTTATAAATGACAAAGAAATCAACTTAATAAATATCTATGGTCCAAATAATGATGATGTAAATTTCTTTGAACATTTAGAAAAATATTTAAAAGAAAATGACGAAAAAACGTTTATAATAGGTGGTGATTTTAACACAGTACTGAATGAAAAAATTGATAAAAGAAATGGCAGGATTGACACACACAAACGCTGTAGAACGGTGATCAATAACATTATAGACGCGTATAGTCTCACTGATATCTGGCGAGACATGCACCCAGACTTAATGCAATATACATGGCATTCTCACCACAAACCACCTATATTTTGTAGGTTAGACTACTTTTTAATTTCAGAAAATTTGAGAAATTCTATTGTTTCCAGCAGACATAACATTGGATATAAGTCAGACCACAGTATAGTCTCCTTAAATATTGATCGAATAAACCTTACCCGAGGACCTGGTTATTTTAAACTTAACAATAGTTTTTTATTAAATGAAGATTACCAGGAAATAATTAAAAATAGCATCTCAGAAATAGCTGAAATAAATAAAGAAGCAAATCCAAACACAAAATGGGAACTTATAAAAGGCACTGTTAGAAACGAAACAATAAAATACGCAACATACAAGAAGAAAGAGACAAATAAATATGAAAAAACCTTGACAAATGAAATTACACAATTGCAAAAAGAGCTGGTTGATTCATCTGATGCTAACAGAATTAATATATTGAAAGATAAGCTAGATGAAAAAAGCAACATACTTGAAAACTTAACTGAAACGAAGTTAAATGGGTTAATCATGCGATCAAAAGCAAACATAGTCGAATATGACGAAAAAAAACAGCAAATATTTCGCTAGTCTAGAAAAAAAACGATCTGAAACGAAATTGATTTCAAGATTATCCATTAACAACTCAATAAGCACAAATCAAAGGGAAATAATTACAGAAATTCAATCTTATTATAAAAATCTCTATAACAAAAGACAACAGAATAACTTAAAATTTAACTTTTTTGATGAGTCAATAAATAAATTAAGTAATATCGACCAAACTAAATGTGAAGGACTAATTACGGGATCAGAATGTTTAAATGCCCTAAAATGTATGAAAAATCAAAAGAGCCCTGGCTCAGATGGCATTACAGTAGAGTTTTATAAAATCTTTTGGAACAATATTAAAGAATTTTATGTTAACTCTATAAACTACTCATTCGAGACTGGATCGCTTACAGAATTACAAAAGCAAAGCATAATCACAATTATCCCAAAACAAAACAAAGATCTGACAATACTAGATAACTGGCGACCAATTAGCTTGTTAAATGTAGATTACAAAATTGCAACTAAAGTTATTGCAAATCGCGTTAAACATGTAATAACAAAAATAATTCACAACTCACAGACAGGATTCATAAAGGGGAGATACATAGGGGAGAATATTAGATTGCTTTTCGAAATTATCGATAACGCTGAAGAAGAAAATAAACCAGGCTTAATTTTTTTCTCCGATTTCGAAAAGGAGTTTGATAGTATTGACCATACATATATAATTAACTGTTTAAAACATTTTAATTTCGGTGAAGATTTCATAAAGTGGGTAAAGTTATTTTACAATGATGCTAAAAGCTGTGTCACTAACAATGGTTACTTATCAGACTTTTTCCCTGTTCTGCGAGGCGTTCGTCAGGGATGTCCCCTTTCCACTTATCTCTTCATCATATGTATTGAATTACTTTCAAATAAGATAACAACTACAGAAGACATAAAAGGCATTACTTATGCGAATTACGAATTTAAAAAGTCTCTTTTCGCCGATGACGCATCTTTTATCCTAGATGGTTCACTAAAATCTTTCGAAACACTTGTTGATATATTGGATAATTTTAGCTACATTTCTGGACTAAAGTTAAATTCAAATAAATGCCAAGTCTTGCGAATAGGCAGCGTGATCCAAAATGAAGTTGTATACTTAAATAAAAGAAAATTTAGATGGAGTTCAAAAGAAGCTAGCGCACTTGGATTTACATTTTGCACTGACAAATCTCATATATTCCAAGCAAACTTAGAACCCAAAATCGTACTCTTTGAAAAATGTTTAAAACAATGGCAACATAGAAAACTAACGCTTATGGGTAAAATCACAGTTGTAAAAAATTATGCTCTTCCAAAATTGATATATGCCCTTTCGTCTCTACCTAACCCACCCATTGAAACTGTAAAAAGAATTGAAAAACGTATGTACGAATTTATATGGGATGGCAAACCTGAAAAAATTAAGAGAGATATACTCACGATGGGATATGAAAACGGGGGTTTGAAAATGATAGATATAGACAATTTTATAAAAGCGTTAAAAGTATGTTGGATAAAACGGATGATAAAGGCTGATAATGATTCAATATTAAATAGAATATATATCTACAATCTTCGAGCATATGGCGGTAATCTTTTGTTTGAATGTAATATCTCTGAAAACGACATTTGTAAATTTACGCAAAATATATTTCTAAAAGACGTTTTATCTGCGTGGTGCAAATGCACAGCAAATGCAGTAATATCAAGTTACAGACATGAAATTTTGTGGAACAATAGTCATATAAAGGCAGGTGCAAATACAATAATGTTTGCAAATTGGTACCACAATGGAATTAAGTTTTTTAAGGACATATATGATGACGTAACAAAAAAGGTATATTCATACAATAGATTACGGGAAATAAAAAATCTACCTGAAGGCGATTTTTTAAACTATTACACTTTGATACACAATACACCATACTCTTGGAAAACCAACATTAAAAATGAAAATGAAAACACGCCAAAGCCAACAACAATACTTAATCAATTAATGAAAACAGAACAACTAATAAATATGTATATAACTTATTACAGAAAAACAAAATACGCCCAGAAAAGAAATCAGAAGTAAAATGGACGGAACAATTTAACGAAGAAAATCTTGATTGGAAATTGATATACACGACCTCCTTACAAGCAACGAAGGACATTAAACTTCAAAATTTTAATTATAAATTCTTAATGCGCATTATTCCAACAAACAGATATCTATTAAAATGTAATATTGGGCATACAGCATTATGTGATTTTTGCTCAATGGATATTGAAACACTAAATCATCTATTTTGGGAATGCATTCAGGTACAACATTTTTGGACAAATTTATCCATACTCTTGCAAGAATATAATGTACACATTAAATTTAACTTAAGATATATATTGTTGGGGGTAACGGGAAAAAATCTAACAGAAATTCAATTAAAAAACTACATAATTTTGCTTGGGAAATATTTCATTTTCAAAAGTAAATATGAGAAGCAACAACCAAATTTACTACGCTTTAAATCATATTTATGCCAAAGAATCAATATAGAAAAACAAATTTATTTCATGAAGGACAGACTTGCCCACTTCAACAAGAAATGGGGTAATCTCAGATCTTTGATAGAGTAATGAAAAATCAATGCACCCAAACACTCTAAAACATAAAAAGGCGACAGTTCTCTCTCTCTCTCTCTCTCTCTCTCTCTCTCTCTCTCTCTCTATCTCTCTCTCTTATACCATGTTATTTTTATAAGGAAGAAACAGATGTTTGAGAATTTCCAGTGTGCTTCCTGCACATTTTTTTCCTTTTTTTTTTTTTTTTTGTAATTCTTTTACTTTTTCTTTGGTTAAAGCAAAATTTCCCCTTTTTTGTTTATTCAAAATTATTTCTGAACATATTGCGTAGAAGATACAATTGTAAAGTACCAGTACATAGACAGCATATATTTGTGTTGAATAGCTATGTTAAGACAGTTATATATCGTTATACATGTATATGTTAGATTCCATTTATGATACATGCATGTTGAGCTATGCTGAAAATGTATATGTTTCAGAAATAAAATAATAAATAATAAAAAAAAGGTTCTGATATGCCTTGTTGCAGAAGAGTTTTTAACCCAATGTTGTATTTAACAATTAACAAGACAGAAAAAAAACAAATGATCCTAAGGTCAGCGGTAACTGAAAAAGGTCTAATAGTGCATACTTTGTAAAATGAACTCATCCTAGAACCTTCAGTGTATCCCCTTAATTTATGGAGCGCAGTGGCTCGGTGGTAGAGAGCTTGACTCGAGACCGAAGGGCCGCGGGTTCGAGCCTCACCGGCGTCACTGCGTTGTGTCCTTGAGCAAGACACATTAATCCTTGCTTAGTACTGGTTTAACACAGGAATACCCGTCCCGACATAACTGAAAGATTGTTGACTGGGACGTAAAGAATCAAATCAAAGACAAAAAATCCGTTTAATACTTTGCAGGTTTGTTTAAGACCTATGTTGAAGTTTAATGATGAAAAAATACTTTTTGATAAATTTACAGCACTTTTAACTTGGCCAATTCTCGGGCATTCACATATTGAATAATGGCAGTTAGTGCATAGTTTGTGAAATCAACTCCTCTTAGAGCCTTCGGTGCAGCATTTCATCACTTTGGAGGTATGTTACAGACTTATTGAAGTTGTGCATGTTGTAGTTGAATGTAATAATATGTTTGGATAAATTTACAGCAGTATCAACTTAAGTAATTCTCGACCACTGCACATATTGAATAATGGCTGATAATGAATACTTTGTGAAACCAACTCCATCTTGAGCCCTCAGTGTATTCTTATAATACTTTGAAAGTATGTTATAGACATATTTAAGTTGTCCATGTTATAGTTGGATGATGAAAAAAAAAGTTTTGATAAATTTACATTTTAACCTAGACACTTTTCTACCACGGCACATATTGAATCATGGTTGATTGTACATACTTTGTGAAATCAACTCCTCCTAAAGCCTTCAGTGTATCCTGTTACATTAAAACATATTGAGATCAGAAATACAGCCACACATAAATTTGCTTTTTGTGCCTGTACACTGATAGTTGCTATGGTAACGCTTCAGGAACCATACTTTCCCAAACATGTCTTTACATAAATCAATTCCGGTAACCTTGTTCTATTTCTGGAATATGCGGTCATATTTTCACTATGAAGATGTTCTTTGAAAATGCTCAGAAATCACCTTTGTCAAATTTTTGAAACCCATCCACTTTGCAAAGCATGGATTAAACAGTGGTTTTCCAAATATAATTATGATTTTTTATTTCGTACCAGGAGGTGTTATATTTTCATACATGTGGATCAGTGGTCGCTTTTGATTTACTCTAAAGTAATGATTGCAGATGAAAATCCATCAATTTTAAGTGATTCCTATCACTTTTTAGCCATAATGTGCATATGCCGTTTCCATGGCAACGGGCATGCGAACGGCTGAAATAAGTGTTGTTTGCTTGGTTTTGTGTCCCCATGGCCAAAATCGGAAGTTTCAGAAAAATCGATGACCATGCGTGGCACAACTTTTTAAGTGGTTACAGAGCATTGCTCTTAATGGGTGTACAAGAATATTTGGGGAAAACCAAAGGGGCATAACTTAGAAGCTAGGAAAGGGGAAACAACCATTTTGCATGCGACACATCGTTTTTTTTTTATCTAATACACATTCCTACAAAATTGCATGAATATATCATGAACAGTGAGTTATGGAGTGTACAAGAGTGTAAATTACACAAAACAAGCCTAAAACACAACCTAAGGCCATAACGAAGAAACGGAAAGCAACCATAGTTAGACGCGACACATTGTCTTGACTTGATATACATTCCTATAGTTTCGTGAAGATAGGCCAAATTGGGCATACTGGATTTTTTGAGGAAAAATTGGAAAACATTTAATCAAAGGGACATAACTTGGAAACTAATAAGGAGGAACAATCATTCTTGCGCGCGACATTTCGTCTTTGTCTAATGCACATTCACATTCCTATAAAATTCCATGAAGATATCCTAAACGGTTACCGATCGATAGAAGATCTGTAAAGCGGTTACTGAGTTATGGTGCGTACAAGGTTTTTTTTTTTACAATATTCAAAGGGGCATAATATTCAGAAGCTAATCATTTTTGTGTGGGACACATCGTCTTGACCTAATGCAAATTTCTATAAAATATCATTAAGATATGTTAAAGATTGTTTACGGACGGACAGCGCCATGCCATAATACGACCCATATTATTTGCGACATATGCTACCCAAGTACGGAAACAGACGAAAGAGGCAGAAGACAAAAGTCGCAACTGGCTGGCTAAGAGTAAACCCTTAAAGCGCCACCTATATTTTGCAGCAGAAGACAATTTCAAATTTTGCCGCTTTTTCAAAATTAACGAATAAGGCATGACATTTCATGAGAAACGTCTGCCAGCAGACGATTCTCATGAAATATCATACCTTATTTTTTCGAAAATTGGGACAGATGTCTCAAATCTGTCGTCCTGATTGGCGCTTTAAGGGTTAAGAGTGTAGGAGTAGGTATGTTACACGTATAATGTTTTCAATGTTCAACAATCACCCCCTTACATTGTAAAGTGTTGTATTGCCAGTCCCATGTTATAGTTAAAAGTGAAAACGTTGACATTTTAATCCTTCGAGTACCCTTGAAAAAAATCAACTCAATAAATACGACATTTTTGTGGATCATCATGTCTGTGTCAATAACTTAACAGCTTAATACGAAAAAGGTTAAGTATTGAATTAAAATTAAATTGTCTTAGAAAGGATTGCCTTCTTTGTATTCTGGTGGATTTTCCCATACACATTAATACAATACTCGTTAGTTTTGGATTGCCCATTTTGTATGCTAAGGGGTCACAAGTATAATTTTCTAAAATTGACGCTTTTCTGTCCCTGAATATTGTATTAATCATTGCAACAAGTGCAAAAAATTGATGAAATGCAGCAGGATAGGTATTCACTGTTTGCGGGGGTTTCGAGTATACTTAAAAGCACCTGAAAAAATGCGTCTGAAAGTGTTGTCTTCTTAAGTCGACTGTTTCATATAATTTTTATTTGCTAACCTACTAGTGTTAAGTGTTAGTATAGAGCCAAGATCAGACTGCTTCTGTAGGAGAAGATTGATCTGGTTCCACACTGTTTATGGAAATCACTTCTAAAGATTTCAACAGGCGGCATATCAGACGATATTTGTTGTGTTTGGCGCTTTAAGGCGTTAGGATCGATTACGGTCTGATATCCATAAAAACCTCCCGCAGCCTGGTTTGTTACGTGTTTATAATTGTACCCGAAGACATTGTGAGAGAAAAAGCAATAAACTTTCACAAAAATTGTCTCATGGACCATCACATTGTTAGCATATCTTAAATACATGTTTTCTATTCGCTAAAGTTCTCTATCTAAATGCCGGATTAAAATTTGCAATAAAGCTCGAAATCTAGGAAATGTGTAAAAAATACCTTTTTCATTACCTGGCTAAACGAAGTAGCATGTTGATATGAGTGCTTTATGCTTCATTCCTGTTTCACTTTTCCAAGAACAGCATGTTAAATTTCATAAATTAACAGAGGTTCAGAAAAATGAGGAACGTTCCCTCATTTAAAAACTAGAGGACCTGAAGGTCCTGAGGCGCTCACCTGATCTCCTTAATAATGGTAAAATAGGTCAAGGTCAACTACAGCTTATAATGGAACAAATTTTGTTTAACCATATATGGGGGTTGCAGACATTTTGGTCAAGTGACTTAAACAATCTAATGAATAATCCATCAAACAGCCCAGTGATTTCTGAGAAACAGATGTTTAGATAGGTGTGTGGCAGTCCAAATGAGTGGCCTTAGATAAAAGGTCACAGGTCAGCTTGGCATTTGGTACTTAATACAAGATTTTTCCCAAATGAATGCATTAGGAATCAAATTTGACCTTGCCATAAAGTAGGTCAAGGTCAACCTAAATTAATCATTTGTGCAAATCTGGTAGGGCCCACATCGCATATGCTACATACCAAGTACCAAGGCCATTGGCCTTTTGGTTCCAGAGAAGAAGACATTTAAAGGGTTTTTCAGCATATATGAGCGTGGTGGCCATCTTGGTCATGTAAACAGTACAATTGGTATAAATTTTTGCTAACCTATCATAAAAAAAGTCTTCGTATGAAATTTGAGTTCAAATGGCCTAGCGGTTTCTGAGGAAATTATGTTTTGATGTGTTGCTGGGACTCCAATATGAGCGACCTTGGCTGAAAAGATAAGGGTCAACCTTGACCTTTGAAACTTATTTATAGCCATTATCTCATTTGGTTTCACATATCAAGTGAGAATAATGACTTTGATCCCAACAGTTTTCAAAAAATGAAATTTTCAAAAAAAATCCCATTTAAATGCATTAGGAAGCAAAATTTGACCTTGACGTTAAGTAGGTCAAGGTCAACTTAAGTTCATCATTTGAACAAACTTGGTAGGCCACACATCCTCAATACTACATACCAAGTCCCAAGGCCATCGGCCTCCTGGTTCTGGAGAAGAAGATTTTTAAGGGTTTTTACCATATATGGCTGTGGCGGCCATCTTGGTCATGTGACCAAAATATTTTGCATACATTTTAACTAACTTATCATAAGGAGTCTTCACATGAAATTTGAGTTCAATTGGGCTTAAGGTTTGTGAGAAAACTATGTTTTAATATATTGATGGGACTCCAATATGAGCGACCTAAGCTGAAAGGTCAAAGGTCAACCTTGACCTTTTGAACTTATTTATAGCTATTGTCTCATTAGGTTAAACATATCAAGTGAGAATAATGACTAAATCTTCCACAGTTTTCAAAAAATCAAATTTTCAGAAATTTTCCCATTTAAATGCATTAGGATCATCATTTGAAAAAAGTTGGTAGGCCCCACAACCCAAATGCTACATACCAAGTCCCAAGGCCATCGGCCTTCTGGTTCTGGAGAAGAGGATTTTTTTTAAGGGTTTTTACCATATATGGGCGTGGCGGCTATCTTGGTCATGTGACCAAGACCATTTGCACAATCTTTCGTTCCCCAATCCTTAGGAGTCTCCATATGAAATATGAGTTCAATTGGCCCAGTAGTTTCAGAGAAGAAAGTGTTTGAAAATGTTGACGGACGACAGACGAACGGACGGACGGACGGACGACGGACGCCGGAGTCACTGGTATACTATTAGCTCACCAATCAGCCTTCGGCTCAGGTTAGCTTAAAATCATAAATCTGTCAAAGTAAGAAAGAGGGCAGAGATTAGGAATCGATACAATCAAGCACCACACCTGACCCAGGATATCAATGGGAAAGTGACAACTTCACAATTAGACGTCACAAACGAGAGAAAATAGGTCAGCCCTTTCTCAGACATCAATAAACAGACCCGCATGAAAGCATAACAAAAACAAGACAGAAATAACAGAACTGATCCACATATTAAGTGCAAAAAAATGGCTCCTTGCATGAAAAATTGCAAAATTGACTTTTCTATAAAAGCCAAATTACAGAATTGAGTATTGGGATATACTAAAAATATCGCTGTTGTAAAATCGAAAAGGTAAGCTATGCCTTTAGTGCAAAATTAGGTAGTAAGATGACACTTTATTTCAATCAAATCCTTATACTCATAGACAAGACCAGGAATACCTTTTTATTTGTTTTTATTGTGGTATGCAGGCCAAGCCACTGTGGTCTCTATTAACACTAAGAATAAAAGTAGGGTAAAGTCGGGTAAATTCGGACATCAGGTAAATTCGGACACACACTTGCAAACAGTGGAAATCCAGATGAGACGGCTCATTATGAGCCGTCTCATCATGATTTTCACTGTTTGTTTAGTTAATTTATTTTTTATTCCAATAATTGAAGTATGAAACAAACAAGATCGCTGTCCGAATTAAGCTGTCTGTCCGAACATACCCGACTTTACCCTAGTGAATAAAACACGCATTGTGGGCTTGGCCTTCTTTGTCAACATAGAAATACAATTTTTTTCGATTCTTCATTTAGTAGCTTAGACTATAAGAGATGACAGCTGCACATCTTCTGTTGTTAATTGGGTTTCTGCTGTTGGTGGTGGTTTGGGAGCGATTGATGCGAATTCATCTTAGAACCAATCTAAATTTGCTCCTTAATAAATTTGGCTATTCGCAGGGTAAACCTTGATCCCAAAGAGACTCGACACAATAGTAATTTTGGGCACCATTATGCGATCACATCCTCCTATCTTTCCAACCACACCATACCACTGTTTACTTTAGTTGTTGGGTGGAGGTGGAGTGTGGTGTTGTAATACTTACTGAGAACAGGTGTCTTTTATAATTAGATTTTTTTTTATAGTTTTTCACGATTCCTATGAAAGGACTTACTGGCTTAATGATGCAAAATTTCTTACTAGATGTAAAACCTCAACATGCTCTTCATCCGTATATTTATTATAAAACAATCATGTTAGATATTTTATCAAACTTCAATTTGTCAATAAGGGGTCGAATCAATATTTATCCAGTATATTTAAAGGTAAGTCTTTCCTACTAATTACTGCTATCAACCTACCAGTCATATAATTCTTGGGAATTACAAAAATATCATTGACGCTATAATTTGGACTACTATCTATAAAGTTCCTAAATAAAGTTTCTCATTACTTACAGATTTCACCAAATGTCACGAAACGATTGCATGAGCCAGGATATGTGTGTAAGCACCTGCAGACATTGACTCTTGCAATGCTGTGGTTGTTTGAAGGATGTCCTACACCAATAACCTAAAGCTAGAACACCTATGAACATAATCTGCTTAGCGAGAGGTCTGCTATTGCTAGGCATCAATGTCATATGGCTGCTACGTTTGGTATATTTGTTGATGAGGATAATGACGAGGATTCTTCATTATAGCAGTTAACTAAACTTCATAGACGATCATCATCATAGCAAGCCAAGGGTACTAAGTACACTTCGTTCCTTACGCACGCGTAAGGAACGAAGTGGACTTAGTACCCTTGACTTGCGAAGATGACACGATCATTTAAATCATGGTTTATTGCTAATTCAAGTTCGTATAGTACTACTGTATTGTCTTTACTTTTAACTTCTGTTTGCACTGCGATTAAAACATGTTATAATATAGTGTGCAAAAGTTTATGAGAGGAATAGTAAAATCTTTTTGATCTATCGAAATTTCAGTTTTGATACTAAATAAATTAAAATCTCAACGTTTTCTGGTGTCTAATTTGTCGTCATATGACATTTCTACTCGTTAAACTACAGTGCTTTGTAATCAAATAACATACAAAATTGACTGAACAGACTTTTATTAGAGAGGGCTCACTTTATTAGGTTTGTAATGAAGACGCGCGTTTTCACATATCAACCTCAATAAAGAAAAACATTCTTTGACCTTATTAGACGCACCCCTTTATTTTGCAAACAATAATTTATCATATTGGAGTTTAAGAAACAAAATGTAGGTATTATGTTGGGTGCTATTTGTGCTCTCCTTGTAGATCAATATTGTCTTGAGACACTCTTAATGTTTTCTCTATCTGACAATGATCAATCTGATGTTATTGAAGCGTTCACTGAAGCCTCCTTTTTAGATTCAGACTTGTCCATGTCTCATCTTAAATTATGATAAACGATGTGATTTTTATAGTCAATTTAGCAGATAGAATTATTGCTCGTCCCCTCTTATGGTGTATATATTTCGCAGCTTATTCGTTTGGCAATGTTAGTGATTTAAAAAAAGAAAGAAACTTTTGACTTATATATCACTTAAACAATGCTATCTCTAAAGTATACGCTTTGAGAAACGTTTTCTAATTCAATCACAGTCAGAGCACAGTCAGAAAGAGTTTATAGTTAAATTGTTTGATGTTGACGAGCCCACCGTGGCTCACCTATATAGGGGGGCTCACCTATATAGGGGTCTTCTTTAGCTAAGCCTTCTTCTTTGGTTCATCACAGTAAGTTAATTCGAATGTATTAAGTTTCTTGAGGCGATACAATGCATAAGTTAGGAAGCCTACTCGCAGATAAACATTTTTGTGGGGTTTTTGTATGCATGTGTCATGTTGTTGGTCTTTGTTATGTTGCCTTGTCTTTTCTTTGCAGCATTTTGATCGTCTGCTGCGAAGGGGATGGCAAAGGGTAGAACTCCAGGCTCTCTCCTTCGTGTTGTATTTTCTTGTATTTTTGCGCTGTTCTGTGTCAGGTATGGTGCTTGATTGTATCGATTCCTGATCTTTGCCTTCCTCTCTACTCTCTGTTCGGTCATTGTTAGTCCGTGATTCTGAATGTGGCTATTCATAATCATACTCAATTTGTTATTGGTTTATTCCAATCCTCAAGATTGCGTGTACAATCATCTTCCATTATTGTACTTGATTGTATCGTTTCCTGATCTTTGCCGTCTCTCTTACTTTAATTACAATATGGAAACATATGAGGTTTGAAATATACAGAATTCGTTGTGTCATATACTTGACAGCAAAAGAAACGCATATTATCCAATATCCTTTTAATACCAGAAAATCTTATTAAATTTTACTCTAAATGGTATGAACATGTTTGAACGGACTCATGCGTTCATTCCAGACCATTTGTTTTGTCATAACACGGTTAATTATTATTTTTTGTTAATTAATGCAAAAACGCAAAAAAGTGCCGTACATTGAAAAAAAACATGATTTGAATCCGATTTCATTTCATGTCACGAGAACATAATGTAACAGATAAGAAAACAGCATAAAACTTTAAAATTCATTGCTGTAGGATTTATACTGCCAATCCAAAAATCTTCATTTTTGCATTTTCTGCATCGGTATTGTAAACCACTGGAGTCTTTGAGGTGTAAGAAAATCTGGCACAGTATGATTGATGTCAAGTAAGGAACTGTCCAACAGAACCGTTCAAAACGATTGTTTGGACACTTTCTTGCCTGTCTTAAGCACACTTCCGGTTGATTGTCCGATAATGTAACTGGGTCACAATGGTCCACCTTGAAGAATTCTGGACATTTTTATCTTCATTAGTAGTCTGTATGTCCAGATTATCACACAGTGTGATTTTCAGGCAAATCCGTCCAGTGGGTTTAGGCATACACCATCTCGAAAGTCACCTTTATTATTAGCTATTTCGTTACGCCCAGAGTTACCCCCCTTTATTATCATTATTCAAATGAGCTATCCATTTGTGCTGCAATTGATAATACACATGTTCCATGCATCATTGATACCTTGCATATCATTAGATCGGTATTTAAACCCCAATTTATACACTATACCAAATATGCAAAGTATGCGTTTCTTTTGCTGTTCAGTATATAAGAAAATATAAGCATTACATGAATAATTCTAAACTAGGTGAACGTGCCAGATAAATTAGCTGGCACACCTGTAAGGATTAAGAAATGATTTTTTTTAACTAGTTGTAGTAGTTGTTTATAGGTTTCGTAAGCTCTGAAAGCATAAAGATGTATTTCATGGTTCATTGATCATTCGAACCAAATCATACGAAAATGACACTTATAGCGTGGGTGAAGCAGACATGCGCAGCAATCCGGAAATTCCGATATACCTAGTGTTTGGCTTCACCATTCACATTAGGTATACGACTAGTGAAGGTCTGGAAAAATGGATCATCTGAGAATTCGCTTGACAACTACGTGATAGTACCAAATTCATACAAAAGGTCTCCTATATTGCCTTGATCCAAGCTACTTGGGATCTGTGACATTGGTGGCACGTTTTATATTAAAATCTTCATTTCAAGTTTGTTTTTAAAGTGGGATATTCGATCTTTAAAGAGAAACCTTTGCCTGCAAAATTGGTGGAATTCAAGACTTTAATCGTATCTTCGATTTTATGGGACGTTGGCAAAAAGTCTGATCCTGTTCTGTACTGTTTGCTTAGAGAATGCACTTATACTTTTGAAAGTAATTTCAAATTACTACCTAACAACTCTTACATTAAGAATGGCTTCGTCCTATTCATATGGGGGGGGGGAATTCCATTAGGCGTAAATGAGTTCAATGGCAAGCCTTTAGTAATGGAAAATTGTGGGTCAAGATGATATGGTTAGATAAGAATTGTTTCTCAAGGATCAATTTGTTAAGAATGATGGAATGGATCAGCTAGTAGCTAATCCAATGTGCCAAATAGAAACATCCATATTCCTTGTCAAAAAGTATCCGAATAGTTAATTAATTATTTTAAGAGTAAGCTGATAAAAATCACCGTGTGTTCTGCTATGTTGAGGTCTGATTTGCGATTCATTTTATAAGCGCACCTGTCTAACCCGGTAAATTGACATCATACATGAAAGTATATCTAACCGCATTACTTTTAATTGTGAACTTAATTACCTACCTGCTGTGCAGATGTTGTTTATTTGTCGGTTTCTGGTATTGTGGTGTGGTGTTTCTAAAGGTTAGAAATGGAAACATACACCCCGACATACACCTGGCATAAAAGTGGAATGAACTCTTCCATATATATGGAAATTGATACGGATTGGAAATTCCATTCGGCATATGCTGGTTAATCAGAAAAAGTGACCCTTATCTATCGGAAACTTCTTTAAATTATTCAAATTATAAGCATAGGGTTGAAAACATCCGGGTGACGAAATGCAATGTGTCTTAATTATTATAACAATTTAATCATGTCACCTGACCATGATTATACGATTTTTGTTTTATTAAAAGAACTTGAGCCGTGGCATGGGATTTCCAACAATGTTGTATGCGCGACCAGCAAAGCCTCAGATCAGCCTGCGCATACGCGCAGTCTGATCAGAGCCTTTGCTAGTCGCTTGAATATTCTATGACTGTTAAGCTACTTACTGAACATCATATAGAGTTTCTAAGCTTAAAAGAAGGCTACACAGGCTGGTCTGAGTCTACACTTGTCAAAATGCCACATTGTTAGAAATCACATGTCACGGCTCACTTATCTTGCAACAAGCTTTACACATTTTACCATTAGACAGCACTTTAAGGATATTATCACGTCCTCTTTCATATCAGATAAATCACCATGTAAAGTTGGCTATGCATTATAGATTTGGATTAAAGACTAATCTTTAAATCGAGATTAACAAAAACTCTGTGTGGGTTAAGCGTAAAAAATCAATCTGACGTCCATAGGCATTTAATTTGTTTAAAAACATGGAAAAGAGAACTCTTTTATTTTAATCTTTCAAGTTGAGTATCTTAACCAGGACTTTAGTTAAGAGTGCGTATCGAAAAACTAATTTTCTTATTTCTAAACCAAAACGTATGTTGTGCGTACTCAAAAGAACGGTTCTTTTGAGTACCTAAAACATATGTTAAAACTGATAGATAAGAAAAAGTTTACAATTTTACGCTCAAAAATTTTATTTATCTAAACATGTGCCTTAAACACACGGATGGGCATATAGCAAATCATTGCGGCCCTGGTGAGTACCTCTCCACATCAGCTAGAATATCAACCATTTTCCCGCCAGTCACAATCTTTGTCGGATGTATCTGTAGTATGCTTATGTTCTTAGGTAGCCGGTATTGCTAACAATACGGACCCATCTGAGGGGAGCAATCTGATTAGAGCAGAGGTGGATGATACTACCTGAGGCTATCAGTTTTGAAACATCATAGGGTCTTGAGGCCAGTTTGTCATTGGCTGCTTGTTCCTAGTAGTGATTGCATTTAAGTTCTTATTTAACAGCAAGTACTAATTTCAAGAAACATTTGAAGACCAGGTTTTAAGATTCTGTTCCACATGTTGCTACTATAATGTACATGCCTAACCCTGAGACCGTCTCATGATAAATTGGAACTTATCACATGAAGTTATCCATAAAACATGGATTCATAGCTACCTAGTGGGACTATCTACATACAATTGGCTTACCTTTTATCTAATTCATTAATGTGTGCAAATGCAAACAGAAGACACTCTGACAAGATAACATTTTCCTTTTTAATATCTTTAGAAATTAAGTGACCTTTTCACTTTTAAGTATGGGCATAGACTTTTGTAAAATTTGGTCCAAATATATGTGCCTTTGTCTGCATGCTGTAACAAGTTTTAAATACTTGTATAATTATGTTTACAAAAATGTAACTTTGTAAAATAACAGACGATGCAAATGATCCTAAAATTTAATAAAGGTAAGGTCTGATCTTTGTCTATACACATGTTGTAGCATTCAAAATGTTGGCACAATTTTTACAAGAATTACATTTGTGCTCTCAAAGAAATTGACAACTTGCATTGTGTAAACATTTTAATGACGTGCTGCAGAGCCAAACTGGTTATTATAACAGCTTTTCCACAGAGGTTGAGATCAGATTGCTGATAAGCTCTAGAACCAAAAGCAAAAGTCTGACAGGGATTTCAGTTCCTGGCCGCACTAGATATCAGTTAGGGTATATTACCAAAACTGTAAGCCTCAGGTAGTATCATCCGCCTCTGATTAGAGTTAATAGTGTTTGCTTCCACGATAAAATATAGTCTGAAGTTAGCTTGACTATAAGCTGCAGACTTAACAAGCAGACGACAAAAATAATGGAGGGATAAGGGTTACAGTAAGACTATCCATTCACCTACATATTTCTCCATCGATATACTTATGTCGGAAACCATCAAACAAAGTAACATATGTTTCTAATTCTCAAATTATAGCTAATCCATAAGAAGTTCTCAAGAGAAGATAAATTAATGCGTACCCATGGACACTGTTTGGCAACTAGAGGCCATATTTTGACGTTGAGATTACTTAACCATTTCTTTCATGAATATTCATGCTAAGCTCCACCCACTATAGTAATACGTTTGTATATAGAACAAAGAAGTTACTTGTCAGGCCCTCTAGTGTAGGATCATATCAAATCATATTTCTCTAAGCAAACAGAGTAGACCTTGATCAGGCAGTTCTTACAAGAGCTGCCTGATCTGGGTCTGCTCTCTTTGCAAAAGTGTTAAAAGTGTCTCAAAGAGGTAAAGGATTAAAACATGCAAATCCGTGACGTTCGTCTGTTTACATGTCCACTTATGTTTACATGTTTATTCCATCAAGTGACAATAATAACGTCGACGGTACGTAATAACACTGCCAATGCCATGTTCAAAAACCCTATCACATAGACTATATAAAAGTCAGTTGAGTTCACAGAAATTTCAGCTTTGTGTATAACTAGTATGCAAACTAATTATAATTTTTCCACGATGTTGTAAACATATAGCGTTTAAGATCTGGACATTTTGGCAAATTTGGTAGCTACCATTTCATATGATCCACAAACAACTAGCAACAGAACCAATCAACTTTCACAGAGGAGGGACAGTAGTTCTGCATGCGGTATCTGGTGAGGCTACTGTGGAGTAAGTTATGAAGCTATAGAAATAACAAATAAAAACAATCTTTTTTGCATAATTTATTTGTATAAAACATTATACACTTTACTGCAAAGAATCTAGCTTGCTTTTGATTTTTCATAAATAATGGAATGCGAGTCATTACATATTCACCTGATTTTACTACCGTATGTTTGAGCGCATCTGCACAGTTTGGTCTGGGTCAATGCTGGTCATCACTTAGAAATTACAACAGTCCTACTTCCTAAATCCAACTGTTCTAAATGCAAGTCCGAACAGGCTGGTTTGAGTTGTACCTGGTAACGAACCCAAACGACAGTGTTTCCAATTACATGGCTCGTATACATGTATATGGAGGTTTGACTAGACTGAAATGTATTTATTATTAGTGTATGACCATGGTGTGCAGCCATAATTTGTTCATTGCATCTATTTAGTGAAAACTGAACTGTTTTCTTAATATTTTGTATTTGCAGATTCTAGATAATTGAGCCGCATAATGAGATTTCCAACAATGTGGTATGTGTGACCAGCAAAGCCTCAGATCAGCCTGCGCATATGCGCAGTCTAATCAGACAGAGTCTTTACTAGTCGCTTGAATATTTTATGAGTGTTTAGCTACTGACTTAACATCAGTTAAGCTACTGACTTAACATCATTGGAGTTTCTAAACTCACAGTATGTAAACTGAAATAAACATCCTGTACCCGTTCCTCCTAGCTCACGCCTTATACATTATGAATTACAGCACTCGTGCGTAACCAGTTGTCGGAAATCGTGATGTGAGAGTTGTTGATACTGCTGTAATTGCGAAGGTCTACCTATTAAAATTCATTTTTTCCATAGATCTAAGTAACTGTTACAGTTAAAACCATGTCATCATGTATACATGTGATTGCCAATTCCACTAAAACCGTGCAATCTGGCATTTAAGCTCGTTTTCGATACAGAACGGCTCTGATTGTGAGCAAGTCGTTTTTAAACAAAGCAAAATGCAAAGGAGGAAAGCATTAAAATCATGGAATAAAACGGAATAAAATAGATAAAATGGCTTTTCTTACCTTGTTCGAATGTGTGTTGTCTGTATCGCTAACAATATAAATCGAAACGTGTACATGTACCTAAATACACGCATTTTCCGACTACTAGTTACGCACGAGTGCTGTTATTCGTGTTTATAAGGCGTGAGCTAGCGGAGGAACGGTGCAGGATGTTTATTTCAGTTTACATACTGTGAAACTTAAAAGGAGGCTGCACAAGCTCATCTGAGTCTTCACCTGTCAAAATGTCACATTTTTGGAAATCACGTGTCGTGGCTCATATATAACAATAACAGCAAGGAAAACATGGCATTCTATTGACTCTCTGTCAATACTACATAATGGAGACGAAATATATGATTTTGCTGCTTATTGCATTATTTAATCAGTTTATGTATTTTCCCATTCTTATTAATTCAACGAGTCCATTTACAATGTTAGGGTTGTTGGGCAATATTTTATCAAAATTTATATTCTAAACTTAAAATAAACTTTTGTTTGCAAACAGTGGAGAACCTGATCAGGCGCCACGTTTTGCGGCGTCTGATCTGGTTTTGCACTGTTTGCCGATGTCCCACAAAAAGGACGCTAGGCTTATATGGGTTAATCATATATGCGCAGCTACCTAGTGGGACTAGATGCCTAAGTTTAGGCCTGAGCATTCATCTATGTTCCTGCCTTATGCGTGTAAGTACTGGATGCTCTGACTAGACTCTGCATATAAACATGCTCATCTGCGATAAGCGCTAAAATCTCATGAGCTGGCTTAGAAAAAAAAAACAGATGGCACAGTTGGTAATTAGATAATAGTACACACAGTTTAAATGGCATGTACCCAGGTTTTAACAAATAGCCTCAGTGAGACCAAATATACAAATAATTGCATTTTAATATAAAACTGACACATTATGATTATCTAACCTGACTCTTTCCTAACACAGACTGAATTTGTAGCAGAATCGCTGGCAAGTACATTTGTTCATTGGAATAGACTACACGAACGTATCTATTAAATCTTAGAATAGTAGAAGAGTATCTTTCTCTTCTAGAGATACTCTTCCTTTGAGATACTCTTCCTTATTTATTTAATAAACACCATCTTTATTTGGAGAGATATTGCACGCTGACACACACACGCTGCTTCTAAAGAGACGAAAAATAATTACGAATGACCTAATATGGTGCAAACTTTTTGGACAGAATAAAGCAAATTGAACGACAGTTTTATTGAAACTGTCAGCTCCCTTTGGATCAGATCTATGGAAGCAGAAACGTCGTAATTGAATTTTATGACCAAATTTAAAGGCTGAAATGAAGACCAATTCTGGAATACTGGGGAAGTCATGAAATACATTTTAACATGTAGTTTCAATATGTCTGTTTTAATCCCGAAATGAGGTCTCTTGAAATAACAAGTATGACTTCAGATGTTTAGGAATGTCCAATGAATCCAGTTTCTTTTCGAAATTTTTACTTTTAAATGTATCTCTTAACTGTGCTCGTGCAATACTTTGCAATGTTGGCACATTCTGCATAGAACATTGTATGGAAGCGTACAAATCCCTGACTTTATCTCTCCCTTTGCGCTTAGATATGTTAAAGTCACACTTTATTGGCTTCAATTTGAATCCAAAAGATACCAAACATCGAGCGAATTCTCTTCTGATCTTTGAATGAAAGTCATGACTGTCAATGGCAAATCTTAGCAGTTTATGTAGAGGTGTTTCACCTCTTTTGTTGACTAGATTGAACGAAGCACCATGGTGTATCAATCGAATAACAGTTTCTTTACAACAGCTACTGCAGGCATGATGTAGCGGTGTTTCCCCGTGAACATCATCTGTAACGTTCACGTCATATCCTGTCTTCATGAGTACGTCAATAACACTGGCATCGCACGTGGCAGCAATGTGTAGTGGAAGTTTACCAGAGATAGACTTTTGCAGTGGATCGACGCCCTTGTCCAGCAGAGTTTTGACTAGACCAGCCTGTACATTAAAAATATACCGAATAAGATTAGATAATTACATTGTGTTAGCCCTTTGTATACTAGAAACCCCTAAACTAGTAATTTGGCAAAACAGCAAAGACACAGTTGAAATGCTACAGAACGCAATTTCTTCTCAGGGTCTGCACTGCTTGCTATTAATAATAAAACAGTCTTCAGGACTGATATGGTGTGTCTTGATCATACTCACTTACTTTTTTCAGGACAAATGTGCACCTTAATTTTGAAATTCTAAGCTATGACAATGTACCATTCAATGCACGGTGTATCAAAGCAGATGGAAAAAAAACATAAGCATACAAAGGATAAATGCATTTAAGAAACGAATTCGATTTTGGAAGGTTCATGGAAGAGACCTGAAGTATTCATGATTCTACGAACCTTCTAAAATTGAATTTATTGCTTATATTTTCATTTTTATATTATCAGTCAAGTATCAATTTTCAATTTTCACCTAATTTGGCTTGTTTTCCAGATATTTTGAGTTAAATCATACATAACGTAGGGTTTGGAATAGCCAAAACCTCAAATTTCATGGCGATACGGGTTCAACGTCACGCAAACGTCAGTAAACAAGCAACTGTATTGGATGGACTTGACGTTTGCCCGCTCAAATGGCGCATATGTGGGCTTGGCTTAAATCGTTTGTTCATGAAGGTATGAACTTCAAATGTAAAGGTTCATTTAAAGACTCGCAGTGGAAATATAAAACACCCTTACTAGACATAACGATACACAACTGTTTCTGGTAATGTTGGCGCAAAAAAATGAAATCATAGTGGTAAAAATGGAAATCAGCGTGTCATCAAATGTTCACAATGTCAAAACATGAAACGCCCGGTTTCCCACAAAATTAATAAGTTTCAGCAAATTTAAGACAAAATGTATATTCTTACGACATGAAAACAGCAATAAGTATAAAGCATAGATGGAAATATTCCTTAACCCGTCCGGGAATTGAACCAGGATTATCATGCCCTACTGTCCTGCCAGCCAAGAGTGACAGCGACTTCATGTTTTGTTTACAAAGCTATCAGGGACCTATAATCGATAGATCACTTGTGTATTAATCCTATCCCACAGGATTAATACACAAGTGATCTATCGATTCGCATTAGCTCAAGTGTAGCCTGGGTCCAGTCGTCAATATTTTGACAATATTTTCAAATGCTAATATTCTAAAAGTACAGCATCAAAGGTATTGGTTGTCCGTTATTGATTTCGATTAATATTGTCATTTTTGACCAAGAAACGGAAAAATATAAAAAGGAGAAAAAATGATCAGACTGAAACCCAGGCTAGCTCAAGTGATGTCTACACGTTAGTGTTTTACTTAGCAAGTACAAACAAAGTATTACGTCACTGGTACTCTTGCTTGGCACAACAGTAACCACTGAGCCAAGAAGTCAACATCTGACGCATTATGTCCTATAACTGAAAGCTATGCAAAATCTACTCTATGTAGATATTCAAGGTGATAATGATGGGCTTTAACACCCCCTCTCTTTAAGGAAGTCATCATTTATGGTGACGGAGAGCTATTTTGGAGAAAATAAGTCCAATTCCCGACGAGCCCGCGTATAATGACGCAAAAGTCACAACAAGTATTAAGTATATATGAATACATTGTATATTCCGGCTCAATGGCTGGGAATCGAACCAGGATTGAATGGTACAAGTTCAACTCTCTTACCATTCAGCAAATGGGTCGACTCCCTGATATCGTCGTCAGAGTGGGAATATAAACTTGAAGCGATACGAGGTCTACTAAGAGTACATGTATGTGTAGAACAATATAAGTATTGGAATTTTATTACTGTATTCCGGTGATATATATTCATAATTCTAACTGCATCAAGTGTCTGCCCTCTGATTGGTTGATGGGATACTTATATACTTCGATAAAACCCCTGTGTAAAATAGTTGATAGCTGCCATCAAAATGGTGCTTCGTAATGTTAAAAAGTGACGTATATTACACTGTGTGACGTTACTTAACAAACAGCAACGTCCTTGAAGAGTGCTAACGTCATCAATATAACGTCTTCCGAACAAATGTTAAGGGTACTTCTCAAATAGATTTTCCAAACGCCATTTTATAGAGGATCATTTTAACTCAGATTAGGATAAAACCAGTTAACAGACTATGAGTTTAAATGGGGTATTTCTGATAGTAACTTTTGTAAATACAACCATATAGAAAATGTTGATCACCATCTTCTACACTGTGCGAGATATTTCATTGAAAGAGAGAAATTTTAGGACACAGTTTCAATACAACTTGCACTTCAGACCTTTCAAGTGAATTCTTACTTCATGAAATGAACATTTCCTCTGCGCTGCCACAGATCTAGGTTTTAACGTGCACCTACATTTTAAGTAATACCGTGAGACAAATTTACCAAGGAGATAATACCTGAGAAAACTGAGAGAAATAGATATATCACAGATGGCCAATTATGACATGAGTTACTAATTCTTTCGTAAAGACATAGATTCAGTGCTTCAATGAACAACGAAATGTTTCAACACAGTTTAACGACGTCAAAACGAACGTTTTGAATTTATGTTTATTATTGTTGCATCTAAGGCAGGACTTGTGGAGGTAAATGCTAATCTCTTAGTGTCTGTTAGTTTATCCTTGATAGGGCCTAAATCTAAATGCTCTTCAATGGGACCAGCAAGTGGTATTCTTTAGATGTGCCATGGAGTTGCTTTAGACCTTATACACACATGTTCGCTCCCTATAACACCATTTGTAATCACTATGTGGCAAAACAAAGGTTTGAACTGACAGAATTTACATGATTGCTTACAACAGCAGTTTCGAACTGTTTTCATTCCGCGTGCTTGAAAATTTAAAATATTGTCAACAACCCTTTACAAATGTGCTGTTTTTGTTCCAAAGATGGAATTATAAGGAATGAACTGTTATTTTTGTGGATGTTATAGATGTGTAAACTCTAGCGAATCACTCACAAACTACTTAAAGCCCTTTGGACTTTACTTGTTATGTGATTCCCTGTGGTTTACACATCCATAAAATCTTATTCAGTCAGCTATAACATGTGTTCCTATAATCATTTATCATAATGTGTATGTATAAATACAGAATACATAATAATGAAATTATTCAGTCTGAGCAATATTTTTACCTCTCTCAAGATTGACATGACAAACTAAAGATGAGAATTACACGTTGATTTTTTTTATTCATTTCAATGACAAAATAAGCTTCCAATAAGTTTTGGGGTATTATCTAAATGTTCTAACTTCTAAAATTGTGCCTATTATTCCCACATATATTTTTGATGGTCCATCAAATATGATCGACATATCTGATGGCTGGACATTGTCCAGATTAATTGATGAAAACGGTTTGGCAAGAAATTAACACAACACATATTATATAGAAGATCAGCATAGGCTCAGACAAACCTTCGCGATCTAGTCACAGCCTTCCCTATTCGAGCGTTAAATACTTTGGATATCATTGTTTACATTGTCACTTCAGTTCCAATTATTTTATTCCCTATATCCTTCTGTCTAGTTTGCTGCGCGTTAAAATTGTGCTATTTAACTGTTTTGTATCAAAGTATACCGCTTTCTGATACATTGTTTTATGCAATTCCTCGTATTCTCTTAATGACTGAGATTTTAGTTGAGTTGGAAGTAAATAAAAATTCAGATCGAAAACTAGAGCTATGGTTCCACTGGATGTGCATGCTAGAATGACTTACCAAATTAAGCAATTCATTTCTCATGTATTGGTTCATTTAAATTGGATAGTTTTTTAATAAATAAGATAATATCAGTACCTTATCCTTAACTTGTGATGTAATGACAGCAGCTAGAACTCCATTTCCTCGTTTGTCACGTGTATGAAGATCTGCACCAGCTTCAATAAGACACATGGCCACACTAGAGTACCCAAGCTCTAATGCTAAGTGGAGAACTGGCCTTCCTTGATAGAATACATTGACGTCTGCACCTCGTCTAGCCAGAGTGTTCACTTTATCTGCTTCACCAGATTCCGCTGCAGTACACAGAAGTTTTGTCAATAGTGTTTTTGTCTCAACAGATACTCTTTGACTCAAAAGGTCATCATCAACATATTTAACCAGAGTTTGGAATGTAGAATTGTTAAGAGAGTGAATCGACTGGAATAAAATCTGGACACAGTCTTGAGGAAAGTCTGTTAACTTGGAATCTTTAAAGTGTGTATCCAGTGCAGCTTGGAGCGCTTCTGTCTCACCGTTTTGTACGCTCCACTTAACCACTTGGAGAGCATATTCTCTAGAATCATCAGGATTTACTAGGTCCATCGCCCTTAAAGAGGAACAAGACAAAGTGTTTAATGCACACATATAGTATAGTCTCTTCGCACTTACCTGGAAAATTAATGCATCTATCAACAGATTCATAAATAGAGGATCTTACATAAGTGCTCATGTTTTATTGAATTTATTAAACGAGTTGAGGAAAAGAGATAAAATGCGAGGCTTGCCTCGCATTTTATCTCTTTTCCGCAACGATTTTAATAAATTCAATAATACAAGAGCACGAATGTTAGATTCTATTTATCATATGACAGAAAGATTACTTTGAAATCTCATTTCTGCCGTAAAAACGTTATTATTTTGTCATAATGTACGGAACGTTGTTATGGACGTCATAACGTTTCCCGTAAATCTATAAACCACTAGTGGTTTATCGATTTTATTGCATGGCGTTTTTTCACTCTCAGACGCGACATCATATGATAAATATTAATTTGTTTTTATTGTCAATTTTTTGCACACAAATGTCCAGGAAAAGTCTAAATGGCATACCCAAATTTGCAAACGTGCAACACGTGTATACTGTCGTAAATAAACGTCCATCATTCATTGGTTTAATGCTAAACGTATACCGGAATGTTGTGTAAATTCTTGTATTATAGTCAATAGCTAAACTTACTTTAAAACAAACAACATAACCCAAATATCAGCATATTTACATTAACTCATCTAAACCTTATTAATTTTACAGCCTATTTAAAAAAAGAACATATTCCATTTAAATATCGGCCTCAACGTAAGAAAACCTGTCTGAGGTTTAGGATCAGATAAAAATCAGTTCAGCCTGCTCACATAGGCATAGTAACTAAAATATTGAAATTTTGCTAACAAAAAATAACTATTTTAAATTTCTAGAGAGCGTAAAACAATGCCTCTGATCAGCTAATGTCGATGCGCAGGCTAGTCTGCGCTTTAGTAGTTTGCATGCGATAAAGATAGGTTTACTTGCGACGATGCCCATAACTTGTAAACCAAAACCTATATTTAAGTATAGTTTTTCACTACGTCGAGTTTCATCAATATCAAATAAACCATTAAATCTGCATTTATAGTCTCGTAAAATTGACGATTAGTTGTTTGAAAATGCTAAATCATTTATCTTGAATGAATATCTTTTAAATGTCCCCAACTGCATATAAATCCAACTGATTGGAAAAGAAGACCTACATTTGGCCTCCCTTAGTCTGACCACTCTTCAAACTTTGTATAAGACCCTTTTTTAAATGAACGCCCAGTGAAGATCCTATTCGGCATGTGTATCGGTGGGACGCAGTCCTAAGATATGGGCTTCATCGCAAGAAAACCTGTCTTTGAGGCTTGTGACCAAGTAAAGCTCAAGCCGGGCCGGCAAGGCTAGCTAGAATATTGAAACTTTGCATGTTGCTAGTTTATACATTACACTTCCTAATAAGGGAATAAAGAAGGCACTGATCAGGCTGCTCAAATACAATCACTTGAAATCAGGTTTTCTTGCGATAAGGTCCATATCTTTTAAAACTTTTCAACATGGTATATTTATTTACTGATGACATTGTAAGTAGCTAAAGATAAAGTAAAGACAATATATCACAACAATGGTTAACCGCCAACAAGACGATCTCGACATATTCAAGGACATATGCATTTACCATAAAAACCCTCAAGACACGGATAAACGGCTCAAGCCAAATTTCTAGCAGCACTACGTCATTACAGTTCTAATTATGTTAATATGCTATATCACACCGAATAGATTTGAAATGAATTCTTCAAAACACCCATGCCACAAATAGTCTTGAATCAGTTTAATTTGTCAACAGTTCGTTGTAAAAAAAATCTTCTTGAAAACTTTCGTCAAAAAGGCGTGCAATGTATTTCAAACTTGTTAAGATATCAACAAATAGCCAATTCCTGTTTTGGAATCTCAGATTTACTAATGGTCTCATTTTCTCGGGAATCGAAGGCATTCATTTTTAAAGAGTTAATTGCCAGTGGGTCAGTTCTCAGACCCAATGACGACACTGACCTAAAGCTTTCATCAAAGGCTTCGTATCTGATGCTTGTCTTTGGCTGGGCCCACCGTATTTCACCTTGTATTGGGTTAAATACAGAATGTCCAAATACACTTAGAGACAACACGGCTTGATCGCATGCATAGAATAGAACTATATGAGGCTTTGTCATTGTTACAAATGACTTTTAGAATAGTAATGCTTTAATCATTATAGTATATACCGCTTCCAACAATTTGTATATGATTACTAATTACGCACCTTATTAAATCTCTCATCTGATTAAGACCCCTGACTAGGACCACCGAAATTTGAGTTTTATAAGGATAGAA
The DNA here is from genome assembly GCA_964019695.1 of Loripinus fragilis. Taxonomy (NCBI): domain Eukaryota; kingdom Metazoa; phylum Mollusca; class Bivalvia; order Lucinida; family Lucinidae; genus Loripinus; species Loripinus fragilis. The sequence goes on from OZ026516.1 coordinate 24,322,309, forward strand.
AATGATATGTTTAGGGATTATATATTGCCATATTTTCAAAGAATCTATAAGATTAAGAGAGCTCGTTGGAAGTGACTCAACAAGAATAAGGTCAAACAAAGCATCTCTGCTTAATAAATGTGGAGTCTAAGCTTTTCTCTAATTAATCAACAGTGTGTGTGTGTGTGTGTGTGTGTGTGTGTGTGTGTGTGTGTGTGTGTGTGTGTGTGTGTGTGTGTGTGTGTGTGTGTGTTACAGCAATATGAAGAAAGTACGAGTCAAACGTGAATATAACTCGTAAAAATGCAAGATAGCACATAACTTTCTGCTTTCGCCAAGTCAATGTGCTCATTAGACGCTTTTCAAGAGACAATGGAACCTATGGGAAAATGTAGAGACTTAATTAAGAGGTCACAGGTTATAATTTTGAAGATCTGAAGAGCTGTTGTTTTTTTGCTTGTTTATTTGTTTGTTTGTTGTTGTTGTTGTTTTATATAAAAAACAGTGCAGGCCCAGATGAAATGCCAAGTGTGGACCATTTAATCTGGGTATTCTCTATTGATGGGGGTTTCGAGCCATAAATAGGCTAAAGTGCAAGCATTAAATGTTTACATGATGTGACAACGACCCACTGACTTTTGTCACTTGATTAGAACCTTCTAATGAGTATCCAAAAAAGTAAATGCTTTAGATTTGTTTCAAATATAGTATGCGCTGCAATGTCTTCAGTGTTGTTATTCAAAACTTTTATTCCAACCTAGCTCTTGTACTGCACAATAGATCCTATACATTTTATATAAAAAATATTTCAGCAAAAATAATGCGAACTTCGAAATTATTTTGTATGAATTAATTCCTTAATAAGATTGTTCGATATTTTAAATTAATTATTGATAAATTGATAAAATTAGTAAAAAAATTGTATTTGATAAATATCATTTAGTCTAACAGCTTCTCGCGAACAAACTCGACTGAGTATTGTATAACACCAAGATGTATCTCGTTTTTAATTCCTTTCCAAACCCAGGTTAAAACGTATTTAAATACAGAAAAGTATTATGAACGTCGAAATTATTTAGTTACAATTTATTTATTTATTTCAATTAGCCTAAATAATTAAATACTGATTTACAAAAGCAATACAAAAACAAACAAAAGCATGCATTTAATAAACCTAAAAAATAATAAGAAAAAATAACACTTACAGTTCTTTTGTCATAAAAATTATTTGTAGTGTTGAAACTTTTGTCAAGAACTATATTTTCATTTTTGTTAAAATAAAAACGTTGGCTCAATATTACAGCCATGAAAAAGTCTGTTAGCCTTATATACCATTTGAAATACTCAACATACACCTCTTGTCACACCCACTCTCACTTTTCTTGTTTAAATGGGACAAAACCAAATGTAAGATATAATCAGTATTAGTATTAGTCCAGGTATTAGCGGGGTTTAAGTCGATATGACTCAACCGGTCCGTAATAACGATACTCTTATAAGCCAGGTCATGACCAAAAATCTTTTTAAATATGTGTGAGCAGCGAAAGCTTAGACCAGTCAGCTAAATCATAAAATGTTTCAACATAATGATTATGACTTAGACTACATCAGCTATCTATATTATTCAAGGTTTTCAACAAGGCGATTAGCGAAGTCCAAGATCAGACTGCGTGCACGCACGCAGTCTGATTTTGAACTTAGCTATTCGCCTATACATTAAGGCACGTTTTGCTTTGATAATATTCACATATATTTATATTATGAAAATGTTTTTATAAGCGAAAGAAAGTGATCTATTTCAATAGTCAAGGATATGATAGCGGTTTAGGAATGCCATAGAGTACGTTTTACACTCTCCATTGTACTTCATACTAGATTTCGTGTCTTAATGATTCACGATATATCACTCGGTTCCACTTTGTCCTGCATTTGAAAAGAATAATTTGAAATGAAAATATGTAATAGTTGGGTATTATCAATAACACGTGTCAAGTGACTGTGGAAATGAAATTTACAGGTGGGTTCGAATTCATTCCCTAGTTTTGATCCTGTGATAATTACTTAATCACCACAATTCACCGCGATTCCCACGTTTTGGGACAGAGGTAATGAGTAAATTATTACAATCCACCGCAATTGAATATGGAATTATTATTATTATTATTATTATTACGCTGATTTACCGATGTATCAGGAAGGACGCTCTCATATAATCATCCTCTGCATGGAGGATTACATGTATAGGTCTGGATGTTACTCCTCTCAATATGTTCATGGTATTACAAAACAAATCAAATCAAACAAACACTTTAATGAACATAAACAAACACATACAAACAAGAGGAAGTGAGTGTGACCAGGAAATGCCACAATCACCCCCTGCAGACCAACCAAAGGTATCGTGAGGAAGAGACAGAGAAAACTAACAGCCACATGACCTAAAGAAGACAATTAAAGTAAAGCAACCAGCTCTCTCTTCCCCAGCGAGATGATTGCAAAACTGGAAAGAAACTACATACTGCACAACAAAACAAGGACCAACCCCACAAAGAATGAGAGCGACAATAAACAATGTAAAATGACATAATAACGGAAACCATGCCTTAGAACGAACAGCAGCCGAGGGGGCTTGAATTGATTTTACTTGACACCCCTTTCCCTGATGTAATACTTCTGATGGCTTAGGCGATTTCTTCAACCTGGCGAGGAAGGCATAAGGCCCTGTGGTGAGATGTATTACACCCCCTTTATCTCCCCCCCCCCCACACACACACACGCACGCACGCATGCGCGCCTTAGTACGCTCTCAGTTACATGTATGTAGTGCCTACACCATATTCTTCACATTGTTCACATATGTCACTTTATGATTTTAGTTAATCAAGTTCTTCATATCGTTATGGATTTCATTCATTGAAATTACAGGTAGAAGAAAACATGACTGGCAATCGTCGATCAGGAATTACTACAGGTCCAACCAGTTGTGTGCTACAAACACATAAACGGGCACTTTGGCAAACAATGAAAGTAAACTTTCTACGACATACATGTACCATTAGAATCTGCAGGGACTTAAATGCATCATAATTTGGAAGTAATCTGTGATTCCTCTGTAGAAGAAATCATCAGCAGTATATAAAGGGATAAACATATCCATTCAACTTTGTATAGGACATGTAATTTAAAGCAACAAATAGCCCACCCAGCAAACTATCGGCCCACCAGTGAAACGCCATTGAAATTCCGTTTGGCTGACGGGCCGATAGTGACCAATTTTCATATATTTACTGGGGAATTGACAGAAACATTTCAAATCATACTGATCATTTTTGCTCCTAGAAATCTACTTATGGTGCCAATGGGAAGAGATTTAAGAGCTCAGCTGACAAATGCGACTGTGCATGACAAAACTAACGATTTGGGTAGTGCAAAGACATACATCAGTTCGGACATCCACCCTATCTGATCAAAGTCCTCGCTGTCCATACCAACTGCGCCACCAAGACAATCCCAAAGTAGCACTAGTATTGATTACGAACAGAGCAGTATAGCAATATTATAGATATCATGCGAAACTCTGTATCCATAGTATGGTTTATAGCTATGGTTTCCTCTTTAATGACACGACGATTGGTCCGGTCGCAGGCTCAATGACGATCATGTATGATCAAAAGCTTGTATACATGATGTTTGTCCTTGGCTGGGTAAACCGTCGCTTCGATGATTATTTCCCTTGATAATACAATGTACACGTTTGAAAAAATACATGTGGTCTGCATGTGTGTCTTTAACAGGGCGAATATCTGGCCTGTATATATATATATATATATATATATATATATATATATATATATATATATATATATATATATATATATATATATATATATATATATATATATATAATTGAGCCGTGACATGAGATTTTCAACAGTGTGGTATGTGCGACCAGCAAAGGCTCAGACTAGCCTGCGCGTACGCGCAGTATGATCAGAACATTTGCCAGTCGCTTGAATATTCCATGACTCTTAGGCTAATAGCTGAACATAATTTTGAGCTTCTATGCTTAACAGGAAGCTGCACAGGCCCGTCTGAGTCTGCGCTTGTCAAAATGCCACATTGTTGAAAATCACGTGATGCGGCCCAAGTATGTTTAAGGCCCCTCTCCCACCCCCATTGATGGCTGCGGCCATTGTTCGTTCTTCGGCAGTAGTTCACGGTTGTTTTTTATTAAAGAGACTAGGTCTGCAACTATGAACATTTTTCGAATTTTTTATTTTCTTTCTAAATCATTTGTAAAAGTAGAATTAAGTTATGTTTTCATAATAAATCTGTTCACTATAGCTGAAAATTGCACGGAAAAATGAATTATCTTATAAAACAGGTGTGTTTTTCTCTTGTTGGTAATTATTTGCGTTCCTCCAATAATTATAGACAGCTAATTTTAACATAAATACCGTTGTTTTAATACTGATAAGTTGTTAAGATTTACGAAATTGGTAAAATGTATACCTGAAATTTAGTTTTTTTTACTGTGTTCTTGAAAAATAGAAACATTAGTTCTAAAATTAAAAGATCAAAAGTTACAGACTATGCAGCTTTAAAGTAAATTGAATGTTTGTTGTTGCCCACATTGTGTGTTGGGGTTGTTGTTTTTTACCTGGTTTCGTGATACTCGTTGTTCACTGTGTCCTCTTTAGTTCTCTAATCATCTCGCTGAGGTATAGATAGCTAGTTGTTTTACTTTAATTATACATGAGTGCGCATTTTTGAAAAAAAAAAGAGTCGGATATACTGAAACCACGTTCGTCCGTTCATGCGGATGGCGATTTTGCTGGTGTCTTACATCTTACATTTCGATGGGCTTGTGCGTATTTGGCACACTGATTGAAGATGGTATATAGATGACAACGGATGGCCGATATGCCCTTGATTCAATGTTCATCGACACGTATTATTAAACATCTGTCTCATGGCTCGTAGCGCGAACTCCTCTTACATTTTTATGGAGGCTGTTCATCTTAGGCACAATGATTGCCTATGGTGTGTATATCGCAACGAAGCTTTCGGGTCACCAATTAGACCTTGGACATAGGAGCGCAGTACGTGGCTCAGTGATAAAGTGTTAGACCTGAGAACGAGAGATCGCTGGTTCGAGACTCACTTACTTTGTGTGTGCAAGCAATAGAGGTTCTGGTGATTAGGACCAACATTTCAATGGCATACTAGTTCATCTCATCCTTCGCGAAGAAAAATCTGATAGCTGTAATCCCTACTTTGAAAGCTTTATTTACTGTTGCAATAAATTGTGTATACAATTCTGTGATTATTTATTTAATATAACATACTGACCTTTATAATCAGATATCATTTTACTTCCCAACATCATGAAATAACACATTAGTCGCGTCTGGGTTTGAACAAACTGCCTTTTCTTAAATTGACCCAAATTTTATCAATAAAATGTCACTGATAAAAGTCTTACTTTTCTAAACAAATACGTCAATATACTGTGCCTTTAATGAGCCATAATAAAACTACCGTTTTAATACAACAGCGATGACCCGAAACAGCCCGACTTTAATCGTATGGGATCCATCAAACGCACATTATACAGTCTATAATTTCGTAACAGAGTGTTATAACTCCTTAATTGTTTGGAGAACGTTTCAAAACATTCGCATGCGCTGGTGCGTGTGTTTGCCAAGTCTCGATCCGATAAAAGTTGACCAAAAAATCTTAAACAGCCAAGTCATTATTATTAAGACTCCTTCAAATCCCACTTTTATATAGTCAGACACATGTTTCAATGGATTCCTCAATTGTCCTCATTTCTCCACAAAACATAACTGGCACATTATCATTTAGACAATAAATGACCAAAACACTTCGAAAACAGGGACTAAGCAATGTCTCAGTTACTTAATATACATGTACAAGGTTATCGGCGTAATGGTTGCTCCGTTCAACTGCCCCCGACAGCCATTATATATTTGATATTATGACTAAAATAACAGAATGCCATGTACATGTAGGCCTAGCGATGTCAGAGAGCAGCCTTGGCATCAGCCCCATCTGAGTAGAGTATTCATTGCTCGATTGAAAAAACAGTAGTCCTCATACATGGCAAAACATTCTGATCTGGCTGGGATGGTGCGTTACGACATGAAATTTTGTTGGTTTGTCATATTATTTTTGTTGTATGTCTTTTAGTTTCTGCTGTTTATTTCAAATAATCTGACGACATTCTAACTAACAAACATGTACGTAACTTAAAAAAGTAGACACAAGCCGTCAAATAATACACGGTGTTTACTTTATTCAGTATGTGCGTCCGTCTGTCCGTAAGACCGCCTGTTATCAGTATTAGCACATAACTCTATAACTCAGAAGAAACTTGTATTTTTATGAATAAGTTGCCGTTTGATCAGGAAACCAGTCGTTTTAGGTAAGGTGGTTTAGAAAAATGAAATGCATAGTGATGAACTAGTTTCTGATACGTGGCATATTTTGTATATTCTTACAATGAACTGATTTCTGCGTGTTTTCTGTAGGGCAATCAGCCACATTTTAATAGATTATGTTGTGTTTGACAGATGCTCTTCTATGCGCTTCTTAACCATGAATAAGGTGTGTAGTACTTCTACTGGGGAAAATGTACAACATATGAAACCTGTGCATATATGCACAAGTTGTATATTTTGCACATTGCCCTCGACTGTAACAGTAAAATAAACTATCAAATGCAGCCAAGATAGGAACTTTTAAAGGGGTGTTTTCAGCACCATCTTGAAAGTATCTGGATTTCAACTGCACAATACAATTGGAACTGCCTCGGCCATTTCCGCAAATTACGTGGAATCCGACCACGGATGTACATCGAGGATCTACACTGATAACGACGGTAATAACATGACGCTGAAGTTATACAACGTGACGCTGACGTCACAGAAACCATATTAACCCAATAACAAGTGTAATTGCAGCAAACCAAATGAAAATAAATGAAGTTTATGGGGTTTTTCTTTTATAAAATATCGCTATAGCGCTATTTTATTGAAAAATACATAAACTTCATTTATTCTGCTGATTAATTTTTCGGGTAATCAGACTAATGGATTTTACTAGGGCTGAACTCACAGGCTAAAAAAAAGAATTTTTCCTTACACCTTTTCGGGCTAACAAAATGGAGCTTTTTTGCACATAGTACTACACGTAATGCGCCTTACGTATATACATGGAGTCTTGATTCGATTCTCGAATTGTGCCAGAATTTCCCGAATGCTTCACAATAGCGTAGAAGGGCAAATCAATCATATATCTGATACCAGCATTTAGGCAATTTTGAACAGTACATAAATCACTGTTATGGCGGAAAAAGCGGATAGAGATATAACTCTTTTCAATATTATTTTTCAGACAGGTCTTTTGGTTTACCGTATAGTGCTGCAGCAATGTGGCAAAAATAGCCTAATTTTAGAGGTACCCATACCAGCAGGGTAACACATACTCCTACATACCAAATTAAAGCTTGGCGTCTGCTCGTTCAAAACTGCATGATGTCACTTCCAAAATTGTGTGCGAAAATTTTTACGGCCCTTCAAAAGTATGCACCCTCAATTGCCAGTATTCACTCACTGTGGACTTCACAAGCAGATATTTTCCTCAAATATGAACATTAAAATATAATTCTTGTAAATTGTGGAGTGGAACATGCGTGATTTTAATAATACAAATCTAATGACAATACGCAGTCATTTTTTTCAAGATTTTATGAGGTCATTTAGTACAAAAGTCACGAAAACCTATGACATTAGCATAGCATTATTCTAAATGCAACTGCATCTAATTCTGTCCAGTTTTGTTGGAGATTTTTACTTTCAAAAATTGTAAATATTTAATCTATACTATTCTATTATATTTAACACACTTGCTTGTAGCAGGGTGTGACTTTTTTGAAACAGGGTGTTTTGTAGGTATGATGGTCCAAATGGCTCACTTTTTCATTTCAGTGATAATTCACAATTCTGAATTCCGAATTCTGAATTCTGAATTCTGAATTCTGAAATTTGAATAAACTTGATAGACGCTTTTATTTACTATATCATGCACTTGTGTAAAACGCCAGACAGAGTGAGTACACCCTACCCTCCAGAGGATTGTACTTCAGGGTTTATTCAGTAGAATAGGGGGTAATTTGTGAAGTAGAATTTCCTTTGTGGAGTTCGGGGTACTCCCTTTGGCACATAGAATAACGCATAATCCATAGAGTACCTTCTGCGCAAGCGCTTAAATAACCCTACTGAAGTAGGCACCTTTCTTCTAGCGGGTACTCTATACCCTACAGAGCACCATATGGGGAATAGGTGTTACCTGTAGAGTGGGGGTTCTCTGTGGATACGCCATGGGGGTCGAGGTACTCTGTAGAGGAGATGTTCTTCCTAGAGTAGGAGGCACGCATGGGTGTTTATTGGTTACTAGTACACCCTAGTCTAGAATGGTAATCTCTGCAGTAAGTGTTATTATGTATATAAGAGTTACACTGTAAGATAGGGCCTATATACCAATGGAGGTAACTTTTGAATGTCAATAATAATTCACAATTCTGAATTCTGAATTCCAAATTCTGAATTCCGAATTCTGAATTCCGAATTCTGAATTCCGAATTCTGAATTTTGAATAAACTTGATAGACGTTTTCATTTACTATATCATACACTTGTGTAAAGCGCCAGACAGAGTTCAAAATGGCTGTGCAGACAGCATTTTAAACACTGATATTTACGAAAGCCCAGTAGTGCCACTTCTTATTTCAAACTTCTAACATCTATGCTAAAACATGATAAGTGGCCCTACCAGGCTTATTACAAGAAGCCTTGTAGGGCCATTTCTTACTTCTAACTTCTTAATTCTAACTTCTAACTTTGATGTTTGTATGTTGGCACGTAAGTGTCTATGCATGCGTGAGTATATGCGAGCTGACGCCCATGTCTGTCTGTCTGTCTGTATGTAAGTTTATATATACATGTATGTGTGTATGTCCAAATGAGGATTTATGATAAACGTGACGACTTAGATTTTGAAATTGTCAGTTTCCCATTTTTAGATGGTAATGTTTCTCGTTCTACATCCTATGGAGTCTATATCTCTCAACTCATTCGTTTTGCTAGAGCATCTAACTATGTTGCTGACTTCAACACTCGCAATAAATTGTTAACTCAGAAACTTCTTAAACAAGGCTATCAGTATCATAAACTTCGCAAAACTTTTTCAAAATTTTATAGACGATACTATGATTTGATTTCTAAATTCCAAGTTGGACTTAAATCTCTCTTGCGGCAAGGACTTTCGGAACCTGATTTCTATGGTGACTTGGTGTATAAGTTGAAGAAGATTGTTGGTTCTAATATTTTTTCAGCGCAGTTCATTAAAATAATTTCCCATTATTAAAAGATTGGCTATAACATTAATGTATTGCAACATACTGCATGCTTGGTAGTCAACCCAATCACGGTTGGCAACTTTGCTTTCCTCTTTAATTGCACGCCGGTGGGTCGGACTTCAGACTCTATGATGGTTCCGACTTAAAGACTTATCTATTGATGAGATGGTAGGGGCCTGATGCATTTGCTGTTTGTCGGGCCCATCGGGGTTTGCCTGTTGGATTTCTTTTGCTCCGGTATTCAGTTTTATTTACTGTTGAGTCCTTATCTTTGCTTTATCTCCTTGTTATATCTTGATTTATATGTTTTAGGAGATGATGCATTGATAAGTTAGGGGTCTTTCATGCAAACCAAATATCTATGTGTCTTGATCCACATCTGAATTAAGGGTGAGGTTGGCGCCGTTAAACCGGTTTAAGCCCTCCAGTAAAATATTTTACTGACTGTTCCAAGGCGGTACTTCTTTTGTGGATCTTTTATGTTTTTGTTCTGTCTTGTGTTTGCTATGTCTTTGTGCGCGTCTGTTTATATATGCTTTGTGGTCACCTGCTGGGAAAGGACTGACCTCTTGGCTCTCGTTTGTGGTGTCTGCTGTGAGTTTTTCACTTTCCCATTGGTATCCTGGGTCAGGTGTGGTACTTGATTGTATCGATTCCTGATCTTTGCACCCTTACTTACTTTAATTGGAACACTCTGCGCATGTTGTGAAACATGTCTGACTATATTGGCACCTGAATTTTGGAAATCTGTGAGTGTTCAGTGTCGCAGACTGATGGAATGGTTTTGCGCGGGTCCTAGGGGGTAAAAACAGGGCTAAACTCGATTGGCACCAAATCCTGGAAGCATGCGAGTCTCCAGAAAATGTCGCAGACCGATGCATTGGCTTGGAGAGTAACGCAGGTGTTCAAAGCAGAGTTTAGCTCAATTGGCACTGGAATCCTGAAAGTCTGCGAGTGTCCAGATAATGTCACAGAACAGTGAAACGGATTGGGGAGGGTCTGTGTGTGTGTGTGTGTGTGTGTGTGTGTGTGTGTGTGTGTGTGTGTGTGTGTGTGTGTGTGTGTGTGTATGACAGTCTGTGATTTTCCTTATTTCTAACTTCTAACTTCTTACTCCTAACTTCTTTCTTCTAACTTCTACCTTCTACCTTCATACTTCTAACTTCGATGTTTGTATGTTGGCACGTATGTGTCCATGCATGCGTGCGTACATGCGTACAGACACACATGTCTGTCTGTCTGTCAGCTTACCATGTTGTTCTAGGACCTTGCAAGAAATGTAAGTGAAGGCAAACCATGAGATGTTATGAGAAAGACTTCATGTTGTCTCTGTCAGGCAATAATCAAACTGATATTATTGAAGCTTTTATCTCCACCTCATGATATTTAGATGACTTACTTAATATTGATAATCCTTATTTTTATCAAATGATTCCCACAGAACTTCAGTTAAATAAGGCGAATTATTCTGATACATACATACATACATACATACATACATACATACATACATACATACATACCGGGCCGCGTAGCGCAGTCGGTAACCTGTCTGGCTACAGATGCGTGTCTGACTGCAGATCCAGGGGTCGCGAGTTTGATCCCGGCCCGGTCCCATACTTTCGTGGAGATTGATCATGAAATAATTTCTATGGTCATTCTCCTCCCTTCCGCTGATTTATTCAAGAAGGGTTGTTGTCAGTTACAAGCGAAAGTATGTGCACAAATTACTGGTTAACCGCTTGTTCAAGCCTGCCCAGGAAAAAGTGTGGTTAGGTGAACTGACCGTCCCGCAATGACCATAGCTGTTGACTTGGGATGTAAAGCAACAAAACCAACCAACCAACATACAAACATACATACATACATACATACATACATACATACATACATACATACATACATACATACATACATACATACGTACGTACGTACGTACGTACGTACGTACGTACGTACGTAAGTACGTGCATGCGTGCGTGCGTACATACATACATACATACATACATACATACATACATACATACATGTATACATACAAACATACAAACAATCATATATACATACTGTCTGTCAGCAGAGAGACATGGGTGTCTGCACGCATGTACGCACGCATGCATGGACACATACGTGCCAACATACAAACATCGAAGTAAGAAGTAAGAAGTTAGAAGTAAGAAGTTAAAGTAAGAAGTTAAAAGTAAGAAGTTAGAAGTTAGAAATAAGGAAATTAACAGACTGCTATATATACATACGTGTACACACTCACACACACACGCAAACAAAGACAACGGCCCTCCTCAATTCACTTCACTGTTCCGTGACAATACCGTGACGATTTCGGTGCCAATCGAGCTAAACTCTGTTTGGAACTCTTGCGACACTCTCCAAGCCAATACATCGGTCTGCGACACTTTCTGGAGACTCGTAGACTTCCAGGATTTAGATGCCAATCGAGTTAGGCCCTGTTTTACCTCCTAGGACCCGCCCAAAACCAATCGATCGGTCTGCGAAACTTTCTGGACACTCACAGACTGCCAGAATTCCAGTGCCAATATAGTCTGAAATGTTTCACAACAGGTGCAGAGTGTTCCAATTAAACCCTCATTTGGACGTACATACATACATACATACATACATACATACATACATACATACATACATACATACATACATACATACATACATACGTACGTACGTACGTAAGTACGTGCATGCGTGCGTGCGTGCATACGTACATACATACATACATACATACATACATACATACATACATACATACATACATACATGCGCAGAGTGTTCCAATTAAACCCTCATTTGGACATACACACATATATGTATAAACATACCTACAGACAGACAGACATCGCATATACTCACGCATGCATGGACACTTACGTGCCCAAATACAAACATCGAAGTTAGAATTAAGAAGTTAGAAATACGAGGGATGATCCAAAAGTTCTGATCCTTACCTTGTAGCTTTGTCCAGAGGCATTTTTGAGAGGCATACCATGCACCATTCAAACGAAAAAGCGTTGACCTTTATAATGATGTTAGTATTTTCTCGCTGTACTGTTTCGTTTAATAATTACAGCACAATATATATGGTCCACTCCATACCACTGGCCTGTTTTCATGTTATAGAATTATAATAGAATTTGAATCTGAATTTTTCAAGCCCGCATCCTTAAACTACAAAGTAAAACTGCACTGTTTTTTAGTTTTTGTTACTTATAATGTCAACTCAAATGTAAGAATGGCGACATGTTGTGTCGATTTAATATTTAAAGCACATTTGGCAATTCTTATGACGTCATTGAAATTGACAACTACGTCATTTTGAGTACGTTGCAGAATTTACATTTCGGAGAATATTCTATTTTTGTCTATCGATTTGGACTAAGAACATGCCAAACCTAATATCGGCAAAATATTTAACACTAGTATTATTTTGATAACGAAATATCTTAATTTTAACTGGAATATTGTAAAACCTTTAATTTTTAATTAAAAACATGATTGATTTTAAATAAGAATTTTCAAAATTGTTATTGGTTTCAGACCGATGCATTTAATCCCATATTGCATCATTTTACGATATAGTGCACATTTCGACAACAGATTGGGTTTTGTTTTTAGATATACAAATGCAAATCTGTGTACCTCAAAATATTGACCTTATTTGTGGACTCGTTTGAATTTTCTAATGTGGGCTATTATCAGTCTCCGACGATAAGGATTATTCATAATTGCTTCAGACATAAGTCAGCTCATCTAAGATTGCCTAAAATCTTTTTTATTTTTAAAGCAGCTGTTTTTACTTAAGTATGGGCCTATCAAAGCTTCAAGTGGTCCTAAATTTGATAATAGCTGACAGTTGCATAGCCATACGTTATAGGGCCTAGCTATCCGAGATCATATAGAAAGTTCATCATATATACAGGGCATATTGACTTCTGTATGAACATTGTGCAGCCATAAGTATGAATTGCTGAGACTGCTCCTGTCTAAATTGTGAGGCTCTTTTATGCACAGTCAGTCTGATAGGTCAGTGCATTGAAGGTATGGCTGTTTTGGGGTAGTTTTCTGGCCGCTCCTTCAAGTTACATAAAACTTGTCAGAGCGGTGTATAGACAAAGAATATATTATTATTTGGTACAATTTTTCAGGCATGTTGCATCGCTAGATACAGAGATAACACGCCAGGATCAGAACTTTAGGATCATCCCTCGTAGGAACTAAGAAATGGCCCTACAGGGCTTCTTGCAATTATTTTTAACATAGATGTTAGAAGTTAGAAAAAAGAAATGGCACTACCGGGCTTTCGTAAATATCAGTATTTCAAATGCTCTCTAATAATACTAAAAATCACACAAATACTAGTTATCAACTAAAAATATCAAATCTGCACACCCATTTTGAACTCAGTCTGCCTGGCGCTTTACACAAGTGTATGATATAGTAAATGAAAGCGTCTATCAAGTTTATTCAAAATTCAGAATTCGGAATTCAGAATTCGCGATTCGGAATTCGGAATTCGAAATTCAGAATTAAGAATTCAGAATTGTGAATTATTATTGACATTCAAAAGTTACCTCCAATGGTATATAGGCCATATCTTACAGTGTAACTCTTTTGTACATAATAACCCTTACTGCACAGATAACACTCTAGACTAGGGTGTACTAGTAACCAATTAACACCCATGCGTGCCCCCTCTCTAGGAAGAACCTCTACTCTACAGAGTACCTCAACCCCCATGGCATATCTACAGAGAACCCCCATTCTACAGGTGTCACCTATTCCCCATATGGTACTCTGTAAGGTAGGGAGTACCCGCTAGAAGAAAGGTGCCGACTTCAGTAGGGCTATTTAAGCGCTTGTGCAGGAGGTACTCTATGGATTATGCGTTATTCTATGTGCAAAAGGGAGTACCCCGAACTCCACACAGGAACTTCTACTTCACAAAGTACCCCCTATTCTACTTAATAAACCCTTAAGTACAATCCTCTGGAGGGTAGGGTGTACTCACTCTGTCTGGCGTTTTACACAAGTGTATGATATAGTAAATAAAAGCGTCTATCAAGTTTATTCGAAATTCAGAATTCAGAATTGTGAATTATCACTGAAATGAAAAAGTGAGCCATTTGGGCCATCGTATGTAGGAGTTCAAATTTATCCGTCAATAATTCCAACTAAATATTTTTATCGTTTTTACGGCGATTTGATTTGTTCGTTGGCAAATTTAATTGTTTTTACACTTCGTTAAAAACCAATGCGTATGAATAGTTGTTGTTGTTGATATCTGCCTTGATTTCACAGCGCTACGATATTGTTAATAATAACGAAACTGTACACAAAACTTCGAACTGTAATTGTTGTGTCCAAGATAAAACATTCACCAGTTTAATTATAGTTTAGCATATTGAAAGCTCATTTGAAAACCCTTACACTATATGGTGGTGCATCCTCAAAGCAACGGGGGAACTCTAAGATGGGGATATGTGACGTCACTTAACAAACAAAGTAAGTAAGGGTACAAAGATCAGGAATCGAAACAATCAAGTACCACACCTGACTCAGGATACCAATGGGAAAGTGACAAACTCACAGTTATAGACCACAAACGAGAGCCAAGAGGTCAGCCCTTTGCCAGCAGATGATTACAAGGCACACATAAACAGACGCGCACAAAGGCACAGAAAAAAAGATCCACAAAAGAAGTACCGCCTTGGAACGGTCAATAAAATATTTTACTGGAGGGCTTAAACCGGTTTCACGGCGCCAACCTGACCCTCAATTCAGATGTGGATCAAGACACAGTCACGTCATTGAAGAAAATCGTCACCAAAAACATGTCAATATAGAAAGGCTACATCAACAACGAAATGTTTCAATGCAGTTTGATGGCATCAAAGAGACCTTTTTATGCTTAGGTTCTATTAATGTGGGGATCTTAGGCAGAGACATGTGAAGGTAGGTGCTTCTTTCCAAGAAACTGGGTGCAAGTAAAATTTAACAGCTTGATAAAGGTCCATCGCCAAGAATATTCAGTCTCTGAAATTTATGTGCACCCTGCATCATGCATGCATTTGAAAACTGACTTCTTACCAATCCCAAAGAAAGCGCTACTTTTATCACATCCAGTCTGAAGTATAAAATGATCTGTTTTGCATGTGTTAGTTTTTTCATTTGTGAGATGGATGAATACGATGTTAACAAGGATTATACGTCTCATACTAACTTCCTATGCCCATTCAACATTTAGAAAGATCTCATTCGTAGCTATTTTTTTATCTATGGTGAAGTAGTTACGATAAGAAAAAGAAAATCTGTGTTGGGGCATTTTGTAACAACTGAGGCATGAAGCATCTGTGTATTTGTTTCCTTATGTAGCTCTGAAATGTATCTATGTTCATCTATGGTCGCTTTGATGGCTCTCCTTTGGTCTACCGCTGATAACGATTGTTTCTGTTTGACTGGTTTTAGTTGTTTCTATTATTAAATTGGTGTGATAAGCTGCACGGGTGTCCTTAGTTTTGCCTCAGATAACAATTTCTTTCATTCTTTGGGTTCATTTATCCCATTACAGGGTTGCCATTTTTTTTGCATGCTAGAGTTTTCAAACTATTCTCCATATACACATCAAAGACAATGTGTATCTGAATAACGGAGTAATAAATGCAACTGTCCTTAAGTACGTAGCCACAGAACTGTTCAACTATGTTAACAGATATTACTTTAACCGTTTTAAGACATTACTGGTAGCAGCTGTATCAAAGCCATAGCATCAAATACAATGTAGTATGTTTTCTCAATACCTGTTACGTTTTCTTCAGATAATAGATGAAATCTGATATGATACATGCAGTCATCAAATCGAGCCATAGTTTTTGAAAATAATTAAAGAAAATTTGTGCATTTTCAAATGGCATTTCTCTGTCCACACGTACCTCTTTGAAAAGAATTCGCTAGTTACAAACGCAGCCACATTGCCTAATCATTTATAGCTTGACTTTTGCATTGAGTTTTAGTATCTTTGGTGTCTATCAAGTTTACTGCAATGGCCTTTAGTCATAGAAATCTTCTGAGGTTTGCCTAATTCAGTTTCACAACAGACTGATATTGGGGCTTTTGTATTGGAATGATGTGAAGGTTTACTCTGGCTTTGTTTCACTGCATATATGATATACATGTAGCTTGTAAACATCAGAATCAATAGTTTAGCTTTTGCAAACTGATGTACATCACACAGATACAGCCTAGTTGAGAAGTGGTATAGTTTAACAGAAGGCAATACCTTCTCCAGCGAGTCATTCCAAAAATCATAATCTTGAAAAATAGATATTTCCTTTTCCCTGGAATGTGATACTTGGGTATCCTACAAATAAAACTTCATCAAAACGACCAGATAGTATAAGTTTTAACATTACAATTATCCCCTCATTCATTTCTGAGTCTGGTTCATAGCAGGAAATCCCCTTAAAACTCATGCAAATGACAATGGACATCATTAGAGAAAGTTCTGCTGTTCTTGCTGCGTCACTTCTAAGAACTGTATAGAAAAAGTAATTGAGTGCAAGAAGGACAACCAGTAAATGCCGAAATCACACACTGCAGACCCACCCACAGCTCCTTGAGACATAGCCACATGGGGAAGCTCGTAAAACTTTGTCACACTCTTTTCCAGGCAATGCGTATCAATAGGTTAAACCCATGTGTTTTCTAAAGCTTTCAATAGTAAACCCATATCAAAATATTCAGATTCATAAATTCGACCAAGTACATGTGTACATGCTTTCATTCGCTTCAGAGTTGTATTACTGTGCTTTAATAAGTAGGGATACATTATAATTGGATTAAATGCTACATTAAATGCATTTTTACTGACTTTACATTGTATAAAATCCTAAGTTTTATGATTTAAAATATAATGTAGATCAAAGGCAATATTTGTAAAAGTAATTGGTTTTCGCGACTTTTGCACCAAATGACCTTTTTAATTATGGTTTTCTGTGTGTGTAAGTAGCATATCAAATACAAACAAAATTAATATTAACTGTTGGATCATATACAATCTTATAACAAGCATTTTATGCAGTATGTTTGTTTTGTTTTTTCATTATAAGAAATCACCATTCTTTTCTGAGCTAAGATGACCGTACCCTGTTTTACAGGGTCGAAATTTTTTTCGCACAAAATTCTGAAAGTGGCATCATGCAGTTCTGTACTCAGCACACTCTAAGCTTAATAATGATATATGATGCTATTTGCTACCCTTCTGTATGGGTACGTGTCATCTTTGGTGGCCTCTGCTGCAGCGCTATTACTCTTATAAACACATTTATTTGCTCTTCCAAGAGAAGCGATTAATTTAGCTTCTTTCACTTTAAAAACATTGATTTTTGTTAGTATTTTTAAAGCATTGTTATAATTGGTCAGAGAAAACACGGAACCATAAACGCGTAAAGCTTCGACAGCTTTAGTGTTTTTAAAGAAATTAACTTTGCTCAGCGTATTACATATGTAACCTATACGCATAGCATCCTTTTTGTGGGACAAAGACAAACAGTTCCTATCCGGATCAGACGCCGCAAAACGCGGCGTCTGATCAGGGTCTGCACTATTAGCTTACAGAATATTCTATTAGAAATTGAATAAAAATGAAAAATAACATCAAACATCCCTTTAAACGGAAATGGACTGGTCCAATTGACAAGTGTGGGAAATTTCATTAGGCTTATGAAATTGGCTAATAGCTTACACTGTAAATAAAATCAAGTTTGCTATTATTGTCATACAGATGTATTGTTACTATAAATGTTCTATGGCTCCTCCTCACGGTGCCGTGGGTTGGTCTGCAGTTTGTGATTGTGGTATTCCCTGATCATACTCACTTTTTTATTAATAAAATTTTGGACTAAATTGAGTACGACTTATTTCATTTCACTCGTACAGGGCAACTTATTGAATTCTAAAGCTATCATGTCAAACATAATCTCAATGTAATATTTTCCTCTGACAGCATGTCTAAAGACTTTATCTGACTATACTTCCTGACCAGTAATTAATATCAATATCTTGATAATAAATAACTTAAACTTTTAGATAAGATTGTGTTTGATGCATTGAAGATAACCAAATTATAATAGGGAAATAAATAAGGAAAGTCGTGCTAAACTATCTTTAAATCAGAGGACTATAAGGTCTTAACCCCTAAAGCGCCAAGAAAAAAAACATCTAAAAATATCGTCTGCTGAAGTCGTCTGCCGCAAATAATTGCCTGACATTACTGACGAATTAAGTATAGAAGCAAACAGCGTGGACCCAGAACAGACTGCTACTATAGGAGCAGTCTGATCTGGGTCCACACTGTCTGCCATAGAGGCTTCTTAAACATTTCAGCAGATGAGAAAAGCAGACGACTTTTGTTGCGATTGGCGCATTAAGGGTTAAGACACTGAGTCACAAGAATATAGAACTCCTTATATCATATACCTTCAATATATATTCATAAAAAGGTGAGGAATACAGGCATTTTGTGAGCCAAGCGGTTTAACACTATACGAGGGTCATTTTTTATGTTCGTAGAATCAGGCTGTATCTCTTTGAATATAGAATTTACGGTACCATAAGTATATATATTTTGAATGGTCTAGCTTCTATCTTTTAACTGATATAAATTTGACATCATCAGCGCTTAGTTCGGTCAAGATATATAACTTTGAATAGGGCATAGTAAAGGACACTGGTCGAAATCCATGCCATTTTAACCACTCAGTAAAGCAGGAAATTTGACACTGTTAAGTTCCATTTGCTATGGTGATATAAGAATTTGTCAAGTCGATTTTTCTTTTGCACCATGAAAATTAATAATTCAAACGCTAATCGTAGACAAGTGCAGCAAAACTATAAGCATGTTGTTTGCTCTTCTATAACAATTTTAAAACACCCATCAATATACCAAAATAACCACAGTTAAGTGCTAGTTATTTTATTTGTTAAAATTACGATTATGAACAAATTTTAAAAATTCTTCTGGTTTTGCATAGCACATGATATACTCAATCATTCGTCAGCAGTTATATTGATGTATCGATTTAAGCGTGTAACTGGCAACTTCCGGTACTGGCATACCCCCTTGTTATAAAAAGTGGGTGGGGTAAATCAAGCCCGCGTAGAAAACACAATAACAATCGGATCTGCATAATTTTCTTATTGCTGTGATTTCAACACCTGTTTAGAGGCACAAAAACAGTTTTAATGTATTTTCTAAATATAGTAACAGTCCATGACGTCATTTACAAACAAAATAAGGCATTTTAGCACCCCCTAGGCTATTTATTTTGCAGCTCATTTCTAATAAAACAAAAGTATTAACTTTGGTTTGGGATGAAAGTGACCATAACACTTCCGTCTACCATATAAACACGAAAAATTATAACACTCCTTTACAGCTAACATATTAAGCCACATACAAAAGCCCGTACCCAACTTCCACTTGTGTCAACTTTTACAATAAAAGTTTATATGCCTACTGTTCAATTTGCTGAGGTTCCAAACAAATCTTCTATATCCAATAATTGCTGCGTATATACTATAATGTTTATATAATATTGTAGCACATGGTGTCCTTGATCTGCAGCCAAATTTTCAGAAGCTGTGTATGGCTATGGACCCATTTTCATGCAATTGTTACAAACGTTCTGTCAGAGACTAAGTCCATAAATGTCATATTTCTACCATATTTCCAGTGTGCGATATATAGGTATGTCTTTGCCTCTTATAAGACATTAAAGTAGAGCATTTTGAAATAATTTTAGGTTGCATGTATAGATAAAAGCTCAATCTTTCCAAATATATGCATGATGTATGCATTTACTTTTGCCCTTTTCATTAAATCTACCTCTCTACGAACATAAAAAATGACCCTCGTATATCACCAACATGCAAAATTTCAATATTCTCGGCAGGTCAGGTTGAACCAAACATGGTCGCAGATTCCGAAGATTGATTTTCTCTCGTCGAGGCCCATGTAAAGTGGGTTATACCTAGTTTGTATGACTAACACAGTGCTATGGTAACGAATTAAAAAGAGCTTTAAATGGTCGTGGCAGGGATTACAACAGTATGCATTTGAAGATAAATTTCACCAACTACAAATCACTAACTTGATCAGCCAAGTAGACACTATATTGTCTGGGTATACGTACATTAGTATATGGCTTTACAATGTCAAGATCAACCTTGTATCATTAATTATTAAATGAACTACTTTTGTTAAACAAATCCCTAATGTTACATACTATGACCAAATAATAGGCCCATTGGGTTCCATTATAAGGTTGTCCTATCCAAAGTAAGAAAGACATTAAGGATAAGGAATCGATACAATCACGTACCACACATGTCCCAAGATACCAAATGGGAAAGTAACAAAACCACAATAAACATCACAAACAAGAGCCAAGAGGTCAGCCCTTTCCCTTCAGGTAACCACAAGGCAGCAATGAACAGACGCGAATGCATAACAAATACAAGACATAAATAACACAATTGATCCACAAAAGAAGTACCGCCTTTGAACGGCCAGTAAAGATATTTTACTGGAGGGCTTAAACCGGTTTCATAGCGCGCCAACCTCACCCTTATTTCAGATGTCGATCAAGACACATAGACGTTTGGTTTGCATGAAAAGCCCTTACTTATCCAGGCATCATTTTTAGAACATATGAACAAGGCATGCTACAGATGAAATTCGACTTCAATTGGTTTCTGAGAAAAATATGTTTGTAATACAGTAAGAGCTAAGAGGCTCTAAGGTCAAAGGTCAAGGATGCCGTTTGATTGTTACCTATAGTCATTGTCTCATTATGTTAAATATATGCAGTAAGTATAATGACTTTGGCATCAACATTTTTCTATAAAATCTTATCATGTCACGGGTTTTCTATTATTAACACACTCAGAATCCATAATTGTTGAGCCAACATCCACAATTCTAAATACCAAGCCCAAGGTCATTGACCTAAAAGTAGGCCAAGGCCAACCTGGCCTCATCCTTTTAATATATTTGGTAAGATCCAAATACAAAAGTACCAAGGCCAAAGGTCATTGGCCTTCTGGTTTTTAAGAAGAATATTTAAAAGGGGTTTTCGCCTTTTATGGGAACGGCGGCCATCTCTGTATTGCAACCAAAACCATTTGAATCAAATTTCGTTCTCCTACCCTAAAAGTCTGTATATGGAATTTGAGTTCAACTGGAATAGTGGTTTCAGAGAAAAATATGCTTTAATATATTGACTGGCAACCTTGGCTGAAAGGTCAAAGATCAACCTTGACCTTTGAGGCTTATTTACAGTCATTGCCATATGCAGCTTAACAAATCTAGTAGGTATTATGTTTGGCTCCAACGGTTTTCAGAAAATTAACTTTTCAAAAGTTTTCTCATTTAGACAATCCGGAATGATTCATGAATATCAAAGCCCAAGGTCATTGGCTTTTCGGATTTAAAGAGACTAGATCTGTAACTATGATCATTTTTCGAAAAAAATTATTTTCTTTTTAAATCATTTGTAAAAATAGAATTAAGGAATGTTTTCACAATAGATATGTTCAGTACAGCTGAAAGCTGCACGTAACAGTGAATTATCTAATAAAAAAAAGGTGATTTTTCTCTTGTTAGGAATTATTTACGTCCCTCCAATAATTCTAGACTGTCGTTTTTTAACATAAATGCTGTTGTCTTGATAGATATTATTTGTTAAAATTTATGAAAATGGTAAAATGTTTACCTGAATTTGAGTATTTTTACTGTATTCTGGAAAAATAGAAACTTTATTTCAAAAATTAGAATATCAAAAGTTAAGACTATGTAGCTTTAAAGGCAATTCATATGGGATTTAAGTATAGCCAAGGGAATTAACGTCCGTAACAAAACATCGACGGGCTTACAAGAGTGATGTAGCTCGGTGATGCTCATAGTTAACCATGACTGTAGCCCCACATGAGAGCTGTGCATTTAATTTTAGCAAATGATTTTACGCATATGCGACTCGTCCCAAATGCTTATGCGTTGGCCTTAATAAGCTAAACATGTTTAATGTATGCGAAAATCTTTGTCTGCAAATTTAATTATGTTACATCACAATATAAATTTACATCTTACTGTAAATATAGCATAAAATAATACAATCACAGATAAGACCACCATAAGACACCAAGAGGAAAAGAAACGCAAACACAGAGAAACCAAAAGGTAAGTGAGTATGATCAGGTAATACCACAATCACAAACTGCAGGTAAAGGACATAATACAGTAACAAGACATCCAAGAGACAATCATAGCAAAGCAACAAGCTCTCTCTTCCTCGTCAAGATGATTGCAAAACTAGAAAGGACATAAAGTAATGCATACAAAAACACACACAAGCAATAAAACAATACTCAAACTAACTACTCAAGCTAACCAGGCCACGCGGTTATAAAGCTTTGTTCATGCTTATCTCCAATGAGCATGACATTCATCATGCTAATTAATGTTAAAATGCTAAGAATTAACATTTATTTCCATGATAGATATAACATCTGATGGTTTGAAGTTTACTTTCAGCATTTTAGTTTTTATAAGCAGTTTAAAATCCATGCTTAGTTGAGTTGAGCATGAAAAAAGTTATATAATCTCGGGGCCTGTTCTATCTCCCTCAGTGAGATCACTGTTAAATTAGAAAGGTCATAAAGAACTACACGTACATTACTGACTACATGTATGCTTGAACTCAACCCCTACACTAATGGAAGCTACTAAAGACCAAGCACTACCATCAACATAATCATGTCTACCATCATTGCTACAATGTTTCATCGGAGCTACCATTTGAGTAGATATGAGTGAAAGCTTCTTGTGGAAACTGTGTGTTCTGACTGTAATTTGGATACAACAAGTAAATTGACAAAAGCAAGGGATCAGATCAATCAGTCTAAGCATCTACCATGTCTGATACAAGACTTATTATTTTGCACAAATGACCTGCTGCTTGTTAGACTGTACAATGGGTAACACCAGTATAATAAAACCAAGCACCCAACTAGGACAAGATGTAATTGTTCAGTGACAGCAAATGATATTGTTTAGGATTCGTTTACTGCTATAAGTGAAGACGCTGCCAAATTCCTATCCGTTATGACCTGAAAAAATCCAATTTAAACTGTTCTGTCATATTTTGGAACTACAGAAAATGCTTCATTGAAAGTTCCCTAGAACAAGTGTTTCTTCAAAGCTGAATAAATGGAAATTAAAGGTCGCCGAGCACGTTTGATTAAATTTACCTTAATTTACCCCTACCCTTGTTATATACCTCAGAGATAATCATCAAATATGTTGTTTCTTCTCCAGAAAAGGCGTATTTCGGTTTCCACTCTTAATAACTATTCTGATCATTTTGATAAGCTTTGGTTCATTCAGTCGGACTATTTTTTATTTCAAAATAACAAACTCTTAGCAACGTTGTTTATTTATTAAGATGAAACCATTTAAGGCCAGTTGTGGCACCTGGGCATTTTTCCGAAAAATAGATTTTCTTTGTTTTTGTTGTTTCATGTTTTAATAATTATATAAAAGAACAAAGAAAATGATGTCACCGTTGAGTATGAGAGCTATGACACTTCAAAGATATGGCGAATACGCTCTTTTACACCAACTATGTTCAGGGTCGAAGTAAGAATGAAACAGGTCTATCATATGGTAACTTATGAAGAAGCTCTAGTGATAAGTCGTATATTTTCCCTAGTTGACATGAATACAAAAGCTAAATTTTCAAATAGCCCTAATGATTGTACAACTCGTCTGTTTGGGTAGTATAATATGTATAGTTAGCATCAAAATACGTTTCAAAGCGATTCATCATTTACAAAGACTTGAAAACTTGCGCTTTCTACTCCCACCCCTTATTTTACGTCTTTATACTGGGTGTCGTTTAGACCAGACTTTTAGTAAATCCAATATAGGTTTTCAAAAAGTAAAAGTACTAAATTATTAAGGAAAAAATGCCGTACGTTTCAAAAACTTTGCCGTATTCCTTCTGCGCATGCGTACGAAATATACTTAAAATTGTGATGTTTGTCATTGAAAAGATGAAACTGGCGTCTTTCAGTTTGTTTTTAAATGCTTTCCTCCCCTAGACCCAAGATGGCCTTTTGACAATTGAACGTCATTATATAAATATATAACATGTGTAAAGGGCGTCTTGGGTCTAGGGGTGGTTGGGGGAAGGGGTTGTATAAGCGAAAGAAGACATCAATCATCTGACAAAAATAGACGACTTTGCAAGATGGTCGTTTTTATTGAACATCAATTGTATAAATATATATACAGGTCCATTAAAAAAGTTAATTCACTACGCAATATTTCAAAAGTTTTTTCACATTTTTAATATTATTTAACAGTCTATGTTTTACCATACATTTTATTAATTATCATGCCAAATTGTTTCTTTAAATCATATCAACGTATAATCAGACAACATATATTAATATCAAATACATTCCAATGCAAAACACAACAACATACTTTAAATACACTCCAATAAAACAACAACATTGTAAGTCTACATCATAAAGTCAGTATTTCGATGCATCTGCCTTTGCTTTGATAATATCTGCAAGTCTCTATGGTATTGAGTTGTTAAGTTCTTCCAGGACATTTGGTGTTACATTATACCACGCTTCACATACTCGCTTCCACATCTCTTCTTTTTGCACGGCATTTGGTCACCAATCTCTTTCTTCATTATATTCCAAAGGTGCATTATGGTATTGATATCTGGCAAATTCCCTGGTCATTTCAGACTGGGTATGTCTTTACATTATAGGAATGTTCTAGTACTTGTAAAGTTAAGGCATGTCAGGAGATCACGAATAAAGATATATTCCTTCTGTGGGAGCACAACGCATTCACATGTAATTTCAATATCATGAGTGATATCACTCTGGTATTTTGCACTATCCATGTTACTATTCTTTTTTCTCAGAAAGGACAGGCCTCTGTGTTTAATGGCTCCCTAGACTTGCACACTTACTGTCGATTTTACAGTAGTCTGAATACACTTAGCATGATATTTTTCATTCAGTTTGCGCCAAACACAACAATGGCGTCGATGCAGATTGTTATTACTGTGAAACACAGACTAATGTAAATGCGTTGCGTCCCACAGAGAGGATATATCTTTATGCTTGATCTTACGCCATTCCATACTCTGAAAGAACTAAAACATTCCGAGAATGTAATGGAATATCCGTTCTGAAATGGCCAGGGAATTCAACAGAAATGAATTCCATGGAGAACTTTTGGGATATAATGAAGAAAGAGATTGGTAACCAAATGCCATGTTTAAAAGAAGAGATGTGGAAGTGAGTATGTGAATTGTGGTATAGTGTTGCACCGAACGTCTTGAAAGAACTTAACAGTTCGATGCAATGGAGAACTGCAGATAATATTATGCAAAGGAAGGGGGTTTCAACGAATACTGATTTTATGATGTAGGCGCACAGGTATGTGGTTGTGTCTTCATTGGAATATATTTAAGTATGTTGTTGTGTTTTCATTAGAATGTATTTAATATTCTTATATAAATGGTGCCTGATTATACGTTGATATGATTTATAGAAAAAGTAGCATTATAATTAAATAACAAGTATGGTAAAACATAGACCATTTATGTATAAAAATGTGAAAAAACTTGTGAAATATTGCGTAGTGAAATAAATTTCTTAATGGACCTGTATATAATATACTCTATCGCGATTGTTTACCTTAAATTAACGGTCTATTTCCCACACATGTTACTGAATAGCGAGCACAGTTGGTGATCAAAATAAATGTTCATTCAAAACGAAGTAGATATATTACATGCATTTAGGAAAACCCGTTTTAAATATACGAACTAGCGGGCAAGGGTACATAGACGGCTCGTCTATATGTATTTGTTGCGTGTGCCTAGTGTCTCCAGTCGTTATTTCAACAAAATAAAACGAACGTCTTATTTAGGGAAATTGCCCGCCTTATCGCTAGAAACTCTTTGGCATATTGTGTATTATTGCATCAGACCAATTTAAGTTTATTCAAAATACAGGAATGGTTAACTGATGCGAATATTGCCATTATATTTACTGACAGTTAGTGCTTTGTTTACGTTCGATAACAAAAAATTGTTCAAACAGATTAAGCAATTCCAAAAAAATAAACTTTGTGTGAAACTTTTAAATCATAAAAATCATTAAGTAAGCTGAATCACTTATGCCATTTTTACCGTCTAAAAACGGAGATATTTCTTGATTACTATCCCTACCCACTGTATTACACAATTGCTATTTTGTATCTCTCGACCTGCATAACAAGAAATGAATTTATTTTGATAGACCGAAAGTGTTTTGTAATAATAAGTTGATGCTATCTGTATTTGTAGAAACTAGTTTTGAGAAAATTGACCAATAATAGGAAGTTTTCCTTGACAAAAATAGGGTAAAACCGAGCAAAATCGGACATCAGGTAAATTCGGACACACATTTGCAAACAGTGTAAATCCAGATGAGACGGCTCCTTATGAGCCGTCTCATCAGTATTTTCACTGTTTGCTTAGTTTATTTAATTTTTATTCCAATCATTCAAAAACAAAAGAAACTAGGTCGCTGTCCGAATTTAGATGACTGTCCGAATTTACCCGACTTTATCCTAATATGTTGTTGACCCACCCATTTTTTCCAATGATTATCTACTCTAGATCTGGCGATATGAAAGAGTTAAAAATGGCTTAATCAGTTGGAAAAACTCATTTTTGTTGTTGATATATATAGAAAATTATAGAAGTCACCGGAATGTATCAAATTTGTAGGGGACATCAATATTTGTTCAATATTTGGGGGTCATTGATGTTTTTATAAGGCCGTTTTTATTAAATATTTCACCTAAAGATGCATGATGTAAACTGTTATATCAGGAAAGTTTTCAAATGTTGATATGTATCAAACCAACTATTTAGCATATGTGTTTAATGCTATTGGATCCTTAGTAAGCAAACAATTGAGGAAATGTATACGTTTGACCCATTTTCCGAGGCTACGTAAATATTGACATAAGGGACAATAATTCATGTTTGAACAGATTCAAAATGTCACAGAAGCAACTTTTGATCTACAGTTTGACAAATTAACTGTTCAAAATATCTTTCATCACATTTAGAAAAAAATGATATTGAGTTATTGAGTTCTTACTCTTATTTGGTGCAAACTGTTATATCAATTAAGGTAACAGAATGATGTAAATACGTATCAACCCAAATATTTTGCATATCGTTTACTGCAATTGGACCCTTAGGCCCCATTCACAAAATTTACACCTGCAAGTAGTTTGCTATATGGAGCAAATATACACACGTAAGTAAAAGTATATTTACTTTGCGTTCACATGCTAATAGTGTCCACATAAGTATTTTAAAAGGTACACACACTTGTTGTACGGCAGACATGTACAGGCTGTTGATGATAGCTGCCTAATTACGATCAATGGTACAGAATAAAGGGAATTGGAATACAGAACTAAAATTTAACAAATGTTCTGAATCAATTATTTATGTTTGTTCTAGAGATCTTGTCCAACACATTTCTATAATTTGTTATTACTCTGAAATTGTTCTTGAAAGAGCCTTTTACATCAATTCAAGAATCAGTAGGTTCTACAAATGTTCGAAAGTACAAAATAAGTTGAAAGAAATTTTCTAAAAATTGATTCAAAATAAGTTCCAGAACATTTCTCTTACTGTGTTAGAACAAGTGAATTCTACAAATCTGCTTTTAATTTTCTAGAAAATTTTTTGAACTTTTCAAAGGCAAAATATTTTTTACATTTACTCTTCAAAATATGTTCTAGAACTTAATTAGTACTTCAGCAAGTTCTACAAACTTTCAAAAATGATTCTGGAACATTTAAGAACATTTCAAGAACACTCATGCCACAGCCAGATAGATGATGGGAAAACATGGCTACCAAAACTAGAGAGATTACAAAGGCTCTTCAAAACATTTATGTGGCAATTACTAGATGGCAAATATGATAGTATTATTGTCTGAAACAGTCAGTGGACTTAGGACACAGTTTCCCATGCTGTCTTTTCGAGCAAATGTAAGACAATGTTTTTAAATGAGGTAACATGATGGCATTAACTGGCAGCATTCAGGCCAACAATGGCCTCTGTTTCGATTCTTCTTCAGTTAACGTCTGTTTATTTATTGTGTCATCAGCATGAACATGGAAGACACTTTGGGATTTAATGCCATATCAACAGTACTCCAGATGTATAAAGACGACAAATCATGGAATTGTACTTGCCATGTGATCTGCTAGGCTAGGGAAAATGTGCCTTGCTTAATTGCATTCCTGACCATGTCCATTACCATATCAAGGGGACTCAATCCTGGGACTAGGTTGGAACATTTTAGAATGGTTTCAGAACAATATCAAAAATATTGAAATGGTTTGTTCTATAACTGTTATTAAACATTTTTTTATGGGACAGTTCTAGAAAAGTCCTTGATGCTTGCTCTAGAAAAGTTCTAGAAGAAACTATTAGAATAATTCTTCAGATTTCGGAGAGGTATTCTATATTTGTTCTAGAAAAAATTAAAATGTTTGTTCTAGAACAGCTCTTACAAACCTTTTAACCATTTCTGGAACTATTATAAAACCATTATAAAGTATTATAGAATAATTCAGAAACATTTATAGAACACTATATGGGACATTTTTATAAGAGATATTCTACAATGGTTCCAGGAAAATTCTTAAGGTGTGTTCTAGAATTATCCTAGAACAATTTTTTAGATTTTTTTATGGAACTGCTAGGGAATAATTCTAAAGGTATCTTCTAGAATTTTTCTAGTTCTAGAACTTTTCTACAACAAATCTTATGACCTTCGCTAGAACAATTGTAGAACAAAATATTGTTCCACATAACGTTCTACAACTGTACCATAAACATTCTAGAACATTTATTTAACAATTCAAAGTAGTTTTAGAACACAGTTCTATAAAATTGTAGAACTATTCTAGAATAGTTCCAAACCATTTTGCCAAGGTGCACTAGTATAAAAGAAACATCAATTTGCTTATATATGTAAATTTGAGGTCAGTTCACATTACATACTGTGCTCATTGAGTATAACTACTCATAAGTAAATATACTTTTCCATGACCTCCAGAGGTGGTGCAAATATATTTTTACTTACCCCAGTTTACTCCAGGAGTATTTATACTCACGTAAGTAAATGCGTTCACGTGACACCGTAAGTAAATTTGCTTACGCATGTATCTTTACTTGCGTAAGTAAATGTGTGCATGTGAATGGGGCCTTAGTAAGCAAACTGTTGAAGAAATTTATATTTTTGACCCATTTACTACGTAAATATTGACATAAGGGGCAATAACTAATGTGTGAACAGATTAAAAATGTCACAGAAGCAACTTTTGATCGAAGGATTTGCAATGTAATTGTTCAATATACCTCTCTTCCATTTTACATTATTTTTTTAGTTATTGAGTTTTCTACTCATTTTACTGCAGTTTTTCCATAAAAAAACATGGCAATTATAATCAGGGGCAGCAACTGTTGCTAAAATAGGTAGATAGTTTAATGCATTGTAGCTGCATGTGGCGTACGAATTCCATTTACCTAAGTAAGCCTCAGGAAAAAAGAGTGCTTATACATACGTGTAGCACCACCGTATGCGGACGTGTGAGAAAATCAGCAAGTACGTTGGTGTGTGCTGAATAAGTTTTAATCACGTTACGAACACGCTACAGTGTGTTGGTATAGGTAAAAGCCTTCAAATTTGTGCATGCATGAACATTTGTCAGCGTATGCCGACGTATTGCCTATACGTTAGACATATGTTAGATGTACGCTAATCATGAAGTACGGCGGTGTACGCTGTTTAAGTTAAGTTTTAAATACCGTTATGAACACGCTACAATACGTTGGTATACGTTGGGTCCCAAAATTTTGTACATGCTAATACGTTAGACATAAGTTAGATGTACGCTACACGTAAGTTAGGTATAAGTTAACGTACGTAACAAAAATGTACAAGTACACGTTTGGCATAAAGTAGACGATCGTTGTCATAAGTTTCTTATAAGTTAAGGCCTCCTCACACATAGACGAAAACGACCCAACGTCATCATGCGCATACTGACGAATAGGACTAAAGCCCAATTCGTTATCGTTCGTAAATGTACGTTTTAAATCGTTGGTGATGTTCGCATGGATGCGTTTGCATTCGTTTGTGATCGCACAATTAGCGCTGTTCGTCGGAAAGTTTTAAGCATGTTTAAAAATTTCTGACGAATAAATGTTCGTCACAGTTATTCGTAACGATTCGCTTCAATACGTTTATCAAGCGTAAGTCTTCGTCAACATACGTTAGAGATCGCAGCTGTGAACAAATTTGCATATCGTGGTCAGCTAATTTGCATATCTAGCGAAAGATGACGATCAAGAGACGCACCTCTGCGATGAATTGCGAAATGAAGCGAATATCTGCGCATTGAAGCGCATTGAATCCGACGCTTGAAAGCGAATTATAACGTTCGGAAAACGAACGGTATACGCTTACATACCAATCAATACGTATTGTAACTACAAAAAGCGAATTGATGCGAATTGAAGCGTTCCTACGACGTTTTTGATCCAAATCCAACCTATAGTTGATGAGGGGAGAGAGCTATAAGCGGGCCATCATCGGCCCGCCAGCGAAAGGCCATTTGATGGTGCAGCATTGAATGCTCGCTTGGTAGCCTTGTGAATTTTGGGGGTTCCGGGTCACCGTATAGCGTTGTGATTTTACAGGGTGTGGTTTTTTGTTTGATTTGATTCTTTACGTCCCATCAGCAATTTTTCAGTTAAACAGGGACGGGTCTTCCTGGGTTAAACCAGTACTAAGCTAGGATGAATGTGTCTTGCTCAATGACCACAACGCGGCTACATGTACGCCGTTGAGGCTCGAACCCGCGGCCCCTCGGTCTCGAGTCAAGCACTCTACACCTAGGCCACTGTGCTCCCTTACAGGGTGTGGGGGACTGGATCCGCGCATGTTAAACACCCTCAGATGAGGACAATGTCTTTGTGTGTGTATTGCATTTTTCTGTGCGTCTGTCGATCTGTCTGTCTGTCTGTCTGTCTGTCTGTCTAAGTCTATACATGCATGTGTCTGTATGTCTGTCTGTCTCTCCCTCTCTCTCACTCAACATATGTGGTGTAGTCCCAGCTGACTAGGGTTCACGGGCTCGATACATGTACCGGGCATTTCAAGTCTTTTGTTGGGACTCTAATTTCCATCCTGGGTAAACCTTAGCTGGTGGTAGCCCATTATCATGGTACTAATTTATGCATTATTTATCCGTAACCACTACCCCTCCCCTATGAGTAAAAGTGGACGGGACGTCTTTCTGATTTTCCAGTGCTCTGGTATCTGCCCCGCTCCAGCACAAGGGGATATTCTTGTATCGGATTAAGCCCTGTTTTAGCACAACTATGCATATCAAAATTTTTACTCAGGCAGAGATGAGAGCCATAGTAAGTAAGGGTGCATAGATCAGGATTCGATAGAATCAAGTACCACACCTGACCCAGGATACTAATGGGAAAGTAACAAACCCACAGTTAGACACCACAAACGGGAGCCAAGAGGTCAGCCCTTTCCTAGCAGGTGACCACAAGGCACATATAAACAGGCACGTACAAAGGCATAGCAAACACAAGACAGAAAAAACATAAAAGATCCACAAATAGTACCGCCTTAGAACGGTCAGTAAAATATTTTACTGGAGGGTTTAAACCTGGTTTAACGGTGCACCAACACTACCCTTAGTTCAGATGTGGATCAAGACACATATATGTTTGGTTTGCGTGAAAGACCCCTAACTTATCAATGCATCATCTCCTAGAAAATATAAATCAAATTATAAAAAGGAGATAAAGCAACGATAAGGACTCAGCAGTAAAAAAAACCTGAATACCGGAGCAAAAGAAATCGAACAGTTAAACCCCGGTGGTCCTGACCAACAGCCGAAGCATCAGACCCCTACCATCTCATCAATAGATAAGTCTTTAAGTCGGAACCGTCATAGAGTCTGAAGTCCAACCCACCGGCGTGCTATTAAAGAGGAAAGCAAAGTTGCCAACCGTAATTGGGTTGACCACCAAGCATGCAGTCTGTTGCAATACATTAATGTTATAGCCAATCTTTTTATAATGGGAAATTATTTTAATGAACGGTGCTGAAAAATTATTAGAGCCAACAATCTTCTTCAATTTATACACCGAATTACGAGTGAGACTTGTTGAAGCTTTCCAGTACATGTATTTCTTTTGCTGACAGTTCCAAGGCGGTGCAGATTTTGTTGATAATTTTTTTATATTTCATGTTTTATGTTGTCTTCGCCTGGAGATATATATGTTAAAAACCTGACCTATACCCTGTACTGTGGTGGTGTGTGCGGGGGAGGGGGCGCAATCAATGCGTTGTTCGTCTAGTATTAAACGGATGTGGGATTGCCGTTCCTGAAATATTCGGAGCCATTCGCGAAGATTGGCGATGATGCGTTTACGTTCGTATCTCTGCGCACCAAATCGTATCCAATCGCTCATTATCGTTAATAGGCGCAAAAAGTATTGTTTGCGCGAGCAAACGCATTCCACCGAATAACAGTCAGTGTTCGTAAGCCATCGTGACAAATAGTTCTTGATCGTCAAATTTTAAGATTATGTAACAAATTTCAGAAAAGTTCGTTCAGAATTCGCTTGAATTCACAAATTTACTCTATTCGCAAGGCTTCGTCGAACGGATTCGCTTATGTGTGAGGAGTCCTTTAAGAACACAAGTGATAGGCTGGGCATACGCTGTTTCTCTATTGTATCATTCGATTTCAGCGTATGCCAGCGTACTGGATAATATTATTATTATAGTTTTCATACGTCGGCATACGTTAGCTAAAACGTTATAGTGTGGCAGGGCCTCTAATTATTATCTACAGATGACGGTCAGTGTTGATGAAATTATTTTACATAGCAAAAGATAAAGGAACTCTAACGGTGGTAATGGGAATCACAGTGTATCGCTGCCTATAATTATCCCCAAGCTATAACTCCAACCTGATGGGGTTTCTTTTATACTTTAAGTTGTTACTCACATATTGTATTGTGTATATATATATATATACAAACTTTCCATGAGTATTATGTTAACTATATTTGATGTCTCTATAAAAGAAAATAGGGTTTGTGGTAGTTTATGTTTTGAGTTACTTCCTCAGCACATGGGCCAGAGTAAAAAAAAGTAAATAGACCTGTGTCAGCATGCAAATAAGTACAAGCAGGTCATGTTGGAGACCTTATCTTAAACGTTTAGTGGTATTCGGAGAGTAACGTACGTAACCTGGGATGTAAAATAGTGTAAGACACCATAGTAAGGAACTTCAATTCATTTGAATAGCAGCCTTATAGATTTGCTATATTCACTGACGGATGTAATACATGTTTGTAGTATGGCCGATGTTTTTTTTCTTTGATCTTTGCTGAGGTTTAAATCGGACACCCTAGAATAACGACGAAGGAGGAGCTTAAAACCGTACTCTAACTTCCAATTTTAGTTAAACAGCGATGTAGGCGGGAACTTCCTAAATAGCGACAAATTTACCGTAGGTAAATGTAATATAATTGACAGCTTAGGCCAGATGCTGGGAGGAGCGAATGTAAATTTCGCCAGGTGTCAGTGACACGTGTTTATTTGCGCCTGCGCCTGCGCCTGCGCCATACTACAAGCTAAATAAAGGATTTTTCCTCGGCTTTCTTGTTTAAACCGCTCGGTGGGCTACGCCCACCTCGTGGTTTAAACAAGAAAGCCTCGGAAAAGTATCCTTTATCTAATACATATTCAATAACTGCCATACTGATACTTGGAAATAACATATGAAACACTAAGTAACATATACAATGGCAAAAACTCAAAACGTTTATAAAATAAATGCAAAAATTATGTAACTGTGTTATATAAGAAGTTCTTAAACATGTGCCAGACTTAAAAAAGTGTGGATATGTCATGTTGGATACATTATCAGGAAAATTTAATGTTATTTTGCGGGTAGCGTACGTAACATGATGTTACACACTAATGCTGCCAGTATCGGAGGGCTTACACATTTCATTTTGTGGCTTAAATAATGTGGTATTTGGAAATCATTGCGTACAAAATTCCATTTGACATTTTTGTGTGACATAAAGGCTACTATGTTAAACATCTAATAACTAAAAAATATATAATATAGAAACGTAATGCTTACAGTGTCAAAAGGTAAATAAAATTCTTTAATATAATACCAAATTAATGACATAAAATGGTTTCAATAAATTTTAAGACAAACTATATCAGATTCATTTAGCATTAAAAGGGGGGGGGGGTCAATGAAAAAATACACCATACACTACACCGGGTGTTTCTATATTTGTTTTCAAATATCAATATCTGTGGCCCAGTAATAGCTTGGTTAAAAGATATAACCAATTTAGAAATCTTACCTTATCTTTTGCACTTTTCTGAAGTCTAAAAAGAAAGTTAATAATCAAATCTTTTGTAGGGTAACGTATATATCAGACTGTTACAGCTTAATACTGCCATTGTCAGAGGGCTTACATGTTGCAAAATCCTTGCAAGACATTGGGCTTCAAGAAAAAATATGGTCTACAAAATTCCCCTTGGGTGGGTGGAGGTAAACCAATTCCAGCCAGTGACCTAGCGGTCTTCGGCTTATTCGACGAGCTAAACAAAACTGGTGACCTAAAACATTGTCTTCCGCCAATGGCTTGAAAATATTGGCAAAGAAACCACATATTAAAAGAAATGAGAACACCAACACGTGTGTTGAGAACGAACGCAGCCTAGTCTGCACCCTTGTTGTTCTCAAAGGGAGAAGGCAGGTAGATTTCTTTTGACGAGTCAAATAATACGAAAGTGTATGTGCCCTACTGTATCTGAGGTTCATAATCGCTCAGGCGAGATAATTGTCTAACCGGAACCGGCAAAGACGAGATACCTCGTAGTATACTGTTCTAATAAAGTTAAGTCATGGTATCTCTGTATGAAGTGTCTCTGTCTCTGCCATTGTACCCATCATAGCAACCGATCTAGAACTAGATTTTTTCTTATATAAGACAAGATTATGTTTATCCGGATCTTCAGCAATTTTCTTATCAACTACAAATGTTACTTTTTTCATCTATTTTTTTCACCCTGCATCTGTTGTGTATACTTAGCTACTAAAGAAACCTGACACATACTGTGTGTCAATTTTTTGGTAGGAAATGGATGCGATGCACACTTGTCTTTCCATTCCATAAAATTGAACAAAGGTAGACTAAGATGCACTGAGATTATCTTAAAAGATGAACTAATTTCAGCAGTCAGCTATCTAAACGTCACGTAACCCCTAAATAAATTTTTGCAAGAACAAAGAAATCACGCAAAATTCAACAGTAAATTAAGTGTGATTCTTTGTTATTTCATTGACATCTTATGGGCATTCAAATAAAGCATGCGGGCATTGTTTTACTCAAAATTCTATTTTCATTTTCTTAAAGTCAATTTTACGTTATCGGCGTTTTATGAGCTTTTAAAAACCACTGTCACTTTATCAACTTTTTTCACTTTGTATGCTGTTTGGATTGTATTTGACAATGCTTCAGTCCTTTTGAACTCCGAAGCTGGCGTCTTCGTTCATTTAGCGACGTCAAGCGTTACAGTTACATGCTGATATGTGTATACCGCAAAGCTTGAAATTCATTCGCGATTAAAGAAATGTGTAGTCAATTGGCACTATAAAAAGTAGACAGCACACACTAAGCGGCGACATACTATGACAAAGAAAAAATGGGTTTTTATCCATAGTTTGCGTTGTTTCGTAATTGACGTTAAATTTGGTTTATTCCGCTTTTACTCTTTAACGTTACGCGAAACATAAGTTTTGATTCTTCCAAATACGTTCTCTTACAATGATTGGTTGACTCCAAGTCATTTCAGTTTCTAGAAATTGATTAATCAAAGGAAAACACTTCCGTTTAGACAACGTCGAAAGCACAGCTTAAAACCCCATATCATACGCCACAGCAAGAAATTTCAATTTTTTAAAATGCACTTTTGTCTGTACTGGTAGTGGCCTTGCATACATGAAATAAGTTTTCAAAAAAAAATATATAGACGTTCACTTCCGAGGTAAAAGTGATAAAAACGGTATTTTGACGCTGTGCCGTCATGTTCTATATTTGATAAATATATGCTTTCGAAGAAGACTTTTTAATGCATTTTTATTAAAATAAGCATATAGGCTTAGCTCTATAATTTGTCATTTACGAGTTTGAAGCAAGTAAAAATTATCAGGTTTCTTTAGTAGTTAAGTATATTACTGACTCCATTTCCAGTTCAGATTTCACTTCTTTTGTATCATCCAGTAAGCCCTATATATATATATCCTACCATCAAATAACAGCTGGTAAGGAAGCTCGCCGGGTTGTTAAGTTCATACATTGCATCTCCTAGCTCTTTTTATTTCTCATAAAAACTGCATTAATTTTGCTCTTTACCGACAGCTCTCTAATCTTCCGCTCGGCGACTCTGTACGATCTGAGTTGGAAACATGTTGTTTTGCCATAGCATAAAATGTGGCCATGTTGAAGAGGAGTATGGACTAACATACACTAGAGGACTTTGAAAACGCATCACCATATTTTTGCACTTTTCTTGCAAACCGTATATGCTATTGAAAAGCTACTCACAGGTTTTAATGTGCAACCCAGAATTGGTATGAATCAGTCGTTAATTTGACTGCACTATAACGCGACACTGCTGATGACTTCACATGGGTACGTACAGCATCCAGCACCTTTCTGAACAATTAAATGAAGCGTTTTGATTATTTTTATGTTTTAACTGTGACGTGTACCATACCATATAACCAAAAGAGTTTATAGACTTTTTCTAGTTAAAATGAATTGATAACTTCAATATTTCGAAAATAGACGTCAAATTTGAACATAAAAATTTAGCTCCTTTTTGGAAATATCTCTATAAGTTACCTTTATGCACTCTTTCATTACAAATATTGGCTACGTACAGTTGCAGTCATATGGGGAAGACGTTTTGACGTAAATCGTGGCAGGAGATTTGCTGTCATGTGATCGAGAACGTCTTAAAAACTACGTAAACGTCACTTGCACAATACGAGCGACACGTGATACAAGCGTATTTTATGCATAATCTGTCATTTGTGTATGCCCTTAGCCTCTTTCAATAAAACCGGACGTAAAAAAATTGAAACCTTGAAAGGCCAAGACGTTGAATTTTATTACTAGACTATAGTAATCAGGGTGGGTGGGTTGTGTCGGTATTTTTAAAGGGGTGTAATTTTTAGCATACCGAACTGTCAATTCAATTCTTATCGTTCAATGATGAATGTGCAATCGTGAAAGAAGCAAAGGACGCAAATCTGTTGAGTCAGGAATCAAAACTAA
This sequence comes from Loripinus fragilis, assembly GCA_964019695.1. Classification (NCBI taxonomy): domain Eukaryota; kingdom Metazoa; phylum Mollusca; class Bivalvia; order Lucinida; family Lucinidae; genus Loripinus; species Loripinus fragilis. The sequence continues at coordinate 24,360,342 of OZ026516.1, forward strand.
CGCGTGTAGCTTGTAGCTGAATTTGCGTCCTTCAAAATCGACCACCCTGTCTTAAAACGGATACTTTTTCAATACCTTAAAGTAAATTTACAACCGTGAATTTTCTAGGACACACTACAAGCTGGTCAGACTAAGATATGCAATAGCAATCATCTCGCTGACATTCTCAGGGTTTGTGAAATAAAGGATTTAATCAGGGTGATGCGTTTTCAAAGTCTTAAGTATACATGTAGAAGCAAACACTTTGACCTTACACAGTTGGAGAAATGGGATTTATGTTTTGTGATTAATAAGTTTCTCTAAAATAACATTTCGCCAAGGACATAAATTCGACAAATTTGCCTTGTTTGACTTCTGTTTGGCTATGCGACCTATCCGATTCTCGGAGTTCTAGTTCATTTTTTTATTATTTTGTAGAAAATTACTTCACGCCGTAATATTGCATGGACTTAAAACTGGCAAAACCTTAACTAGAATTACATTTTGGTTGAGAATGATTTCATCTTAATGCTCTGATATCTTGTGGAATTAAACAACTTAGTTCTTTTTGGTATGAAAATGCCCTTTCAGTATCCATCTTTGTACTGTCAGTGCAATGCATGTAGGTTAGATCGCAGTATTTGCTCATCTGTAAAATGTGCATTAAAGATTTACTAGCGGAAGTCACCAAATTGTACATGTACTCTTTACAATGAGCATCAGCTTTATACTACATGTTGTAGATCTACGAACGACGGGTCATTTCTACGTTTAACGCCCCACAAACAGTGCCATGTGTCTGCTTCCGTTTGCCAACCTGTCTGTGTGTTTCTATATGCGTGTTTATGTATGCATAAAAAAGACTAGCAGACTAGCAAATACATGCAAATACGCACAAAACGTGGATGGATGGGTCCCAAGGGGGTACTCTCAATTTTTCGTAATACGTAGGCTTGAACCTAGTATCCACTGTTTATCAAAACGAAAATCAAGAATATCAGGCATGCCCCAATAATATTTGAAATTTAGCGGCCCCAAAAAATATTCCATTTCTGTACTTTGACCTTAAGAAAAAGTCCTAAAACGTGTAGAAATGATCTCAAAGATAGTCCAGTATTGTGATGATCCCCAAAAAATATCCACGCTTTCATCATAACCAAAACATATTCATTTTTCTGAAAACCCCCAAAAATATTGAAATTCCAAATATTGAACCCAACAAAATGGCCCGAGCCTACGTATAATATCAGAGTACCTGTCCCCTCCCCTGGCCGACGGGTATCTGTAATCAACACACAGATAGATGTATTTTATTTATATTTTAACTAGAGAAAGGTGTCTGTTGTACTTACAAAAGTCATAGGAGAGTGTTCATATCAAATAGCAGACTCATTCTTGGATTTGGTCGAGGGCTTCCAAACGAGAGGGGCATTTTGTTCGCAGTGGGTATAAAAGTTAACATTCCAATTTTGCCTGCCTTCTCTATCAACCCCTTCGTGGCACAGTTGGGTATAGCTGAAGCATCGCCCACTAGGTTGTTAAACAGCAACACACGCCACATTACAGCTAAATGCAACACCATTGAAGCATTGCTATATTTAAGCTAGTTTATGCATTGCTTTAAGTTCAGCATGATAGTCAGTGATCTGTTTCACATTAGGTACAAGGAGGGAATACTTCTAAGAATGTCAAAAGTCCATCCTATCGCAGCATTTGTGAAAAACGTATGCAAATTTCGATAAATATGTTCCAAATTAATTGTCAAATCCGCATTTTAGATAAAAATTTATTGCAAAAAAGCAAACAGTGTCTTATTCAGTCTGTTTGACAAACTTTGACCACCATTATAAGTTTTCTGACCGACTGTTGGTGGTATAGGCATACTTTACCGAGCCACATTTCCTCCTTAGGCCCCATTCATACGCACAAAATTTACACTTGTAAGTATTGTTCTATATGGAGAAAATATACACACGTAAGTAAAAGTATATTTACTCTGCGTTCACATGCTAATAGCGTCCACATGAGTATTTTATAAGGTGCACATACTTGTTACAGACCAAATGTATTTTGACAGCAGACATGTACAGATTGATGACTGAAAACCAGAGGCAGCAGCTGCCATATTATTTGTGCACAGGTCTTGTACTAGGATACGGTTCATTGATAAATTAGGGATCTTTCATGCCAACCAAACATGTATTTGTCTCGATCCACATTGGAAACCTGTTGGGAAAGGGTTGGCGTATTGGCTTTTTGTATGTGATTTGTTCCTGTGTTTTTGTCACTTTCCCATATGCTGTCCTGAGTCAGGTGTGGTGTATGATTGGCTTCTATCTTTCTTTGTCTTATGAAAAACTATTTGAGCGAAAGAGCAAACTCGTGAGGGATGGACTGATGTTTGTAAAGGGTCATTTACTGACGACCGAAGGATAGAAAATAAAGTAGTAAGATTAAAGAGCTATAATAGCTCGGCCCAAGTAGTCAAGAATTAAAGCGTTGTTTTCAGAGAAAAACTATGACAACCCTCACCCACCAAAGACAAAACAAAACAACAACATTAATTGAGTCTGCAAGTGTGCTTTCTCAAATTTCAATCAGCTCAAGTTTGTGTCAGAAAGATACAATATTAAACGAATAATATTTATTTAAAGAGATAGCATGTTGAAACACTATTTTGGTCAAAATTTGAAATTACAAAGTATTTGTGTGACCATGAAAATAAACTCAATGCCATCAAAATCGTAATATTCTTTTTCCCCTTCAAACAAAGTATCAATGCAAATTGGATGAAAATCGATCCACAGCTTCATATGAGACAGCTCCAAAATGCTGATTTTGCAAGCCATGTGCGACTCATGTGTAGCTTGCTGTCATTCTCAACACCAGTGGCTCACTTCGAATCGAACTATGGTTCCTACCATAGTAACTATAGTTTGATTCGAACGTCGATAGTCACTACTATAGTGACGTCACGAACCTACTAGAGATCAATGGTGGGTTTGAGCACCGTTACTATAGTAGATAGTCTGGTTCCCTGCTCTAGACCTAGTTAGCAGGATGGTTTCCAGATCTGTCATTAGCCTTGCGGTCCCACTTATTCGTAATAGTTAATTAGAGTAGGCTGTGCAGTATATACACATCCTTTTCGTCTACGATGTAGGTTTAAAAGGGACATACAGGGTTATTCCCTTCGACCATATGTGTTTACTTGCCAACCAACTAAAGTTGCAACTGTAGCCGATCGTGTGTAAATAGCGCACCTATTACATCAGAACTTTGGTATTAACAATTGTTCGATTCGAAGTGGGCCAGTGTCACTTCTGGCGAATGAATTCGATATTCGAAGCGTTTGGCACGGCAAAGTGCGCTTGTCAGCTGTCGATCAAGTTTATTTCTTTCATGAGGCTATGAACGGTTGCAAAAATCTAAAGATTAATTAAATGCTTGCTTTTAAAATGTAAATATTGAGAAATACTCCGTATGATGGGCTCTTTATCCATAGATAGGAACTATTTTAAAATTTTTGAATACCAAGTGTTGCGTTTTTAAAACATTGAGTATACTTTGATTCTACTGATCTGCACACTGCTGATTCATGTTACCTACTTTGCTTACCATTAAACTATTGTCATATGTCGGGTAGTAGAATGACGTACAGTGTTAAGTTAGAAAAGCTTCTGAAGGACATTGGAGGTTGTGGACAATTTCAATGGATTCTGGCTCTGGTTGTTACCTCATGTGGGTTTGTCGAATGTTGGAGCACACTTCATATGGCATTTATTGGCCAGGAACCGAATTTCTATTGCTCACCAGTTAATAACACCGAATTGAATGAGACTGAATTCGCTGGACGCAGTGTAGAGGATGGAATATGTTCGAAGAAAAATCAAACACAATGCTCAAGATTTCAGTTTGAGGATGAAATGCGCACAATTGTTTCCGAGGTAACGTTAGTTTATCATATTTGCAGTATTTATTTTACTGTAGTAATTTTAACCCATTTGATTCTGGATACCAGCAAACAGGTAATTGGCAAACAATGAAGACCCAGATGAAACACCACACGATGTGGCATTTAATCAGGGAACTTCACTGTTTGCAAAGATAACAACAGATCTGTATGACAAAAAATGCGTACGGTGACCCATTAAAATACGAAAGGGGCAATTCTACACTTATTCTGGTAACATGCATGTGAAAATCTACCAGAGATGTGTTATCAAACAAATGAGAAAGACAAAAAATGTCTGAGTCACAGATCAAATTATAGCACCATTGATGCTTTTCACGTTTGAATCAACAAACAATTGGGAGGCTCTCTTGGGTCTTTGTGAAAGACATATATTCACTGGGAATGAACAAATACGAACCCATAGGTCAAAATTTAAAAAAATAATTTGAGCGTATCTTTTTTAAATATTTTCTTACGCATCTTTTCAAAATGTATTTGGGTACTCAAAAGAGCCGTCATACTGAGCACTCACAACATATATCTAATTGAGAAATGAGAAGACAATATATGATTACATACTCTTGTCTAAAGGCCTGCGAACCTATACGCTTTTGCAGAGGATTTATATTTTGCAGCCTCCATTTCCTGCGAAACATCAAACTCATGTCTTACAGTTGCCAACTTACTGCAACCGTTTAGATTAATACGCAAATAAATAGAGAATACTAGGTGAGTGTCTTTTGATATCAAGTTTACCAGGCAAGGCTTTGAGAACGCTTGTTGACATCGCGAGGCTTGCCGAGCGATTCAACATGCGTTCTCAAAGCCGAGCCTGGTAAACTTGATATCAAGAGACGCGAACCTGGTATTCTATTTATCAGTTTACCCATTGTCAAACACTCTTCAAACTAGCAATTATGACGTAATTTTTGATTTCTGTGGTGATTCAGTGTCATTTGCGACGTCATTCAAAAAGTGCAACGTCATCATGACCTGATAAAGGTAACATGCCGTGAGATAGGAAACGTTTATTAGGTTATGTTGAAACAATGCAGTTGATATTAGGGGTGACTGATCAATATACTGTACTGTCCACTAACAGGATCACAAAATTCAAAGACACCATTATATCCTTTACCCTCTGACCAAAACGATTAAGTTTTCTTCAAACTATGCTATCAACATAAAGACCCATCAGACCGACATGTATGCGACATTATTGCACAAATGCAGTTCCACACGATATCAAATTGAGCAAATCCATTTATTAACAATGAAATTCAATCGCTGTTGATGCATGGTTTTGGTACCTCGGGGCCTCTACATTAAGAACAAATAAAGTTCAAGTTCAAGATTGAAGTTTATTCAAGACCCCTAACCGGAGCATTTGAATTTTATATCAAACATTATGAAACAAAGGAATTCTCTCTTCAAGCACCAATAATGGTGTCCCCGAAACGTTTGACAAACAGTGTAGATCCATTTCAGATTGCTCCACCCGGAGTAGCCTGATCCGGATCAAAACTGTTTGCATATCTACTTAATTAATCAACCATGCCAGTAAACATATGCATCTAACAACTTTGTCAAACCGTGTAGATCCAGATCAGGCTGCACCTACAAGAGCAGCCTGGTCAGGTTCTTACTGTTTGTATCTATACAACATTAATTGACAATGCCAGTAAACATATGCATAGAACAACCTTGACAAACAGTGTAGATCTAGATCAGACTGCACCTACAGAAGATAGGCATCAAACGACTTATCAAGTGACACCATCAGACGCATATTTGTAGGTGCTTTTAAGGGTTAAGATAGTGGGAGGCATAATGAATGCAGCATCTAGTTAAACAATGCTATAATGATTTTACAAGATCTTGGAATCTTTGACACATGATATTCTGTAGTGCTAAATAGAACATGGTATTTTTGAGTATTATGCTTTTTGTAATAGTCAACAGGGATAAGAAAAAATCCATTCATTTTTTTAAAGATGTGCGTTCAAAATTATAATATAAAAGTATACTATGCACAATAAGTTTAGCAATTTCTTCTGTTTCGCATCTTTATGTGCGCATCTTTGTGCAATGTCGAACAAATTCAAATGCAAAGACGAGAACAGGATCTTTGGCAAATGAAACCACAAATTTACAGACGCCATCCTTTAAATAGGCATGTGGGGAGAAAAAGAATTGCAGGAGGGGTCAGTAAGCAAAAATGACATCCGTTGTAAGTAATGCTAAATGATAAGCATGTGATTTTTCGTTTGGTGGTCTTACATCTTCCCCATGCATCATACGTCTATAAAAACAATTGGTTGTGAGACAGATGTGATAGAGATTTCTTGCTGAAAACATCAGCTGCCATCAATGACGTCAAAACATTGTCATCATTTGATTACACTTCTAATGTTAATTTGCGTGCCAATTCAGCAGAGACTCAGTTTACAAAGATGGCATATGCTTACAATGTAATTGATCTTATGGTTGATTAAAACCTTAAGTTGCCGGAAAATGGTGCGACGCATTTGCGAGATAATTGTGACGTTAGATTGTTTCTTTCGGCTGGTGCTCTATAGCCATGAATTTGGTTCATTTAACATTATTTTTCTGAATGTGTTGGAAGGCATAAAACAGTTTCACTTGTCAAGGTGGTTCAAGAAAAAACGACTAGAAACACCGTTTAAAGGCGATAAAGTAAGAGCATTAATAAAAACGTCAAATTGTGAAAACTTGGTCCTTTATTTCTCTTAGACAGTTCAGAAAATTGCAGCATTTGCTATGCTTTTTTGTTTCAGTGACCAAACAATCGCTTGAAAATGTTTTTGACTTCCTCCAATGATCAGAAATACCCACGTTACCCGCTAGCCTTAAAATACAACGTCACTTTAGCATGGCCGCTGCGTTTGTTTAATCCATTTTTTTTAAATGGAAATTCTTGTCAGAAGTTCGGCGATTGTATCTTCATGGCAGCAAATGAAACATGAGATCTGACGTGGATGCGCTCACCTATACAAAACAATTGCTGAACTTATTGTGCATAGTATATATTAAAATGGTATTCATCACCCAAGTTACATAAATCGCAAATTCTTTCGTCCCTAGCAAATGCCTTATTCAATAGTTTATTTATGATTGACACATTTTAATTTACTATAAGCAATTCTAAGATCATCAGGTAAAGTGGACAAGTAACCTTCAAGAACATAGCTCGCTTTGTAAATTCTATTGGTTAGACATTTTGGCGAAGACCGAATTATACAAACTTTGGTCTATCAATCGTGTTTAACCATTCTAGACAAAGCGAAATGTTCAGGGACAGATTGGTGTATCCATAATTCAGAAAAAACGAATATTAATGGTATTATCAGAACACTTTTTAAAGCATAGAAATCTTATAGAACTGCAAAAGTAATGACTCAATGATATCAGCCTTTTCCTAACCATCCACTTCTGAACCATGCATTACAGTAGGTGCTACTATACAGTAAAACATCTGTAATATTTGAAAAATCAACTGGTAGATTATACTTTTTTGATTTTCTTTTAATGTGCTAAACATAGCTTTACGAAGTTGTTCCAATGGACAGCTTTGACGTTTCACAAAAACATTATGTGTAAAAGGTACACCTAAATAAACAAATTATTCTTCCAACACAATAACTTTACGATGATAAGTAAACGCAGGTTTCTCCTAATGTAACTATTTTTGTTTTGTCAGTACTAACTTCTAATTTTCATGCTTGACAGTATAACCTGATTGAATTCAATGCAGCTTGCAGTTGTTTCTTAGATTCAGACAGTACTACAGTACCATCATCATATAATATACTCAACGAAAAAATCACAGGGTCAGGTATATATGATTTTTAGTGATCTCAATTCCAAACTGCCGCGCGAAGAAATCAAATAAAGATTTTTGGAAACGGTCATCGGGAACATGTACAATAATCGAGGTGAAGAGAATTCCTTACAATTGCTTTTTGAAAAATTTGTCATTCTAATATTAGTGAAAAAAGGGTGCTTTTCACCCAAAAAGTAATAATAATAATAATAATAATAATAAAAAGTAAGTTTTTCATTTTGATAGTTTAATTGATTATATAAGCAATAAATTTGGGAAAAAACTGAACAAAATCGGACATTTGGTTCAAGATTTAGAGCACTTTGAAGCAACCAACACATTTTATACCCCCACGAAATCGGAGGGATATAGTTTTGGCGTCATCCATGCATCTGTCCTTCCGTTCATTCCGCCATTCCGTCCACACATTTTGTCTGTCGTGAACCATATCTCAGTACCTATTGGTCAGATTGTATGCATTCTTGGTATAAATGATTAGTACCCTAGACTCTTAACACTTGAGTTATTGCACTTGTCTTAGTATAGGCAATAATAATGCAAAACCTATATTATTTTTTGTAATGATCTTCACATTTCCTCAAAGCTATTATATTTAACAACTTCTCACTATAGACCATGATTATCCAGTGCATGTTTAAAAAGCATGGCAGTGTCAAAGTTTTACCCCACCCCTTTGACCCCAACTAAGAGGTCAAAGGTCAGATATTTAAATTTTGATATAATTAAGGCAGTTGTCAATATGTTTGCTGAAATGTGGCATGCTGTCAGAGGAGCAATGGATATGAGACATTTCACACAGGATTTTAGTCTGAAGGCCTAGGTTCAATCCCCTGGGGTGGACTTAGAGAGTGGAACCCAAGGCAAAAATTTAACTTTTTCCGGAATATGGTCATGTTGTATATCATACTAAAGCCGACGATTCAAGGATCTAGATAAATGGGATTTATATTTTGTTATTTACTTGTTTCTAAAAAGTAAACCTTCGTCGAGGGATTTTTTTTCTGGATTTACCCTAAAATAACACTACCTTTTTAAAGCGCATTTTTAATATCCGTAGGTGTTCCTATTCAACTGTGTGTTGTAATAACATTATTGACAATTGTGTTTGACTTGAAAGATTCTAGTTTGGTATTTAATAAAAAAAATCAGATTTTCGAAAGAAAAGTGTAAAATTCGAAAAAAATCTAAGTTTTGGGGCAAAATGTGTGAATTTTGAAAAAAAATTTTTTATATTGTTCCTTCAGGAACATTGGGTTCTAGCATAAACAGAAAGTAGTAAGTGAGTATGACCAGGTAATACCACAATCACAAAGACAAACCCGTGGTATAGTGAGAAAGAACCACACAACAATCACGAGGCACCACGAAGACAAACAAAGCAAAGCAATCAGAATACCGCTTAAGGACGGTGCTTGGGGGCGTGGGAATTGTTGCCTTTCTATTGGTTCTCATGAACAGACTCAATAAAACCGAGTCTGCTGTTTTCTTAAATTGTAGGTTCTTTCTATTTCTGAAGGATTCGTTTTTCCAGATTGTTTTCGGTAATTGTTGTTATTCAATCTATTGTCAATACTTTCAATGACATTATTTTGGGAAAATATCTCTTCCTAGTACACAGACTGTTTCAAAAAGTACACTAAACGATTTTAAGGTAATGCGTATGGGAAATAAAGTATTTGAACACTTAATATGCTTGCGGAGTATAAACTTCATTATCTTCAATATCGCAATTTAAATTAATTGTTTCCGTTATATCAGATAAATCATCATATCCTTTGGATATTAATTCTTCTAATCCATTTAGAAATAGTGAAAAGAGTAGTGCAGATAAATTATTACCCTAACGTACTCCAACAGTGCTATAGAAATAATCAGGCAAATGTAAATTTTGGGCTCAAGTATAGTATAAGCAAAAAGTAGTTTTTGTTTTTAAAATAGTATTAATACGCATTATATACGTATACATATGTTAGTAATAAAACTGAGTATTAATACATAAATGTTATGCATCATACTAAATTTTCAGAACTACTTAGAGAACGATTGAAGTATTAATACGCAATTTAATATTTGTAGACAAGGACACTGAAATTGATAGAGTAAGAAAAGCAGATAAAATGTGATGATTTTGTATTAATGAATCATCTCCTGGAACACAAAGATGAAGTTTAAAAATAATGTTAGAGCTGTGTATGAATAATGCAATGAAGTGATAAAGTCGACGGGTACTATAATATCACTACCATACCTTAGGGTAGAAAAGGTAATCAGGTAGAATAAGTTAATGCAAGGAAAGTGGATGGCTGGATGGGTAGACAGGTCGACAGGTCGACGGGTCAATGGGAAAGGAAGGATACATTAAATTTTATTTAACGATAGTCATTTTTTTTTGTTTGTCGATGTGTAGCTGGGTAGTTTGGATGTGTGGATGGGTAGACAGATCGGCAGGGAGACGGATCACTGGGTAAGGATGGGTTGATAGGTCGACGGGTCGACAGGTCGACGGGTCGACAGGTCGACGGGTCGACAGATCGCCAGTTCACTGTCTAAGGAAGGATAAGATAAATCTTATTTTAAGATTGTAGTTGTTTTTTTGTTTTGTCGACAGGTTGACGGGTCGACAGGTTGACAGGTCGACGGGTAAATTTTAATTTGATTTTATACATTTTATAGGCTACATGCACCGCACCTATTGAAAAAGAAGGTGCTTAACTTGAATATAAAAGGGATTTTTTAGCAAACCCAAATAATTTTGGTACCAAAATATTCGTCTCGTGCTAACTAAAAAAATGCATACCCACACTTGATGCTGTGGTTTACAAATAAGAAAGTTTTGGGCGTTTGAAAATCTGAAGTGAAATGCATTAAGTGATTGGAAAGTCTGAGGTAATCCAAATAACGCTACAGTGAAATATAGGCTGATCACTAGTGATTGATATCACTTTTATTAAATTTTGTTTCTGATATGCATTGATTTAACTGCTAAGTATAAAGTTAAAACCATTAAGTGGGTTCAGTGTGTAAACCATTAAACCTATGAGCACGTTGTGTAGACTCTACAATCTTTAGAACTGTCATCGCGTCGACCTGTCGACCTGTCGACCTGTAGGTATAGTGGTTAGAAACTAGAAACCATTATAAGCAGAAATTGTCAAAGAGGCGACCCGTCGACCTGTTGACCTGTAGGTTAATTGGGCAGTTTAGAGTATACAATCCTTGGAACTGTCAATGCAGCGACCCGTCGACCTGTAGGTACATTGGGTAGTTTAGACTATACAATCCTTGGAACTGTCAACGTGTCGACCTGTCGACTCATGAATTGACCAACCTGCTAGAATATAAACAATATATACATTACAACAGAACACCATGTACTGACAGAATGTTAACTTAAATAGGATTACTTTTTTTCGACCCACTTACATCTTTTGAGAAAAAAATATTTTTAAAACTATGTGATGGTGATATAGATCTTTGGATTATTTGTTGCAGTGGCAGTTTTCATGACATGTGTAAACTGAATGCCATATGTAGATATTATTTTGATTGATTTGCGACCTAATTACATCTTTTGCAGATGTGATTTTGATTGATGTGCGACCTAATTACATCTTTTGAAAACATACAGTGAAAGGAGGAATTATTTTTTTCCTGTACTATACTTGACCCAAATTTTGTGTTACACCAGATTTAGCATTTTCGCAAATACTGTATATAATCTTTAATATTTTACCATCTATATTTTGTTGTAACAGTTATTGCCATAAAGCGGCCTGATTATAGAGTCAAACGTTTTTGGATATTCAATTCATACAAAAACAAGTTTGTAAATACAAGTCAACTGGACATTTCAGATTTAAACACGATCAAAAGTGCACCTGCTTGTTATTTACACAAAATATTCCTACTTTCTAAATAAGAATTTAGCCTACTATTAAGTACAGCAATAAACAATTTTCCAAAGCAATTCAAAACAATAATTCCTCTATACTTATCTGGATTATTAACATCACTTTTATCTTTGTAAATTGGACATATAATTCCTTCAGTTCAACACGCTTGCACAATCTCCATATTGAAAACAACATTAAACAACTTACAAAATAGTATCAACATTTTAAAGATGAACATTCATGAAATTAAATCGTAACCACAACTTTTATTGTATTTAGAGCGTGGTAGCCCGCGATGTGTCATCCTTTGTAAAACATATATTCAACACTAAGATGTGTCGCTATATATATTTTGAACATTGAAATTGAAGTCAAATTGATCATTATAAATTGTGTTGAGATTTTTAAAATAACCATAGAACGTTTTCAAAGCCACTTTATTGACACAGCCTTACTTACTATCGAACCATCTGTTTAAAAGAGATCAAAATTGAGAATGTCATTTCAGTATACTGCTTATGTATTTCTTTTCTGTATGCTTAGCAACATCTAATCAATTTCTACTGACTTTTTGTAGCTTTAAATCTCTAATTCATATTATGATCTCTAAAATATTCTCTTACTTTACCAAAGCAGCCACGTTTAAAGCACTGACTTTTTAACTTTTTGGCCATTTTCCTCTGTTTTATTGTAAAAACTTAGCTTTTGACACCGCATCGAACAATATAATTAAGCAATTGATCAAAAGTAAAAATCTAAAACTTTGAAACATTAATTTAACGCAGGACATAATGCAATAGTCTCCAACTGTTACAGTCTTACAAGTTGAAGCTCCTATATACCTGTCGTTGAACAATCTACCATTCCAGACTTTTACACAAACTTAGAAGATGTTATCCATAACTGTCAAAAATAGCAAGTGAGTAAGATCAGGAAGTACCACAACCACAAACTGCAGACAAACCTGTGGCAGTTTTATGTTTATATATACTATATCTAGCAGTAGTTATACCAAAATTCACCAGCAGACATTTGTTTAGCACTTGTCCTGTAACATCATCTTAAATGAATAAGTCACGAATATACTCGTTAATGCATTTGCTGTTTAAAATCTTCCATTAAAATCACTAACTAGACAGATTTTATAATCATTTTCTGCGTTCAGACCAATAATGTTATTTTCAAATGCACCAAAAATATCAGAACTGTATAGTATGGACTACTTTCAAGAGGTGTATTAACTGTGCCTAATAACACTTAAAAATAATACAATGAACCACTAACAGAAAACTAGAAAACATTTTTAGTTTACATCTTTAAAATATTTACATATTCAAAATTGCCATCTGCTACACCACCAGGGCCCAGAATTACAATGTCATCTTAAAGTTAAGGAAGACTTAAGTTAAGTATTGATTTGTCAGGATGCCAAAAATAACGTTTCAAACTGATTAAAATCAAAAAAGTATCATTTTTTGTAGATCACAATGATATCTTTGAACACAAGTACTGCATCGATCCTGGCAATGTATTTAGCCTTAAATATATCATGTTGAAATATCAATACTTAAGTCTTCCTTAACTTTAAGAAGGCATAGTAATTCTAGGCCCTGATCGTGATTTTGCATATTATTTCTTACGATTTAACTTACGTCATTACTTGAATTTTGGAATATTAAAATTATCGAAACAACGAAGTTTTAGTTTCAACAACCCAAACTATATCATATGACTGACAGAAATCTATAAATCTGGAATCACAGATTTGATAGAGACCACATGCATTAATACGATAACCATCTTGACTGGTCAGGTATCTAAACAACTATGTTTAGTTTCATCAACACAAACTACATTATCTGACTGAGAGAATTCCTCAAAATCTGGAAAAAGCAGCTTTGAAAGAAAACCACATTCAAAATTACATTAATACAAACCCACCAAAATGTAACACAACAAACGAATAGATTTCGTGAAAAATGCAGACATCATAATTTAAAGATGCAACTGCATTATTTATATATATCTTTCTATGCTGCATTTTACGACAACTAATTCTCTGAAAGGTGGATAATGACTGAAAGTTTCCAGCCACGTGTTGACTGTGAAATGGTTATGGAATATAGTGCTATTTTTCACAAATGTTGGGGAATATGTCGTTAATTTAAGCAAGAATAGAGATCGACCATGGTTTTTCAATACATTACGGTTTGAGCGGTCGTTTGGGGGTGGTTGAAAAGCCAAGGCTTCACCTCGGTTTTTAACATAAGCTTTGGGACTTGGCAAACGTTAATGTATGAAAAACCAAAGAATAGAACAAAGAATAAAATGGCACTTCAATTTTTTGGAGTGTTAAATGGACGCATTATTGCTAGTGGAATGGTCGAAAATATGGAATTTGACATAATTTCAATCTTTTCAGTGGTCTTTGGTGTGCGAAAGAAAATGGACAGTTGCAATAATCACGACACTACAAATGATCGGGATACTTGTTGGATGCTTCATTGCTGGTCAACTTGCAGACTTGGTAGGTAGGAGATTGGTTTACTGCCTTGCTATCATCAGTTACCCGCTTTTGATCATTTTAGCCTACTTCTCCGTGTCATGGGAAATGTACGCCGTCTTGCATCTTTTGCTTGGTGTAATGCTGGGTTTTGGTTTAACGAGTAGACTAAACTTGGTATGCGAGATCCTGACGACGTCATGGCGACCAGTTTTCATTGCCTTCCCTATCTGGTGTATTGCAGCAGGCGCATTTGCCTTGTTGGTCTGGCTTTGTCAAGATTGGAAAACTGTACACCTTGCTACAGCCGTGGCAGGTGCTCCGGCACTACTTACATGTTGGTAAGATATTGTATATATCGGCCCAGACCTGTAATTGTTTTTCCATAGACCTCCATAATAGCGTTTTTAAGTAAGCTGTGGTCCTCACTACTCTTCAAGCACAATGAGGCTGCCATAGAATTACAGATTGGACCTAGTTCAACCAATAAACAAATATGAGATACCATGTTGACCACCGTGTTTTACGACATTTTGGCCCCTGAAGGTGGGCACCCTACATGAGAGAAAAGTTTCATTGAAAAATTACCAAAATGCAAGGTCTTTTTTCTAGTAAGCTTAATCAACATAAGCAGTGATATGCTGTTTCAATAAGTGCAGCAAGTATATACCCGTCTAGTAGATATGAATACTTTCCCTAATTTTATCATTAGTTTAAACATATTTTATTTTATTATTGACCAATCACGAAACACTTTTCAACATAAATAATGTGCTGAGCTTCCACCCACCATTTGAGCCAATCAGTGACCTTTTTACAATTACAGGCCTGTGGCCATTGGGCACACTGCTAGCGTATGGCTAACTGCTGTCATTTCAGGTTTGTGCCAGAGAGTTTCCGATGGTTAATTACTAAAGGAAGGTATACAGAAGCTGTGGCAATTATCAACAGGGTTTCTCAAACGAATGGGCGAGAGGCTCCAGATGTAACGGGAATAATAGAGGAGGCCAGGCTGGAGTCTGAGTCACTAGATGCTAAACATCACTATACATTGTTAGATATGTTTAGAACCAAGGCAAACATCATAAAATCCACATCAATGCTGTTTATATGGTAAGCTTAACTTAGATCCATGCATGCTGATAGCATGTTTATTCTTAAAATGAATGAAATCTCTTAGTTGCTGATAAAGAATAATCCGTCCTCGCTACCTATAAATGAGCCGCGACATGAGATTTCTACTTTGTTCATCTGTGCATCTGATCTGCTTATTCTGAATTCAGCAAGTCAGTCTAACCATCTAACAATATACTGTTACATTATCGTAATGTTGTTGGGGCTTTGTGCAAACTCTCCATTAACTAATACCCTGTAATCAATTGGTTTATTTCACTATCCTTTTGTGATTTTCAATGTTTATTTCGTAATTTTAAGTCACATGCATTTATATCGCATGACTAAATTGGCAAATCATACTTTATGCCAGAAGCGTGTGGCCAACATCACAATACAAGCAGTAATTCGATTTTATAAGCATACTGCCATGTATGTAGTGCATACGAAATACGGATTGTCAGTTGTCAGTGCTCATTCAGCACCGTTTTTAGATATATTTTACCACGAACACAAATTTTAGGTATTTCTGATAACATTCGACTTTGTTTACATTCTGACGTCAGTATACGGAACATTTGCATACCTCGTCAGTGATCGTGTAAAGAGTTCACCATGAAGCTTGCTTTCAAGTCGATCTAGCTATAGATATTCCCAGCGCAACCGAAAATAACGCAAACTCGCACTTAATAGCTTGTCATCAATGGGTATATGAAATGTTTATTTAGAGGTCATTGGAACATTTTGTGATGGTCAGAATATTTCTATTCGAAAAGTCTTGGGACTAATCAGAACATGTTGGGAAAACTCGGTATGAAATTGGCTATCAATCGAAGACACGAAACATGTGTCTGCTCTTTGGACAAGAAGTGACAGCTCGTGTGCAGAGTCAGCGGAACATACATGATTTGCATATTTCATGATATAATCAATTCACTTGGCCATTAAAAGGTAAATCTGCCATTTGTTTTACAGTCGTTTGTATTCTGTAAGAAAAAAACTTAACATTATTTTTACAGGGCATCTATGAGTTATGGATACTATGGCTTGACATTTGGTATACAGAACATGGCAGGAAATATGTACCTTAATATGTTTTTGGTGAACATCATCGAGTTACCTGCAAATTGTTTGGCCATGTACGCAGTTAATAGGTATGAGTGCTAAAATATATATGACCTCGCCTATGTATGCATAACCTGAAATAGTCATTGGAGCAGACTGAGCCAAACCGAGTCTGCTCGAGGTTTTAAAAGTTTGTTCATGCTCAACTCAAATGAGCATGAAAGTTCAACTGCTCAAAAAACTAAAATATTGAAAATAAATATATTTCTTGCTTTGAAACATCTCAGATGTTGTATTTATCATCATGCTAATAAAATGTTAAAATATAATTTTACATTCATGAATAGAATACAAAGGACTTCGGACAGTTTCCTATTCAATCTGCCCAAATTTTGACAGCCTATGGCTAGGATAATGCATAACTGACAACTATAGTTTTGTGCTTAAATCAAACCCTTACATTTAGTGCACTTAGCGAAACAAAAATATTGCATTACTATGCCAGGACTCTAGGGTTTAGGGGGTGGGGGTGTTTTTTGACCAAATTTTATTTCACAGAAAGTCAAAGTTTTGTCGAGTATTCACCTAAATACATGTAAATATTATGTTTGCGGCATAAAATTTGAGACGAAAGTGATGCGTATGCATAAAATTTGGGTTGAGAAGATTTCATTGTTTCATCTAAAGAAGTGTGCTGTCAATTACTTTTGACTATTACCTGTAATATTTCCAGTCAACCAGTTTGACTTGTGCACTGAGGTGTATCATATCTGCATACTGTATAAATCATAGTCTAGATAAACACAGTTTTTGAGCGTAAAATCGTTAATATTTTCTTACTATCAGATTTAACCTATAATTGGGTGCTTAAAAGAACCGTCTCGTTGAGACGGTTCTTTTGAGTACCCAAAACATATGTTTTGTTGTGAAATGAGACAATTAATTACTTTGTAAGCACTCATAACTAAAGCCCTGATACATGCCATTGCAAATTGATATTTACCTACAGGCTTTTACAAAAGAAGTTTCTAACAAGTTTTTATAATAAAATGTTTTTGAGCATTTTCGACAACGTTCCCCCCCCCCGTGACCAATCATGCCGTTTTTATATGATGCGTGAAATGTAAAACTACAACTGTATGCAAAAGGATTAGTTTGGTCACGGGGGGGGGGGGGGAAGCACTTCAGTAAAACTTTTTTTCTATTTTCTATATGTTGAATAGCAAAAACAGAGTTTTCAACCCATATTTTTAAATTGGTACTTGTCCAATAAGTAAACTGCTTTTGTGGATAAGTCGAGGGTTGAACCTACTATCTTTTTCATAGAAAAAATATCGTTTTCTTTGAAACTTTTTTATGGTCATTTTTACGGGCAATCCTTCATTAAGACTGTCCGAGGTCCTTTCATGCTCAGTTGATTTGTAAAAAGTTTTATAACCTCGAGGCCTGCTCTTGTCTTGCCTGTAGGTTCTTTCGATTTTTAATATTCTAATCCATGAGATGTCATAAGCCGAAGTCTTATTATTTCATTGTTGTTGAAAAGCTGACTAAATCTCTGTATGGAAGAAAGTCCATGCCATGAAATGGTTATTCATCTATCGCAGAGATTTAGTAGTATGTTATGTTTATTTTATTTTTTGGGGCACTTTTTCATTAGTTTTAAATATGATTTTCACGTTGACGCTGAAAGAATGATAGTTAAAACGCGAGAAATGTAAAGAAATATTTGCGTCGATGGTTTAAAAAATAATGTATGGCATGAAACCTCTTCCGTAGGGAAGAATTGCCATTATTTGTAGGTTACTGTCAACTAAACTAATATCGGTCAACTAAACGAATATTTGTAGGTAACGGTCAACTAAATTCTAATATTGTTTTAGATTTTTTGCACCAGGCATGGATGGCACTAGCTATTTTAATATGCAGCATTTGGGCGCAGGGCATATTGTTTTCGTTCTGACTCGAGTTTTCGCGACATTCCAGCAATCCTGCACACTAGAAGCATCACTACAGATATTTTGGAATAACATGGGTCCCTTAATCAAAACGCTTTACTGAGCTCAGCTGACCGAAGACATAACAAAGTATAAGTATCCCCCGTTTGTTTCTTTCAATTTCTTTATTAAAAATTCTCACGTTACTTATATCAAATGTGTCTTCTGTCACTTCGTCGTGTATCTTTTTAAAGATATTTCTTGTTACATTGATAATTACATTGAAAATAAATTGTTCTTCGCGGTAAAGAATAAGGATGAGTTGAACAATTAAATGTTGCTGCTAATATGGAGACCATATAGGGTCAGTTAAGCAATTTTTCGGCGTAAAATTGCGATTATTTAATTATCCATCAGTTGAAACATGCGTTTCTTTTGAGTTCCCACAACATATGTTTTGGTTGAGAAATAAAAAATAATAATTTTCAGTTACGCATTCTTATCTGGTGCTCTGGAGACATGTCCTTCCGGTAAAAAAAAAAATTATATATACGAAATACTGAAAAGATACAAAATAGCGTTATTTGTGTATTGGTTTGTTCCATCACCATCTTATGAGTTTAAGTTTGAAGGTTGTTACAGTAGCAGCATTAATAAAAAAACAATAAAAAAAACTTTAAACCTCTGTAAAAATTTCACAGTCACAGTAAAGTATATTCCATTTTTCATATCCCCTGATGAGAATTAGCATTTCTAGAAATGGTAATCTATGTAAAAGGGGTGCGTATACCCAAAAATTAAAAAAAAAAACAGATCAACCCACAACACCACGAGGAATAGACACAAAATACATACGGCCACATGACAGCAATTATGCACTTAAAGTAAACCAACCATCACTCCTTCCCTCGGGGAGATTATTGCGAAACTGGTAAGGACACAGAGAACTACATTACTAAACATGAACATTCCCAAATAAGGAACACTGAGGTACGAAGCCTGTTGGACTGTTCTAAACCGATTGGTCTGCACTGCACACCAATATCAACTTGAAGCTAATAAAAATCAAACTAACAACAAACTTTTTTTTTTATATTTACAGGTTTGGCCGGAAGAAGTGGTGTATACTGGGTTACTTAGTTATCAGTGTATGTGGCATTGCAAATGGAGTACTACAACAGATAGGTAATAAAGCATTCCCATTCCCCAAAGTCTAATCAGTTTGAGATTAATGGATTTGTACACCTTATATGGATTCTCTGTGTCTTTTTTTCTTTCTATGTATGTATGCAAGTCTGATTTTTTTCTAGTATAGCTATTAATGTTTTGTTGAAATATTCTTCGCAAAATATTTGACTAAAGGATAAATCATAATAACACACTAACTTTATGTCCAATAACAAAACTTGTAAATATAACAATTACAGATCACAGTCCAACCACTGGTACCAAATGGATGCAACACTTGAATACAGAAAATGAAGGCAAACAAAAATAAATTAGATAAAGTAACACACTCTTTAATTCACTTAAGAAATGAATTCGATTTTTGGAATGTTCATGGAATCATGATTACTTCGGGTCTCTTGCAAAGTAAACAAAAACTTTGCAAGAGACCCAAAGTATTCATGATTCCATGAACAGACCAAAAATTGAAATCATTGCTTATATTTACATTTATTATAAACATCTAAAATATAGAAATTATTTATAATTTTGTAAACAAAACAGTTTTGTTTTTAATATGTAATCGTATTATCGATTTTTTTGGAGTGTAAAACGAAAAAGCGGAACAAATGTGAATACGGACAGCCTATGGAGCAAACACGAGGCTTGTTTTGCACGTGCTACATGTACTTGGGTGTGGCTCGCTGTCAATCACAGCACCAGTATCACTTCTTTCGAATGAATTTGATGTTCGAAGCGTATTACACGGGCACGTTGTCAATCAAATTTGTGTAATTCACGAGGCTATGAACGGTTGCAAAAATATGAAGATTTATTAAAGGATTGCATGGAAAATGTATTGAGATATTTGTCTAGCTAAAAAGAAAAGGTACAGCACAAATACAAGACCAAACACAGATAAAAAAAAAACAGGAGCAGCAAAAAAATAAATGATAATATGTTACATCTAAAAGACGGTCAGGACGTGAAGATGGAGAATTCCAATTGTTGGCCCCTGCCAAAGTCGACTTACATCCAGGGAAATATAAGGCACGCAACTAAATGAACATTTTTAAATCTTTATGTACAATATACATACAAGAACAAACACATAAGAACATATACCCCTTTCTTATTTTGCTTCGCTGGCTGTAACACCAGAACCCAAAGTCTCACCGCATGGCAATTCCAAGTTGAATTCTAACACGTGGTGTTGCCTTGCATAAGTACAACCACATGTAATGATAAATGATTAATTAAACTAAACCACCTTTTTGCACCACAAAGAAAACCCAGATCACACTGTCGGTGATTAAGACAACATATCTCGTAAAGATGTTTGAAACCCCTTTAACAAGATCTTGAATTACCCCGTTTATATAAGTGATTTTGCAAGGAATCAATACTCGTGAACCACCGATAATACGGGTGGCATGTACTTTGTGAGAAAAAGACTAGTCATCGACGATCGGTACATGGAAAATTAATGCACATGTTAACA
The DNA here is from genome assembly GCA_964019695.1 of Loripinus fragilis. Classification (NCBI taxonomy): domain Eukaryota; kingdom Metazoa; phylum Mollusca; class Bivalvia; order Lucinida; family Lucinidae; genus Loripinus; species Loripinus fragilis. The sequence continues at coordinate 24,381,317 of OZ026516.1, forward strand.
TTCATCCTCATGCGCATATTCATATGCATGCTGTTTTCATACTTAGTAACATAATATACCTAACATATAAACAACAACAACAACAACAAAACTCCTGAATTTGGACAGGTGGGCAGCAACTGTATCCCCATAACAGGAGCAGCAAAAATACTAAATAAACACACACACACACACACACACACACACACACACACACAAAGAACTAACTAGAACAGACAACTGCGTTAGAACGACCAGCATCCACATATTGGCATAGATGTGCAGTGCGTTAAATGATACCCTAGTTTATGTCTTGCTGTTCTAACAATTGAAATATTTAGCGCGCGTAGAAGCTCCCTAACTTATTCAATCGCCTGTAAGCAAGTCACATTATTTAACCGTGTAGAAAAAGAATATGATTCGAAATTCACAGAAAGCCAGAGCTAAGCCACCAGTATGTACTATGGAGGGTCCAGTCAAAGACATGCATCAGGCAACAACCCACTGATAAAAGGTTTATGTCAGGGGTCTTCAACTTTCCTGAAGCCTGCTCAACCGTTGTGCTATTAAAGGGGACGAATGTGTTTGCTAATTTATTATTTGTTGATGCTCCCATTGTGAGTCGAGCCTTTGTTTTGTGTTCTTGTTTTGTGACCTTTCTAGTTTGACAATCATCTCGTTAAGGAAGAGAGAGCTGGTTACTTAATTTTGATTGTACTCTTACCTTCAAACATAATCATGATTGGCCAATATTTATGATGTTTCAAAACAGAATTACTTTATCCAAGATAGTTATCCTTATAAATTAACCAATAAATCCTTATAAATTAACCAATTGAGTCGAATGGACTTGCCTGCCCTAATCAATAGGACAAGTCTATCTCTATTTTTAAGAGTTGTTGGGTGCTATTTTCCATTTTTATCCAAATTTTGATATAATTTTCTGTAAGCAAACAGTGGAGACCCTGATCAGACGCCGCGTTCTGTTTGCCTATGTCCCACAAAAAGGACGCTAGGCTTATATGGCTTAAGTTAAACTAAGGGAATATGACCATACGTTGCCCGAACCACAGATCACACGCCATCTAGAAGAAGAGACACAAGCAAAAGAATTTGCTCAGACTGTTGCCAGCTAAATGGGAAAATCAGTTCATATTATTTCAAGAAAAAGCAAACTGCCAACACATTAAATGAGAGGACACGCCATACCCTTCACTGCTCGCATACTCAAGTATTGGGTGTATATTAAGACTTAGACTCAAGCTTAGACATATAGCCCTTCTGGAAACTTCAGCATGTGTGTTTAACCCTTTAATTTAAAGGCTATTTTAGATAATGACATCATTTTCTATATTAGACAACTTTGAAGGAAAAAAATCAAGAAAAAATTAAGCTAAGTTTTGAAAAGAGCAAATACTTCATTTTCCATAGTATTTTTAAATACAAGATATTTCAAAGGCGTCAAAACGGCTGAAAGAGAAGCATCTAAATTATTTGAAGATATGACAGTCTGAATTAAACGCGGGCTATGTACAAATAAATAGTTTTAGGATTCTTTTGTTATTAGAGTTTTCAGACAAAAATTTTCAAGGCACTTTAATGATTGTGTTTGCTCTTGGTTCGAGACTGGGATTGGCCGCAGGTTGGACTGCCATGGCAGTAATGACAGTAGAAATATACCCAACTGTAATCAGGTTAGTCAATACTTACCAATTTTATGAGGTTTTGAGCATACGCCTGTGGGCTAACTAACTCAAAGCGTAAGTTGACCTTAAGCCGTTTTTACATCATAAGATAAACAGATTATAGTTGAGGCTGTGATGTTCTTTCAAGTAGTTTTAGACATTACTTAAAGATTTGATAGTACTAACATATATCACAAAAATTAATTATGGTGACCTTCAGATAAGGTGGCTTCGATGTGGTGGCCCTTAATTGTGTTTTCGTAGCTAAAGATACTAATTATTAGATTACTAATTCATGAGCCTATTTACCTAAGATATATTAATGACCAATGATGAAAAGTGTTTGCTTGTGGTTTTTAAAAAGATATGCCGAAGAATGTCTTAGAAATATCAGAAGATAGATTCCAGGCCTGTCTCGAAATGTATACAATCTGTAAGGCTGATTCCTTCCAAAAATCACTTTAGTTATGCGCTCAAAAATAGTAAGTGAGCATGATCAAGAGAAACTACAATCACAAACTGCAGACTAACCCATGGCACCGCAAGGAAGAGCCACACAACAGGCACGAGACACGAGGAAGACAACCTAAGCACAAAGCAGTCAGCTCTCTAGTTCTCTTCCTAGAAATTTAGAGGCTTCACGGGGTAAAATGGCGGTTTTCTAGTAAAACGTGCGTCAACTTTTGTAATGCTACGTTTTTAAGTGCGCGTTTATTTACTTTGCTTGCTCAGAAATAATACGTTGGTTTTCAAACTCTTCAAGACAAAGGCTGTCGTTAAAGGGCTACAATTTGGATTATAAGTGCTCATTAGCAGAATAACTGAACAATATCGATATCTCATTGGAATAAAAAAGGCTCCAAGAAGAGACATACCTTATAAAGCAAAATTTCTTACACCAATATAAATATTAAACTTTTATCAGAAAATACCTGAGACCCGACAAAGGACATTTTATTACCCCCTGCAGAGAGCTTATAATCACCGCATAAAGATTTGTCTTTGATCTACCTGGCATAGCTTCTAGATAATGGCACCACTTTTATAGCGTAGCAATAATGTTCTTAACCCTTTTAATTCTAAATATTGGTTAACAGGTTCTTGGCAAAAAGTGGAGATTCAGGTGAAATGCCCCAGCATTTCATTGGGATGCGTTTAAAACAATCACCAGTAATAGAAATATATCTTAATTTAGACATTTTGACCTGTGAACTTTAATGGAAAATGGACAATTTATCAATATTTAAGAGAAACCCCATCAAAATGAAAAGGGTTTAATCTTGTTCTTTGCATAAATTACCCAATGGCATGGATTACCTGAAATCAGACGAGGTAATGACAAAATTAAACCTGAAAAACTTCATGCGACTGTAAATAAACAACGAAGGCAGAAATCAGATCAGCGTCTTTGTTAGTTACTTTCCAGAGCGCATTGTCTAACTGGTTCTGTTGTTGGTGATTCATTGTTTATTGTTTCTCCCATTGTTTGTATGGGGCTCTGGGTTTGGTCTATGTTTTGTTATGCATTACTTAGTGTCCAGTTTAGTTTTGCAATCATCTTGATGGGGAAGAGAAAGCTGGTTTCTTTACTTTAATTGTCTTCCTGGTGTCTTATGACTGTAAGTGGTCTATGACTCTTCCTCACAGTGTCATGGCTTGTTATTGGTGGTGTTTTCTAATCATATTCGTTTTCGTTTTTCTATATACAAACAATTATAATTTGATCTACATGTACTCATTTGATCATTCTCATGTGACGGTTAATGTAGTGATTAAAATCACCACCAGCAAGACTTTTGCCAACAACAAGGAATGAGCCGCTACTGAACGCAAAATATCTAAATTACTCCCAAGGTGCAATTAAAGGGAAAACACAGTATTTTGGCGTTATTGTTTATTTCTCACAAATGATAGTCTAAAAGACCATTAAACCTTCTCAAGCGAGAATTTTGCTTTGTTGCATGTGTTTATAATGTAAAAGGTGCTTTGAAAATATTTAGATTTTGATTTATTAAAGGGCTACAGCCTATGGTTTTGCGAACACTGCTGCAAGAATTGGCGGAGCAATAGCACCACAGATAGTCTTTTTGGTAGGTACAAGGCAATCATCACTTAAAGATTTTTTACATGGATGTAAATATCCTAGCATACAATGCAGATAGTTATTCTGTTGGTTTTAACTACATATAGCATTTCAAAATTTTATCTTTAATGATGTGCCGTCAGGGAAACTGCATTAAGCAGGCTCACTGAAGTCGTTCGATGTCAAATCAAACCAACTCATCTTGCAATTGGTTACAAATAACAATACTCACGCAACCACATTTTTTAAAAAAAAAGATGTTACGAAAGGTGCCGCAAAATCAAAATATGCTACTAACACCCTTAATCTAACAGTTCAGACAAAGACATGGCGACAAAACTTATTGAAAGAAACCAAAATAGGCCAACAGTCGCCTGATGTGACTGCGCACTATTGACCACCTTATCTGGACCTAACTGTCACTATTTATGCAGAAAAGTGAAGAGCCAGATTAAATGCCGCATAAGGCAGTATTCCATTAGGGTCTGCACTGTTAGTTAGACAAAATCGATCTTCAGAATGAGAAATTTGATTTGTTTATCATTTTATCTTTTTGTGGGGGATAATAATCTGTTACCCCTCAATATATAAAGTGGAGTACCCTATTTTTGCGGCTCAAACGTTATGGAAAATTTCATAGGTCTTAAAAGCGTATTTGGCTCAGAGGCAAATGGAAAGTATACACGAAACCTATTTTTCATATTATCATATCACCCAGGTAAACCGCATGTTTCGATCTCGGAGGGTATTGGCTACCGGAGGTAAACAAAGGATTTTTGGACTGGACATGGTCTGTATTGAGGCGATTTTATTTCATTTAGATTCGCTTTGAGGGATAAGAACAACATATAGGTCGATAGTATACAGAATGATGATAACTCTGAAAACAATAAATCTTTTTGAAGTGAATCTGTTCGAGTTTAAATCGCATTTGAATTCGGAAATGCAGTAATTTGGACCAATATTTCGAATTCATCAGTTAATATTCATATCTTTTGTTTTATTTTTACTTGATTCACAGCCACCGCTGGAGTGTATAACCTCTCTTTGGAATGAATCAGTCAAATACAATTCAAAAATACTTGTAAAACACTTATTTATTTGCAATTTTATGACGGTGGTAACTTGTTTATGGGTAGCTTTCCGTTCGGAGGTATGTTGGGTAGCTGTCGGAGGGAAGGCATGTGCATGTTAACATTGATTTCGGAGAAGGGCAAATTGATTATGCTCATTAAACAAGGTATGGCATACGGAAACAAAAGTGTAACACTCAAACACTTTCAAAAACAAGGGGTTCGATTGGCGAGGAACATATCAAGGGATAAACAAGCCTAAACAAACCAATTTGTTAGCGTTTTTGTTCAACATTGAAGGAGTGTTTTTTGTGCATTAGTTTGTTTTGTTTGTTTTGGCCTATCATATCTATTTAGCCATTTGCATCACATTAAAGAAACAATCTGGCAGTAACATAACATGCAAAAGCATTATACTATGAAATGGGAACATACCTTTTGTGAAGGTGACAGATCAAGTAACAATGCAATTAGTATACCAGATGTTTAGACGAGCACCTATACGGTCTAATCAGTCTTCACTAATTGCATAAATTTAACTACATGTAGGTGTTTTCGCATTTACACAACATAAGTTAACGCACTTTAGAGAACGGCCTTTTGGTTAAAACAAGTGTAAATGACCAGGAAATACCACAATCCCAGACAGACACATGGCACCAAGAGACAGGAACACTGGAACACAGACAAATAAGGAATACGCACAAAGTCAGAATACAATAAGCAAAGCATTCAGCTCCCTTTATCTTAGTGAGAGTATTGCCAAACTAGAAATGACACAATATAAGCGTTAAACACGAATTGCTAAACACGAACCCCCAGCAAATACAACAAAAATAGTAAGTGAGTATGGTCAGGAAATTTCACAATCACAAACTTCAGACAAACCCATGGCACCGTAAGGAAGAGCCACACAACAATCACGAGGCACTAGGAAAACAAACTAAGCAAAGCAACCAGATCTCTCTTTCCCATCTATTTGCTCTCTTTCTCTCTCTCTCTCTCTCTTTTTCTCTCTCTCTCTCCATTCTCTCTACTCGCTCACCTATCTACTCTCTACCCCCTCTCTCTGTCTCTCTGTGTGTCTCTCTCTACTCTCTACTCTATTCTCTTTGTCGTTCTCCACTCTCTATTCTCTTTGTGTCTCTCTACTCTGTCTCTCTCTCTACGTCTCTCTCTACTCTGTCTCCCTCTCTACGTCTCTCTCTACTCTGTCTCCCTCTCTACGTCTGTCTCTACTCTCTCTCTCTCCCTCTACTCTGTCTCTCTACTCTCTCTCTCTACTCTGTCTCCCTCTCTACGTCTGTCTCTACTCTGTCTGTCTCTCTCTCTCTCTACTCTGTCTGTGTCTCTCTACTCTCTCTCTCTGTACTTTATTCTCTATTTGCATTCCTCTCTACTCTCTCGATACTTAATTCTCTACTCGCACTCCTGTCTACTCTCTTTTCTCTACTCGCACTCCTTCTCTACTCACACTCCTTCTCTATTCTCTCTTTCTCTACTCGCACTCCTTTTCGACTCGCACTCCTTCTCTACTCTCACTCCTTCTCTGCTCTCTCCTCTACTCGCACTCCTTCTCTACTCTCTCTCTACTCGCACTCCTTCCCTACTCGCACTCCTTCTCTACTAGCACTCATTCTCTCTACTCTCTCCTTCTCTAATCGCACTCCATCTCTACTCGCATTCCTTCTCTTCTCGCACTCCTTCTCTACTCTCTCTTTCTATACTCGCACTCCTTCTCTACTCTCTCTCTCTCTCTCTCTACTCACACTCCTTCTCTACTCACACTCCTTCTCTACTCGCACTCCTTCCTTACTCGCATTCCTTCTCTACTAGCACTCCTTTCTACTCGCACTCCTTCTAAGTTAGCATTCCTTCTCTACTCGCACTCCTTCTAAATTCGCATTCCTTCTCTACTCGCACTCCTTCTCTACTCGCACTCCTTCTCTACTCTCTCTTTCTCTACTCGCACTCCTTCTCTACTCTCTCCTTCTCTTCTCGCACCCCGTCTCTTCTCGCACTCCTTCTCTACTCGCACTCCTTCCCTACTCACACTCCTTCTATACTCGCACTCCTTCTTTGCTCTCTGTTACTCTACTCGCACTCCTTCTCTACTAGCACTCCTTCTCTACTCGCACTCCTTCTAAGTTCGCATTCCTTCTCTACTCGCACTCCTTCTAAATTCGCATTCCTTCTCTACTCGCACTCCTTCTCTACTCTCTCTTTCTCTACTCGCATTCCTTCTCTACTCGCACTCCTTCTTTACTCGCACTCCTTCTCTACTCATCCTTTCTCTACTCGCACTCCTTCTCTACTCTCTCCTTCTCTTCTCGCACCCCTTCTCTACTCGCACTCCTTCTCTACTCACACTCCTTCTCTTCTCGCACTCCTTCTCTACTCGCACTCCTTCTCTACTCGCACTCCTTTCATGCTCGCATGTCTTCTCTACTCGCACTCCTTCTCTACTCTCTCTTTCTCTACTCGCACTCCTTTTCTACTTGCACTCCTTCTCTACTTGCACCCCTTCTCTACTCTCTCTTTCTCTACTCTCTCTCTCTCTTTCTTCTCGCACTCCTTTCTCTACTCACACTCCTTCTCTACTCTCTCTTTTTCTACTCGCACTCCTTCTCTACTCTCTTTATCTACTCGCACTCCTTCTCTACTTGCACTCCTCCTCTACTCGCCTTCCTTCTCTACTCGCACTCCTTCTCTAGTCTCACTCCTTCTCAACTTGCATTCCTTCTCTTCTCGCACTCCTTCTCTACTCGCATTCTTCTCTACTCGCTCTTCTTCTCTACTCGCACTCCTTCTCTACTCGCACTCCTTCTCTACTCGCATTACCGGGCCGCGTAGCGCAGTCGGTAACGTGTCTGGCTACAGATGCGTGTCTGACTGCAGATCCAGGGGTTGCGAGTTTGATCCCGGCCCGGTCCCATACTTTCGTGGAGACTGACCATGAAATAATTTCTACGGTCATTCTCCTCCCTTCCGCTGATTCATTCAAGAAGGGTTGTTGTCAGTTACAAGCGAAAGTATGTGCACAAATTACTGGTTAACCGCTTGTTCAAGCCTGCCAAGGAAAAAGTGTGTTTAGGTGAACTGACCGTCCCGCAATGACCTTAGCTGTTGACTTGGGACGTAAAGCAGCAAAAACAAAAAAACAAACAAAACTCCTCTACTCGCACTTCTTCTCTACTCGCACTCCTTTTCTACTCTCACTCCCTCTACTGGCACTCCTTCTCTACTCGCACTCCTTCTCTACTCGCACCCCTTCTCTACTCGCACTCCTTCTCTACTCGCACTCCTTCACTACTCGCACTCCTCTACTCGGACTTCTTCTCTACTCGCACTCCTTTTCTACTCTCACTCCCTCTACTCGCACTCCTTCTCTACTCTCTTTCTCTACTCGCACTCCTTCTCTACTCTCTCTTTCTCTACTCGCACTCCTTCTCTTCTTGCACTCCTTCTGTACTTGCGCCCCTTCTCTACTCTCTCTTTCTCTACTCTCTCTCTTTTTCTTCTCGCACTCCTTTCTCTACTCACACTCCTTCTCTACTCTCTCTTTCTCTACTCGCACTCCTTCTCTACTCTTTCTCTACTCGCACTCCTTCTCTACTAGCACTCCTCCTCTACCCGCCTTCCTTCTCTACTCGCACTCCTTCTCTAGTCTCACTCCTTCTCAACTTGCATTCCTTCTCTTCTCGCACTCCTTCTCTACTCGAATTCTTCTTACTCTCACTCCCTCTACTCGCACTCCTTCTCTACTCGCACTCCTTCTCTACTCGCACTCCTTCTCTACTTGCACTCCTTCTCTACTCGCAATCCTTCTCTACTCGCACTCCTCTACTCGGACTTCTTCTCTACTCGCACTCCTTTTCTACTCTCACTCCCTCTACTTGCACTCTTTCTCTACTCGCATTCCTTCTCTACTCGCGCTCCCTCTGCTCGCTCTCCCTCTACTCGCTCTCCCTCGACTCGCTCTTTCTCTACTCGCTCTTTGTCTACCTGCTCTTTCTCTACTCTTTCTTTCTCTGTCTCTCTCTTTCTCTGTCTCTCTCTCTGTCTATATCTTTCTCTGTCTGTCTCTGTCTCTGTCTCTCTCTGTCTCTCTGTCTCTCTCTCTCTGTCTCTCTCTCTCTCTCTCTCTCATGTATTAAAATATCATGAGCAATACGAGAATTTAATGAAATGATAGCGAGTTTTCGACTCCCATGTTCAGTCCACCTCTGTCAAATTCCAAGTACGTCACCCGATCATCGGGTAATGGGTAAAGAGTGGTAATAACGTGCTAACAGGGAACATTTTTATCATGGAATTGAGAGAGGAGTTCTCTGTATGCCTTAACAGTGAGGCCCTCTCACGAGTTAGGGTGTATTTGTACAAGTCATTTTATTCTAGGGAAAGGGAAAATGCCAAACTGAGGGGAACAATATTGTCAGAGAACGGGGAAATAAATAAAACATGAAACATGGAGACAAGTCAATATTTAAGAAGATCAAGGGAATATGTACCTCCTGGGAGGGCCTCTATTATAGATAATAGAACAAACATCACAACTATAAAACTACTAAACTTGATATGATTAAAAAAATGTACCCAAACTCTAAACTTTACAATCCGATTGGCCATCTCTTTCTGAAAAGGACGTCACCCAGGTACATTTATTGAACTAAAGATAATTTAAAGTCGTACTGCAAACAGTTGCATAAAAATCTAATTAAACATTCGATTTTTACAGAAATTTTAATTGCCATTTGTCGCCAGTCGGGCGACACATGGCAATCGAAAAATCGGGCGACAAATGGCAATCGAAAACCCTGTTTCCAACGATTTTTGATCTACGCTCGTCGATAGTATTAACGTTTTCGATTGCCGCATATCCGGTGTGAAACTTTTAAAGTATTTAAAGATATACAACCCATCTTTATTGCTTCTTATAGAATGACAAATGAGCCGCGACATGTGATTTCCAACAATGTGGCATTTTGAAATGAATATACTAAGACGAGCCTGTGTAGCCTTCTTTTAAGCTTAGAAACTCCAAATTATGTTCGTTCAGTAGCTTAATATTCATATAATACTCAAGCGACAAGCAAAGGCTCTGATCAGACTGCGCGTATGCGCAATCTGGTCTGAGCCTTTGCTGGTCGCACATACCACATTGTTGGAAATCTCATGTCGCGGCTCAAATAATATTGTTTAAAAATATGCCATTGTGGGGTTTGGGCTGCTGTTACCGGAATATGAGGACCTGGGCCCGGAATTACAATGCCTCCTTAAAGTTAAGGAAGACTTACTGAGTTAAGTATTGATTTTTCAGGATGCGAAAAATAACGTTTTAAACTGATTAAAATCAAAATTGTTTCACTTTTCTGTAGATCACAATGATATCTTTGACCACAAGTACTGCGTCGATCCAGGCAGTTTATTTAGCATGTTGAAATATCTATTCTTAACTTAAGTCTTCCTTAACTTTAAGGAACCATTGTTATTCCGGGCCCTGTACTACTATGTAAAGTTTAAAAACGTTAAAAGATAAAATAACAGAACGGATTACCACTGAAACTGCAATATTTTCAATATTTTTACGGGTATTGTTATATGGATTACTTTGTCCACCTATACAAATATGCAGTGAAGATCCTGATAAGCTTACATGTATACTAATACTTTTAAGAATGTACTGACAACAGACCAAAAACATAAATAGTTTTTAGATACGTGTGGTATTTTATTTTACTGTCGCAATGGCGCAAATAGTACAGCTTTAAAACGTATGCAAACTGTACAGGGTTCATTATTATGTTTTTTATTTTGTTTGATTTTATTCTTAACATCCCAGTCAACAATTTTTCAGTTATGTCGGGACGGGTCTTCCTGGGTTGAACCAGTTCTAAGCTATGATTAATATGTTTTACTCAAGGGCACAACACAGTGACGCCGGAGAGGCCAGAAATTCGAACGCTCACGTTACTCGATAGCTGAGCATTCAACTAAGAGTAAGATGCGCGGATCCAGAGAGGGGTGGCAGAGGGTCCTGACCCCCACCCTTAAAAATCGGAAACCTTTGGGGCTCTTTAGCAATACTGGTCCAGATCCCCTCGAAAATCAAAAGCTACCAAGCCAGCATTCCATATTAGGTAATTATCGGCCCGCCAGCGTTTTGCTGTTGGGCTGATGATGGTCCGCGGCTTTTAGTGGTATTTTAATTCCTCACTCCATTCATCTTAAAATGTGTGTCAGAGTTAAGTTGGACTTCGTCTGACAAAATTTCTGGATCCATGCATGATTAAGCATCGCATATCGCATGGGATGTTTTCTTGAATTTTTCTCACTAATATTTTACAAAACCGAAGAAAGCGTATCAGTGCAAAGCTACTAGATGACGGTACAAGACATGGACATACCCTATCCAAGCCAGCACACATTGTCGGGCAACCATCGGCCCGCCAGCGAAATGCCATTCAAAATGTTTTAGATGTTGCATAGCAAAAAAGGAAGAAAGGAAGGCGGGGGGGGGGGGGTTGGGGACCGGCTTGAGAGCCCCGTTGAAACCCATTCAATGTTTGTGGTGTTTTTTTTTTGCATGTGTTGTTGTTGTTGTTTTTACGGTTTGGGGGGGGGGGGGTAAATTGCTGATATAGTTTGTTTCATTGAATAGAATCCTAAAGGGCGGTGCAACAGGAGGGTGTTTCAGTGGACTAGTTGAGTTACATGTATAAATGAATTTGATCAGGGTATTTCAGTGAACTGAGTGGTCTGAGTGCTTCCCTGGGCTGGGCGGTTTGGGTGTATCAGTTGCCTAGGGAGTTAGGGAGTTTCAATGGGTTGGATGTTTTGTGCATTACAGTGGACTGTGTGCGTTTGGGTGTTCTGTGGCGATTCAGTAGACTTGTGGTTATGGGTGTTTCAATTGTCTGGATGGCATACATGTATATATTTTTGGATTAAAGGTTTACTAATCATGTACACGTGGCATCTTAACCAACAGTTTCCTTGCATTTTGACACTCCATTTACACAACAAAATGCGCCTCAATGTGAACCTGCATTTTGTAACCCTGTTCATGTTTTTACTACACTGCATTGCCAGGTAAGATAATGAGTATAGATATGGCACATGTTCTTGCCTTCTTTCAGGGATCATACCCTCGCCCCCACCCCACCCAGCCATCATATCCCCTTCCTATATCAAACATACTGGTTTCACCAAAAATGAATCAGTGCAGAACTTAAATGAATATGTTTTCCCAGACTCACTAGACAAAAACATGCATAATGACACCGACTGGAGATGAGCGCTTTTCACAACACACCACAACTGTAAAACGTCTCAAATTCCCTTCTGTATTTCGCCCAGCTGATAGTCTTCCATTTGTAGCATTACATATTTTTTTGTGTCAAAACATGCTTAAAATATATCAGATTCAGGCACTAATTGTGCGGCAGTTTGTATCAATCTCCGAAATCAAAACCACTGTCACTCCGATAGCAAGGATGCCAGCTGTCAAGTTACCTCTGCACATTTTGCTAACCACCAAAACGATATCAACGTAAGTAAATTTCAAATATTGATGTTTTAATAGCATTTTGAGATACGACTCTTATAAATCATGCAGGAGAATGATATAGAATTGTGGCGACACAAGCAAATTGTGTCAAAGGTTGATGTAAATCCAGCTATGATCAAACGAATAGCATGTTTTCATTGAAAATTTCACAATCGTCGTTTGAAAGGTCGCCCAGGGTCCTACGGACATGTATCAAAAGCATTTAACACATTCCGAGTCCTTATCATTCATTATAGAAGCAACCTGTTTGCTGCTTTCGTCTCCAAGAAACTTTCTATTGGACATAAAAATGGATAAATATAGACCCTGTCCATCCATAATCGCAATGTTTACCTCCGATAGCCAACACCCTCCGAGATCTAAACATGCGGTTTACCTGGGTGATATGCTTCAGGAAAATATGACTATTTACTCTTTATGGCAGACAATCTGGAACATTGGCCCATAAGTTGGCAAAAATGGGTGTCGACCTGAGAGTACCAATATTGACCTCGGTTTTACCACGGTCATTGGTATTCGCAGGTAGATATGACATCATGTCCAATGCCTAAATAGTTAACAAGTGTATAATAACATTCACCATAAGTACGTAACTTGGCACGTACATGTACCAGATCATTAGTTGTTTTAATGATTTACGTCCCATCCCAGTCAGCAAGTATTCATGGGCACTTTCTCGATTAAATTGGTAATAGGTAGCAAAAAGAGAGTGTCTAGCTCCAGGTCCCGAGGTTATAAAACTTTTTTCATGCTCAACTTAGCACGCAATTTCAATTGCTCATAAAAGCAAAAATAATGACAAATAAAGAAGGTCCTTGCTTTAAGTCTCTCAGATGATGTATTTATCATGCTAATTAATGTGAAAGTACCAACAATTGCTGGCATTTTAACATTTATGAGCAGGATCATTTTCGTGCTCAGTTGAGTTGAGCATAAAAGAAAATTTATAACCGCGGGACCAGGTTAAAGCACTGTGCCGCAAGTGCCTCGATAAAAGGACATCTTGAATGCAATTACAGCACGCCATCAATGAGCACTTTATTTTCCCAAAATTACATCTCATTATGGCACAATTTGTATTTACTTTTTTCTAGAACAACCATATACCAGGTATCCTGTTTTTCATCAGTGGTGCAGCAATGTTGGTATCTGCTGGTCTTTGTTTCTTATTCCCTGAGACTAAAGACACAGATTTAGAGGATACCATTCACAAGCCTGATACACCAATGAGATATGACACAATGGGTACAGACAGAACGATCATCCACGAAGCTGTTACACCCCTTGTGTCGATAGAATGCATACCTAGAACTGCTGATGCAGGAGACGAAGAAATTAAATATGAGGATTGAATCAAAAAATAAATTAACAGTAAATTTAGTATACAGTGGCTCCGACTTTTAATTGTCATGCTCAATTTAATTCAACTGAGGATGAGATTTAATCAGCTCATTACGATAATTCAACTGAGGATGAGATTTAATCAGCTCATTACGTTAAAATGCCAGCAATTGTTGTCATTTCAACATGTATGAGCAGGATAAATATCAGAGAGCTTGGAAGTAAGAAACAAATATGTTTCGGCATTTTAGATTTTACGAGCAGTTGTATTTTCATGCTCAGTTGAGATGAGCATTTATGAAGAAGTTTGAGGTTTTGATGTTCCCTATACTAATTTAAGCAGGCAGCAAACAAGAACGAAACTTACAAGACTGCCATTTTTATACTGTTATATTTTACACATAGTGATAAAAACTAATACATTTTCTTAAGTGTTATTGAGTAGCCTTGTATAACCAATAGTGGGAAGTGCGCGAATCGTTTGTGCTACATTTCAGTTAAACACAATATGAACGGCATTTTATCAAGCAAAATAAACATTGTTCGTTAAACACAAATGGCCAAATAAACATCAGATATCATTAAAACGAGGAGCGTTCTTTTTTTAAAAAGTAAGTAAGTATGTCCAGAAAGTGCCACAATCACACACTGCATACAAACCAACAGCACTGTGATGAAGAGTCACAGAACACTAACAGTCACAAGACATCAAGCACACAATTAAAGTAAAACAACCAGCTCTCTTTCTCTTCCCCATCAAGATAATTAAAAAAAAATAGAAAGGACACTTAGTATTTTTATACTACATAACTAAACAAGGACCGAACACAGATACCCCGTAAACAATGGGAGCAACAATAAACAATAAACAAACAACAACAGAACCACCGCCTTAGAACGGACAGCAGCCTAAGTCACTGGGGAGGGTGTTTAAATACATTTTACTGGTACCAAATATTCACCCTAGATTTTGTGGCTCTTTCTCGCGGTGCCGTGGGTTTGTCTGCAGTGTGTGATATTATACCCATTTACTATTTTGTATATAGTCAAATAACATTTAGGTGTGACATTTTCTGTAGCACGGTTTATGGCGACAGACCTGCAATCAATAAAAAGGATACTGATTTGCTCAAAAGGTAGACTATATTTAAGTTGGTAATTGTTTCGTGATTGCCAATGGAAAGAAATCATATGTTGAGACAGGTATATATTTGCAGCACTTTTTATAACACCACGCTTTTGTTGTTTTAGTTTACAGTTGTGGCTAAGAAAAACGGATCTTTTTTCAATGAAATGTTCCTCACATGCAGGGTACCCACCTTCAGGTGCCCAAACGTGGTGAAACATGGTCGTCACCTGGGTGTCTTATTCTTGTTTATTGGTTAGACCTGTAAGTCTATGGTAGCATTATTGTGATTTAGGACTTGTGTGGACCACTACTTACTTAAAATCTATAATGGAGGTATTGGAAAAACATTTTGAAGGTCTGGGCCCTTATCCTACCAAATGTTGCAGATTCTACTAAAACCTTTACACAACTAAGGTCTGGTGGATTGATTAATCATGACATCTTTGAACAAATGGTCCAAATTCAAATAAATTTATAGAAATGTTCCTTACGATGCCTTCTACCAAAATTGATCAGAACGTTCAGTTTGACTGACCAAAATTGATCAGAACGTTCAGTTTGACTGAACAACATGGCTACTAGAGCTAAAAAAGAATTATCTTTAAAGACATATGCGGCTATTTCCAATGCGCATCTTTCCCGCGTCTGCAAACGAGGAAAGTTGTCTGGGTCCTGTCTTTCGTCCCTTAACGGATTCGGATCAACACAGCTTCCGATATTCTTATGTCATATCGGTGTTCCGACATTTTCTTCACAAAATAACTAATTAAAGTGTGTTCGAAATATCTATTGACATCTTTTCAGAACTGATCGTCTCAGCACTAAAGACAGATAAATGTAGCTCAGTCGAAATCAAACGACGTACACAATAACCCTGGTTACGAATACGATAGTGGCCGAGTCTATACTATATGTATGGTTATTTAGAGCGGCGCACGACCTGACCTCGTAGCCTAGTGGTTAGCGTGTCTGGCTACAAAACCAGAGGACCAGGATCGATTCCCGGATGCGCACATATTTTCAGTGTGTTTTTTCTTTCTTTTTTAACATTTTAATGCTAAATTACTTCATACACTAGTAAAATGGCATTATCAAAACGACCAAAATGGTCATCCCCGAACTTTTTATATTGAATTACGCATGAAACCTATGGGGGTGGGGTTAAATTTGGCCCTCTAGAAAGAGAATTAGTTCGGTGACCCCAGATTTTTATTCTTTTTTCTGAAAGGTATTATTATAGTCCATGAATTAAAAATAAATTTTCAAGATTTTCAATATCAGATTTTTTAATACATGATTGATTCTAAAAACAAACTCCATTTTTCGACGAATTGCCAAAATATATCATGCAGTATCTTGTCACAGCATGGGATAACAAGTAAACATGCACATTTTCTTAAAAGTTTGAGGTCATGGGCAGTAATTTAAGTTAAAAGAAAGAAGCTGGCTGAATATTACAACTGTTTAAGCTCGATAATTAGGACTAGTGTTATTATTTTATATTTCTAGAAAATTGGTCAAATGCTGTAAACTTCAATATGAGATTCTGAAAAAATAAGCACGGTGACACATCCTTTTTATTTCATAAATGTATAGCCCATGCATAAAACAAACTGTATGCAAAGTATTGAAAATATTTCAATATGGGAAGTATTTAGTAGCATATGTCCTTAAATCATATATCTTTAGTCACAGGTAAATATGGGCCTCGTCGTGAGAAAACCTGTCTTTGGGGTTTCCGACAAGGCAAGACAAAAACCAATCTCCTCAGCTACAGAGACTGGTTAGAAATTTGAAATTTTGCTCGTAGCGAGGCTAGATATGATACTTTCAAATAAGCGAATAATAAGGCGCTGACCACACTGCGCATATGCGCAGGCTGGTCTGCGCCTTTGTTCGCAAACCCTCGAAGACAGGTTTTCTCGCGTCGAGGGTCCATATATCATCTACTCATGTGCAAGGGTTCAAGTGAGTGATCTAGGGCCCTTTTGTTTCATATCTTTGGGCTGATATTTAAGGGTAATGACTTTAATGAACACAGATTAGACTTTTAGGTGACATAAGTAATTTAAGATTAATGATAACCTCTTCTAAATTGTTAATAATGATCTCAAGATTAAATGATACGATGACCTTAGAGTTCAGGCCTTTATTGCATAAACAACATATTTTGTGAGATTCTTGCTTTACATTAGATCTATTTATATTTTTACAAATGCTATAGCTAGAAAAAGTTCGTCCAAAACATGTTATATTCTTTTTTATTACTTTAACTTTAAAATTATGCTTATTTAGGTTTTTTTATAGAGAATGGAGTTAGGCCCTTTCTTGGAGAAATTAAATTGTCAACATCCCAAATGATCAATTTATTTCTTAAACTCTTTACCTTCTAGTGTAGCAGGCTGATAACATTTCCGAACAGTTTGAACCCAGATCAGACCGCCAAAACGTCGGGCCGGTTACGTGCGGCCTGATCTGGACTCAAACTGTTAGATATTCTAGATCTGATGGTATTCCTGAAAGACTTTTTCGAAAAAGTTGATTTGTAAACTTTCCCATTAGGCAAAGAGTTAAAACTAGTTGAATACTCATATCACCACTTGAAATCAATGTTCATAATCATATATTTTGACTACCGGTGCAATAAAATTTAATCATCTTGAGCTTCCAGAAAAATTGATGTTTTTGCGTTTATCTTTAACGACGATTTTGCACTGATCCATTCAGTATTTTTCTTGGGTCAACACCATTGGCAATCTATTCTTTTATATTCCAGATCGCGGAACTAAATGCAGCAAATATAGAAAATGTGAATCCCTTTTATACTGCCCTCTCAATATTAAATTACTTCATAATTGGCCTGTGTAATAATATTGGGTAGATTTAAATAAGAAAAAAAACAAATTAAACCATATTTCCATATTCCCCAGGTCTTTCTACACAGTGTTGGGAAACACTGTGTTGAAATTGCTGATAACTAGAAATATCATATGCGCTAATTACGGGATACACGGTGTGTGTTAGAAGTAGTTACTTTGATAACTTAAAAGAGATTTTTTTTCAGAATTAAAGAAAATTAAAAGAATCATTTAAAGATAATCCAGTAGACTATGCAACCATATAGTTGTCACAAAATGCATTGTATAATTCTCAAAGTAATTGTACCGAAAGTTTGTATGGGCACCAGAGCTGCTAATATTTTCTTTTTTTAAACAGCTTTAAATTGAACTTAGTAGAACGATATTTAGCATAAGGATTTAAATGCACACCGCGTAACTAAAACTTATTTTTGGGATACGCCCTTATTTGTAACTGAAGCCCCAGTCCCCAGTACAAAAGAATAACTTAGTTGTTTTCCCCTGTGAATATTCCTATGTGTACCTCAATAGACACACGTGGTATATTTGCATTACTTTGATGATATGTACTATAGTCCGTACAGAAATTCAGTGAACATCGTTTTTCTTTTTTAAAATGTCTTTAATGATAAAATTTTGTACTAAAATTTTGCACATACATATAATAAAACACCGCCTAACAGACACGTGCATATTTGAATATTTATGATAGGAAAATAAGTCTGGAATCTCTTGTGAAATAAAATAACTTAGTCGTTTTCAATTTAGAAAATTCCTTATTTTCCCTCAGTGTATTTCATATGGGTAGCACGTGGTTTATACAGTTCAATGATTACCATGTTTACTGTCGTATATCTCAGGTTGTATGATAAAAAACGGTCACCAGCATGATAACTCTTGGTATGTCTACATATACACTGCAAATGCTTTGAAGAGACTGCGCAAATTACAATTCTGAGTTATCATATTTCACGATAATCAAATTTTGCATCTTATTTTCTAAGCGTTCATGGTAAAATGACACATACAGCAATTGGACCGCGACTGATAAAACCTGTTTTCGTTGATTTGTAACAATCAAGGCGCAGATCAGCCTGTGCATCCGCGCAGTCTCATCAGCAACTTTGTTGTCTGCTTAGAGAAGAATCACATCTAAAATCAATTTTCTAGCTAGCTGTTTAGCCGAAGAGACTGGTTTGAGACTCGCTTTGTCGGACTCCCAGAAGACAGGTTTTCTCGCGTCGTGGCCTGTGTTGCTTGCTCGACAGCTCTAGGACAAATACTTTAAGTGCAGCAGATAATAATATTAAAAACAAATATAATGAGGATGCTGTTCATCAGATGTATAAACGGGAGTCACATTGTTTGATCATCTAATACATAAGGCAGTTGTAACTATGGCCCATAGAGCCGGGGAACGGCGGGGACTTTGCTTTTCTGGTCCCTGGTATGACCCTGTACTAACAGCACATTTGCCTGGCTAGGGCGCGGCTACAAATGACTGGGGCGCATAATTTCTTTCGTCTTTATGCACTAGTCATTTGTGACCACGCCCCAGCCCCGAGGCTTGTCGAGGACTTTGACTTTGTGTCTGAAGTTCCCAAGAGTAACCACCACACTGTAGGGACAGCTAGCTGGCAAAACCATGACAGTTCATCCCCGCAGTCTGCTATTATACTGCACTGCCATGTTTGTCTATGTCTATCAAACCACAACATTTCCTCCACATTATGGGGACAATGAAAAAGTAAAAACACAGCACATTTACCAGGCTATGGATATCCCCGTCCTGCTCAGGGGCTGGGGTGAAGCAGTGGTTACAAATGACTGGCGCATTATATATAGCCCATGCGCGGATCCAGAAAGTCTCGCCAGAGGGGGTCCAACTTGGCAACGGTTTTTTTGATGGGAGGATCCAAATACCACTATATAAGCGGGCCATCATCGGCCCACCAGTATAACGCCATTTAAATGGCGATTCACTAGCGTGCCGATGATGACCCGACATTGAATGCTTGCTTGGTAGCTTTGACCCATATTGCTAAAAACCTATATTTCTTGTGATTTTTCAGGGGGGGGATCCGGACCCACTGTCCCCCCTCTGGATCCGCCCATGTATAGCCAGTGATGCACTTAGCGAGAACATTAGTTCTCAGCCACCTCAAACACAAAATATGACATCCGCTGATATATTTGTTCAACCTATTTCCAAGCACATTCCCACCCCATCACTAGTTTCTCTTTCCGATCTCAGCATTATTTTTATTGGATGAGTCTTTTCACTTGAATCACACCTAACGGGTGAGCCCTGTGATTATTTTCTCTTATCAATTATAGATGCTCGGAATTACGTTTTGGCATGCATATTTTGCATTGTCTGGTGTCAACAAATCAGTATTTGGAATAAACAGATAGAAAGTTCATTTTATTTAATAAAACAAGTTGGACAATTATTTAAAATCTGATGATTAGAGAAGGAGCAGGGAACACAGAAAATAAAGATTTTAAATTGAGGAACAGGGAAACACAGAGATTCATGACTTCATAGGAACAAGCGGACGGGTGCCCACTGGGAAGGCCTCAATATTTTCTCGTATGCCAAAATTCTTTGAGCCCAAACTTTGGCCATAATTTGCATTTGGTGGAATTATTTTGATACGATAATTAAACCTTCTCCTAACTTGTTACTTCGTCTTATAAAACCGTATAATTATTCATCGATAGTAAACTAAAGGCAGTGGTCCGTACAAAGGTGCATTAGGGTAAATTAAAAAATGCAGATGCTCAAATGAGGACAAATTCCATCATATCACAGCCCATTTGACAATACATTGTGTAACGAAAAAAATATCACCAATTAGGCGGTGTATAGATATATTAAATTCTTATGGTCATTGTGCGATCAGTCCGCACATAAAGAATCCTTACAGACTGCCAGCATGGATTTCGTGCCCGTAGAAGCTGTGAGACACAACTTATTGGACTCTACCATGACCTAGCCCAATCCCTGGACAAGAAGAAACAGACAGACCTGGCCATCCTTGACTTTTCAAAGGCCTTCGACAGGGTACCCCATCAGCGCCTCCTGAAGAAACTTAAACACTATGGCGTCCAAGGCAACACTCACAAGTGGATAGAGTCATTCCTGTCAGGCCGTACACAACAAGTTGTCATCGAGGGTGAGGCATCTTACAGTGCACCTGTGGTCAGCGGGGTCCCCCAGGGTACAGTCCTTGGTCCACTGCTCTTCCTCATTTTCATAAATGATCTGCCCGAGCACATCCAGTCAAAGGTACGTCTGTTTGCAGATGATTGTATCGTATACAGGGAAATCAACAGTAAAGCAGACTGCGAGATCCTTCAAGAAGACCTTCATGCCCTTGAAAGATGGGAATCAACCTGGGCTATGGAATTTCACCCAGCCAAGTGTAGCGTGATGAGAGTAGCCACCTCCAGAGATCCGCTCATGCTGTCATACAAGCTGAAAGGACACCAATTGCAGGCCGAGACCACCTCTAAATACCTAGGTGTTGATCTATCAAATAACCTTGATTGGAAACCTCATATCGATAGAATCGTGAAAAAATCCAACAGCATGCTCGGCTTCCTGAGACGTAATCTTAGAATCGGCAGCCAAGAAACAAAAACAATGGCTTACATGACAATGGTGCGCTCCAACCTCGAATATTGCGCCACAGTGTGGAATCCATATAAAAAGGATCACATACACAAACTGGAAATGGTTCAAAGACGTGCGGCACGATATGTAACCAACAGATTCCATAACACCAGCTCAGTCACAGACATGTTAGACCACCTCCAATGGGAAACTCTTGAGGCCAGAAGGTGCAAGCTACAGCTTACTATGTTCTACAAGATAGTAAACAACATCGTAGACATTGACAAGGACTTGTACCTTACACCGGCAACAGCAAAGACAAGAGCAAGCCACTCAAAGAAGTACAGGCAGATCTCCACCACCCGCGACTGCTTCAAATACAGCTTTTTTCCAAGATCTATCCCTCTCTGGAACAAGCTCCCAGCATCTACTGCTGAGGCCTCTGACTTGGTACTCTTCAAGCAGGGGCTCTCTAACCTCACATTCTAAACATCAGTAGGGCCCCAGTTGCTAAGTAGCTATGAGGAAGGATGGAGCTGTGCCGGTGGGCCTGGTGCCCTTAGCCCCCAGGGTAGCCGGATTGGTCTATTCAGAGTGGTGAAAATGCAACTGGAAAAACTTTATTCCTTCTCCCTTTTCTATCATATTATTATTTATTTTATTTGTCCTAATTTAAGCTTATTTATTATTTTCTGTACTCCTTCATTATACTGTACATAACTTCTTCCTGCCTTTATTCAATCTTTCTTTTCTTTTCTTGGTCACCCGACACATAATTGTCAAGGCTGACAGAGTGTCGTAAAGCATAGATGTAGATGTAGATGATGAAGAAATAAACGCAAAAAAGCGTTGTTCACTGAATTCCTGTACGCACATTAGCTTACATGACTATCTATATCCGATGATTCAACGAAAATCTATTCCGCAAACCTCACTCGTCATCATTTTGACACACACACGCACGCACGCACATACGCAATTGTAAAAGTCTATAGGGGCCCTAGACCGTGCCGTATTGAAAGCAAGCAAATATAAGGCTTAAGCATGAAACATGCATGGACATGTAGCACCTTCCAGTTCAATTCATCGACTCTTTTTGCCTTCGAGATAATTGGTCATGGTTTTGTCGTCTGCTGATTTTTTTTTCAAATCAGTTTGTTTCTTGTTGTTGTTTTTTTCTAAAATGGTCCTTGGGGAATATCAGTAGAGTGCCAAGCAGTTTGGATCCAGATCATACCCGACGTTTTGTCGGGCCTGATCTGGGTCCAAATTGTTTGCAAATGTAATCAGCAGACCACACCAGTAAGTAAAGAGTTTATGACGAGAATTCAAGCAAATTAGAGAGTTGACGAGAAATAGCGAACTGGGGATATACATTAAACTCAAAGAGCATCAAATATTGCCTACTAAAGCTATTTCGCTGATAAACTTTGTCAACAGCCGAATGCAAATTCAGGTTAAAATGTTGGGCATTATCTGGATCTATACTGTTTGATAACCTACTTGTATTCCTGAAAAACATATTTTTAGGAGACAATTATCTCGAAAGAAAATTTAGCCATTATTTAAGGTTCAGACAATACTGTTAGGCTTAAATGAAATGCATGTGTGGTTCCTGTTGGCCTACCTACCCTAATTTTTTAACCCTACCATAAACATTAAAATGGTCTTTGGAGAAAAAAAAATCCTAAGATGGACACTTTTTTCAGATTTTGTCACTATTTTCTTTGTTAAATGTTATAACAAAATTTAATAATTTCCCTACCTACCTACCCTAAATTTTGTTGGTATGCAATAGGAACCACACATATATTTCATTTAGGCCTTACTTGAGTCGTTTCAATGCATCGGCTTTAGATGTACAGTGAAGTTTATGAGTCAGTATAAGCAGTGAATCATAGCTTAATGCACGAAGATTGGGCCAGTTAAGCAATTTTAGCGTATGAAGTTGCGATTGTCTTCATCAGTTTAAACACGTGTTATGGATGCTCAAAAGAACCATTTCATTGAGACGGTTGTTTTGAGTACACACAACATATTTTTTGGCTGAGAAATAGGAAAAAATACTTCTCTGATACGCACTCTTATCTGTGGGACTGACGAATTACCTCCACTGACCTGTTTTAGCCATGTTTTATTTATATCGCTAGGTTCACTTGGGGACTAATTCAAAGAAGAGCAGCAAAAACACACCAAAATTCCATCTAATCCCAGCCTATACTCAAACTCATATTTATGTGGAAAAAATAAATTCAATTACGCGGTATCTATCTAAATTCATTTCTCTAATTAATTTTTCAATTAAAATCACCATTGAAGAATAATTAGCAAAAACGGAGGTCACTTAAGTCCTGGAAACACTATAATAGTTACAGGATGATACAAAATCCAATACAATATATATGCATTCCGAGCTACAATGATGGTCAATGTTATGATTGTGTGATTCGGCATTTTGTGGTGAAGAAGAAATATACTTAAGGAATAAAGAAACGCAACAGACAAAAATGTAATTTTTGCGTGTTTAAATGGCGGTTTGGAGAAATCTCTTTTGAAAATTTCTTATTGAGTATTCATAGCATGTGATGAAATACCAAAACGTCATTTTAACGCTACATTTTACGCTACAAGATGAAAATATAAGAAAACGTAAAATGTGACGTTAACGTCAGAATAAAGATTAAGAAACCCCGTTTTTTCCATGTTTGATTATTTGGCGTCGACTTGACAATGTGCAAATGAAACAAACGTCAAATCATATTCGTAATGCAGTCAAATATTGCGTCAAAACACGCTACTTGAATGGCAAGATACACAATGGTAGTGAATAAACGGTAAACGTTACTTAGAGCCGTCGGGTTTGGGTCGCCTGTGAATATACGGGATAAGATAAACCTAGAGACATCAGAACATGCTTTCTTGGGGAAAACTGACTTTTCAGATACCGTAGAAATACGCTGGTAAGGTGTTTATATTGACGTTAGGCAAACAAAACGCGGCATAATGCAAGAGAAAACATCTGATTACATGTCGAGAGTGAACACCAAACTTGTTAACTGTAACCTTAACTTTGTCACTGGACCATTTTATCATTAGAAAAACACATAAACCTCATGATAACCATTAAAACGTAGGATATCGAATTTTGACGTCAGAATTGAGGTTTTTTGACGTCTGAAGATCTCAAGACATAATTCTTGAACAAAACGTCTTTGTTATGAATAAATCGCAAGCAGGCAAGAGAGTTTACGCGTTTCACGCAGTATTCAGAGTTGACGTTAATGACGTTAAGCCGTTTCAGAATCCTACAGAAACGTCGCCATTTGATCATTTGCTTGATCCGCAATCTATGCCAAGACTTTTTAAAACAATAAATCGATGGTTGATTCAAACTTTGCTTTTATTGACCCTGTTTCAGCAGTTTACTAGGGGGTCAGGCTGGTTACGCGCATACCAAAATGATTACGTAATCGATAATTACGTTGAACCTGCTGTAACTTGACGGACACATACTGCTCTTATGGATAAATATCATTTGCACTAAAAATGCATCATATTGTTTGCTTACAGTGACTCGAAGTGTTTGTTGCGTTTCTTTATTCCTTAAGTATAGTAATCAATAGTGTTATTAAGAATAATCATTTGGCCATTATGGCGTAGTGGCTAAAATCTGCAGGTGCTCTGACCTTTGAGCTTTTTACAAAGCCAATAAATTATGCACGTTTGCTCCGAAATTCAGAAATAATCATATGAGTTGCATAATGTAGTTTATATATTTTTTCTGAATCAAATAAAAACAAATAAATAAGTCAAATATTACTTTGAAGTTAGCCAATTTTTGCCTATCCACTCCCCTATTTATCCCAATCATAAGTTTGAGTTTTTAGCACAAACATGTAGTGTAATATGTGATCTAGCAAACACGGAATATAAAATTTCCAAAATTCATTTCACAAAGTCACTATTCTAAGCGGTATCCTTATCTTCCACCGTTAGCTCCGCCCACTGACTCAGTTGCAGCTCAGATGTTGCAGCAACAGGACGTACCTTTCGAGAGTGTTTAAAGATGGAGTTAATATGTGATAAGGAGTTGTTAGGGTGTTTGAGTGTTGGTGAAAGTGAAAGAGTCCTCTTACGTGTAGATTAAATAATTTCATAGACAGCAAGAGTGTAGAGGCTGTTTCATGAGGCTTTAGAGACAAGGCTATTTAAGAGCTTTAGGGTCAAAAGCAGAGGAAGTTTCCAGTATGTTCGGTAAGGCGTTTGATAGAGCTCCTCATGTTGGCTCATTTACCATTGGAGAAACGAATAAGGGAGATAATGCCACATTAAGGTGGTAAGATGGAAAGCACATACTTAAAGTTTAACGAAGGTCCCAAAGGCAGAGGCGCCAGAAGTAAGTGGTTTGTTTTTGCTTTAAACATTTTTCTTTTTATATACGCGTCAGGTAAGGCGTGTTGTGCATGAGCTTGTGTCTATGGCTAGTTTATTGGACTTGTCTTAATTTTAATTTTTAAGTTTATTGAGGGTACATGCGACGGTGGAGTTGTGAAGTGTTTTATATCGTATTGGCAACATTATTCATAATAAGTATAGTAGTCATATAATTTCGGCAGTAGGCCGAATTGTGTACCTGATTTTGGCCGACTAGGTTTATTGTGAATTAAGCGATTCGATACAAATGCAGTAAGCCTTACAAAAATATGTCAATATTTTCAAAATTAAAGCCTCGTAATGCATGCGTGGAGTATATGGGGTACCCGACTATGTTGCAATACGGGTTATTGATACTTTAAGTTTGGCATGAGCGGACTAGCGCTGCATGATTAGAAATGAGCGTAAAAGGAATCTGGTTTTGTGCGAGAGTATATTCTTAAATCAAGCGATACTGAGTAAAGTGGAAAAGGTTTGTTTTGTGTGAACTAATTGGTTACAAGTGACAGCATTGGCGTTCCTTTAAAAGAAAGTATAGAGGTGTCAATTTAAACGGTGGTAAGGGTTTAAACCAACGAGGTTTCAGAGCAAAAAGACCGTAAAATGGAAATAAGTCTCAGCATTTTGATTACTCCATATCGTATTGAAGGGCAGCCTAACGACAGGAGCTGGAGGGTTTGCGCTGGTTTTGGGTGCATGGTTCTCATAATTTGGTGTATGTTATGGGGTAAAGCCCTTAAAGAGGGATGCATATGATCGAAGTGGTCATGACGTGATAAAAGTCGTCTATATGTGTTGTTAACATGTCAGTATTTTGATGGTGTCTAACTGTATCGAAGCACAGCTTAACTCCAGAAGCTTGAGGGCTTGAGCGTGCATTGGTTTTGGGTGCATGGTTCTCAAAATTTGGTGTAAGTTAAAAGCTTAAGCCCTTTAAGTGGGACACATATAATAAAAGTGGTTATGTGTTAATAAAAGTTGCCTAGATGTGTTGTTAAATAATCTCAGTATTTTGATTATTACTGTCCGTAAACGCCAATAGCCTGAGCGGGCGCTGTTTTGGGGTGCATGGTTCTCAAAATTTGGGTGTAAGTTAAGAGTTTAGGCCCTTGAAGAAAGACACATATAATAGAAGTGGTTATGAGTTAATACAATCATCTAGATGTGTTGTTAAAATCTCAATAGTTTGGTTATTATGACTGTATTTAAGCACAAATGAATACCAGAAGCTTGAAGGCTCGCGCGTGCGCTGGTTTGGGTGCGGGGTTATAAAACATTGGTGTAAGTTAAGAGCTTAAGCCCTTTAAGAGGTACACATATAATAGAATTGGTTATGTGTTAATAAAAGTTGCCTAGATGTGTTGTTAAATAATCTCAGAATTTTGATTATTACTGTCTGTATCGAAGCACAGCCTAACGCCAGTAGCCTGAGCAGGCGCTGTTTTTGGGTGCATGGTTCTCAAAATTTGGGTGTAAGTTAATAGTTTAGGCCCTTGAAGAAGGACACATATAATAGAAGTGGTTATGAGTTAATAAAATCGTCTAGATGTGTTGTTAAAGAATCTCAATAGTTTGGTTATTATGACCGTATCTAAGCACAGATGAATACCAGAAGCTTGAATGCTTGTGCGTGCGTTGATTTTGGGTGCGGGGTTCTCAGATTTTTGTGTAAGTTAAGAGTTTAAGCCATTGAAGTGGGACAAATATAATAGAAGTACTTATGAGTTAGTAATTTGTCTAGACGTATTGTTAAAGAATCTCAATACTTTGATTATTACTGACAGCTGAACGCCAGAAGCTTGAGGGATTGTGCGTACGCTGTTTTTGGGGTGCGTGGTTCTCAAAATTTGGTGTAAGTTAAAATATTAAGCCATTTAAGAGGGACACATTAACTAGGAGTGGTTATGAGTTGATAAAATTGTCTAGATGTGTTGTTTTAGAGTCTCAGTATTTTGATTAGTACTGATTGTATCTAAGCACAGAGGAACGCAAGAAGCTTGAAGGCTTGAGCGGCGCTGGTTTTGGGTGCATGGTTCTCAAAATTTGGTGTAAGTTTAGGGTTAAAGCCCTTGATAAGGGACATATATTAGAGCAGTCGTTATGAGTTAATAAAGTCGTCTGGATGTGTTGTATAAAAATCTCAGTATTTTGATTACTTCTAACCTTATTGCAGCACAGCCTAACGACAGAAGCTTTAGGGCTTGTGCGTGCGCTGATTTTGGGTACATGGTTCTCAAAAGTTGTTGTAAGTTAAGAGTTTAAGCCCTTAAAGGAAACACATATAATCAAAGTGGAATGAATTAATAAAAGTCGTCTAGAGGTGTTGTTAAAAATGACAGTATTTTGAATATTTTTAACGGTATCAAATCACAGTTGAACGCCAGAAGCTTCCAGGGGGCTTGTGCATCAGCTGGTTTGGGGTACATGGTTCCTAACTTTTGGTGTAAGTTGAGGGTTCAAGACCTTGAAGAGGGAGACATATAAACGAAGTAGTTATGAGTTAATTAATTTCCTTAGGGTATGTTGTGGAAACATGTCAGTATTTTGATTATTTTAGACCAATGAGACCATAATGAGACCAAACCACAGCTTGAGGGCTTGTGCATGAGCTCATGAGCTTCTCTAAATTTTGTGTCAGTGGAAGAGGGAAACATATAATAGACGCGGTTATGAGTTAATTAAAGTCGCTTAGGTGTAATGTTAAAAAAAATGTCAGTAGTTTGATTATTTTAACGATTAAAGCACAGCTGAATGCCAGAAGCTTGGGGGCTTGTTCATATATAGGCTGGTTTGGGTGTGTGGTTCTCAAAATGTGGTGTAGTTAAGAACTAAAGCCCTTTCAGACGGTCAGTAAAGATGTTACGCTGGTGGTGAGGTTAAGCATTGAAGATGAAAGATTGTGGTATAGGCGACGTATGTTTAGCCCTGTTGGTTGCTGTTAGGTTGCTAAAACGCGGGCATGTCCTTGTGATTTAAGGCTATCGCTATATGGAGGCGTTAGAGGTTAAGAATGCATTGGGACCATATGTATGTATGTTGATATAGTTGTTAAAAGCGGCTGAATTGTGCGTATTGCGGGCCCTTGAGATATAAAATAAAACGACATCCTGTGTATAGAGAAACAGAGCGCTTGGGTGCGTGACCGTAATGGCAAATTGAATAAATTTAGGGCCATAATAATTGTGGTACAAGCATGGCTGATCTGTTCCGTTATTTCATTCATTACACTGAACACCGAGCACACACAGGCACACACACACGTGCGCACATGTATTTCTTTCATATTTTAAACGGTAAAATTGTGACGGACGTCGCGTGTCTTGGAGGTTTCTCTAAACTTTAAATTCGGAAATTTTTGCGGAAGTTTTATTTTTTCCAAAATGTAATAGACTATTCATTCACACAGCGTTTCAGTCTACAGGATAGGGGACAGATCATTTTGGAGTTTGTCAACGTTACGGTTACCTCCCGCAACCAGCGTGTGGCTATCGGTAACGTTGTCTTTCAGCGATGAGACTAAAATTAGTGTGTTCGTGACCGCCGCCTATCTAGTGTTTAAAAAAGAGTTATAAGATATCATTTTAGACATTTAATCACTGGTTATCTTACACATTCGTGTAGGTATTGCGTATCGTTCAAGTTGCTGTTGTTGTGAGTGCGCGTGGGCGGGGGCCGTCTGAGAATCTGGAAAATACAACGATGCGTGATACATAAGCTGCAAGCTAAAAATGGGGGTCGGCGCTAAGAAGGTGGCGGCTGGGCGGTCAAGTGGCCACCAATTTTGAAGCACGCTTGCACCTTCGATTCCTATTCCTCGGTTGGTTCATGCGAAGGTTGACAAGTCCTGCTATTAGGTTGAAGTGATTTTACTGGTCTATGCAGTGCATGGTTAGAGCAGGTATAGTTTTAGCTGCCATCAATGTTGCGATAAATTGTGTTGATTTTACAGTGTAGTACTCGGAATTTTAATGTCGTGGTTATCAACTCAGCTTTGCTACCAAACAAACAGCTGGCCAATGTAATTAATGGTATAGTTGGCCAAATTTGTTAGTTGAAAGCAGATCACTCCGCTGGTAAAGTGCCGCAATGCTGGATATCACCATTCAGATTAGATCCGCTTATTTAATAGCATCGAAGATTGTTAAATTGACATGTTTTATTGGCTCCATTTAACGTGTGTATCAGAACGTAATTATCCTGGGACGAGAGTCCTTATTGAAAAAAATCGCATTTCATTACCATAGCATTTTAATTGCCCTATAGTGTTTTGATGCTATATAAATTTGGCCATGGTTCGTGTCAAGACATATGCGCCTCTCCCTTCCCCCTACGCATAGTAAGTCTTGATAGGTACTCCGCTGGACTGGCCCCTGTCATTATTGCTTTTGCTTGTGTTTTGTTTAAAGTTTATATATGCATGATTGTTCCATAAGCGGAGTTTAACCCCAGCTCATTTTTAACAAATGGCATAACAGGTTAACCAGGGAGCCTGTAATATATTTATAGTTTCTTTTTTTTCCGGGTTTTCTATGAGGGAAAAAGAAAGATAGGGCCTGGGGCCAGTTTATTTTGTGCTATCAGGAAGAACCAGCGTTTCTAGTTATATTTGATATTCTTGCGGACAAACGCCCAATTTCCTGGTGGCAAGAGAAATTTCGAGATGAAAATAAGTGAAAATTAATGGCATAGTAAGGGGGAAAACGCATTTGTTATTAGCATATTAGTAAGGCAACATTGAACTTTGCATGTCTGAGGTCAGCGCTTTTTGTATTAGGCTACCAGTTATGTTACTCCATTGGACATGTCGAGCGTCGCTGAATATAGAACATTTTCTTCAGCCATTGACAGGCCTGTACCAGCCTCTGTTTACCTAGCCATAGCAGGGGAAAGGCAACACTACTAATAGTTTTACAGTGACGCTGAGGGAAACTTGACAGATTTTCTTACTTCATCCATTGCTAACATCTAAAGGAATGTAAGGGTGGCGCTTTGAATAGAATACTATTATAAGCGGTATCCTTATCTTCCACCGTTAGCTCCGCCCACTGACTCAGTTGCAGCTCAGATGTTGCAGTGTTGGGGCTGCCTTTAAGGGAGCATACATTACTGGACGGGGCATTGGTTACTATTTCCGGTTAACGACAACCTTGGTTTAGAAGGTTTTCCGTTACCCTCCCACCCACCCTAGTCTAGTTACACCTTTCGTTCCTTTAGTCCTTGTCGTGATTTTCTTACTTCATCCATTGCTAACATCTAAAGGAATGTAAGGGTGGCGCTTTGAATAGAATACTATTCTTGCTGATTCGATAACACCCAATCCTCATACGATAGCCATTGACAATAATATACATGTCAGGTATATAGTCTGGTAGTCCAATCTCATATTTTTCAGACATAGGAGGCCAGTATATTTGTAGACAATGTTATTCTGCTTGCTTATTGTCTTAGTAACATGTATAATACATATATATTTGTGGGGCTTCCTACGATTGCAATAAATGTAATGTATCATCACAGAGAAAAATCAGATCAAGTCAATCATATAAACATAACGTTTGATTAATTTTTTGAATTGATCACTAAATTTAGGCTTTCCAACAAATATTTAGAAAATATAAACTAAATCACCATAAAATACCAGCTCTGATATGCCCTTTTTCAAAAGAGTTTTTAAACCAATATTGTATTTAACAATCAACACTGAGTGTGTGTGGTAGAATTTAGAAAATGCTTTACGAATTTTACCTAGGTTTAATAACTTAGCAATTAAGAATTGGTTCACTAACATTAGAGCATAAGGCTTTATGCTATTAGTCCAGCAAAGACAGAAATCAGCCTTCCTTTTTGGCATCCGCCAAGTCTGATCAGTCTGCACTCTCTGCATGAGGAAAGTTTACAGGGCCATTTAATACTCATTTATAGTCTGGTGTATGGGCTCGATTTTTTAAGTCAAAAATACACCCATCGTTAGAAAGGATGAAAGTGGTCTCAAAATTTAGCTAATCATGTCTGCTTTCAATATCCGCCTGTTGACACTTCGAAAAAGTGTAGCGTCATAGTGTAAAATGGACAGATAACTCTATACCATGCATATCCGAAAAATGCCATATAGTCATTTAAAAGATAAAATCGACACGTTTTCATTCGTATTGTACTCTAAATGTTTATTTTTTCTAAAATAAAAATTTATTTTAAGGAGATCCATACTTTTGAAAATATCATTTAAGCTATTTTGACGTAAATGACGTCACGTTACGTAACTTGACCCTTAAAAGTCGTTAAAATAAACATTTTCACTTTGATTCTTGAGCTGAATGTTCAATATTTTATTATTATCTTTTAATAATCCAACCTCAAAATATCTTAGCTTTTCAAATATAGTAACGGTTGATTCCTACTACTTATACACAAAAAGTTATACTACTTTAATGATACCAACCCCTTTGAGAGCAATCCGCCAAATTGACATGTTTTCATAATAGTCTGGTGTATAGAATTAAAATATGCCATAAATATGTAGAAGATTACACCCATTATTCGAAAGGATGAAAATGGTCCCAAATAAAAGCTTTTTATCTCTATTTTCAATATCCAGGGCTGACACTTCAAAAAAGTGTAGCGTCATAGTGGAAATGGGCAGATAACTCTATACTATGACATTTGAAATCTATGAGAAAAATAAGGCAATTTCGCTTACCCATCGAGCAAATTGTGTTGTGAAGATTTATTTTTTCTTATCTGCCATTTAGATTATGTATTAAGAAAAATAACCATATTTATTTTAACTTCCTTTAACCGTACTCCCAAAAATAAAAAGGTCAAGGTCACACAATCTTTAATTTCATTGGTAAGCGAATTCCTAAATTCTATACATAGGCCTAATGAGTGTCTTGGCAAAAGCACTTTACATTTTACCGAACCCTGTTTCAATTACACTTATTTTGATATCATGATTTACAGAAACTGTGCTCCATCTCTATGAAATCATGTATTGGATTGTGGGTCAATGTCAAGGTCATGACCTCAACTGCATTGTAACTGTAAGCCCTGATCTAATGGTGTTGAAGATAAAATTTCCCAAACTAATTCAGTTGCACGACAAATTTTGATATTTCACTTCAATTCAGCAGCAGCAGCAGCAGCAGAATATATATTTGATTTTTTATCTCACGACCCACTAAGCACTCCTATATATGACGTAATATGAGAGAACAGCTTGTAATGTTTAAATTGTACGTAAGTACTATTATTCGGACAGAACACGAATCTGTACAAAAATATGCTAAAGAGGGTATTGGGTTATAATTAGTATGTTTTGTATCATTTTAACAACTTTATATCTTACATATATCTTTCAGATTATGAATAACAGTTACAAATTTAAGATTTGATTTAGTAAAGATCTATTATGGGATGTATTTAGGGGTTCTTTTACACATTGAATTAGTAGTTGGTTATTCTAAAGAAGTGGTTGTCAATGGAATGTACTGGGCATCGTTAGCTCCTCTTCATCCAGGTGTATATACGGGTACCCTGATAGGGCGGTGTTTGTTCAAGGCTGTTATCCCCTAAACGCGATATCTCGATGTACGCTGCTGGAAAAGGGGAGAGAAATAGTTTCCCTGGGGAGACTCGACTGTAGGTTTCACAAAGTAATGATCTGGTGGAGTTGTGTTGTTGGGTGGTTGAATGGCTGAAGAGCTGAGAGTAGCCCTTGAAAGTTGGCATTTTCTTATACTTCAACATCAGCAGCATCTAGGGCGAAGATTTGGTACCAGTAAAATACATTTAAGCCCCTCCCCCCTGGCTTAGGCTGCTGTCCATTCTAGGGCGATGGTTCTGTTGTTGTTGATGTGTTGTTTATTGCTACTCCCATTGTGGGAATCTGTATTTGTTCTATGTTTTGTTGTGCGTTACTTTATGTCCCTTCTAGTTTTGCAATCATCTTGATGGGGAAGAGAGAGCTGGTTGCTTTGCTTGGTTCATCTTCATAGTGTCTCGTGATTGTTGTGTAGCTCTTCCTCGCGGTGTCATGGGTCTGTCTGCAGTTTGTGATTGTGGTATTTCCTGATCATACTCACTATTTTTAACTATATCATACGACAGTCTGCATGTCTGATTGTAAATCTAATCACGGTTTATAGCTATGATAACCTCCTTAATTGCACCATGGTGGGTGAGGCCTCAATCTCAAATTAGGCCCTCATGTAAAACTTTAATCAGTTGGTAAGTATCGGATGTTTTCTTTGGCTGATTCCATCAAAGCTCAACTTGAGGTTTTCTTAATCTATGACTCTCTGTTAGTCAGGAGCACTTTTCTTTGTTTCATCATAGTGTGCTAATTTGATTAGATTGTTTATTTGATGATGCATTGCATTTTTAGGAAGCATCCATGTGAGCTAAACAAATTTTGTGTTTTAGCAACAACAGAATCTATCATGGCGAAGATTTGGCGCCATTAAATGCATTTAAGTCCCACAGTAGCTTAGGCTGCTCTCCGCTTTAAGGTGGTGATTCGGTTGCTGTTGACTTATTGTTTTATGTACCTTCTATTATTTGTGGGGGTTCAGTGTTGATCTTTCATTAGGGAAGCATTACTTTGTGTCCTTTCTAGTTTTTGCGATCCTATCGACGAGGAAGAGAAATTTGGTTGCTTTTCTTTTATTGTCTTTTGGATAAATTGTTACTGTAAATGGTATGTGGCTTTTCCTCACGGTTTCATGGTGGTACTTTTTGTGGCCCA
The DNA here is from genome assembly GCA_964019695.1 of Loripinus fragilis. Classification (NCBI taxonomy): domain Eukaryota; kingdom Metazoa; phylum Mollusca; class Bivalvia; order Lucinida; family Lucinidae; genus Loripinus; species Loripinus fragilis. The sequence goes on from OZ026516.1 coordinate 24,415,831, forward strand.
TTTTCATTTTGTGTTTGTCTTTGCTATATTATTTTGTCAGTGTCATGCAGCCTTTTGGTCACCTGCTGGGAAAGGGGTGACTCCTTCGCTCTACTGTATGTGATATTTTCTGGTGCATTTGTCACTTTCCCATACAGTATCCTGGGTCAGGTGTGGTACTTGATTGTATCGATTCCTGATATTTGCCTTCTTCCAAGCTTTGGTTTGCAGTGTAATAGTGTGCTATTTCCTGGTCACAATCACTTACTTTTTATATGATTGTTTCTCTTTGATGGTACTTTAAGAAATTTGAAAGAATAAATGCAAACTTAATGCTACATGTGTTTAACTACTGATGCACCCTGACATATATTTTGCAGTTAAATTATGCTTAAATCCCTGGTAGCTGTCTGATCTAAGGTAATGGATCTGGCATTGTTGGTCAAATAGTCTTGCTTTTGTGTGCGTGATTTTTTATCTGTGTTCTAAGAGTCCCTTCATCGCATTACGATTAGGTTGTCTATGATCTGATCTGTGATTGTACCTGGTCATATTCACCTTAGTTTGCCGCTTTCAATGTTTATTAGAGTAGTGTGAGGATCGTGTTTAGTTTTGGTTTAGTTATGAATTTTTGTGTTGATTCTAATTTGACGTTTTACATTTAACATGCATCAGTGTTTCATCTTTTGCTGGTTTAGTTACTGAATAATTTCATCCTCAATTGCATCTTCTTCATCAATTTCCACGTCACTGTCATTTTCTACACCAATCATTTTGCACGGATTGTTGCAGGTATCTCGTGCACCACAGCTACATGAATCGATGCAAGGGAGGCCTTCTTTCTGGCAGGAACAGCGACCACGACACTCTGATTTTATGCACTTACATGAAACAACTACTAATAACGACTTAGGAGCGCATGCCTTTGTCATTAGTGTGGGAACGATGCTTTCACCATCTTTTTCCCACCCATGTCCAATAGGACTATCTACACATGTATTCTGATCAAGGGTATTTTTCCAAATGTATGTCTGGTAATTTGCTCTTTAAATATGCTGCAAAAGGCTGACTTTTGTTGGGGGAAGATCTTCAGTTTTTGTAAATTTTCTACAAAACATATCGTAGCGAGCATTATCCACATTTTCATGTTTGCTCCCAAACGATGCACAGAAGAGCCTTTCAATGGCTAACTTACAACTGTCATTGACAGCATAAGAATCTCCCAAACAAGACAAATCCTGAAATAAATCTTGCTTGTCTCTCAATATCTTCCATGGCTTTTTCTTACCAAGCCTGCAAACTGAACTGGTAGAATCGCATCCAGTTAGTTCATGGAATGATGGCAAGATACTTGACAATGTTGACCCCAAAGCCTTAGATATTTCATGTATTGGTATGAATTGACGTTTGTCTGCTGTACCTGTGTAAAAGTATAACTGTGAACATTTCGAAAGATGTTCAAAGTAATACACGCAAAGAATAGTGACATCTGTGTCAGGTGAGTCTATTGTAATTTTGGGACAGTCATCCATGGCATTGAATGCGTGAAGAAGCATTCTGGTATCCGCTTCTTCTTGACTTGTGTACATTTCCTGAATGTTTACTACACCATTTGCCGTGATGCATTTGGTAATACAGCCATCTTCAAAGCCGCCTGCAAGGTAAAGGCTCTTACCATATGGTATTCTTGAGCAGGCATGTGAAACCCAATAATTGCACAGAAATGCTGTTAAGTTAGCTTTGGATGTCGGAACATCCATAAATTTTGCCCACTGTTTTGGAAGTTGTGTGTTAGGCCCATGTATGTTTATTTGAAGACCTTGGGTTTTTTGCCTCCTTAACCTCTCTGATCCTTTGATAGACAGATTGTTGTCATACCTGTCAAACACTACATCAACCCGCTCACATTTCGCTTTGTCAAAAGTTTTTAGAACAATGCCCAAAAGTAAATCAGCATACTCCCCAAATGTGGTTTGAACAGTAACTTTTGTTTTTTGAACAAGAGCCATTCCATCATAAATCCATGCATACTTGCTGTCTGAATTTGAAGGTGTTTCGCTTGTACTAACCTTACTTTCTAGAATGTGAAGCAGTTTACTTTTCTGTGTTTTTCGCAAAGTACCATCTAGGTGTGCGAGAGAGAGTGGAACTGGCGATAATTCATGTTGAAGGACAGACTTCAAATCCACTGACCTAGACTGAGCTACAACGATTAGTCGGCTGAAGAATCCCCTATCTGCATCTATGGTTTTACCGTCAGATAATTTGCCTGTTGGAAATTTAATAGGTGTTCTATAAAAACTTTAAGTTTTTAGCGTGTTCTTCCTTATTGGATCCATGACACTCATTTCTGCATCTTTGACTAGGCGACTTTTGACAAATTGTTCATTGCACTTTTCTCCAATTTCTTTAGCAGTTGTGATATCTTTTGAGACCTCCTCTGACGATGTCATTCCAGTTGCTAGGTTCATCACAAAACAACTTCTGTGTGTATTTGTGTCAAATGGATTTAACATCTGCCCATTTAAAGTCTCGAGCAATTTATGAACATCACTCTCATCTCGTTCCATTCTTAGCTTCCCACTTTCTTTGTGATGCTGTTTACTCTCTGTTTGGGACTCTCTGGCTGAACATTCAGCCATAGCTTTAAGTGCGCTGACTATGGAAGCTCGTGTGTGTGCTGTAACAAACCAACGGTTTACAGTATCCTTCTGCTGTGTTGACCCAATAATCCCTCCTTTTATTTTACTATCTCTATTAACCGATTGCTCTAGTGCCAGATCAGTCCATACTTGATTGAAGCTACCTACCGCCCTCTTCACTGGATGATTACCATTCATGAATTCATCATACACTTCTGCAGCTGAATGAGGAAGAGATTTCATGTCTGCAAGATAAACTGAGGCCCATCGAGCATAGTTTATACGGTCGTAGGCAAAAAAGTATGGCAGCATGTCAGATAAAGAATCAATGTGCAATTCCCATAGTCCCTCCCTATCTGCTCGGATAAACCGCAAAAGGATCTCTACCATGTCAATAAATTCATCCCAAAATCCAAATGTGGCTGATTCCTTTTGATCTTTCTCTCTTAGTGCATTCAGCTCTTCAGTGACAATGCCACTATGTCTTTCAATGTCATGGATCGCCTCTTTACAAGCGGTCTCATCATTCATACCAATAGCATCCCTCAGTTTCATAACTGAATCTATATATGGGTAGCACTCCGTCTTGTTTTTAATGTTTGGAGCCAGGGAATGCAGACGCAAGCGGGGAAATGTTTCCATCAGAAGTTTGAATGCTCTAACACCTTTATTATAAGATTTACCAGCCATAATCTTCATGATAGAGCCTGATCAATTTACTCCAGCTTCAACAAGTAAGTCTTCCATACCACTCTCTTCATACCTCTTCCCTATGACAGACATGAATGTCATAGCTGTGTGAAATCCACCAAGCCTAATGACAGTTTCCTTGAATTCATCTTGGCAACGCCATTGAATTTCTTTTGCTTTACAGTAGATTGCTTCGTCAAACGTCAAGATTGTATGCCTTTGTTGCAGTGTCTTCATCATATTTTGAACGGTTTTCATAACTGTATAGATTGTACTGTATTCTGTTGCTGGAGATGGTATCATTGGACAATAACCAATAGATGTAAGTGGTGTTGTACTGGATGTAACAAGGCTATTAAATGCAGTCCATGCAGGCACTGTTTGTGTCTTCATTTTTTCTAATGACACCTGGAAGTGTTTTGTTGGGCAAATGCGTGCAAATACCCAAGCCATATCTAAGCATTTGGCAACATTCCTGCTCAAACACTCCTTTTCATTTGACGAACCATCCTTCAAAAAACAGTCTGGTAAGCTTAGCTTACGACACTGCTTAGAGAAATTGATGACATCAGGGGTCAATTTAGCTTCTACTTGGGGCTTTAGAATTTTACTAAATTTAGTACTGACCTTTGCACCAAAGTTTCGATTTTCTGCTCTCTGGTACAGAACTAATGTTGTAGCATGTGTTGTGTTTTTACCATCGAGTGTTTGTTCATTAAAGTCTAGGTTGTCTGCTGCAGCCTGTATAAATTTCCCAGCAACTATATTTGAAGGGATCAAATGGCTACTTCCATCATAATCTAGCAGTGTCTCTTGAACTAAACTTTTTTCCAGTTTAATTACCTCTTCATAGCTGATGCTGTGTCCAAATCTGTTCAGTAATTTGACAACTTCTTTTGAGCCAGTAAGGTGCTTTACAGTCACTCAGATACCTATGTGTTTTGGTGTCAAAACACTTTTGTTAGAAGCAAATATAATGTCTTGGGCAATGGACAATATAAGCCTGTGTATATCTTGTCTGGAACTTTTTTCTTTCTGATCAGACATGGGGTTTTCGCCATCATTATCTTCCAACAGCCAGCATAGAAACATGTAAAGATTATCTGGTATAATATTTTCAACATGATCGTTACTTATAGTTTGGTTAACTTGAACATTATCTTTTGCACTCTGCACCATTGATGGCAGTAGCTTAGCTGAATGGTATAGTGTACTGGTGTCATGAGAAGAATCACGTTTTGCATCAGAATCGTCTTCTATGCAATAATCTGACAAATCTGACAATGTCTCCTTCAGTGCAGTAGCAGCTGTAATTACCTGGCCAACCGTTATTGAACTACTGAACAAAATACTTGATTTGGGTCCGCCACGTTGTGTTTGTATTACAACTCGGTCACCGTAATGTAGCTTCAACTTGTTTTGTAGTTTTTCAGTTCGATATGATGACGTGTCAATATTATCCCCCAAAAGAGATTTGAATCTGTCCAGTAAATACTTCAGAGAGAAAGCCTTGCCTTGTATAAACATGTCGCTGTCTATTTCTTGTGTTAGGATGTTAAAAGCATTCGCGAAAGGGTCTTTGTTGACAAATGTTTCAGCTGCAGATACCGAAGATGCTTTGTCTGACTTACAACTTTGGTACATATAGGCCTTATAACATGCTAAATGATATTTCACGTCCGTTCTCTCTATTGTTGATAATCGCATTAGCATGGTATCATCTTTTAGGTCTTCGAAGACCTGCTGTAAGTTTGTATCGACTGCATTGTGAATGTGTTGCCTTTTTTCTCGCTTACAGTACACTTTTTGACAAAATAAGCATAGTGATGGATCCAATGGGGTTAGTGCTGATAGCGTGAACATCGGCTGTGGTTTTGACTTAGTCAGATTTACATCAGCATCAGCATCAATCTTCACTGTACTACGTGCTATGTGCGATTTGCTTGTAATTGTTTGGTAACATGATCTATGCCAAACAACGTTCTTCGTTCAGACAAAGCATTGGTAAGCGTTTGCAAGCTTTTATCTGTGGCATTTTTGAGTATTTCATTTTTCTTTGACTGACACACGATGCATTTGCCCCAATCCGTACTCAGTTTTTGTCTTTTAGGTGTTAATATATTTAAATGGCTTGAGTCTGCCATGTTATCTTATAAGTCCTAAGTAGTTTCGCAGATGGAACAAGCAAAATTGCATAAGGATAGGCCGTGGTGACAGACAGACAGACAGACAGACAAACAGATAGATAGATAGATAGATAGATAGATAGATAGATAGATAGATAGATAGATAGATAGATAGATAGATAGATAGATAACAGAAACAATGATATAAATCAGATTACTCAATGATCTAAATGTATATTTTCATCAATGAAGTCGCATCAAATAACATTCAAATTGATTTGGCTATATGTAGTGCATAGAATAGTGAACAAATAATGTCCTTCATGGACGTTATTAGTGACTAAATTGCGCTTAATTTTATAAAGCACATGGTTTTATTAATTTGAAATGCATGACTGCGTCGCTCAGTGGCGGACCGCGACATGTGAAAAAGTAATTTTAAGTTCGATAAAAAATAAGCGGGTTTGACTAGACATTGTTTCAGTCTGTTTTACACGTGCATTCTAAAACGACATTAACTATGCAATCATTTGCAGCTATAAAATACTTGGTAAACAATGAGGGTCTCAAAGGAGCTGTGTTATTGTAAAATATCGTTTGTTGCATAAGTATTCATCGGTGTGACTTTGATGCATGTCACGTCCCTTGCAGTATTCAACGAACCGACTGAAACTAATTTCAGTAATCGAGCCTTGTATTTTAAAATCTTAAAAACAAGCACAAAATACAATTATGACTGTGAAATATTATATGTGAATAAGAAAGAGCCTTTGAAATGATAAATGCGCAGATGAGTCTGTGCTTTTGCAATGTTTTGCTGGAGCCTTCCGTACCCGTATCAATCGATCAATCAATCAATCAATCAATCAATCAATCAATCGATCGATCGATCGATCGATCGATCAATCAATCAATCAATCAAACAATCAATCTATCAAGTAATCAATCAATCAATCAATCAATCAATTCGTTCATGCGTGTTTTCCTTTGCAAGCTATTCTGTTTCTGTGCGAAACTAATATGAGGCGCCTTGTATAACAGTAAATGTTGTTTTGGAAGGCATATACCATATACAAGTCAAGTCAAGTCAAGTCAAAATTTTCTTCTGGAACCCTAACCGGGGGTATGAGAATACAACATACAATAAAATGAACAAAACATATATAACAGCAAAAGTAATCAGTTGAAAGGAAAACATACGGAGAAATGATCAATTATATGTATGCATTGGGCGCATGCGCATAGGAATTAACATTGGCCAACAGACAGACATACGGATATGCGAACAGATTATTATACAAATAGTAGCTAATCAGGCAAATGATCTATTTCCTTTAGTTTTTCTTTTTCATAAACGAGAACAACAAAATTCAGCGATTCTCAACTTTGTTTTAATATGACGAGAAATCCACAGGCTACTACTTTTATTGCCTCGTAGTATGCGCACTTATTCGGTGAGAATAAGTAAGCCCAGCACTATGGCATTTGTTTTGTATTCCTGCAAGAGTCACCACACATATGCTGCATTCTACATTAAGCAAAAAACAACAAAGCTGCTTCCTTTTTTAGGTTTTGTTTCTTCTTTAACTGACGTAAAACTACATTAGTTATTTTGTAGACTGACGTTACGTTGTAGCGGTTAAGTTACGTTAGTCTACCGTCAGAAACGTAATAAAGATAATCTGAGCTGATCACGAGCGTATCCATAGGACACAACATTTGCGTTACTTAAAATTATCTAATAAATATACATGCTTAATATTATTTTGCAGAAAGGTTAACATCGTCAAGTATTGTCATTATGAAACATGCCAAATATGGCGGATTTCACGCAAAAGGGTCAGTGTCTTTAACGCGTCATAACTTATTGCGTATAAATAGTAGGAATCAACCATTTATATCTTTGCAAAGCTTAAACATTTTTGGATCCAATTATATGAAAAATATTATATATTATTAAATATTCAGCTCAGGAATCAATGTGAAAACGTTTATTTTAACGATTTTTCAATGTCGAATTACGTAACGTGACGTCATTTACGTCAAAACAACTTAAATATTTTTTTTGAAATTATGAGTCTCCCTAAAATTGATTTAACTTTTAAAAAATATCAACTTTTGGATTATGATAAGTATGAAAACATGTCGTTTTTATCGTTTAAATGACTGGCTGCTAACTTTCTAATATGCAGGGTATAGAGTTATCTGCCCATTTTACACTATGACGCTACACTTTTTCGAAGTGTCAACAGGCGGATATTGAAACTAGAGATGATAAGCTTTAATTTGAGACCATTTTCATCCTTTCTAACGATGGGTGTATTTTTCTCCTTATTTAGGGCCTTTTTGAATTTCATACACCAGACTATTAGTGCACTAATAGGACTCTTATTAGACTTGCCAGATGCCCAGGCTGATCAGAGTGTTCTCTGAGCACAAATCACATATTATTGGCTGGCTTTGTCACGCAGCGGCTGATATGTAAGCAGGCCCTTTAACATTATTTCACTAGTCATTATACGCTGTCAACATAAGAACATGCGGATGTGCAAATAATAATCCCAAGTCAATAATTACATCTTAGTATTAAACAAGACGTGCATCCGCCGCTAGCTATAGCAACATAGGTTTGTGGAACATGATAATTTGTTCTAAGTAGAGGTTTAAAATTGTCTATCATCTCCATCTCTTTTACAGCCATTCTGAATACGACCGCATGTGAATCTATCTACTGTCTTGGTTTGATTTAAGAGAAAATTTCCAGAATGGAGCTAAGTCTGCTTTACTGTGACAGGAAAGGGGTTTTCCTGCAATATCAGTAATAGACCCGGGGGGATTCGAAAGTACATGACATAAAACTTCCTCTAGGTTTGTATCTCGACCAGCTTTCTTGCTGATTAAAAGTCTTTGAAAAAAGTCCAGAGCAGTCTTTCATAGAATTAAAAATTAATTTCATTTAGACACATGACCATGATGGCGTCTTGTTTGCTTGAACGCTGTTTCACCTTTGGGCTTATCAGTTCAGGAGGCCAATGGGGCATCTGCTTTGGCGCCTTCAGTTGCTTTGTTTGCTGCGTGCGCGATGGACGAATTTTAATTGCGAGAATGTAGATGTATTTGTGGACATACTATTTGTTTATAACTATTTTGTTGCATAATTGATAATTAACTATGGCAACATCAGAGGACACACTTGAAACACAGGACGTGCCCACGGATTTTAATTTTGATGAATGGGCTGCATCACTCAATTTGAGTAGGAAAATAACTCAAGTGCTAAGGCAGGAAGAACTCACATCTAAGGAGGCCCTCTCCTTAATCGAGCTCAAAGACTTAAAGGAGTTGAATTTTCCTATGGGGACGACGAAAGTAATTTTGAGTGACATAAACAAATGGAATATAGTGAATGTGAATACTGAACACAATGTGCAAACTTCACAAATCGGGAATATGGGACAGCTGGAAGGGGCAGGTAAGAGTTTAGACAGTTTACTAAATGAATTTCAAGCCCCGCCAGCAGAAGCCTGCACAAGTTCACCCCCTACGGAATGGGGTCACATGGACCCCAGAACTATTCTAACCATGAAGGCACAGTCGTCCAAAGCTGTGCATATAACTTCATTTATCACAGAACAATGCAAGCGCCGGCGACAGAACAGGCCTAAAGAATTTGTCATCAAGTCGGGCTCCAAAGACACTGAAACCCTGGTTCTGCGGTCTGACGATGAGCACCCATACCTGGGTATTTTTATTGAGGAATGGGGGGCGGCGAATATGCGCCTCCTTAATCATCTGTTGTGCACTGGGCAACTGCCTAGAGAGGACATCGAGTTTTATTTGGCGTACACAACAAAAATTTACGAATTCGCTGAAAAGTACGAGTGGAGCAGTGTTCTTAATTATGATTACAATTATAGGGAGCTACAGGCCGAACACAAGTTTAAGTGGGGCACATTCTCTCCTCACATGGAACTTCAGCTGCTGGTGCCCAAACGCGCGAAACAACCTAATGTTCAAATTGGTGGACCAAACAATTCCAGCCAGTCAGTCAGAGAAGACTGCAAATTGTTCAAAGCGAGAGGAAGCTGCCCTTTTGGGGCATCTTGCAAATTTCGACATCCTCGGCCCCAGCAAAGGGGTCATAAGGACTCGCATACGGACGCGACGTTTCAACAAAAAAACTCACAGAACGCCGGACAACAAGTCTAAATCATTGTGCTTGGGAACGCCTTCTCCCAGAGGACTACGAGCATCGTGATTTTATTTTGAATGGCATTAAAGACGGTTTTCACATCATTGATCCCGACTGTGTATCTCATTCTGTCGAAATTGATAACTATACCTCTGCTACGGCGGAAAATGTGCGCGCGCAGGTTGAAAGCCAAATTTTAACTGAAATCCAGAATGGTAGATACAGGATCGTTGATTGAAAGCCGGCTATCATATCAGCTCTAGGAGCTATTCCAAAAAAGGATTCAAACAATGTGCGCCTTATTCACGATGCTAGTAGACCTTCGGGTCAGGCCCTAAATGACTAAGCTATTAATGACCATTTTCAATATCAATCTATACAAGACGCTGTTGATTTAATAACCCCAAATTGTTATCTCGCCAAGGTTGACTTAGCTAATGCGTATAGAAGTACAAAGATTCATCCATCAAATTTCAAAGCTACTGGCCTTAAGTGGCGCTTTAAAAATGACAATCAGTATACTTATCTCATTGATGAGCGGCTTCCTTTTGGAGCTTCCCCTTCACCCCAGATATTTAATACTATTACCCAGGCTGTAAGGGCTATCATGGCTAGGAAGGGCTTCAAGACTATTGTTTGTTATCTTGATGATTTTCTAATTATTGCGAGCACGTATGACGAGTGTTTACACGCTCTGAATGTTCTTTTACGGCTCCTGTGAGAATTGGGATTTCACATTAACTATAATAAGCTTGAAGGGCCTTGTCAGCGACTTGTATTTCTTGGTATAACTTTGGATTCTACGTCCATGACATTGAGCATACCACAAGAAAAAATGAATGAAGTAAAACAATGTATGAACACTTTTATGCTGTCCCGTAATGTAACAAAACGTCAAATTCAAAGCTTAGCGGGCAAACTCAATTGGATAACTCAATGTGTATACGGTGGGCGGTTTCACATGAGACGTTTAATTGAGAGTGCCAACAAATTACGCAAGCCCTGGCACAGGCAAAATGTAACAAAAGATATGAAGCAAGATATCTTGTGGAGGCTTAATTTCATGGAGGTATTTAACGGCTGTATGCCAATGGTAGATTGTCGTCCGGTGTCATATCCAGTTTGTATTGATGCTTGTAAAATTGCAGCTGGTGCATTTCACCAGGGTGACTTTGTGTATAAACAGTGGACTGCAAATGTGGCATCATTACCCATAAACTATTTGGAAGTTTTGGCTTTGGAACCAGCAGTTAAACGCTGGGCTCATTTGTGGACCAATAAGAAAGTGTTTATCCATTGTGATAATGTTACAGCATGTACTCTTATTAACAAAGGGACCTGTAAAAATGAAACTGTTATGGCAGCATTGCGTATTTTGGTATTCTGCCATTTATAATTTTCGGTTGAAGGCCATTTATTACCCTGGACAATTCAACAAGTTAGCAGATTCAGTGAGCAGACTTCACGAGACAAACGGACTAATAGCGCAGTGGCTCAGTGGTAGAGTGCTTGACTCGAGACCGAAGGGCCGCGGGTTCGAGCCTCACCGGCGTCACTGCGTTGTGGTCCTTGAGCAAGACACATTTATCCTAGCTTAGTACTGGTTCAACCCAGGAAGACTCGTCCCGCATAACTGAAAGATTGTTGAGTGGACGTTAAGAATCAAATCAAACAAACAAAAATCAAACGGACTAATAGAGCTTCAAACTGCCATAGATGTTTTAAGCAAAAGTAAGAAAAGTAAGTAGACATTTTTCCTACCCCCCCCCCCTACCCCCCCCCCTCAACCCATCCATTTATCCTGCCTGCTTATCTATCTATGGCTGAGCATTCCGGCAGGGAGTGCTTATGGCCTGGTCAGTAACCACAGCAGGAGAAAGAATATTCCAACATGGAATAGTTCAGATAAATTATGAAAAATCAGGGCATTACTATATGTCCGATATCTACAAAAGTGGGCTATCAGTCGTGGCCTTTCAAAAATAGTAAGTGAGTATGATCAGGAAATACCACAATCACAAACCGCAGACAACCCCGTGGCAATAAACCTGGAGCAGAGGTCAAGTACTAGTCTTAGTCTTTACATATATTAACAGTACCTGTCAATACAATCTCGATTAGCCGTGATTTATCTTGATAAAATAAACTCTTAAATCAAATAAGTTATCTTAGTATTTTTAAAATAAATAAGATGCCAAAAACCACGGATTTAACTAATGTTCTTTAATCTCTTCCTTTTGATATCATCAGCAAGTTACTGATGGTACATTATTATGGTGACTCAGTTGCACCAGAACACTGTGTCACAATGTGCAAAAAAACGAGAAATGTTCTAAATATCATTCTAAAATATATCAAGGACTTTAAAAAGGTTTTCAAGAGCTTGAACTGCTTTTAAATTCCATTTGCAGGGGTTTACATACATGTATTCTATCCTTAGAATAGAGTGGTGCATCATTTTTGTTCCGTTTGATTCTGTACGTCCCAGTCAACATTTTTTCAGTCATGTAAGGACTGGTCTTCATGGGTTGATTCAGTACTAAGCAGCGGATAAAGTGCCTCGCTCAAGGACACAACTCAGTGACTCTGCCAGTGAATATACTCAAACCAGCAACCCATAGATCTCCAGACTAACACTCTACCGAGTGAGCTGCTGCTCTATGCATGGTAACACATTAAACTGATTCTTATGATGTGCACAACCTTCATACCCCCACACACATCCCCACCCTCCTTGAACACACTTACCACAAACAAATCTTAGAACCAGGCCAGAAGCAACTGTAATTTTGTACGAAAGCATTTAGCTACCACCCTGAGCTACCTAGAGGTGTCCTGTTCAAACCATTATCTTAAATAAAAGCGAAATACTGCAAGAAACGTATGCTGTATTTGTCCAAAATATGTCACGCAACACGTATTTAGTGAAAATAAGAAACATGTGATCGATTAAAGAGGATTTCTGTCCATTTTAATATGTCAAATAGCAATTTTTCAATCCCACCTCAGGAGGAGCTTGATCCCTTGACATTCACTAATAAGTTGGTGCTCTAACCACTGAACTTCCCAGGTGGTCCTGTACCAACCACCATCTACAGACACTACACCCCCCTTCACTTTTCAAACTCAGCTAGCTCTAAGGATAACCCTTTTCCACTGCATGGACATACCAATCATCTTTCTAATGCACTTGCTATTGCAACGTGATGTCTGATCGGAAATCAAGCATCAGAGATGTCTGTCGATACCTCTATTGTCACCAATCTAGATATCAAGTCTGCAGCAAAGACGTCGATTATATCTTAATGGCAGCAGCGCTGGGACATTTCAAAGTCAGGCAGATTTCAGATCATAATACTTTCATTATTGATTGGAAATTCTAATTAGCCTTGCCTTCTTAGGACTTAGAATATCTTTCATTTCCACATCTCCGGACTGGATATTGCAGGATAAATAAATACAGATATAAGTTTAATCAGTGTAAAAGTTCTGGGTGGGACTGTGTGGAATTAGAGGAAGTACAGCAGTTCATACTTTGATGCCCTCTATACAGTGAGCCACTTTAGTTACGCACCACTTATAAAATGTAAAATTACTCGGAAAAGACATATGCTATTTTCATTCTGAGACTACCAATGAAAAGCGCATTTATATTTGCATTAGCCATTGAAATTTTACTGTGATCAGATGAGAAACAAGTGAGAAAATGGATATTGAAGGGCACTACCCTCAAAACACCATTTCACATTGCATTATTTGAATGAAAGTCCGATAACATTGCACTTTTTTCAGGGACGAATTTCTGCAGTGCCAGAGACAAGAGCTGATTTATTATTGGCAGTATCTAAGACTGGAATGTGTTTGTAAACTTTATTAGTTTTTTAAACGTTTTACTATTTTGGTTCCCAGCTGACCAAGGTTTGAAAAAAGTGGATTTTATTACTTTTTTAAAGTTAGTTAAAATTTCGTATGATTCTAAGTAAACTAGTTATCAAAATACTTCTTTTATAATTTCATTTTAAACAACCATGTATCCGCCGTTTATATTCGTAAAAAAATAAATGGATTTATTGTCGTCATGGTGTTGACGTTAATGATGACGTCACTCCTACCAAGGCTATAAGACGTGTCAATGATAAGATGTTTAAGTGTTTTGATACTTCTATATCAACAAGTGACTCATAACAAAACAATTTGCGAAGGGAAACCTGTTTGATTATTGTAACTGACGTTAATATGACGTCAAAACGAGCATATCTCCAAAAAGTCACAGTACTACTAACTTCGACGACCCAAAAAGGCGATTTTTTTTACAGGAAATGACTTTCATATAAGCTTTTAGCTTACTGTCAAATCCTGTATCCATTGACAATGTATTTATTGCATGAATGTAGAATATTTCAATAAAATATTGTTTAAACTAAAACGGCGATTTTACTTGAATAAAACAATTGTTTTTGTGTTTTTCTGTCACGACGATCACCCTGGATAATTCTTAGCGCAAACGCAAATGAAAAATATAGACGTTCAGATTGCACGAGCTTTTTTGTCAAAATTGCTTTTGACGTTGCAAAATGATTCGCATGAGTGATTTTGATATTTTTTCTATGTCATAAAACAGATAAAATGTAAATAAGTAAATGATCATAGAGAATGTTTGATTCCAGCATTTTTGTCAAAAGATGTGGGCCCTGAAAAGGTGGTGCGTAACTAAAGTGGATCACTGTATGAGGATAATCACCAACAGCTTCAGAATTCTTTTTCTCTCAATTCAGCATTAATTAAATGTCAATTCCAAAGGACAAGAAAATCAAATCTACACAATTGTGACTGGCAGGTAGACTTTTGCTTTACTGGCAGCGATCAAAGCTGATCGTTTCTCTAGGAAATGCTAAATATTAAATTTGGGCAAAAAATCACAAAACACTTACCATTCCTAGAAGTGTCGCTAGTCTGGTAGGCTATCTGCCTGAGCTACCAGGGAGGTCGTTCCAAACCACCACCTACAGACAATATATCTAGTGGAGCTTACACATAAAAAACTGGATTTAGCATGCTGTGCTTGCCATTAAGGTTGTGCCCTATTTCATATTAAATAAGAAGGTCGTAAAAGCATTTGTTTTAAAATTATATGATTGTATTATTCTTAAGATACGTATTTATTTGCAGGATTATTGTACAATGCATACACAACTTTAAAAAAACATATATAAGAGAATGGTCAATTGAAGGTCATTTTTGGCATCAACAACCAATGATAATTTGGAATAGTGTAGAGTCCATACACGCCAAAATATTGTCTTGTAGTACTCGGATTATAACAGTAAAATGTTGATTTCATAGTAAAAACATGTGCCTGCTTAATATATTTTGCTGTGTTGCCAATCCTAAAAATGTGACATAAGGAAGCAGGGGAGATAACAAAGCCAAAATTTTGAACATATTATGTTACAGTAGCTCTCATTTGGTCGTCGAATTCGCAGAACCAATACACAAAAACTACTTTTATCTCCTGAAGGTATGGCATATTATCTGATTGAAGACGAACAGTAAGGATACTTGTCTTTCCCATATTAATAAGTTGAGTATCAATGTATATAAACCCAAATGTAGACGTCATTTTATGGTGCCTTGCGACTACTATTAATATAAGTCATATGAAAAGATGTTAGCCAATCACTTTCATTTTCGATTTATGGCTATGCTGATGAAGATATTTTCATGACTAATACATTTGTATTTTACTATTCCTTTGAATGGAGTTTAAAAGCAAAATGTTATGATTACAAGTCTCTATAAATCGTTTTTGTGCAGTTTTCAAAATATGTTTAGTATATATTCATTAGCATCAACATAACCATACACTTAAATAACTGTCATTCAAGCACACTTAATAAAACTGGTTATTGGCTAAAGATGTCTTTCTTAATCAATATTTATTATATATTGTGGGTAAGAGAACGCCTCCTTGCAGCAAACGTGAACTAAGAAATTTGTATGTCGAGTTCTATGTGTTATGATCAATTTACATAAGGTTTTTAAAGTAAGCTTTTTATAAGAGTTTGGGTTGGAAGATGGTTCTAAGTTTATAAGTTATATCATCCGGGCGTCCTACTTGTTTTGCTGCACATAATGAAGATCTTTGGTATAAACAGATGAAGGAACAGAGTGGTAAAATAAATAAGTAATAACTGAGGAATTTACTTTTGGTCAAGATAATTATTAATAAGACCTGAATATTCACTTTAAACAAACCCATTGTCATTGTCACAGACATCGCATGGGTACAATGCGCCGTTCTGCATGCCTGGTTGTATCCCTTTCATGGTTTGCTATGGTTTCCTCTTTAATTGCATGATGGTCGGTCAGGCATCAGACTCCATAAAGAACCTGACCTAAAACTTTCATCAATGGTTTGTGCCTGATGTTTGTCTTTGGCTGGGCCCACCATGGTCCACCGTGGTTCAACTTAAGGTTTTTTTTAGCTCTGACTATCTTTGAGTCATGAGCTATTTTCTTTGTTTCATCATAGTACGTTTATTTGATTAGATTGATTAGATTGTTTCTCTGTGATGATGCGTTTTTTAAGTTAGGGAGCTGACATGCGAGCTGAACATTTTTTATGTTTTACCAACAATAGAATGTAATGAGAAGATTAGTCGCCAGTAAAATACAATTGGTGCTCTCATTGTGTGTGTGCAGGGTTGTGATGTGTCCTTGTGTTGCTTTCCTTTTTTTGTCCAAGGAAAAAAGAGCTGGTTGCTTTAAATTAATTGTCTACTTGCTGTTGAGTGGCTTTGGTGCTCTGTGTCTCTTCCTCACTGTGATTGTAGCATTTCCTGGTCATACTCTTTTACTTTTTGAGGTACATTGCACACGATTTTTGTTTAGCTTTCTTATTTCAAATACCTTATAGTGTAATCATTACTCCTTCACACTTGTCATGATATTTGTTATAAATTAACACTTCCTAGTTACACGTACTGGAACCATTTGTTTGTATATGATAATTACATAAGCAACATCGTAAAGTGGTTTTCGCGCAATACCAGGGTACACTAGTAAAAACCACTGCTGTTAAATTCAGCAAGGGGTTCTAGTGTCAGTGGTAGAGCAATAACTTTATCAATCTCCCAAATGCATCCCAGCAGGTGGTCACTCGGCTGTAAGGAACAAACAAGACAGTATAATAAAGACAAACGTGAAACATTAATAAAAAAAAAAAGGATCCACAAAAGAAGTTCCGCCTTGGAATCACCCCCAATATAATTCCAAGGCGCTGCATCTGAATGATCAGAGTGTACCAGGGCGAGAAATGCGAGCCAAAGTAAGAAAGGATGCAAAGATCAGGAAACGAGACAATTAAGTACCACACCTCACCTAGGATACCACATGGGAAAGTAACAAACCTTTCAATAAACATCACCAACAAGAGCCAAGAGGTCAGCCCTTTTCCATCAGGTGACCACAAGGCAGCAATGAACAGACGTAAAAGCATGAGAAACACAAGACGCAAAAAACACAAATGATCCACAAAAGAAGTACCTCCTTGGAACGGTCAGTAAAAATATTTTAATGCAGGACTTAAACCTTTTTTACGGCGCAGCAACCTCACTCTTAGTTCAGATGTGGATTAAGACACATAGATGTTTGGTTTGCATGAAAGACCCCTAGCTTATCAATGCATCATCTCCAAACACATATAAATTAAGATATAAAAGGAGATAAAGCAAGGATAAGGACTCAACAGTACATAAAACTGAATACTGGAGCAAAAGAAACCCAACAGGTAAACCCAGGTGGGCCTGACAAATACTAAAGCATCAGGCCCCTACCATCTCATCAATAGATGAGTCTTTAAGTCAGAACCGTCATAGAGTCTGAAGTCTGACCCACTGGCGTACAATTAAAGAAGAAAGCAAAGTTGCCAACCATGATTGGGTTGACCACCAAGCATGCAGTCTGTACAATACATTAATGTGATAGTTAATCTTTTTAAAATGGAAAATTATTTTAATGGACTGTGCTGAAAATTATTAGAGCCAACAATCTTCTTCAACTTATACACCAAATTACCATAGAATTCAGGTTCTAAAAGTCCTTAGCACAAGAGGGATTTAGGTCCAACTTGGAATTTAGATAGCAAATCATAGTATCGTCTATAAACTTAGAAAAGGTTTTGCAAAGTTTATGCCCTGCTTAAGAAGTTTCTGAGTTAACAATTTATTGCGAGTGTTGAAGTCAGCAAAATGGCTAGATGCTCTAGCAAAACGAATGAGTTGAGTGATATAGACGCCATAGGATTTAGAGCGAAGAATATCACCATCTAAAAATGGGAAATTGACAATTTCAAAATCAAAATCGTCACGTTTATAATAAATTTTGGTAGAAACAATATCATTAGAAATTGACAAATGCAAGTCTAAAAACGCGGCTTCGGCATCAGAGGAATTAGCTTTAAACTGTCCAAGTCTAATGCCACTTGAAGGTGTACAGATTGTATGGGAGTTAAAAGGCACTAGATGAACGATCGAGGTTGAGCTTGGTGTGGTAGATGAATCACGTAGAATAATTAACAATCAAATTATTTCAAAGCATACTCGTGGTAAAAGGATTGTCCCTCTACTAGTCTGCTTTTTCGATAATTTGTATTTTGAATTATTGTATTGTCCTCCTATGCCTAGTTGGCAGATAAAACGTTAGATAAATGTTTTTATGATTTACTGATCATTGAAAGAAGAAAGTACCTTTGTGTATAAGAAGTTGACTTAGCTTTGATATATGAATGCCTGCATAATTTGAACATTACGAAAACGTCTTTAGGGTATAAAGATGGTATTGAGCGTAAGACAATGTTACTTAAGCATAAACAGGTATTTCCAAATACACTGTTACTTTAGTTATTTAGCATTGGCATGTAGTCATGGAATCATCAGATGATCTAGAACAAGGGATAGAGTTTTCTCCTGTAAAGAATAAGAGGAATAAAAGTATAGTTCTGAACTTTGTGTGTTTTGTCACAAAAATGAAAGTGTAGATAGCCTTGGGAAGGGAACTTTTCAAGGTTAATTTCGTCTGAAAGATATCTGTAAGCTAAGGTTAGAAAATGATCCACATGATTATAGTTCTCAGAACAAACTAGATAGATTGTTAATAAACCAACCATTAGTCTGTGTATCAGAAATAGGAATCAGAAGTTAAGGCAGCTTTCAAATGGCAAGATAAATGCTTATTCAGTGACCAACACCATACAAACCATTTATTTTTAGTATAGCACAATCATTTTATTCGAAACAAATTATTTTATGATCTTCAAATTATCAGTTACAACATGTAGTTATGAATATCGCGTGTAATTGCATGTTGGTGCTTCCATAGTATAAGTACGGATTTCAGGAAACATTTTTCTTACCTTGTGATCACCAGAAACATTTAACAGGGTTTTTGTCTCTTTTCGTGATAAATACCTATTATACGAGTCGTACAAGAGGTGTTTTGTGTTTATTTGAACAAATTTGAAAATGACGTTACGCATTTCTTTCTCATTATATTTGGTAATAATTTATTTCAATAGGTTAGTCTGATCTCCAGAAATACACAGTCATCAAGAAAATAGTTCTCAATCTTAATTTTCTGGTTTAAGCAGTCTCTGAAGATGAGAAGTAAAATGTTAAGTGTTTGAAAATGTCGTCTGAAACGAAATGTACTAAATCTTTCTCGAACAATTTCTCTAAAAGATATGAAGTTTTTATCTTGGACCCTTTTATATATTGTACATAAATAATTAGAGTGTGTTCTGTAAGATAATATAGCATTCCAGTTGGCTATTTACTTTTTAGAAGCAACTTGAACATCAAATTTTAGGCTTAACAGTTTCCATAGCAACACTAAATTGCATGCAAAATACCCAAATGCAGTATTTGGTATCAGTTTTACCGGCAGTAGATACTTAAAATATCTGAGAAATGGTACCCTCGGTGAGTTTTGAGAATGTGTTTTTTAAAATTCTTCCAAGACACATTTAAAACACGAGATACCCATTTGGGCACTTGCATGGAAGAACTTATTAGGCCTAGTTGCCAAGCAAAAACAGGCATACATAGACTCTTTCTTATTTGAATAATTAATGAAGATGTTCCTCTAAACTTGAAAGAAAATATCATACTCAAATACGGATTTCTGTAAAAGATACACCCGTTTTAGCTCTTAAAATCATTTAAATGGGGCTGGGGATGTATTTAGAGTCGCCTGCCATAAATTGCCATTTTGTCTATTTGGCAATACCAGGGGCACGTCTTTTATGTATGAAAAAGAAAAAATGTCTTTGTTTTATTTATATGCAACGGCAAAAAGTGAAATTCAAATCTGTCAAATAAACATGAAACATGTTTCGTACACTTTGCCCTTTTATGTAATAAAAACAACATATTTTAAAAGATGTTCTGCATGCTAAGTGCCCATATAATAGACTATAATATGTGTAAAAATTAAAATATTTGTCTTTGACTAATAAAGAAAAAACTACATTCGATACATCCCCATTCACTTAATTTATAACGTATATGCCCATACTTGTTTATGACAATAATAATCCACCGTAGAAAGGTATCGATTTTTTTAAAAAAAATACTGTTGAAATAACTCTACATAATTTTGTTTTAGTAATTCATTATATGCAAAACTTTCTGAGAAAGTAAGGTTGAAATGAGGCTTTTGAAATGAATTACTGCAATATTGATATTTGTGACGTCACACTTTGGGGCAGCCTAGCGAGTAACTGCTCTTGATTTTATCTTGGCAACATGCAAATGCATTAAATAAATTCATTATATAACAATTTTTGCCAATAATCTGCTGTTATACCATGAGTACTCTGAGACAATATTTTGGCATGTTTGGATCCCACACTATTTATCATTATGTGAAATAATATGAATAGTATTAATATGGTAGTCTGATAAATAAGTTCTGTTGTTGCCAGTTGCCTGATTAGAAACATGCTGGACCAAAATTCAAAGCTCCTTTATAAATGATCAAACCCTTTGTTTATTTAGTCAACATATTTCACAGAGGGCCATGCGGATCTCCCTTGAGAAGCAATTATACCAAAGGAGCCCAATTGCTTCTGCGAAAGACACATACTTTCTAAGGAAGCCTACAGCCACTTGTGATTTTCCAGATGGGGTCCGGACCCCCTGGCCCCACATTACCCCTCTGTACCCACCCATGATAATATAGCTGCACATGTTATGGATCCTGTCTATTGGAATAGATGAAATTGTTGCTTCCACTCTGGCTGAAGATATCCAGGTCCTGAGGTCAGGCAACTTCTGACAACGGGTAAAATGGACAGCGACCTTATTAGAGTGTGTTCTGTAAGATAATATAGCATTCCAGTTGGCTATTTACTTTTTAGAAGCAACTTGAACATCAAATTTTAGGCTTAACAGTTTCCATAGCAACACTAAATTGTATGCAAAATACTCAAATGCAGTAATTGGTATCAGTTTTACCGGCAGTAGATACTTAAAATATCTGAGAAATGGTATCCTCGGTGAGTTTTGAGAATGTGTTTTTTAAAATTCTTCCAAGACACATTTAAAACACGAGATACCCATTTGGGCACTTGCATGGAAGAACTTATTAGGCCTAGTTGCCAAGCAAAAACAGGCATACATAGACTCTTTCTTATTTGAATAATTAATGAAGATGTTCCTCTAAACTTAAAAGAAAATATCATACTCAAATACGGATTTCTGTAAAAGATACACCCGTTTTAGCTCTTAAAATCATTTAAATGGGGCTGGGGATGTATTTAGAGTCGCCTGCCATAAATTGCCATTTTGTCTATTTGGCAATACCAGGGGCACGTCTTTTATGTATGAAAAAGAAAAAATGTCTTTGTTTTATTTATATTCAACGGCAAAAAGTGAAATTCAAATCTGTCAAATAAACATGAAACATGTTTCGTACACTTTGCCCTTTTATGTAATAAAAACAACATATTTTAAAAGATGTTCTGCATGCTAAGTGCCCATATAATAGACTATAATATGTGTAAAAATTAAAATATTTGTCTTTGACTAATAAAGAAAAAACTACATTCGATACATCCCCATTCACTTAATTTATAACGTATATGCCCATACTTGTTTATGACAATAATAATCCACCGTAGAAAGGTATCGATTTTTTTTAAAAAAATACTGTTGAAATAACTCTACATAATTTTGTTTTTGTAATTCATTATATGCAAAACTTTCTGAGAAAGTAAGGTTGAAATGAGGCTTTTGAAATGAATTACTGCAATATTGATATTTGTGACGTCACACTTTGGGGCAGCCTAGCGAGTAACTGCTCTTGATTTTATCTTGGCAACATGCAAATGCATTAAATAAATTCATTATATAACAATTTTTGCCAATAATCTGCTGTTATACCATGAGTACTCTGAGACAATATTTTGGCATGTTTGGATCCCATACTATTTATCATTATGTGAAATAATATGAATAGTATTAATATGGTAGTCTGATAAATAAGTTCTGTTGTTGCCAGTTGCCTGATTAGTAACATGCTGGACCAAAATTCAAAGCTGCTTTATAAATGATCAAACCCTTTGTTTATTTAGTCAACATATTTCACAGAGGGCCATGCGGATCTCCCTTGAGAAGCAATTATACCAAAGGAGCCCAATTGCTTCTGCGAAAGACACATACTTTCTAAGGAAGCCTACAGCCACTTGTGATTTTCCAGACGGGGTCCGGACCCCCTGGCCCCACGCCACCCCTCTGTACCCGCCCATAATGATATAGCTGCACATGTTATGGATCCTTTCTATTGGAATAGATGAAATTGTTGCTTCCACTCAGGCTGAAGATATCCAGGTCCCGAGGTCAAGCAAATTCGGACATCGGGTAAAAATGGACAGCGACCTTGTTTGTTTCATACTTTTAATTATTGGAATAGAAAAAATAAAGAAACTAAGCAAACAGTGAAAATCCTAATGAGACGGCTCATAAGGAGCCGTCTCATCTGGATTTCTACTGTTTGCAAAGGTATGTCCGAATATACCTGGTGTCAGAAGCTACCCGACTTGACCCTACTGTTTTCATGTTCAACTCAACTGAGTATGAAATTTCATTTGCTCATAAAATCTAAAATGCTGAGATGTTGTATTTCACATATTTGCTCATAAATGATAAATTCAAACAATTGATGACATTTTAACATTTATGAGCTGATTAAATTTTCATTTTACAGTTGGGTTAACCATGAAACAAAGTTGATAACCTCGGGCCCATGTCTGTTTTTCGATTTAACAATCAATCATGGTTCCTTTGTCTTCTGTATCAACCGCTCTATGTGTGCATTCTATCGAGATAAGGGGTGTAACTGCCTCCTGGATGACCTTTCTGTCTGTAGCCATTGAACAATTTCTCCTTGGTATGTCTGATTCGTTCATGATATCCTCTAAATCTGTGTCTTTAGTTTCAGGGAATAAGAAACATAGACCAGTAGATACCAGCATCACTGCACCACTGAGGAAAAACAGGATACCTGGTATGTGGTTGTTCTAAAAATAGAATTATAAAGTTTACTAAAACTATATATGGGCCATGGTACGAGAAAACCTGTAATCGGGGTGTGCAAACAACAAAGGCGCAGTTCAGCCTGCGCATCCGCGCAGTCTGATCAGCGCCTTTGTTATTCGCTTATTGGAAAGTATCATATCTAGACATGCTACGAGCGAAATTTCAATTTCTAGCTTGTTTCTGTAGCTGAGCAGGCTAGTTTGAATACCACTTTATCGGAACCCCCCCTCCCCCCCCCCCCCCCCCCCCCCCCCCCGAAGACAGGTTTTCTCGCGTCGAACGCCCAATTATGATTCGAGAAATTGTGATATCTGGGTCATTAGTGGCTTAGTGGTTAGATTGCTTAAATCGCAATCAACAGATCCGTTGTTCGAGGTACTGGAAGTACTGTGCTGTGTCTTGGAACAAGATACCCAACCCAACACTGTGTATTGTTGGTTTAACCCAGGAAAGCTTCTCAACAGCGGTGAAAACTTGTTGACAGGGATGTAAAGCATCATCACAACCAAACATTTGGTACATGAAAGTTACTGAACAATAAAATAAATATCGTTTTTACAGGTTCATACTTGTCAGTTATTTCTTAAGGATCCGTTTTTCTAGATTTTTTAGTCAAAATGGTAGAGGGTTCGGGCCTGATGTTGTAACTGTTGTCGGGCCCAACGGGGTTTAACTGTTGGATTTGTTTTGATCTGGCATTCAGTTGTATGTAAATGTACTGTTGAGTCCTTATTTTTGTTTTATCTCCTTTTTATATCTCGATTTGTATGTTCTAGAAGATGATACATTGATAAGTTAGAGATCTTGCATGCGAACCAAACATCTGTGTGTCTTGTTACACATCAGAAATAAGGATGGGGTTGGTACAATCAAATATGTTTAAGCCCTCCGGAAATTTTCATACTAACCATTCCATGTCTGTGCTTCTTTTGTGGATCCTTTTTGTTATTTGTGTTTCGTGTTTGTCTTTGTCATACTATCTTGTCTGTTCCTTGCAGCCTTGTGGTCACCTGCTGGGAAAAGGCTGACCTCTTGGCTCTCTTGTTAGCGATGTTTTCTTGTGTTTTATCACTTTCCCATATTGTGTTCTGGGTCAGGTGTGGTATGTGATTGTATCGATTCCTATTCTTTACCTTCTTCCTTACTTCATGGCTTTATGTTTTTATTCTGAATTTGAACACAGACTTTCAGTTTTACAGATAAAGACATTATTTAGCATACATTTACTCGCCTTGTTTTGAGGACTAGACAGATTGAACATATTTTGATTAATGTGCGCTCGTCGCTAAGAAACAGGCATATTCTTGGGAAATGATAATATATGTAACAACTGTAATCAGAGAACATCGTGTTTCGAAAACGCCCTAATGGCATATTGAGCATATTTTCAATAAACGCAAAGAATTAATTACAGTGTTGTACATCAATAATTCATCCGCAGATCACACAAAATGACGTTTATGCTTAAATTTATGATGTCACAACCCTGTCTTCTTACTCGGAATTAAAACAAGATTATAACAGTTTTATTTTTTGTTTCATCATAGTGTGTTAATTTGATTAGAGTGTTTCTCCATGATTATACATTGCATTAGTTAGAGGGCTTCCATGCAAGCAGAACATTTCTTGTACTTCGACTACAACAGAATCTAGGTCGAAGGTTTGGTACCTAAGCCCCCCCCCCCCTCCGGTGGCTTTGGCTGCTGTCCGTTCTAAGGCGGAGGTTCTGTTGTTGTTGACTTTTTGTTTATTGTTACTCCTATTTAGGGTGTCTGTTATTGTTCTATGTTTTGTTGTACGTTACTTTATGTCCATTCTAGTATTGCAATCATCTTGATGGGGAAGAAAGAGCTGGCTGTTTTGCTTAATTTGTCTTCTTTGGTGTCTTGTGATGGTTGAGTAGCTATTCCTCGAGGTGCCATGGGTTTTCTGCGGTTTGTGATTGTGGTATTTCCTGATCATACTCACTAACTATTATCCTGCAATCAGCTACGTGTATATTACGAAATGTTTCATCTCAAAGGGGCTCTTGCATGGTATGGGAAATTAACATAGGAGTCTGCCCACTCTTGGATTTTGAAAATAGTATGTTATTTAATTGTCTGGGGTATAACATTAATATTTATGGTGCGTTTGAGTTTTTATGCAATTCCATTGCTAATTCATGACGTCATTAATGATATCACTATAATACCTTAGGGTACCCAGTTATAATCATTTCTAAAGTAATTGACATATCATGTAACGGGCGGAGAAATGTTTTATTAAATAGCTATATCATTGATAAGTTCGCTGTTACTAAAAATGGCTTTGTATGTATTAGGATATTGGGTGGGCATTCATTTTTATAGCATAGTACCCCAAGTTTCGACTGTATCTTTTGTATCCAGTCAAATTTGGAATCAACATTTTTACAGGTTGCGGTCTTTGTCAAGATACCATCTCAACATATAAACTATCCATATATGTTAAGAATATGTAGACCAAATTTCATGAAATTCAAGGACCGGTTACATATTTTTTTAACTTGATGTAAACACATGGCCCTAATTCATCGAAATGTAAAAAATACATTAATTATGTTTCAATGTAAAACATACTTGAATACTTGCTTAGTTTGAATCATCATGCTAGTACGTTTATTGGTAGAAGTTGATATGTTCAGTGTTTTCCCCTATTATGGATTGGAAAAAAGAGAAATCAATATTCTTTAATATTAAGTGCCACGATTCTTATTTAATGAAGTGCTTACACAATAATATTAGTCAAACCGATACAATATGTTGACACTTGTACTTAACACATCTAGTTTCTAACATTAAAACTTTATCTAGTCAATGTTACACTTAATATGTAACATTATTAAGAATTTTAATTCATACAGAAGAGAAACCTTATGACAAGTCAGTTCATACAGGAGAAGAACCTTATATCTATGATTTTATAATAGTAAGACTCGTTAATAAACCTGCTTCACAAAAATACCCCCTTTCAAACCTCTTGGCTTAAATTAACCATTTTGGTCACAGATATCTCTTGGCTTCAAAGGTATTGCTAATTTAATGCTTAAATCTTCTCTGTTCATTCTGTTATGTGAAACTGATGCTGATTTCCATCAAATAGCAACATTTATACTTTAGCTGGCTGTATATTCTAGGCATACAGTTTTGTTTCTGGACCTCACTTATTCATGTAGAACACTGTTTTATGATACCTTTGATAAGACTCTGTTACATGGTATCCTGGTAACGGCACCAAAATGTGGTTCCTCTTGTTCAGTTGAGATGTAAAGGAAATATTTGGTCTTCTTGTTTTCACGTGTTTATTGTTAGGATATAATGTTTCTTAATCAATATCATGTAGGACTTGAGAAAGTGATACACATTGTCTTGGCCCCATAGTGCCATGACACAGGGACATGACCTTTGGCATTTCTGACCATTGAATCATTTAAAATTGTCGAAACATGTCTTTCTTAATGAAAAGTGGAAGTAGATTAAAAATCAACGTCCTTATGTCGAGTTATTGATTCATTTGAACTAAATAATTAATTTTGCTAAAACTGACCTATACCCATGAGATGTAGGAAATGACAAAGTTACCGGTTTTGGATTTTCATGATATTTGGCTCAGATCCGCAGTATATATATGGCATGTTTTTGTGATAATATGATATCTTGACAAAGACTAGAACATATACATCTTTTGAATTGAATGATGAAATTTTGTAAATTTTTGAAAAAAAATATTGAAACTTTACAATCACTTCTTCTGAAAACGTCAACATTTATTTATCCAAATGGTTTCGTGGTATTAAAATAATGTCTATGGTATTTTTGATTCAATCTAGATGACAAATCATAGAAATAAACAAAACTATAGATTTAGGACATGGAAATTTAGAGACAGGTACCACCTCAAAGGTGGAGTACGTCAGGGTTGCTTCCTAAGCCTTATTCTTAACTATCTAATTCGATCAATACATTTTCATAGTTCGTATATAATGAGTAATTAATATGCAACGTTTGAAGAAAATCCATGCGTGGGCACAGATGAAAGTACCCCTTTGATGACAATTTGTCTTACACTTACAAAGTTATGATACTATTTCCCCACGTGGACAACATGAAATATTTTTTTTTAAAAAATAATCAGCGGAGATTAGATGGATGGGTGTTTCGTAATATGTAAACTACAATGAATACTTTTTCAGAATTTCGATATTATCTGCACTTAAAATTATGGCCATTTTTGACTACCGTAGCAAATAATTGCTGCACCATCGGGATTAGAGGGAGCGCCGTGGACAGTGGTACAGTGCTTCACTCGAGACTGAGGCGCTGCGGGGTTCGATCCTCACAGGCATCACTGCGTTGTGTCCTTGAGCAACACACATTAATCCTAGCTTAGTACTAGTTCAACCCAGGAAGACCCGTTCCTACATAACTGAAAGATTGTTGATTGGACGTAATGAATCAATCAAACAAACAAACAAAATTGAGATTAGAAACTTAATTGCCCATCAAGAACTCAGGGCCTACAACGTAATCGCAGTACACTGGAACCATGCAAACGCCAACATGATCTGCCCTTCATTCAAAGAACCATTAGATATAAATGAGGGTCTTGATATGGTGGTGGTGGTGAGTCTCCATTTAATATTTAGCCCAATAACATTTTCGCTTAGAAAATAGCGTATGCAAAGTGCATTTGAATAAGGGGTTGAAATAGACTGGTTCCCGTCGTTGATAAAGCTCCACTTCCGCTACGCATATAAAGACTGGTAACGCCTATTTATTTACAAGTAGAGAATCCCACTCATCCGACTGCGCATGCTCCAGAAAGAGCATCTGTTTACATCCTGGGTCAATTTCGCACATCAAAATGAGAAATGAACATGTACTGAAAACTGAGAAGATTTGCCGTACTTTCTTTTCGATACAAAGACTTTCAAATATTGCTGTTATTGGTTATTTCGATTTTAATAATTTTTCAATCTGATTAGATTTTGATGTGAATTTGTCATGGTGTCTGCCCTAATAGCGCAAGTGGTAGCGTTTTAGTTTAACGAGGTAAGGGTCTAGAGATCGAATCCCACACATCTAATTTTTTTTCTTCCGCATATGGTATTTTTTCAAGTAGAATGCTCCAGAAAGAGCGTCTGTTAACAAGCAAAGGTGTTGAAAAAGTTCATAAATAGGCCAGGTATTATATGAATCCAGTGTGACCCAAATTCAATTAAACTTTTTTCCTATATAAAAGGCACAGAAAGTGGACTGGTTGGGCCAGCTCATACTCACTTACTATCCAATGATGCAAACCATGTTTCAAGGTCACCAGTCTTGTGGTTCATGTAAAGAAGGTTTAAAGGGTATTCACTACCTAAAAATAGTATGTGAGCATGATCAGGAAATACCACAATCACAAACAACAGACAAACCCATGGCACTGCAAGGAAGAGACACACAACCATCAAGAGACACCAGGAAGACAAACTAATACATCCGTGGATCATCGTGGCTACAGCATGGGATAGAAATGTATAGAACTCCCGTAAAACAAAAATCTGCACCCTGCAGAGCGTGTCTGCATTGTCTGTGGAAAGAGCGCACAAGAGGTCCGAAGGATCGAATCCACAAAAAGATCAGACATCAACGCCAAAGCATTGCTCGCCAAATATGGGGGCATTAATGTAGAGAGTGGCGTTAGGCTTAAATGAAATATATGTGTGGTTCCTGTTGCCTACCTACCCTATTTTTTTTAACCCTATATACCCTAAACAATAAAATGGTCTTTGGAGAAAAAATGGGCACTATTTCAATTTCTGTCACTATTTTCTTTGTTAAATGTTATAACAAAATTTAATAATTTCCCTACCTACCTACCCTAAATTTCCTTGGCATGAAACAGGAACCACACAAATATTTCATTTAGGCCTTATGTGTAGAAACTGCTACTCGAAATTACAGAACCTCGATCAAAGATGTAGACTTTTTTATGAGGAGTGCCAACGAAATGCAAGGATAGTGATGCGTGCTAATACTAAAAGAATGATGCGCTCCTCTCCTCTCTCTGGACCACAAAAGAGAATTAACTTCTCAAGAACACCAACAAAGACACGCAAAACACAACGCAAAACACAATTGTTTAAAGAGAGTGCCACCCCTGAAAGTACCACACCCGAGGAAATTGGCCTTAAAGTGGATTTTGTTACTGGTAGGATGTGTCTCCAGGTTTTAAGTGACCCCCGTTTTTCTTTTTTTTTTAACAGCTTTATAATGATCTTAGAAGAACGGCACTTAGCACGTGGATTTAAATGCACACCGGGTAACTAAAACCTATGGATCCCCGGAGCCCCCCCCCCCCCTTCCTAAAAAATCACAAGTTATTGTGATAGCAATTAGCATATGGATCCGCCCTTGGATGGACCTCCCCTGAAAATGTTGGACCCCCTCTGGATCCCTGGGAAAGTATAGTTTTCTCTGCAATAAAACCATTGCCCCCCCCCTCTGTAAAATAAGCTGAGGACTAAAAAACGTCTCAGTCTGGACTCCCCCCCCCCCCCTGTCAAAAATTCCTGGATCCGCGCATGATATTATACATGCTTTAAAGTCATATTACGGGGGTCGCGCACATGCGTTCCTTCAACGCCACGCTCCCTAACTGTGAATGATGACCATCCCACCCCCTCCCCTAAAATATCCACAATTTTATCATAGATCCCATAAAATATTTATTCAATCTGAACCCCCTAAAATTATTGAAATTAAAAGTTAGACCCCCTCCTTAAAAAAGGTCCGAGCCCACATAGGCTACGAAATATCAGAGTAACCCCCATCCGATTGGAAATCCCCGACACAGGCATGCACGGACCCAGAAAGTGTTGTAAGAGGGAGCCCAATTTATCTTTAACAACTTTTTTATGGTGAGAATCCAAATACCTTTCAAGGTGTATCATCATCGGCCACTTTCAATGGCGTTTCGCTAGCGGCCGAATTAATGGCCCAACATTGAATTCTGGCTTGCCTTTGAGATTTTCAAGTGGATCCAGACGAGTATTGCTAAATAAATCCTATAACTTTGTGATTTTGCTGGGCCCGGAGCCCCGGCCCCCTCTGGATCCGCGCATGGATAGTTTTCCTCGTAACCTGGCTTATTTGATGAACATAAGACAGAGGGGCCGCGGGTTCGAGCCTCACAGGCGTCACTGCGTTGTGTCCTTGAGCAAGACACATTAATTAAGAAATAGATTCTTGCTGGCAGTGATTTGTTGCTTAATATATCACTGGCTGGAGGTCAGTCGTTAAAGTGGATAAATCATGAGCGCGAAGCGCGAATGATTTATAAACTTACGACTGACCGACAGACAGTGATATATTAAGCAACAAATCACTGCCAGCAAGAATCTATTTCGATTCTAACACACAAAAAGATTGAAAAAATGAACGATTCCTTCAGATTCTATACAGATTCCGCCATCTTGAACAGAGCATTAGAATTTCCCGCTAAACTTTTTTGGACTGAAACACGTATTTTTACGTACGTTTTTGATGCCCATTAGTTGTAAACACGACGTTACGCCGTCTAGGTATGATGTACGTGATAGATGACGTCATTAAAAATCAAACTGGCGGCTGAATGACGTCACGTCAGTACGTGCAGTGATTTATCAACCAATAAATCACTGAGTTTAACCATTGGCTATATAGGCGAGGTGTGTTAGAATCATAGCTTAGTACCGGTTCAACCATATTACTGAAAGATTGTTGATGGGACGTAAGAATCAAATCAAACAAATCTCCTTCGCAATGCTGGTCCAATGTCATGTGCTCCAGAAACATAAACTTCTTTTAACACCAAACACATCATTCAGAATACAGGCACAGAGGATTTTGTAATAATATAGTGGTGTTTAATAATGAGAGAATGGTCGACATTGTTGCGTTGGTTCGATGTTGGTACAAGGTTGGTATGCGGCGACGCCCACATTTCCACCAACTACCAACGTGGGCCCAACGTATCTTTGCTATCTGTGTAGTGACCCCAAACACAAAATATGACGTCCGCTGATATTGTTCACAAATTCCAAGCATATTCGCACCTGGGTGAGAAAGGGGGGGGGGGGGGGGTACTCTGATATTTTCATACATATGTAGGCCCGGACCATTTTTGGGTTAACTTTTTGGTTTTTGTGATGACCCAAAAAGATATCCACAAAATCTTCATACCCCAAAAAATATTCATTTTTCTGAAAACCCTCAAAGGTATTGAAATTCAAAATTTAGAACCCCAAAATGGTGCGAGCCCACATACGAATGAAAATATTATAGTACCCCCACCCCCACCCCCTCCACCCTCTCCTCGCAGATAGAAACAGGGGCCGGGGCGTCCAGACTCAAATAACAGAAAAAAACTCTGATAAGGGTGTTTTTTGTTGTTGTGTTTTTGCAACTATATTTTTTTTACGGTTCAAAAGGGTCGAAACATTTATCGGGGGGGGGGGGGGGGGGGGGGGGGGGGGAAGGGGTGCAACGTTTTATTATTATTATTTTATTATTTTTTTTTTGGGGGGGGGGGGTGCAAATCCTTATTTCTATAGAAACCTATATAACTTGTGTTTTTTCGGGGGGGGGGGGGGGGGGGGGGGCGGGGGGGTCCGGACCACCTATCCCTCTCTGGATTCGCGCATTGGTAAGAAATAAGTAATTGCCCACTTCCCTGTCACGGATTGAGTTTTCTGAAAGTCTCAGAAGGTTTACCGGCCGGCGCAGTCGGTAACATGTCTGAGTACTGTTTTTTTGTTGTTGTTTTTTCGGGGATGGGGGGGGGGGCAAATGCTTATTTCCAACGAAACCTAAAGAACTTGTTTACTTTTATCGGTCAACCGAGGGATGAACTACAATAGGAAGAAGAAGAAGATTTTTTTATTTTTTTTGGGGGGGGGGGGGTGTCCGGACCACCTATCCCCCTCTGGATCCGCACATCGGTTAGAAATAAGTAATTGCCCACTTCCCCGTCACGGATTGAGTTTTGTAGGTGCAAGCTGAAAGTCTCATAAGTGTTTCCCCTGTGAACATTTGAAATTCCAGAAAATAGTTGTACCGGGCCGCGTTGCGCCTGACTAGATGCGGGGTAACTGTCTTTTTGTTTATTTTCGGGTGGCGGGGGATGTTTATTTCTATAGAAACCCATAGAACATGTGATTTTTTAGGGGGATGGGGGGGGGGGTAGGGTCCGGACCACCTAACCCCCTCTGGATCCACTCATCCAGTGTTGGGTTGGGGATGCTTATTTCTATAGGAACCTATAGAACTTGTAATTTTTCAGTTGCCATATTCCTGATAATAGAACAAAATAAACTTTATAAAAAAAAATCCAATTGGGCCACTATCGGCCCGCCAACGAACCACCATCCGCAGGTGACGGTTCGTCGGCGGGCCGATAGTGGCTCGTGATGGGATGCTAGCTGGGAGCAGTTGTTTAAAAATCGCATATGCACTTTTTATTCAATACCGCAGATGGACTCAAGACGTCACAGGTATTTTCCAATACTACGTATTTTTCCATTACTACGTCAGTGTATATGCTATAAATAGACGCAATGGCGTTTAGTAGTTACCTGTCTTAATATGCTGACAAGCTATTAAAGGGAGAGAACCAGTCTAGGGTTGAAAGTGAAAGAGATATTAGTTTAATAAAAAAATATCTGCTTTTCATGTAGCAATGCGTTTCATTCTTTAGTGGTATGAAGGTTCTGTTAAAATAATGTGTCTGACGTCACAGCGATAATATATTATTCTCAATGGGAAAACCCTAATATTTCGGAAACCGACGTCTACGCTCTTACGAAGGTCTACGCCCAAAAGCACATGGAATTGCTGCGTATGCACACTGGAAGTCCTGCTCTTATTTGCTTCCGGTGCTACAAACTGCGAAGATTTAAAAATGCCTGAGTAAAAAGCTCGTCAATAATCCAACAATTCTTTTGGTATTCCTTTGATTACAGGTATTTTTCATTATATAACGTCTAAATTGTCATAATATACGCTTTCCACATATGAAGGATTGTATATTTTAACTGGGCTGTAGCTTTGCACTTCACCCCCTACCTTGGCCTTTGAGGTCGCAAATAATATAAAGTGGTTTTCGTCATGATTTGAATATGCAAATTACGTATCCAACGAAATGGCCAGATATTATTATCCGACTAATAGATTTTTAGGTAAATATGTCTAAAGTGATTATATACTCAGCTCTGCTGGAAAAACGTGTGTTAAAATTGGATTCAGAAATAAATAGCTTAGTGGACTAGAGGGACTGTCATATAAATGGCTATAACTAGAAAAGCATATTCCTCCATGCGAGCTTAACAGTTCTTGTACTTCAACAACAGCAGAATCTAGGGCGAAGATTTGGTACCAATAAAATGCATTTAAGCCCCCGGTGGCTTAGGCTGCTGTCCGTTCTAAGGCGGTGGTTGTGTTGTTGTTGACGTTTTGTTTATTGTTACTTCCATTGTGGGAGTCTGTAATTGTTCTATGTTTTGTTGTACATTACTTTTTGTCCATTCTAGTATTGCAATCACCTTGATGGGGAAGAGAGAACTGGTTGCTTTTCTTAATTTGTCTTCCTGGTGTCTCGTGATGGTTGAGTGGCTCTTCCTCGCGGTGCCATGGGGGTTTCTGCGGTTCGTGATTGTGGTATTTCCTGATCCTACTCACTTACTATTTTTGTATTTTTCTTTATGTTGGGTGCCGGTATAAAGGGGGCAAATAGTTCTTTCTAGAAACGCTACCATTATGTCGTAGCATATTTCTGAATACAGTTATGAAGCTATTTGCATTCATATTTTAACACTCCTGGTATTTGACATCGATGGATATAATATCAGGGATTTCAATAAACCATGTAGTTTTCCAGACATCACTCAATTTCAGATAACATTTCTAAATGTTGGAAGTAGCAACAATAGCAGTTGTACTACAGTAAAGCCAGTCTTAAGCGGCCACTCAAAGATAGACAAAACAAAGATCTTAATGACAAATGGTAGCTTAATAGAGGTAAAAAGTATTGCAGAATGCTCCCATTGGCGCATTCTGCAATACTTTTGACCTGTATTAAGCGATAATTAATCTTGAAACCCAATTTTGGTGTTCGTTTTGAGTAACCGCTTACGACAGGTTTTACTGTATTTATATCCATGTAAAATCTCTGAGAGATACTTAAAATGTTGATCGCTTTGTACCTACCAAAAAGACTATCTGTGGTGCTATTGCTCCGCCAATCCGTGCAGCAGTGTTTGCAAAACCATACGCTGTAGCCCTTTAATAAATCAAAATGTTGGTATTAAATTTTGTCAAAGTACTTAATGCAATACTAAAGCATACGAAATTCTTGCTTGGGAATGTTCTGGTGGCAGAAGCAAACAGTTGTACCATATGAAAATAAACAACAACGCCAGAATATCATTTTGCCTTCTTTATATTGCACTGAACGTGTGATTGTTCAGTACTGCATGCCTTTAGTTAAGAATGCGTAACAAAAAATTAAATAACTTATTTCTCAACCAAAACATTTGTTGTGGGTGCTCAAAAGGACCGTCTCATTGAGACATATTAGGTTAAAACTGAAAGGTAAGAAATATTTACCATTTTACGTTCATAAATGTGTTTACCAAAACCTTTGGTACTACTGCTACTTCTATTGTTGTATGGTAATCGACTTGCTGCACGATATGAGTCAGCATATGAGACTGATCACATGTGTAAATGTAAGGCTCATATAAACCTGTACAACCATACATTCTTGTAAGTGTGTTCACTGCTGCCAGAGACAACGTGTGGAAGTAAATGTAGATAAAAGTTATATTGTATGTGTATATAGTTTGATTATGCGCTCTTGAAAGGATTAAATAAGGCACCGATCTGAATTGTGCCTTTGTTGTTCATATACAATCGCATGACGTGGTTCTTATATGATTTTGACATTCCCCTCGTCTGATGTCAAGCAATTCATTCCAGAGAGTTTAACCGGTTGCTCAAATAAACACACACATTGACTTGAATCCTTGGTCAAGAAGTGTTTGAACGCCAATATATCATTTCTTAGCAAAACAGTAACAGGCGCGCGTTAGTATACGTAAGGAAGAAGATTAGGGATCAATAGAATCAAGTACCACATCTGACCCAGGACACTACATGGGAAGTGACAAAACACACTGAAAAAAACATCACATACAAAAGAGCCAAGAGGTTAGCCCTTTCCCAGCAGGTGACCACAAGGCTGCAATGAACAGACAAGACAATATGATAGATAACAAAAAGGATCTACAAACAAGCACCGCCTTAGAACGGTCAGTATTTTGTTTGTGTGATGTTTTCTTGTGTTGTTGTCACTTCCTGGGTCAGGCGTGGTACTTGATTCTATCGATTCTTTATTCTAAACTTGATCAAAGACATTCAGTTTGACCGATATAGACATTATTAAGCATAAATTTACTCATATGGTTTTCAGGACTAGACAGATTGAGCATAGTCTTGATATTAGTGTATGCTCGTTACTCGGAAACATACATTTTCTTGAAAAAATTATAAAAACGTATGTAATAACTATAACCAGAGGACATCGCGTTTTGAAAACGCCCTTATGACATATTAAGCATATTTTTAGGTATGTAGTTTGGAGTATATATCTAAGCAGTATCAAATCTTTTTTGACCATGACTGATCGGTATAATTGTCATTTCCCAAAAGTTCTTGAAATATTAAATACCACAGCTTTCCCCTGTGAACATTTGAAATTCCAGAAAATAGTTGTACCGGGCCGCGTTGCGCCTGACTAGATGCGGGGTAACTGTCTTTTTGTTTATTTTCGGGTGGCGGGGGATGTTTATTTCTATAGAAACCCATAGAACATGTGATTTTTTAGGGGGATGGGGGGGGGGGTAGGGTCCGGACCACCTAACCCCCTCTGGATCCACTCATCCAGTGTTGGGTTGGGGATGCTTATTTCTATAGGAACCTATAGAACTTGTAATTTTTCAGTTGCCATATTCCTGATAATAGAACAAAATAAACTTTATAAAAAAAAATCCAATTGGGCCACTATCGGCCCGCCAACGAACCACCATCCGCAGGTGACGGTTCGTCGGCGGGCCGATAGTGGCTCGTGATGGGATGCTAGCTGGGAGCAGTTGTTTAAAAATCGCATATGCACTTTTTATTCAATACCGCAGATGGACTCAAGACGTCACAGGTATTTTCCAATACTACGTATTTTTCCATTACTACGTCAGTGTATATGCTATAAATAGACGCAATGGCGTTTAGTAGTTACCTGTCTTAATATGCTGACAAGCTATTAAAGGGAGAGAACCAGTCTAGGGTTGAAAGTGAAAGAGATATTAGTTTAATAAAAAAATATCTGCTTTTCATGTAGCAATGCGTTTCATTCTTTAGTGGTATGAAGGTTCTGTTAAAATAATGTGTCTGACGTCACAGCGATAATATATTATTCTCAATGGGAAAACCCTAATATTTCGGAAACCGACGTCTACGCTCTTACGAAGGTCTACGCCCAAAAGCACATGGAATTGCTGCGTATGCACACTGGAAGTCCTGCTCTTATTTGCTTCCGGTGCTACAAACTGCGAAGATTTAAAAATGCCTGAGTAAAAAGCTCGTCAATAATCCAACAATTCTTTTGGTATTCCTTTGATTACAGGTATTTTTCATTATATAACGTCTAAATTGTCATAATATACGCTTTCCACATATGAAGGATTGTATATTTTAACTGGGCTGTAGCTTTGCACTTCACCCCCTACCTTGGCCTTTGAGGTCGCAAATAATATAAAGTGGTTTTCGTCATGATTTGAATATGCAAATTACGTATCCAACGAAATGGCCAGATATTATTATCCGACTAATAGATTTTTAGGTAAATATGTCTAAAGTGATTATATACTCAGCTCTGCTGGAAAAACGTGTGTTAAAATTGGATTCAGAAATAAATAGCTTAGTGGACTAGAGGGACTGTCATATAAATGGCTATAACTAGAAAAGCATATTCCTCCATGCGAGCTTAACAGTTCTTGTACTTCAACAACAGCAGAATCTAGGGCGAAGATTTGGTACCAATAAAATGCATTTAAGCCCCCGGTGGCTTAGGCTGCTGTCCGTTCTAAGGCGGTGGTTGTGTTGTTGTTGACGTTTTGTTTATTGTTACTTCCATTGTGGGAGTCTGTAATTGTTCTATGTTTTGTTGTACATTACTTTTTGTCCATTCTAGTATTGCAATCACCTTGATGGGGAAGAGAGAACTGGTTGCTTTTCTTAATTTGTCTTCCTGGTGTCTCGTGATGGTTGAGTGGCTCTTCCTCGCGGTGCCATGGGGGTTTCTGCGGTTCGTGATTGTGGTATTTCCTGATCCTACTCACTTACTATTTTTGTATTTTTCTTTATGTTGGGTGCCGGTATAAAGGGGGCAAATAGTTCTTTCTAGAAACGCTACCATTATGTCGTAGCATATTTCTGAATACAGTTATGAAGCTATTTGCATTCATATTTTAACACTCCTGGTATTTGACATCGATGGATATAATATCAGGGATTTCAATAAACCATGCAGTTTTCCAGACATCACTCAATTTCAGATAACATTTCTAAATGTTGGAAGTAGCAACAATAGCAGTTGTACTACAGTAAAGCCAGTCTTAAGCGGCCACTCAAAGATAGACAAAACAAAGATCTTAATGACAAATGGTAGCTTAATAGAGGTAAAAAGTATTGCAGAATGCTCCCATTGGCGCATTCTGCAATACTTTTGACCTGTATTAAGCGATAATTAATCTTGAAACCCAATTTTGGTGTTCGTTTTGAGTAACCGCTTACGACAGGTTTTACTGTATTTATATCCATGTAAAATCTCTGAGAGATACTTAAAATGTTGATCGCTTTGTACCTACCAAAAAGACTATCTGTGGTGCTATTGCTCCGCCAATCCGTGCAGCAGTGTTTGCAAAACCATACGCTGTAGCCCTTTAATAAATCAAAATGTTGGTATTAAATTTTGTCAAAGTACTTAATGCAATACTAAAGCATACGAAATTCTTGCTTGGGAATGTTCTGGTGGCAGAAGCAAACAGTTGTACCATATGAAAATAAACAACAACGCCAGAATATCATTTTGCCTTCTTTATATTGCACTGAACGTGTGATTGTTCAGTACTGCATGCCTTTAGTTAAGAATGCGTAACAAAAAATTAAATAACTTATTTCTCAACCAAAACATTTGTTGTGGGTGCTCAAAAGGACCGTCTCATTGAGACATATTAGGTTAAAACTGAAAGGTAAGAAATATTTACCATTTTACGTTCATAAATGTGTTTACCAAAACCTTTGGTACTACTGCTACTTCTATTGTTGTATGGTAATCGACTTGCTGCACGATATGAGTCAGCATATGAGACTGATCACATGTGTAAATGTAAGGCTCATATAAACCTGTACAACCATACATTCTTGTAAGTGTGTTCACTGCTGCCAGAGACAACGTGTGGAAGTAAATGTAGATAAAAGTTATAATGTATGTGTATATAGTTTGATTATGCGCTCTTGAAAGGATTAAATAAGGCACCGATCTGAATTGTGCCTTTGTTGTTCATATACAATCGCATGACGTGGTTCTTATATGATTTTGACATTCCCCTCGTCTGATGTCAAGCAATTCATTCCAGAGAGTTTAACCGGTTGCTCAAATAAACACACACATTGACTTGAATCCTTGGTCAAGAAGTGTTTGAACGCCAATATATCATTTCTTAGCAAAACAGTAACAGGCGCGCGTTAGTATACGTAAGGAAGAAGATTAGGGATCAATAGAATCAAGTACCACATCTGACCCAGGACACTACATGGGAAGTGACAAAACACACTGAAAAAAACATCACATACAAAAGAGCCAAGAGGTTAGCCCTTTCCCAGCAGGTGACCACAAGGCTGCAATGAACAGACAAGACAATATGATAGATAACAAAAAGGATCTACAAACAAGCACCGCCTTAGAACGGTCAGTATTTTGTTTGTGTGATGTTTTCTTGTGTTGTTGTCACTTCCTGGGTCAGGCGTGGTACTTGATTCTATCGATTCTTTATTCTAAACTTGATCAAAGACATTCAGTTTGACCGATATAGACATTATTAAGCATAAATTTACTCATATGGTTTTCAGGACTAGACAGATTGAGCATAGTCTTGATATTAGTGTATGCTCGTTACTCGGAAACATACATTTTCTTGAAAAAATTATAAAAACGTATGTAATAACTATAACCAGAGGACATCGCGTTTTGAAAACGCCCTTATGACATATTAAGCATATTTTTAGGTATGTAGTTTGGAGTATATATCTAAGCAGTATCAAATCTTTTTTGACCATGACTGATCGGTATAATTGTCATTTCCCAAAAGTTCTTGAAATATTAAATACCACAGCTTCCCCCAAGGGGGTACTCTGATATTTTCATACATGCATAGGCCCGGGCCGTTTTTGGGGGGTTCGAAGTTTGAATTGCAATATTTTTTTTTTTTTTTTTTGGGGGGGGGGGTCAGAAAAACGAATATTTTTGGGGGTATGAAGATTTTCTAGTTATTTTTTTTGAGGAGGGGGGAGGGGTAATCACAAAATTGGACAATATTTAGGGGTCATTTCTTTACATTTTAGGGTCTATTCTTAAGGCCAAGGTACAGAATGGGGGATATTTTGGGGGGTTGCTAGAATTCAAATATTTTTTTTTGGGGGGGGGGGGGCTTAATATTCCTGATTTTGTTTTAGGGTGAATTGTAGATGCTGGGCCCAAGCCTACGTGTGAAGAAAAAAATGAGAGTACCCCCCCCCCCCCCCCCCCCCCCTGGGCAGCTTCCACATACTTTCTCTTCATTTTACAAAATCGAAACAATATAATGGTTAACTTAAGCTTAATGTCCTATGAATTAGTGAGCCCAAACATGTTTCCAAAATCTCAAAATAGATTAGTTTGACTAACCTGATTACAGTTGGGTATATTTCCACTGTCATCACAGCCATGGCTGTCCAACCTGCAGCCAATCCCAGTCTCGAACCAAGAGCAAACACATTCATTAAAGTGCCTTGAAAATCTTCATCTGAAAACTCTAAGAGCATAAACCGTCGTAAAAACTCTCTGTTTACCAAAACTGTACCTTGTCTCATTTTCTTTCAGACTGCCCATACCTTCAAATATACTCAACAAAAAATAAAGAGTCAGTTTATATGATTTCTACTGAACTAAATTTCAAATTGCCACACAAAGATTTTAAAAACGGTTTTGGGAACATGTAAAATTAATCGAGGTGTAGAAAGTTCCTTAAAAATATTTTTTGAAAAAAATGTCATTTTATAATTTGTTAAAAACCGTGTTTTTTACCTAAAAATTATGTGTCTTTTTTCATTTTGATAATTTAAATGATTATACAGGCAATAAATATGAAAATTTTAAAATAAAATCGGACATTGTTTTCAAGATTGAGAGCACTTTGAGGCAACAATATTTTCAGAGAACATTTTGAATATCCGAGGGTGTGCCTATTCAACAGTGTTATGTTAAACTTCAGCATTTACAATTGAATTTAATTTGAGATGTCCTAGTCTGCTATTCAATTAAAAAATCTGATTTTTAAAAGAAACGTATACATTTCAAAAAATGTAAGCTTTGGGCAAAATGTGTGATTTTTGAAAAATGATTTTGCTTTTCATACTGTTAAAAGAAAAATAATTATTTTTGGTTATTGTTACTATTCAATCTATTGTCAATACTTTAATTGACGTTATTTTGGGATATAAACCATATATTGTTTTAAAACGTACACATAACGATTTTAATGTAATGTGTAAGGGAAATAAAGTACTTGACCCTTTAATATTTTGTGGGGTATAGAAGTCTCTATAACAGTTCTTAGCTTATCTTCATCCGTCGATATCAGAAATCTGGGATTTCTGCCAACTAAACAGGTAAAATCACTGGGATTTATCCTTAGAGTTTGAGCAATAAAAGATTTAGTCTGCGTGGTGCGTTTTCAAAGTTCTCTGGTATATATCTATCTTAGATAAAGCCTTACCTGTTTTTAAAACATTCTATATTGGCCAATAACAAGCATGTTCGATTGGAAAGTCTTTTGCAGCAGCGCAAATCTGAACCATCATGTTGATTTTGTTAAAATTCAAAATCATTGTGGGAAGGCCTTTTTCCTGATCAATTCCAAAAACGATCAAGCATGATTAAAGAGTCTTTAGCTTTAAGGTGGAACTTATGCGACAGAATACAACAGAAACTAGGGCAAAGATTTGATATCAGTAAAACGCATTTAATACCCCAGTGGCTAAGACAGCTGTCGGTTCTTAAAAGGTTGTTCTGTTGTTGTTGATTTATTGTTTATTGTTGCTCTTATTGTTAACTGGGATCTCTGTGTTTGGTCCTTGTTTTGTTATTCAGTTCTTTGTTTCCTTATAATTTTGCAATCATCTTGATGATTAAAAGAGAGCTGGTTGCTTTACTTTAACTGTCTTCATGGTGTCTTGTAAAAATCAGTGTTCTGTGGCTCTTCCTCAAAGTGCTGTGGGTTGGTCTGCGGTGTGTGATTGTGGTATTTTCTGATGATTCTCACTTGCCCAAATATACAAACATCAGCAAACAATGAACTAACAGCGCAGCTTATGGTGTTAGAACTGTTAGAACAACGACAGAATCTAGGGTGAGGATTGGGCCAGCAAATATACTTAAACCTCGACCCATCACCCTTATGTTGTTGCTGACCGTTCTAAGGCAGTTGCCTGTTGTTGTTGTTATTAGTTCTCTTTTTCTTTGCTGCTACTGGTGTGTGGATGCGGTTGCAATCCATTCTAAAGAGACTTTTCTGTTGTTGTTGTTGTTGTTGTTGTTGTTGTTGTTGTTGTTGTTGTTGTTGTTGTTGTTGTTACATACATACATACATACATACATACATACATACATACATACATACATACATACATACATACATACATACATACATACATACATACATGAAGACGCAGAGAACCCAACACCATACAATTGCAAATCCAATAGCCTCACACTAATTAGACTGTGGGGACTGTGAGTGTCTTATTACCTATCTGTTGTAGTACTCCATTTGCAATGCCACATACACCAGTAAATAAGTAACCCAGTATGCACCATTTCTTGCGACCAAACCTGTAAATATCAAAAATAGGTTGTTGTTCGTTTCTAAAATCACTTTTTATTATCTTTAATATTAACATTCTCAACCATCTTTTTTACTTCTAGTTACTAGTTTGATCCAATACTATATAGTGGATTGGTTTGGTGATATACAAATTTACAAGTTAACTATACTGAAGGACTTTAAAAACGCACCACTTGCTTAAATGCTAACTTATGTCGAACAATGAATATTTTCATTATGTGAAAAATAAAATTGACAAGTTCAGTCACTTAGCTTGCATTCAATAAGAAAATCGAAACGCTGTGGCTTATGGTTGCCGTGACGTCGCGATAGTCCTGAGACAACTCAAATTTGAAAAGTAACAGAGTACCCATACCTTTCATTATGAACGAAAAAAAGTTTTCAAACAAATGTTTGTTCTTGAAAGCAAAAGGAATGACGAAATCAAATCATAAAGTTTTAGGCCTCTGGCAACGTTCATTACGTCTACATGACGTCATTGATTTTGGACGTAATTGGCCGTTTATATCCTAAGGATCAGACACAATCAAAATCTTTTTGTTGCCAACAGATACTCCTCAATCAGTTGCATAAAAGACAAAAGTATCGCGACATGCGCGGACGTCACCCGTCTGTCATTGATGTTTCAAAATTTAACACTGACGTTGGCAAAGAAACGCTGCGAGTGGGAGTGGAATAAAACGATTATTTCTGAAAACTTTTGTGTTTTTCCATTTGTTAAGACATCTGGCTACCACCTAAAAGTGTTTGCTTTCAAATTGAATCAAATTCACATTTGTCAGACGACAATTGTTGAAAATCAATTACGTCGATAGTACGTCAGAATGAATAGCATGAGCAAATCGAAATCATGGCAAAACATTGTCCATTTTGCAAGAGGATAAAAATGGTTAAAGAAAACTTCCTCAAATCAATTATGTGGAAGTGACAGAGAATGTAAAATGGTGCGTTTTTAAAGTCCTTCAGTATAGTTTATTTCATGATTATGAAATTTCTACCATAAAAACGAGACATGGAAAAGAAAATTTAAAGAAAAGGAAAGAGAAGAAATTACTAAACTACTATCTGTATATGCAGCACCGTCAAGTCAAAGGTCATTTTCAATATAATATCCAACACTGTTAGGTTTACTACAAATTTCCTTACAAGTGCAACAAATTGTCACTGGGACCATTAGAATTGATTTCGATGATAGAATAAGGGAGAAATCCCATCTTTTGATGTGACAGATAAAACCCTTAATTGTTTGTCAATATTTCGGTTATCAGCTGCCCTGAGGAACCGCCCTCAAAACTGTGATCCGTTTGAAGCGACGTCCATAGTACCACCTACTTTTCAATTCCATATTCAGCGTGTTCTAAAAAACAACAGATACTGTGTACATATTTCAAGACCAGAAAAGATTTACCTTTAAACATCTTTGCATGAAAATTTTAATGAGAAAAACTACTTGCACATACTGATCAGAGGGCTTCTAATGGCAACTTTTTATTACCGTTAAAAAGTGAGTATGCCCAACATCATGTTTCAGCTCCAGTGAATTTGTTAAGGTACATTTTACATGGTATGGGCCTACTATGTAATATGATAAAACACAACCATTCTTTAAAATCCATAACTTTATTGGATGTTCGAAGAAATCATGTGTACATGTATAAAACATCTCAAATTCACAACAAAGATTTGCATGAAAGAAAACAATATTGACAGTATACACGCCGGCTTTGTGGCAGATTTATATGAAAACAAAACAACATTGTCGACCGTCAAAACGATAATCGTTATGCTTATGATCGCCAAAAATGTTAATTTTTATTATTTTTCATGAAAGAGGGTCCATTTTATATATTGAGGGGTCACAGTTTATAATTTCAAAGAAATATTGTATTCCTATAGATCGATTTTTGCAGACACTGATAAAATGACAAAGTATGCGACATTTCATCCAGGTCTATACTGTTTGCAAAAGTAACCGTTTATGGGGTTTCTGTTGCTGGTTTGTGTACTTCGACATATGTTTACTTTTATCCTAAAATAGTACAGAGATTTAATGCCTCTTAGTGTAACCTGCTGATAATAAAGCTTTTCAGGCCTGGTCAGGATTCAGACTGTTTGGCACTCTGCTGGTATTCCTCAAAGAATTTTCATAAAAGTTGATTTGAAAAACAAAATTCAGCAGACAACAAAAACGCATGCAAATTTCCCCCTGTTCTTTTGAGTAAGCCTTCACACGGCCTGGCATGTGT
Organism: Loripinus fragilis; assembly: GCA_964019695.1. Lineage (NCBI taxonomy): Eukaryota > Metazoa > Mollusca > Bivalvia > Lucinida > Lucinidae > Loripinus > Loripinus fragilis. The sequence goes on from OZ026516.1 coordinate 24,460,562, forward strand.
GTTTTCATTTAGCAATAAGATTTTCTTTTTAAATATTATGCAGTTTTATCTGTAGGGCTGAAGTTCCGAAACGAGATTTACTCATCAAATACCTACAGTCAAACTTCATTAACTCAAACAGAACCTTTATTGATAATTGTTGACTCGAACGTTAACTTAATCAAAGACCCTCGAAACTCAGAAGGTTGCAACTGGTTTGAAATGCTCATCGATATCCTATCTGCACTATACAAATTCGACCTCTATTGTTCGAAAGTTAATAACTTAAAATCTTCGATTATTTGAAGTGAAAATTTGGCCCAAAGCCTTTTTTCTTACACATAACTCCTACTTAATCTCGAAGAAAATTAATCCCAACACACATACATTTTTTGGTTATTATCGCCCACAGGAGTTAAAATTTCCTAAATATTTCAAAAGTGATGTACTGTACTTCCGGTTGGACGTTGTTTGTTTTCAGAGAAAAGTAAATATGTGATATTTAAGTGAAACTTGAAAAGTCGGATAACTGTGTATCCATGGATCAGTGAGGGTACTAATTTACTTATTGTTGAAATAATGAAACGCTTTTCGAATCAAAACAATCTTGTTATTAGAAGTTTGTAGGTTCAAATAATTTATAGATCAACATAATGCCTCGATTTCATTGGTTAGTTTGAAGTGACATGATGTGTAATGATGTGTAATCAGCGTATGATATGTAATCACTGTACTCACTGTAGCATATAAACCAGTTTCAAGGATACTATAGTATACTGCCCAAAATAAGCAACAATATCAAAAACACGTCAAGTAAAAGTTCAGCTGTAAAACAGCCTGTGACCAGCACACAAAGAGTTTCTGCCACTGCTAAGAGTACTGCGAGTACCAGAGCTGGAACTAATACTTCTCGCGCTGGTACAAGCCAGTCCTGTTCAAGCGGTCATTCAATATTGGATTCCAGTAAATCACAGAAAACTACAAAACCATACAAAGAGGAGCAGGTCAGAAAGCGAGTGCGCAAAGAGACCCTATCATCAGAGGGCAGTCTTGGTACAAGTTTGATCATTGACACTCAATATGAGGTAGTTGTGAAACACGAAGAACTAAGAAAGTTGATCGATGATGCAGTCCAAGATGCCATGAAGACCGGTATGTGTGTGGTCGCTTCAAAGCTTGAGGTATCACTTCAAAATATTTTCACTGAGAGATTTGACCTACTCGAATCAAGAATCGTTGACATTGAAACGGCATTTGATAACAAGGCCAAGGTGAAGATACATTCGAGACAACCAGGTTCTTGTGTGTTTATGCACTATCTACAAGGCAAGTGAGAGTCTACTGCTGCTTGAAACCCTGCGGTATTTATACAGAATTTATCAAGATAATCTTAGGAAATCCATATCAGTTTAATTAATCGTACACCTGCCCATGGGGCTGTTCCTAACATTTCAGACCAAAAACAAAGTTCATACCCTACTTAGAAAAATGTCCTGATACGCTTTCTGTAACACCTTAGGGAACTTTTAGTAAACACAAAAAAATTCCATCTGACTATACATTGTCTAATTGGCATACGCAACAAGAATAGAATCTTTACTTTAGGTATGTGACCCGCCTAATAAGGTGCTATAAAAGGGCCATTTTTGGCATTATTCTTTTGAACAACTTATTTCTAGTTTGATTGAAAACATCTGTAATAATCTATCCCAATGGGTTTACATGGTGGAACAGGCCCTTCACTTTCGAATCCCCTCATGTCCATGAAAATATTCGCACTGGACACCATGCGGCTGATTTAAAAATCAACCTTAAAGAACTAGTATTTGATTTGAAGCTTTCTTACAAACAGAGAGAAGGGTTCTTCCTGTGTTTCAGGAATTAAAGAGTTTTAAATGCTTTAAAACGAAAGGGAGTTTTCGTCTTGTACGGTTTGTGCCGCACTTTATTCACTTAATTTACTTTGGTATCTTTACATCTTACAATAGTAGCTTCCATCGTTTTTTTTTAAATACTTCATTTACTATCATAACTTTATATCATATATAGTAGCTTCTATCCATTTTAGTTTCTGTATCTAATCCAAGAGAACTTTATAATGTTCTGCATCAAGTAAAAAGGATAGATGATAATTATAATCGTCCTTTCAACCAATACAATAATATTGTTTATGTATTTCCTGAATCATCTTCTATATGTAGGTATGGCCTTTGTCATGTTTATACATGTCAGTTTTGGGATTAATTGTCCTGGACATACTCTAGATCAAACCATTCTATGTGAGAAGGGGCTCGAATGTCCCCTTTCACCCCGTCATGGATAATTTTATCATTTACATAAATCCAAGTGCCTTTTAAATCATTACATCTTTAATAGCCTGTGCATATGCAAAATTCTTTTTCGCAAGATATCAGACATGTTAAAGTATAACGTATAATCTATCCTGTAAATTTAATTATGATTAAAAAAAAATAGATTCTTGAGTAATTTGAATAGATGTTGATGGCATCTTTAAAAAAACAAATCTTAGTTCATGTGCGAACATGCGAATTTTCAGATATGAATCATTGCAATGGAGTCCCTTTTCCCTGTTTTGGCTCCCATATGATAACATTTTTTTTCATTATTCACATGGAATCAAAAACAACAAGTTAAAATATGCGACATTTTAAAAGTCGAAACAGGACGATGGATGAACTTTAAATTTTTATTAAGGTATATTTTACATGAAACGGGTCTATTCTTTGAATGTTTTGTCACAGTTACAATGTATCAGACCACAGCGATTGTGTAATATATTTTGTCAGTTTCGTCGCGTCACGTTACTGGGTGGAGCTTAAACCTTCCAAGCTTTTTTCTTTAAAAATTAACGGCTTTGTAAGACGTTGACTATGTGACTGTTACAGATTTGTGACTGAAGGCTGACCATTTGTTACGCTTGTAAGGAAATTCGTAGTATGTTTTCATATGCTGAAAGAATAGTATTATGATAAATGATTACTGGAGTATTACAAAGATCTTGTTTGGTAAAAATTTAATATATGTATCGCTAGTTCTCTGGTGATACGCATATCTTCCATGCACAACAACCAATTAAAGTCTGAAGTTTTTTGTCATTAATTTACAATACAAAGTTTTCTTGAAATTAGAGTATTTCAGACATTTTACAAGAACATGACGAATTTTCTTTGGCTGCTGTCCATTCTATGGCGGAGGTTCTGTTGTTGTTGGTTCATTGCTTATTGTTGCTCTCATTGTGTGTGGGTTTGTTTTTTGTTTGGTCCTTATTTTGTAGTGCGGTGGTTATTGCCCTTTCTGGATTCGCAGTCATCTCACTAAGGAAGCGAGAGCTGGTTTCTTTGCTTTAATTGTGTTCTTGCTGCCGTGTGGCTGTTCGTGGTCTGTATCTCTTTCTCATGGTGTCGTGGGTTGGTCTACAGTGCAAATGATATTTCAGTTTATACATATATATGCGAGTACATATGAAGTTATTATAAGGTACGAGGGTTGATCAAAAAGTTCTGGTCGTTGCCTTGTAGCTTTGTCCAGAGTCATTTTTGCGAGACATACTATTCACCATTCAAAAGATCTAGTATTTACCTTTATAATGATGCTAATATATTCTCTCTGCACTGTTTCAATTAATAATTACAGCACATTATATATGGTCCACTCAATACCACTGGCCTTTTTCATATTATAGAATAATGATAATATTTGAATCTGAATCTTTCAAGCTCAGCATCTTTAAAACTATAAAGCAAAACTGCAATATCTTTTTACTTTTAATTACTTGTAATGTCCATTCAAATGTTAGAATGGCAACAGGTTATGTCGATTCATTATTTAAAGCTCAATGCGGAATTCTTATGACGTCATTTGATTAACAACTACGTCATTTTGAATACATTGCAGGATTCTCATTTCCAAGAATATTCTATTTTTGTCTGTCAATTTGGACTAAATACACGTCAAACCAATTTCGGCAAAATATTTAAGACCAATACTATTTTGATTACCAAATATCTCAATCTTCATTGGAATATTGTAAAAAGTTATACTATTTACCAAAAAAATGACTGATTTTAAATAAGAATTTTCAAAATTGATTGTGTTTTCAGATGGATGCTTTGTGCTCAATGAAATCCCATATTGATTCATTTTACGATATAGTGCACCCTTGGACAATTAATTGGGGTGTATCTTTAGATATAAACATACAAATTTGTGTACCTACGAGTATTGACCTAATATGTGGACTAGCTTTAATTTTCTTATGTGGGTAACTATCAGTCTCCGACGATACCGATTATTCATAATTGCTTCAGACAAAAGTCAGTTCATCTCCCGTTTAGTTAAAACAATTATTACCTTTAATACAGCTGTTGTTACAGCAGTAAGGGCCGGTCAAAACTTCAAGTGGTCCGAAATTCGATTATAGCTAGCAGTCGCATAGCCATTCATTGAAGGGCCTAGAGAATCCAAGTCATATGGAAAGTCCGCCATATCTTCAGAATATATTGGCTTACAGATGATCATTGGGCAGCCATAAAAACTAAATGCTGAGACTCCATTTGTCAAAATTGTGGCGTCTCTAACATGCACAGTCTGCTTGATAGGCCAGTGTATTGAGGGCATGACTGTTTTGGGATATATTTACAGTCGCTCCTTCAAGTTACATAAAACATGTCAGAGCAGTGAATAGACAAAGAATATATTATTATGTGGTACAATTTTCAGGCAGTTTGCATCGCATGTTACAGAGATATCACAACGGGATCAGAATTTTAAGATCATCCCTCGTAGTTTAGCACTCATACCTGTTAACTGCGTACATGGCCAAACAATTTGCAGGCAACTCGATGATGTTGACCAAAAACATGTTAAGATACATATTTCCAGCCATGTTCTGTATACCAAATGTCAAGCCATAGTACCCATAACTCATCGATGCCCTGTAAAATGGTTTTGTTTGTTACAGAATACATTGAATACGTCATAAAATATGCGATTAGACATCATAGGCATAGAAAGCTTTTCAATATTGGGAGGTGAGCAAGTTCAACCATCAATACTTGGTGGGGAGGGGATATTGCAAAACACACACTCATACATACATATATACATATTTATGCATCAGTAAAGTCAAAGCAATCATGAATGGGTGTCAGTTTATGAAAAACCAAATATATAATTCGAGTACCAGCGAGCAAAGCGAGCGAGGAAAATCTTTGGCAAAGGTATTTAAGAGCCAAGCAGGGTACTCTAATTGTTCATGATATGCAGACTTAGACCTACTGTGTCATCCCATCATCCAATCATATTTTGTGTTAATACCCAAAAATATCCGCATTTTCATCATGCCCCAAGCAATATTCATTTCTGAAAACTCCCAAAAATATTGAAATTCAAAATGTTGAACCCCCAAAATGGTCTGAGCCTACGTATATATGAAAAATCAGAGTAACCGCTAAGACTAAAAAAGCTAAGAGAGGTAAAAAACAGAACCAAACAACAAATATAATATTTTACTCAAGCGAGCGAAGCAAACAAGATCAAAATTGGGTTGAAACCTGTTGCCTGAACGGTATTTCAGAGCAAAAAGCAAAGAAAAAATGGAGCTCAGTAAAATTGAGGATAGAAAATAGGGATGATAGGAAGAGCTTGAAAATCCAGTTTCAATGAAAGAATGATATATACATGTACATACATTTATACATACATATATGTATACATACCGAAGTAGCTAACAATTCAGTCCATAATACGGGTAAGAATATAAGTAAAATTTAAAAAAAAAAGACACACTGGAACACTTTAAGTTATTAGAGGTTATCATAGATTATTTTTCAGCAACCAGTATCATCAATGAATTTTCAAGCTGTTTGTTCAAACAGCTTTAAAATTCAATGTTCAAACAGCTTGAAAACTCAATTATGATACTGGCTGCTGAAAATAATATATAAAGATAACTTAAACAGCTTGAAAACTCATTGATGATACTGGTTGCTGAAAAATAATATACTTAACGCCAGTAAAAACGCAACTTTTACAATATAACCTACCCTAGATATTAAACTCTTTTCGCATTCGTATTAAATGAAAAGCACAAAACTATAGTCGCGATATCAAGGCAATATCATTTTGGAACTGATAAAGCAGTCCAGATAAGTCGGACTGCATGTTGTGATAAAGGGACACAACCCCAATACTTTAAACAAAAAAGCAAAATCACCTTATTAATTAGGACATCAGATTTAAATATTGCCTGGCTGTTTTGGTGTCAAACTTTCTAAAAAGTTCAATAATGCTCTACATTTAACCACACACAACTAGAAAATTGTGTCTTGAAGCTTGACCTTTAAAATGGCCTCCAAAGTTTGAGCATGAAAACCCGAAGTTGACGAAATTGTGAGATTTTCGATGGTTAATATCGTGATAAATCATAACCATAGGTAATGGCTAAACAACTTATGTATGCCAATTACGAAATGATTCAATTTTGTTGAAGTATAGTCATTTCTCAAATTTAAAAACTGAACTTTAAAACATTATTTTAGTCCCTTTAGGTAAACGGAATTTCGGCTTGTATTCCGTTTTTTTTGTTGTTTGAGTGAAACAACGTTCATTCAAACTGAAAATGAGTAGAATTTAAAGATGAAAGAAGGCTACGATATCTTTTTTGATGAATTTGGCATTTTTTCACCAAAATTTCTAGCAGTTGTGCGTAGTCATGCTCATGTTTTGCTAAAACGTTCTTGTATGTTAGGGAAGCTTGTAAATACACAGACAAAGGGATTACTTTGCTATGTATAGGAAAAAATAATAGGTTTATCAGTTGCGTTGTTAATGGCTTAAAGTATATATAAAAAATAACTTGTTCCAGTGTGTCTTTTTTAAATTTTACTTATGTTATGTAATTATAATCCGTGACCCCTCAATAAATATAATGACTTTACTATATTGAACGTTATGGAAAATTCCATTGGTCTGAAAAGGGTAAGTTCAGAATAAACAGACCAGATGCTCAGTTGAACAAATTGTCATACCATAAAGTTTGATCTTGCACACCGAATAAGGATATCTGAGATTACACCCTGTGATAGAAAATCTTATCTTACCCAGGATGTCAAGTAGCGTCGTCACGTGCAATTGCATCTTAGCGTATTCAGGGACTTCTGGAAGCTTATTTTAAAATAAATAAATAAATAAAAACAGTGGTGAACAAGAAAAAGAATCCATTATTCGTGTGAGGGTAGGATAGGAAAATTCGTCCCTCGGGATCACCTTTTCTCTTCACTCGACAAGCCTTGTGATGTCAATCGGTGTTCCTCGGGACGGATTTTCCTATCCCATCCTCACACGAATAAAGGATTATTTTTCTTGCTCACCACTAAATACCTCATTTATATTGGAAAAAAAACTTGAAAAAGAATTCCAGAAAATCCTGAATACGCCGAGATGTGATATGGTGACGTGATTTTAACATTGCAATGATGTCACAAATCGATGTGCGGCCAGCGTGCGGCAGTGCAGTTTTTATCTTTCCCTAGGGCTGGCACGGGTGTGTGAGATAGAAATATCTCACAAGCAAAAAACAACGGAAACCCCGATCTGGTGTGCGAGAAATCAGCTATCTCTCCCTCAGCAAGATGATTGTAAAACAAGAAACGACACTTAAGAACTACACCACAAAACAAGGACCCCAAACCAAACCCTCAATGGAAGCAACTGCAAACATTGAATCAACAACAAGAGAATCAATAGGTCGCATTCTCATAACTAAGACTATATCCCCTAAACAGTTGAATAATATAATAAAACATATGTATTGGTGACAAGAACGGCTTATTCTAGATCAGAAACTGGGAGATTTCAATTAAAATTTCAAATCTTTAAGAACTTACATTCTGTCAGCTAACATGACCCTTAATTTAATAAGCGTACCATATAAACAACATCGCTGTCGACTTTATGATAAGTTCCTTTGTTCTAAACATATCTAACACTGTAAAGTGATGTTTAGCATCGAGTGACTCTTCCAGCTTGGCCTGCTCTATTACTTCTGTAAAGTCTGGAGCTGTTCGTCCGTTCGTTTGAGAAATCCTGTTGATAATTGCTTCAGCTTCTGCATACCTGCCTTTAGTAATTAACCATCGGAAGCTCTCTGGTACGAACCTGAAAATTGAGCCTGTGCATACAATGAAGATTCAAATTAGTTTGTGCATCCGTACATTCTGATTAAAGTCAAAGTTTTCCGCCCGAAGGAGCGTTAAACCCTTGGCTACCAATAGAGCGCACACAAAATACTTTGATCAGTGTACAAGCAATGGCGTAGCCAGAACGCTAAAATAGCTACGCAAATCAAAGGGAGACTACTGGATCAAGCAGTGAATCAATTCAATTGCGTTCCTTTTCAAAATAGAAACTACTCTTAAAAGAAAGTATTCGCTCCCAGGGAAGCGAATTTTTTCATTTATTAATAAGAGCAGTTTTTTATGGTATGGAATATCATTTTTACCACATTAGGTGACCTCCCTTGAATGTTACTATTTTTGGAGCTACGCCAATGACAGGATGATCAGAATCTTTGATGGGCGCACATGCCAACTTGTACCTTATACTGAATACCGGGTCAAATAGCAGCGATCAGCCTAAACCAACCCAAACATCTTTGACATAATAAGAGCAATGCTTCTATAAGCAAACATTGAATTCTTCTCGAGTAGTAATAATGCCACATCAACTTCGCACAGTGGTGCCATTTCATTAAAATTAGTAAACCAAAAATTGGGCCTCTACGCGAGAAATTCTGTCGTCGGGGTTTGTGAACAACAAAGGTGCAGACCAGCATGTGCCTTTGTTATTAGCTTTTTGGAAAGTATCATATCTTAACTTCATACTAGCGACATCTTAATTTTCTAGCTAGTCTCTGTAGCTGAGGAAACTGGTTTGAATTTCGCTTTGGCGGAAACCCCGAAACCCTTAAAGTATCCCCGCACATTCATTTAATGCTCTCATTATTCCAATCCTCGGGATAAATCTTTGCCTCTTCCTTACTTTGTGCGACGAGGCCCATATAATTTTTGGAAGAAGGAGTGATTTATATCTTTTTTCAGGTGGGCAATCATCTCACTGTGGAAGACGGAAATGGTTGCTCAACATATTTGTTATTTGCTTTGGGCCAGCACAATAGATTTTGTAACTTATTGCATCATCAAGCAACGAAGGCTCAGGCGAGCCTTCGCATGCACCTGTAATTTAGTCCCTAAGACAGATGGCGGAGTAAACCAAAATGGACAGATTATTGAAATAGTATACCAATATTATGCCAACAGCTTCTGCTCGTGTGCATCGAATACTGATCAGAATGTAAATCAAATATGCATCAGCAGCGCATTCTGAACTTTTTTTTAATGAAACTAACATAATTTTGCTGTATAAGTTTTAGTTTAAATATCTTTCATACCAAATATATATGAGATGATTTTTGCCGGAACTACTTTTTGTAATATTAACATTTTTCACAAAAAAAGTGATGATATGATTTCCTATCTGTCAGTGTACAACTAAGTGTACAGCTTTTTTAATGCCTTTTCTTGTATGATATAGATAATAATACAATGTGTTTCCTGAATGCGAAACATTTGTCACCCATACTTGGCGGAATACTCGTAAACAACTCGTCGTGGACTCATTGTTTATGGGTATTCAGCCAAGCCTTCGTGGCAGATTTTTCATATCATGGAAACACATATATATAATTTGAAACGATATACAATGTAGTATAGAAAAAATAACACCTTCCATTATAATTCACCATTATCACAGCTACCTGGATTTCAATATGATACACACAGATTGGGTGAAGATACCAAATAGTCAGGGCGATCGGGACCTCCCGTGCGAATTTGATGCCGATTTATGGTGACCTATACCAAATCAAACTTTAGGGGATAACTAATGAAAATCACCTGGTCACCTATCTGAATTTTACGTCTGGACGTCATTATGACGTCTTCAAAATAACGCATATTGTATCAGTGCAATTTAAACGGTATGCCCATTGTAGTCTATGGCGATCAGGACTTTCTTACATTTTGTTTGCCAGTCGCCTATATTGTTTTCGCATCAGAACAAAAAGACGACGTCACTGAAATGACGCCTAATATACAAATACAACATATATATGCGTTTTGTCCATTTCCAACGCATGGAAATATTCCTTTAATGAACTGGTAGCCTTATCATGACTGAATACAAACTCTTTTAAATCGTATATTACAAAATATATTCAGAAAGGGTGAAGTCAGTTCGAGGTTGGGACGTAAATGCCGTCACGATTTACGAATAAAAAGACAGTGGAGTGAATGAAAAACAAACAGTGTTTTTGATAATAAACAGTGTAAATATAATCTCTTATGCTAATATATACTGTATAGATGTACCACGACCTCTGACCTATGACTTTTGGGTCTTTCTATTTCAAACGATTGATGCAGAATACGAATAATGAGCCAGTCCGGCTAGAACATATGTATATGTCAAAGCTTTTATAGTCAATGTAAATAAATGCCTGAAACTCTTTTCTAGAACAACATATCAATATCGTAAAATAGAGTCGCGCTTCAAAGCTCTTGGTTTATCTGTAACTGCCCTACACCCAAAGAAAAGATAGTAGTAATAATCATTTGCATACACTATCAACCAAACTCATTATAGTCCGATTTTGACCCCTGAAGGATCAAAAGTTAGAAGAGTCTACTTAGTAGTTCATGATATGGAAATAAGGATAAAACCCTCTACAAGTTATCCATTGTACTTCGATAGCACGGGCAATAGAAAACTGTTACAATCTGATTTATCTTTCGCATGCTACTGGGTAGAATAGTCCAATTTTTTATCCATCAGAGGTCAAAATCGGACAATAAGGCATTTTTGTTGATACGGCTAAAGAAATATCTGAATCCACATGAAAATAGTTGTTCAAAAGTCATGAGCATATTGATCCCTGGCAATATTTTACATGAGTCCTCTTGTGCTCCACAGCAACACAAATCAGTACAATATAAATGGTTTGCTTTGTACTTACACCGATATGTTTCGCATACATACATGCTGCCACCACATTTTATCAGCTGCAGAGGGGTTTCGGGACAGGAGGCAACATGCGCGGATCCAGGAATTTGTTGTCAGTTTTATTTAATCCTCAGCTTATTTTACAGTTTACATAGGGGGTCCAATGGTTTTATAGCTGAGAAAACTATACTTATACTTTACCAAGGATCCAAAGGGGGTCCATTATTTCCAGGGGGGTGTCCAACCTTTTCCGGGGGTCCAAATGCTAATTTCTATAGAAACCCATATACGTACTTGTTATTTTCCAGAGGGGGGGGGGGGTTCCGGACCCCCTATCCCGCTCTGGATCCGCGCATGGGCAGTGTCATCTTAACGGGGCAATATTTATCACAGTCCCGCTTCTAACCATGATTGCAGGCATGCTTTGTCAGGATTAATGACAGGTGAGGTTTTCCAAATGATGCACTGCTACTGCGCACGTTTGACACATTCGAGAAACACAACTCTTGGAAGTGGTAGTTTTTGCAATTCAGCTTTTTTTCTCCAAAATATCCACTAATTCAACGCAGTGAGTCGAACAATATCGGTGACTGGCTAATACAAAGTAAGAAAGATGGCAAAGATCAGGAATCGATACAATCAAGTACCACACCTGACCCAGGATACCAATGGGAAAATAACTAACTCACAGTTAGACATCACAAACGAGAGCTAAGAGGTCAGGACAATTTACAAATATATTACTCTAGTGCATCCGCCACAGTGTGCTTCTAATGCCACTGAGCCAAAAAGAATGCTTCGTGGATAGAGTCTCCAGCATAGCTAAAAGCCTGCCAATATAATGTCTTGCTCTTTCCAATTGAACTAGTTAATATCAGCAGCTGAAAGTGCCGTAATTCGATCAAAGCCCTGGTTGTGACATCACCAATGGCACATTGACATCTTTAATAAGTTTCCTGATCTTAGAACCTTGAATATATGAGCAAGACTATTTAAGATAAAGGTCAAATATTAACACTCTGCAATTGTTCTATATGTGTTTTATTTAAGCGGCGAAAACAAAATTTGCTCCTCTGCAAAACTGGGGGTAGGGTTGTGCATTAGCTTATATAAGACAAAATATTCAAGATAGAAAAGCAAACTTTGGTTTTTGTATTCGTCAATTGAGTATATGTTTGATAAACCTTATCTTAAACGATTTGAAACCAACTCAGAGCAGTCGTTAAACTAAATGACGATAGCCAAAATTGCCACTTTTAAATTATAATTAAGTTCATGTAACGCACATAATACAACATGTAGCCGTAAACAGCTGTCATATACAGTAAAGACATCCAGTAATTTGCAGATTATTTGAATGTTCATTGATTAGCTAGTTTCAATGTCTTCTTTCTGTAGCTCAAACTTTCAATTTTCTTATTCTCAAATAGATAAAGTAACATAATTATGTAACAAGCTGATACAGGCTAACACCCATGCTAACAGTGTGCAAACATCTCCTATTCGATGCACCTTGAATTGGTGCATACGAAAGAGTATGTGTAAAAGGGTTTGTGATGGAGCAGGTCATTACTCAGATTGCAGTCACAATCTTGTTTAAGGATTATTCTGGTTTTTATGAGATGAGGAGGACAATTATTTTACCAGAGAAGCAGAAATAATAATCGATATTGTATATGACTAGGATAAGAATTGGTGTAGAATATTTACATTAGAAAGGGACATTTACTAAATTGTACTGTTTAAATGTGAAACGATGATTTTCTATGTTCCTCTAGGATGTATCTTTATTTTAGAATTGTTCATATTAGGAAATATTGAAATATCTGTAACAAAGGTACAGGGGCTTAATAATCATCAAGATGTAGGCACCAAAGGCAAGATACTTTAGCTAGGAAAACATGCGAAATATATTCATTTTTTTTCCTAAAATATCATCTCTTACATCAAGTTAATGTCCTTGCTCATTTATTATGTCATGTAACATATGTTACAGCCTTTAACAAGTGCTTCAATCTTGTTGTTAAACCTGCAAAATCTATAACTCTTTATAATATGAGCAAGACAATCACAAAAATGCAAGATATCCAACAGCAGCAAATGTTTTCATATATTTTTACTTAAATGATGCCTACGAAATTCGGCTCCTTAAAATTGGGTGTAAACTTTGGGTTGTTTAATTGCATGTATAAGACACTATATTTAAAGTATAAAAGCAAACTTTGGATTTTCTCTAACCCAAATGAGTTTGTTAGTACAAAATAATCAAAGCATTTTGGAAAATGCACATAAAAAGTATATGATATTGGTCGCAATTTTCATGTTTAAAGGGTAATCTAATTAAGGTAACGCACATAACACCACAGGAAGCTGTAATTTTGCTCCAAATAATTTATATGTAGCTAAAAAAGTCAATAAGCAGACCATATTAGTAATTTAAATAATAAGCCTTATTTCTGTAGCTCAAACTTTTAATTTTCTTTTTTTTTCTAAATTTAATAAGGTAACATATGTAACAGCTGTCAGAGACTAACGCCCCGGCGAACATAGTGCAAATATCTATCAAAAGACGCAGCTTGAAATCCTCTTTTAGTTGGATAAGCTTGCGAAATTTCCCAGGGGGAGCAATAACATTCTCAGCCATCAGTCTAAAGGTGGTCCGATAAGCTGGGTATTTATAGGAAATCTACGGTATTATGCATGCAAAATATAGTTATCGAGAAATAATTCATTGTCAAAGTCAGGTAAAGCATTGATGTAACCATCATATGACTAAAATAATTGAAATTATGTTTAAAAAAGCGTTCGTGTTGGATAAATATGACCATACCAACACAAACTATAGCTTTTATTAACTGGCAGTTTATTATTATGGTCGCCATATTTATGACGTCATAACTAGCCTCAGACGCGGATTTGAGATGGGTGACTACCTTTAAATTAAAAGTAAGACTCCATTGAAGGTTTTGATATAGGTCACCATAAATCGGCACACAATTCGCACGGGACCTATTTTTTGTCCCTAAGGGCCCTGACTAAAATACATGTATCTATGTGTCTTGATCAACATCTGAATTAAGGTTGAGGTTGGCGCACCGTAAAACCGGTTTAAGCCCTCCAGTAAAAGTATTTTTACGGACCGTTCCAAGGCGGTGCTTCTTTTGTGGATCGTTTTTGTTAGTTATGCTTCATGTTGGTGTGTGTTGTGCTGTCGTGTCTGTTCCTTGTAGCCTTGTGGTCACCTGCTGGGAAAGGATTGACCTCTTGGCTGTCGTTTTTGTTGTTTTTTGTCACTTTCCCAATTGAGTGCTGGTCCACATCAGAAATAAGGGCAGGGTTGGCGACGTGAAACTGGTTTGGACCTTCCAGTAAAATATTTTACTGACCGTTCCAAGGTGGTACTTCGTTTGTGGATCTTTTATGTTTTTTCTGTCTTACGTTTGCTATGCCTTTGTGCGCGTCTGTTTATATGTGCCTTGTGGTCACCTGCTGGGAAAGGGCTGGCCTCTTGGCTCTCGTTTGTGGTGTCTAACTGTGAGTTTGTCACTTTCTCTTTGGTATCCTGGGTCAGGTGTGGTACTTAATGGTATTGATTCCTGATCTTTGCACCCTTACTTACTACTGAGAGACATAGAGTATATATGAAAGAAGTAAATTTTCGGCCACATCTAATGAATACAGATACAGAGCAGATAATTTGCATAATTCACCATAAAACATTGTTGTGGGGCCTCACACTAATGAGCACTGAAATAGCACAAATATTGTATGGAGAAATGACCAGAATTATCTTATCTGATCTTCTGATTTTAGATAAATACAACAAAGTAGGGAAGGAGGCAAAGATTAGGAATCGATACAATCAAGTACCGCACCTGACCCAAGACACTGTACGGGAAAATGACAAAACACAAGAAAACATCACATACAAGAGGGCCAAGAGATCACCCTTTCCCATTGTCACATTGGCTATTCCATATCAAATCAAATGTTTTCCTTTTTGTGAAATTAAATTAATTTTGGATTGATGCTCCTATGCCCAGTCCACGATGTCGAGATGGATTATTATGGAGCCCTTTTCTCAAATATGCAATTTGCAGGGCATCACACATGTTTCAAAAAAGGGTTTTTTGCTGATTTTAGATGCACAAAATGTGAAGTATGATTTCCACATCGGCCACTAGCCTAGGTCACACATAGCAACAACAATAAAAAAAATAACTGGCTATACTAGGGTCACAAAAACAAGGAAAAAAACATCCAACAAAAAAAATCTTGTGGGCAAATGACAAAAATATCTAACAATCATACGAAAAGTCTTACCTGGCCTTCTAATTTGACGTAAATATGACACAGCCGGTAGTCTTTAACAGTATTTGATGATATTAGACAGTTTACTTATTTCTCATTAAGACATTGTTGTGTGACGGTGAGTTCTCTTTTATATAAGCACTTTTTTTTACTTTTTCTTATGAAGAACTGACAAAATCATCTTCATATTATCACCAAAAACGCTCCTGGCCTTCTGTTGACAGGTAAAATTATGTTTACCAGTAGCTGTTCATGTAATCCTTCATTATACTGAACTGTTATCATAATCAAACGAAAAATTTTTGAAAACAAGAATGATGTTTATTGATGAGTGACTGCCTTTTTCAAACCAAAGGTGACTTGAATATCTGATGAATAAATTAAAAGGTGATTGTTTTATTGGTCATGATACAAGTATTCTATTGTACAAATACTCGTGAATATACAAATATTCACTCTTGTAGGGGGGTCTTGTCTTGATCTCGTCCCGCCTACAAGAGCGAATATTTGTATATACACTCGTAAATTGTACAATAAAGCTAACTTACCAACATGAAAGTAGCGCTGGAGCACCGACCACAACGGTAGCCAGGTGAACAGTCTTCCAATTTTGACAGAGCCAGGTCAACAAGGCAAACGCACCTGCTGCTATACACCATATAGGAAATGCAATGAAAACTGGTCGCCATGACGTCATCAGGAACTCGCATACCAAGTTTAGTTTACTCGTTAAACCGAAACCCAGCATTACGCCAAGCAAGAGACGTAAAACTGCATACATTTCCCAGCTCACAGAGAAGTGAGCTAAAATGTTTAGAAGAGGGTAACTGGCAACAGCAAGGCAGTAAACCCATTTTCGGCCTATCCAATCTGCAAGTTGACCAGCAATGAAACAACCAGCAAGCACCCCAATCATCTGTAGTGTCGTGATTGTTGCAACTGTCCACTCTCTGTCGCACACCAAAGACCACTGAAAGAGATGAAATAGGATCAAATACCATATATTCAACCAATCCACTCTGCCAGTTGATCGCGATAAATCATTCTCAAACACCTCAATAATTTGTAGTGTCATGATATTGACTATGAATAAATTTAATAGTGTTTTCACATGACAAAAATATATCTCCACACTTTCAGAGTGACTTAATGCTGACATAGATGCGACAATATTTAGTAGCATCGATGTAGGCCTGATGATGGTTTGGCTTTATTATGTCGCACAAATACCTTCCTGGTGTTTTTTTTGTTTGTTTTTTTGTGTCAAATTCAAAGAAAATTAACAAAATATGAAACCAATTCCTGTAGTTGTATTTCTTATCAGTTCTGAGTTCAAAAGAACAAGAAGGTGGTCAATCGATGGTAAATATCGAATAGTATGGCATTTTTTGACCTTGAACTTTGTCTTCAATGTCATACGGACAATCCAAAACCTTTGTCCTCAGACAAACATTGTGTCAAATGTGACTAGTTTCTGTCAAAATTGTAAGATGTTTCGGCATTTGAAGCAGAACAGCATGCTTTCATATATATTTGACTTTGACCTTTGACTCAAATGCCATATTTGTAATCATTGTACAAAATAGGAAGTTTTTCTGTCAAAAATACTAGAGAAATTTGTGTTACAAGCAGTAAAACAGATTCTAAATATGTTTGACATTGACCTTTTAGGTCATAGCAATGATCTGTAACCTTCGTTGTAATCTACACACCATGAAAGCAACAATTTTGCTAAATATTAACACCCTATGTCAAAACGTGAAAGATAAGTTCTCGTTACAAGCTATAAAACTGATTTAAGTATATTTGACATTGACCTTTGACATTAAGGCCATCGTAGTGATCTGGAAATTGCATTGTCATCCACACCATAGGCAATTATTGTGCCAAATATGAACACCGCAGTATAAACATATAGGAGGAATTCGTCTTATGAGATGTAAGACAATTTTTAAATGTATGTGGTATTGGCCTCTAACTCCATGGTTATAGCAGTGATCTGGAACTTTCGTTGTAATCCACACACCATAGGCAATAATTGTGCCAAATATGAACACTCTCGGTTGAAAAAAGAAAGTGAAATTCCATTATGCAGATTGATTTATAGTAGGTGTGACCTTAATTAATATTCGCTGGACAGATTATATTGACCAATTGTGCGCCATGATCTCATCAAAAATTTCACTTTTGAGATACCTTTGCACATATATCCAAACTAAAGTCCAAAACTTTTCTATCAATGGTATATTCTACCATTAATTGACTATGACTCAAGTACCTGGGTTACCACATCAAAAAGTAACCTAGAAAGACTCTCAACACCTTATGAGCAGTACTAATCATTCTAAATGCACCTGACGACACAGCCTCTTTTGACATTTTCAACACATTAAGATGGCCAACCATACAAAAAAGACAGCTATAGTAAAGCAGTACTTACAAAAACATGTAATGTGCTTAATAATTTTACACCTTCATATATATCTGAACAGGGAATGCTACGGTCAACTTCAAACAGCTCTTTAGCAGTACCCAGATTGAATACAGCAATATCTGATGGCTCGTTCTCATATACTGCACCCCAATTGTGGAATCAGTAACCAGAAGCTACCAAAAATGCATCTTCTTTAAGTGGTTTTAAGGCACAGGTCAGACAGTTTATGTTTAATGAAAATTTTAACTTTTTCTAAGGTCACTACTGATTTCGTTTTCTCTTTGTTCTTGTATAAGACGGATGGGTTATAGAGGACATAATTGCTATACCTTCCTTCACTTTAAAAGGCACAAGTAATAACCAGGCTTAGCATTTTAAAAACCTTATGTTATCAGGTGTATTGGAATGGTACTTTTCTATACATTTTATATGATTACAAATAAAATAGCTTAAATACATCTATCTGTCATTAGGTTATATTAGGAACCCTCTGTTAAGATCTCTAGTTTTGTTAACAAATTTTGGAATATATTTTCCACCATTCGGTTATCCCCTCTTCGGTCATCTATACTTAGAAAGTATACAAAACCATTTAATTCGTTCAAAAGACGTGTAATATAGCCTTATGTTTCATAGGAGTGCAATGCCAAGAGGTATATCTGTTGCACACATTTATGTACTAAGTCTACTATTACCTCATCTGGAAATGGTAGTATAGACAGTTCTCTATTATCAATAATAATGATTTGGACTGAATAATTCCAGATCTTGTTTATGTTATAACTTGAACTAAAACTAATTGTGGCATGCAATATGTTGGACAAACTGGACGATCCCTTCATACTAGATTTCATGAGCACTTTCATAAAATGAAAAAGCCTACTAAAATTGACACTTTTCTTTATTGTCATTTTTAAACATACAGGTCATTCACCTAATAAAGCTTTATTTCAATTTGTTGAAAAATATATATATGATCCAAATTCTTCATCTAAATTGAAAACTATCAAAAGACACGAAACTGAACTAAAATTGATAAATTTTGCAATATCCTTTTCCTTTAGATTTTAATGATAATATGTACCATAAATATTTCTCTATATTTAAACTCCCTCCATCAAAAAATGAAATAGGAATTCGTGCTCAGGGCCGTATTAAGATATTAGATATGACTCTTTTGTGGATCTTTTATGGGGTTTTCTCTATCTTGTGTTTGCTATGCCTTTTAGCGCGTCTGTTTATATGTGCCTCTGGTCACCTGCTGGGAAAGGGCTGGCCTCATGGCTCTCGTTTGTGGTGTCTGAATGTGACTTTGTCACTTTACCATTGGTATCCTGTGTCAGGTGTGGTACTTGATTGTATCGGTTCCTGATCTTTGCACCCTTACTTACCTTGACTTTTGACTCCAAGTTCAAAGCATTGATCTAGAACACTTATTGTTGTCTACATATCGCAGGCAAATCTTGTGTCAACTATGAACACCCTCGGTCAAAAAATAAGAGTAGTTTGAGTTGCCGTAGACATGTGTTAAGTATATGTGACATTGACTTTTATATTAGATCATTTTGGTTAATTGAAACAATTGTTGTGATCTACACACCCTATGCAACCACTGTGCTTAATATGAAAGCACTCCATCAAACAAAACAGCTTTAGAGCCCTGGGTCGCTCACCTAAATCTTGGCACACAAGATGGTCTTTTGCCATGGCTAAAGAGAGATCATTTAAAGATCTTTCTATTTTAGCTCTGGTGGTCATGTTGTTTAGCCAAGCTGAATGGTCTGAACTATTCTGGTAGAGGGCATCACTAGGAACATTTCTTTGAAATTATTTTTAATTTGGATCAGTGGTTCAGGAGATCTTGTTTAAAGATATTTTTATCTAGAGCTCTGGTAGCCCTTGTGTTCGGCACAGCCAAACCATTATGATAGCGACTTCATGTTGTCTTTTTCTGACAATAATCAAGCAGATGTTGTTGAAGCATTTAACTCTACCTCAAGATATCTAGACGACTTGCTTAATAGTGATAATCCTTATTTGAACAATTGGTAAGTCAGATATATCCCACTGAACCTTCAGTTGAATAAGGCAAATTCCTCAAATACTGAAGCCCTCTTTTTTTTACTTGGACTTGTCCATTTCAAATGGCATAATTACAACTGAAATTTACGATAACCAGGACGATTTGAATTTTGAAATAGTTCATTTTCCTTTTCTTGATGGAGGTATTCAACGCTCCCCTTCCTATGGTGTATATATTTCGCAACTTATTCGTTTTGAAAGAGTATGTTCTGATGTTGACGACTTTAACAGCAGAAACAAAGTTTTGACTTCTAAATTACTTAAACAAGGTTATCGATACCATAAAATTCGTAAAGCTTTTTCTTTTTATTACCGACACTCAGAGTTTGATTTTTGCTTCAAGACTCTGCTGCAACAAGGCATATCAGAACTTGTATTTTATGGCGATTTAGTTTATACATTTAAAAGAATTGTTGGAAAGCCTAATTTTAGTGATCAATTTAACAAGATTATTAATCGTTATAAAAGAGTTTGATACAACTTGGCTATCATGCAACGGTCTGCATGTTTGGTTGTAAACCCAATCACAGTTTATAGCTATGGTTTCCTCTTTAATTGCACGGCGGTGGATCAGGCCTCAGACTCATTGGCGGCCCAGACTTAAAGCTTTAATTCGTTGCTTGGTGCCTGATGGTTGTCCTTGGCTGGACCCACCGTAGCTCAACTTGAGGTTTCCTTTCGCTCTGACTATCTGTGAGTCATGAGCTTTTCTTTGTTTCACCATAGTGTGTTAATTTGATTCAATTGTTTCTCTGTGACGATACACTGTATTAGTTAAGAAGCCTTAATGCGAGCTTAACAACAACAGAATTTAGGGCGAAGATTTTGTATCAGTAAAATGCATTTATGCCCCCCCCCCCCCCCTGTGGCTTAGGCTGCTGTCCGTTCTTAGGCGGTAGTACTGTTGTTGTTGATCTGTTGTTTGGTGTGCTTCCCATTCGTTGTGGGGGTTCTGTGCTTGACTTTGTTTTGTTATTCACTTCTTTGTGTCCTTTCTAGTTTTGCAATCATCTTGAAGAGGAAGAGAGAGAGCTGGTTGCTTTGAATTTATTGTCTTGTGGATCTGTAAATGCTCTGTGACTCTTCCTCACAGTGCCGTGGGCTGGTCTGTGGTGTGTGATTGTGGTATTTCCTGATCATACTCACTTACTTTTTGACCCAAAAGTCATATCCGTTTTCGAGAACTTGGCTGTAATTTAAACACCGTAGGTAATTATTGTGCCAAGTATGAAAGAGGAATTCGCATTATGAGCTGTAGCTAAGTTTTAAGTATAGGCGACCCTGCTTTTGTTTGTTTAATCCTGCCCTTGACACTAAATCACATTGACAATTTGAAACCTGTGTTTAATTCTACACACCATAAGGAATCATTTTGCTATATATTTGTTTTTTTTTTTGTTTGTTTTGTTGCTTTACGTCCCAAGTCAACAGCTATGGTCATTGCGGGACGGTCAGTTCACCTAACCACACTTTTTCCTGGGCAGGCTTGAACTAGCGGTTAACCAGTAATTCGTGCACATACACTTGCCCAAAGTTCTAAGCGGTCACCTTAAAATCACCATGTATTTGTCCTATTAACACAGGCATTTGGTTCTTCATTAATTTCACGTGAAACATCATGGAATATTTTTTGTATGACATCTCTCAATACAATATGTCAAAACATGAAATTAAAACTAGTTAAAATGATTAAACACTTTGTCAAAATTTTGGAATTGCTAGGTGACCGCTTAGAAGTTTGTGTGAGTGTACTTTCGCTTGTAACTGACAATTACCCTTCTTGAATAAATCAGCGGAAGGGAGGAGAATGACCGTAGAAATTATTTCATGATCAATCTCCACGAAAGTATGGGACCGGACCGGGATCTATAAGAACTCCCTTCACCACAAAAAGAACTGACCAAGAACGTTCATTGTAATCTACATACGATAAGCAAGCATTGTATCAAATATGAACACCCTCGGTCATAAAAAGAGGAGTTTGATTTTCAAGCCGTATATAGGTTTTCAGTTTATGTGAACTTGACCTTTTAGTCAGTCTCATATTGGTACCTTTGTTGTAATTTACACACCATAAGCAACCATTGTGCTAAATATGAGCACCCTCCGTCAAAAATGGAAAGTGGAGTTCGTGTTTCGATCAATAAGACTTGAAAACATTTAGATCTTGACTTTTGACTAGAAAGTCATATCCATATTTTGAGAGCATTTTTAAGCACCATTTGAAAACTGATATCAGATTCTTCGCTCACAAGAGATATAAAAATAAACTAGCATGATTTTTATGTAAATTTCACAGGTCAAATGTTTTGAATTTAGAACTCGATTATTGTATGAGAACAGTAACTTAAAACGCAATTCTTTTGCAAATCTCATAAGAGTTTCAGAAACTTGAAAAGCAATTGTTGAAACATTCTTGTTTTAGTGCACAATAAACATCTAACTTGAATAAATGTATATAAAAGACATTCGCCTTGGTGATCATCACTATTCTCGAGTTGACAAATCCAGATGCTAACCTCAAAAGAATGGTGCCTAAATTATCTAATTTTAGAAATTAATGTTTATGTTCTACACACTTTTCATAAGGTATAAAGTTATATACTACATGGACATTTTTGCTTTTACAAGTATATAAGTAGCACACGTATTCACAATAATATAACTCGTGTCTGTATCGCAACTTAACATCCTCATAGAATGTGTGTTTAAGGTGATACCAAACATGAATGGGTTTGTTAGTCGGTTACTGACAAAATGACCACACTACATACTTTCCAAATGACATCCGTATGTGACATTGACCTTTGACCCCAAGGTCAAATTTGTAAGCTGAAAAGCATTTTGTGATCTATACACCATAAGCAATCACTGTGCCTCGATCAAAACATAAAAGAAGAGTTTGCGTTACCAAATACTGTAAATGTGATAGGCTACCTCGGAAACAACTGTGTGCATTTCACCCTCAAACTGAAATCTTGAGCATTGAGTATGGTTTTCCTTCAAACATATGCCAATTCTTACACCACGTCCAGCGAATTCAGTCTTATTCAGTTTGGTATTATTAACAGATGAGCAATAGTAATTAGGTTCCTGACCAATAAAGGCCATATGAAGCATGCTCCAACATTCGACAAACCCACAGGAGGTAACAACCAGAGCCAGAATCCATTGAAATTGTCCACAACCTCCAATGTCCTTCAGAAGCTTTTCTAACTTAACACTGTACGTCATTCTGCTGCCCGACATATGACAATAGTTTAATGGTAAGCAAAGTAGGTAACATGAACCAGCAGTGTGCAGATCAGTAGAATCAAACTATACTCAATGACTTTACAAACCAACACGTTTTCGCTTGGTATTCAGAAATAAATGTTTTGAATTGCCAGCGAAAGTGAATGGCTAAAGGATCTAGAAAATAGATAATTTCTCAATAAATTGAAGTGTTGGCCCGTAGAAGAAGCCTTGTACAGAATGTGCATTGAGACATGCATCAGATGTCTTAACTCTTCGGCTGCTATTCACGACATAATATCGTTTGCTGTATCGTTAGCTAGTCCACTTAAAACGTATATATAGCAACAATGTGGATCGAGATCAGACTGCTCCTCTAGGAGCAACTCCATCTGGATCCACTATGTTTGTCTGTATGCCGAAATGTTCATTGGCATAAGCATTTACAGACAGCAGGCGACTTCAGCAGAAGATATTTTCAGATGCATTTTTTAAGTTACTGACTACTGGACTGTGTGCTAATAAATATATAAAATCACAAACGAATAGATTTATTTATGAATTAAGGCACCATAACCTTATAAATGAGCATTTTTTCACCCGAAAAAAATATTAAAATATACATTTGATATCATTAACATCACACTGGTCTGTAGAAACGCAGGGGCTGTGTAACAAAACAAACGCGTAGCCTACAGATTCTAAACGCACAAATGTTAAAGAAAAAATGATGGTTTCTAAACGAATAGAAAAGGTATGGGACGATTTTTTTACTTTTGTTTCATTATTATTTCGCGATCTTTTCTGATATCCGGGTACCATGGCGGTTAGGCTGACTTTTTAGAACTAACGAGACATTTGCCTTTTTTATTGTTGAAGTCGTAAATGAACTCAAAATGGACTAAGATCTGTGTTGAAATGTGCTAAAATGGATTAATAATGCGAGGATCTAAGAAAGGTAATAGGAAACTTTCTGAAAAAGAATTAAAAGACAAATATATTTTCAACAGAGCTCAAGTACAAAAGGCGATACCCCACCCAGTCCAACCATGCAATGTGGAACACAGGGCTCAGAAAAGGGGAAATCTGTAAATTTGCATTGACTGTCAAATAGGATTTGGGGTTGCGCTATTCAAAGTCTTTTTGCTGGCCACGGTCTCGGAAATGTTTACAGAGTTAGGTAAGACAGGTGTCTGTATTGCAAATAGCGAAATAACAATAAAACAAAAGGAAAAAACGGTCCCATACCTTTTCTATTTGTTTACAATCCGCCATTTTTCTTTGACGTCTGTGCGTTTAGAATTTGTAGGCTACGTGTTCGTTACGCAGCCCCTGCATTTCTACAGACCAGTGATCGACTTGTTTTTTTATAAGTTTGACACGACAGCACTGAACAGATAGAAGTCAGTTAATATAAGCACCGAAAAGATATGATAGATAAGCAGTTTGAGAAAAAAAAGACAAAAACTCCTTTTATTTTCTGTAAAAACTGCATTTTAATTTTTGACCATTGTTTTTCTAATTAATGAACACTTTGATTATCAGTTGTTCGTTTGATTATTTGAGATGAATGATAACATGCGCATTTTAACCAGATATGTGGTATAGGGGATAAACCTATATCTTGTAAACCAGGGGTCGCAGGTTCGATTCCCGGCTTCTCCCAGTCTGTCGGATGAGACTTTAAGCCGTTGCCCCGTCTTCTGAGACGCTTTAAAATAAGAATCACTGCCGGTTAAGCCTTCAAGTGCTCCTGGACATAAAAAAAACCACAAAACTATAAACCCACCAGGCCAGTATACTTTTTATAGCCAAGGAACACGGCCAAAAGCAACTTTTACCAGATATGGTCTCTCTGGTGGTCAATCGGCGTCACAGAACCATAAGATTTGTTGTTAGATAGATTTGCTGTAAAGCATATCTCTTTACGACGCAAACGAAAGGATTGTTTATTGCATAGTAGGATTGTAACTAGTTTGTTACGAGTATGGCGTTCAAATACTGGCTAGTTTATGTAATGCGCCAGTCATTCATAACAACTGCATCAACCCCATCCGATACACATACCGACGGGGGCGGATGAGTGGAACGGGACAATAACTTTTTTGAGTTCCTCGCAGTGGGTTAAGTGCTGGGGTAGGGCTTTAACGCAAATATAGCCCCAACGAAATTTATCATTGTAAAGAGCGGAACAGTGACCACTGAATGGTCCCGCAATGCAAGGCTTTCAACAGGGCTGTAAACCATGAAGAGTTATTGTCCCACCATACCCATAGGTAGTCGTTTTTGCGACATTATGCACTAGTCATTTGTAACAAATGACCTCTGCATAATGTCGCAAAAACGGCTTTCCAATCAAAAAGGGGTGAACTACAGGTGTAGAGCAACGATCAAATGATAAGGCCCCATTTCTTTAATCCCGTTTCTAGTGTAGTCTGAAATTTCCCCTACATGTGCATTTTACACGATTGATTAGGCTGCAGTCAGATTATGTTAATGTTCAGCATGAAATATAATCATTTTAAACATTACAAACCCTGTTGAATAATTATTATTTCAGCATAACTCTGAAATGTCATTCAATAAAAAGGGGGTCAGTGCAACAAGTTACGTGTACTTTTAATGGTACATTTTAGCCAAGATGAGTTAACTACTCCAAGTTGAAAATATGTTTCTCCCCATGTCCTTATAATCAGCCAAGAAAATATTTTTCAGGAGGTTGCACAAATTTTAACAAAGATACTATTTCCAATTTAGACTTATATGATAACTAAATCTATTTTTTTTTCATTCGCTACATTTCATCAAAGTATTGGTTTAGAGTTAAAGACATATGCGGCTAATTCTCGGAATGTTGGTCTGGGTCCTGTCTTTTCGACCGTTTATGAATTCGGGTCAAAACAGACATCAGATTCTCTTATTTTAGATCGATGTTCCGACGTTATCTTGACAAAATAAAGTAACTAAATTGTGTCCGAAATATCTATTTGGCCTTTCATCAGTCTCGATCGTCTCAGCACCAAATAAAGATAAATAGATCAGGCAAAAACAAACGATGTATACAAGGAGTTCTAGCGATAAGGCGTATATTTTCCCTAGTTGACATGATTAAAAAACCTAAATTTTCAAATTGCCCTAATGTTTTAAAAATTGGACTGTTTCGGTAGTAAAATATGCGTAGAAAGCATCAAAATAGGTTTCGAAGCGATCCATCGTTTACAAAGCCATGAAAATTTGCGCCTCCTACTCTCACCCCTCATTTTACGTCTTTAGACTGGGTGCCGTTTAGACGATAGTTTTAGTAAATCCTTTGCATGTTTTCAAAAAGTAAAAGTGCGTAAATATTAAGGATATAAGTGCCATTAATTTCCAAAACTTTGCGGTATTCCCTCTGCGCATGCGTACGAAATATACTTAAAATTGTGACTTTTGTCATTGAGAAGATGAAACTGGCGTCTTTCAGTTTGATTTTAGATGCTTTCCCCCCTAGACCCAAGATGCCCTTTGGACAATTAAATGTCGCTATACAAATATATAACATATGTAAATGGCGTCTTGGGTCTAGGGGGGGGAAATGGGTTGTATAAGCGAAAGAAGACATTAAATATCTGACAAAAATAGACCACTTTGCAAGATGGTCGTTTTTATTGTACATCAACTGTATAAATAGTTTTACTGTACATAGCGTGGTTCCCTGTTTAACGGTCTAGTTCCCATATATGTTACTGAATAACAAGCACAGTTGATGATCGAAATAAATTCTCATTCAATAAGAAGTAGCGTTACTACATGCATGAAGGAAACCCCGTTTTAAATATACAAATTGGAGGCAATGGTGTATCGACGGCTCGTCTATATATATTTGTTGAATGTGCCTAGTTTCTCCAGTCGTTATTTCAACAAAATAAAACGAACGTCTCGATTAGGGAGATTGCTCGCCTTATCGCTAGAAATTCTTTTCAAGTTTTAACCCTGGTTGCAAATGCGATATTGGCCGAGACTCGGATTGTCTTTTCTACATGTACGGTTATTTTGAGCCGCGCACGACGTGATGTCGAGGCCAAGTGGTTAGCTTGTCGGCCTACGAAATCAGAGACCCTGGATCGATTCCCATAGTGGGCACGTGTTTTCAGCGTGTTTTTTCTTCTTCCAATTTTAGCATTTTAAAGCTGAATTACTTCATAGAAAGTGGCATCATCCAAATGACCGTAATGGCCAACCTTTAACTTTTATATAGAACCATGCATGAAACCTATTGGGGTGGGGTCAGATTTGGCCCTCCAGAAAGATAATAAGTTCGGTAACCCCAGATTTTTATTCTTTTTTCTAAAAGGTTTTATAATAGCCCATGAAATAAAAATAAGTTCTTAAGATTTTCAACATCAGATTTCTTTATATCTCATTTATTCTAAAAACAAGTTCCAATTTTCGACAAATTGCCAAAATAAAGCATGCAGTATCTTGTCACAGCTTGGCTTAATAAATAAACTCGCATATTTTCTAGAATGTTTGAGTACATAAGCAATAATTTAAGTTAAAAGAAAGAAGCTGTCTGAAGATTACAACTATTTTAGATTATATCTAGGGCTAATGTTAGTATTTCATCTGTTTATAAATTTGGTGAAATGCTTAAAACTTCCGTGTGAGATTATGAAAAACTAAGCACGGTGACATATATTTTTATTTCAAAAATGGACAGTCCATGCATAAATAAATCATATGCAAAGTATTGAACTCATTTCAACATGGGAAGTATTTAGTAGCATATGTCCTTAAAATAAGTATCAACGTATTTTCATATTTAGAATTTTGGTAATAATTAGGGTCATTTTTAACTAGTTTTAAAATCTTTAAATTGTTAAAATAATTACAAGACTACTTGGTGGAGTTAAGACCTTTCTTGTACAAGCATCTTAAATATTTGTGATATCCTTGCTTTACATGGGACCTCCTTATAGTTTGACAAATGTTATAGCTAGAAATAATTAGTCCTCACCATTGCCACATTTACAATTTCAGTTTTATGAAGTCTAGAGTTAGGCCTGCTCTAGCACGAATATATAAACGCTAAAATCCAGATTTTCTCAATTTATTTCTTTAACACCATTTAGATACTCGCATCACCCCTTGAAATAAATGTTCCTAAACATATATTGACTATAAGTGCAGCAAAATTTAATAATCCTAAGCTTCCGGAATTTGTGTTCGTTTTTTCTTAAATACATTGTTGCACTGACCCTTTAGTTACATTTTATCTGGGTCAACAACGTTGCAATACATCAATTTAGAATCTATTGGAGATTTAGAACCTGGCCTCGGTGTTAAAGAATTTTTATCCTGCTCACCTCATCTGAGCATGCAATTTATTCCACTTATAAATGTTAAAATGCAGTTGGCATTTTAGCATTTATTAGTAGGATAAATACAACATACGAGTGTTTTAAGCAGGATAAATCGTTATTTTCAGTATAACTGAAATGCCATGTTCAGCTGAGATAAGCATGAAAAACTTTTATTACTACTAGCCTGAATGCAGCAAATAATGAAAAGCTGGCACACACTGCAATTTTTGCCTTTATAATGATATTTTGTCCCACTCGACCGGAAGGCTTAAACTATGAAGGATGACATCATCTGTTTTCGGCCATCAACATTTTTAAAACTTCTTCCCTGAAAACGTTGTGTCTATTCAAGAAAATCCTGAGGAAGGAGGAATGGAAGTTATAGATACGGTACGACAGTCTACGTGTCAAGTTATAAACCCAGTCACGGTTTATTAGACGAAGTCTTACAAGGTTAGCTGTTAAAAAAAGCTTAGAAACATCGCATAGCGTATAAAGCTTACGAGACTAGAAAACATTTTAGTGTTTTAATTTTGCATTTGCTGAGACCACTCTTTTTCATTTTTTCATGCATTTCAAACTCTGAGTATTTTTTGTTTCAGTTAACTATTTGTATGCACTAAGTTCTGAATAGGTGATCCATTGCACGTAATTAAATAAAGGAAATATGCACATTCCAATAAAACTCTAATAGTGCAAACAATGAATAGAGTTCACCCCAGCCTCCCAAAGCAGACATTTTAGCAGTACATTTATGTATCCCTATTCATATATCTAAATCTAATTAACGAGGCATGCGCATAAAACCTTGGGCATATTGAAACTGATCCGACTAAATCTGAGAATCACGTCACACTTTGCAGAGAATATCCTAAGGCCCCATGCCTGCAGGGTAAATTGTTGTAAAAAAGCTTAGAATTATCGTATAGCGCATTATTGTAACTAGACAAAACTTTTAATAGTTTTATTCTGCATTTTCTATAGCCACTATAATCACGCATTTCTTTGACTTGGGGGCGTTTTGAAGTACACACGGATTAAAGACAGATTTGTTTGTTTGTTTGTTTGATTTGATTCTTTACGTCCCATCAACAATCTTTCAGTTAAATAGGGACGGGTCTTCCTAGATTGAACCAGTACTAAGCTAGGAGTAATGTTCTTGCTCATGACGCCGGTGAGGCTCGAACCCGCGGCCCCTCGGTCTCGAGTCAAGCACTCTACCACTGAGACATTGCACTCCCGATTGAAGGCAGAACCGGAAGTACACTTCTGTGGGGAGTTTGATTTCGTCACGCCAAGAATATCCGAATTTGCTCCAGTAGGGAACTTGGGTTTCGGCTCAGAGGAGTAGATCTCTTTACGACCTTTCGTTTTCAGAAGCAAGCCGGTATCCAGGAAAGCGTACTAACGTATGTCACCATCTTTGACGCGATGGTGAATAATGTCATTAGTTGACTTGATCTATGTATGGAATAAAGTACATGTCATAAAATGGTTATAGGGCTACTAAAGCGATTTAGTTGTAGGAAATGTTTATTTTTTGCACTTTTTCATAAGTTTTAAACATGATTTTCACGTTGACGCTGAGAACACGAGAAATGTCAATAATATCTGCAAATATATTAGACGGATGGCTGAGAATGGGTTTGCTTCCCCCCCCCCCCCCCCTAGGGAATTTTGCAGACATATCCTATCTTGTAGAGAATTGAAAGCCGAGTCTTTTAAGAGATGTTTGCACTCTGTGCCCCGGGGCGTTAGTCTGTAAGAGCCTGTAACATACGTTACTTAATCAAACTAAGAAAAAGTAAATTGAAAGTTTGGGCTACAAATTAAAGACATTAAAATATTTATTTTTAAAAATCATTCATATAGTCTGCAAACTGGATATCTTAACTACGTATGACAGCCATTTGAACAAAATTACGGCTTCCTAAGGTGTCATATGCGTTACATAAATCAGATAACCCATTAAAATTTGCAAGTGTGGCTAACATCATTTACATTCACAATCTCTCTGTGTGTTTTGCAAAATGTTTTTAACCATGTCTGACTAGCTTATGCAATTGGCTAACAGAAAAATTAAAGTTTGCTTCCCTAGCTTAAATATTTTTTTCTGAAATAAGCAATTAAACAACCCTACCCCTACCCAGTTTTAAGGTGAAATGTTTGGTATTAAAACTAAAGTAAAAATAGTTAAAAAATATTTGCAGTTGATGAATGTGTTTCATTGTTTGGGATTTATTTGCTTATATGAAAAGACTCATAAATCTGCAAGTTTGTTGCAAAATTTTTAATATCAGAGGCTGTAACATATGTTACCTGATGTAATAAATGGGCAAGCTCGTTGTCTTTACGTAAGATATGCCTAAAAATGTTTTAATCTCCTTGAGGGAATTTTGCAGACATATTCCTTTTTATAGTACAACTCAAGCTGCATCAAATAAGGGATGTTTGCACTCTCTATGTTGGGGTGTGTGTCTGAAACAGCGTGTTACATGCGTTACTATATCAAATAAAGGAAATGTAGTTTGAAAGTTTGAGCTAAAATTGTGAAAAAACTCGCAGCTGTTGGATATTTTACATTGTTTAGGGATTTTAAACTGGCTCCTATGATAAAGACTTAAAGATCTGCTAGTTGTCATCAAGTTTTAAAGATCAGAGTGCGTTACATATGTTAGCGTGATAAGTAAAATCATCAAACAGTATTTTGACATCAAGCTGAGTAAGGGCCTGCTCCATCCTAATCCCATTTGGAACTCTGCAGACAAATTACATCTTATGTAACCATTCAAGGTGCATTTGATAAGAAATGTTTGCACTTTGTAAGTCGGGGCGTTAGCCTGTAACAGCTTGTTACATATGTTACTATATCAATTTGAGAATAAGAAATACGGCTAACTGTGGTGTTATGTGCGTTACATGAACCTAATTATAATTTAAAAGCTATAATTGTGGTTATAGTCATGTAGTTAAATAACTACTATGACTTGGTTTCAAACTGTTTTATTAGATTTTACAAACATATTCTCAATTGATGAATAGGAAAAACCAAGTTTGCTTTTCTATCTTAAATATATTGTCTTTTAGGAGCTAATACACAGCCCTACTCCCAGTTTTACAGAGAAGCGAATTTTGTTATTACCGTTTAAGTAAAACACATGAAAGCGATTACAGCGTGTGGATGTTTTTCATTTTCTTAGTCTGTCTTGCTCATATATCTACAAGATGTCATTAACTTAAAGATCAGGACACTTAATGTGTACTTAAAGGTTTTTGGTGCCAAAACACTAGGAATTATATTCATTTCTGATTATCAAGTCCATGGACTGGTGTTACAGATGTTATCAATGACCTTTTGGACATATTTCCTAATACTGTGCATACAATGCTAAATATAGAGCCACAAATAGAAAAGATAGTTTTACAATTTTACAAGAAAATACAATAAATGAAATGGTCCAAACTATTTCTCATCGATTTAACACTCATGTTAAACGTTTGTCATTGTCTGCTTCTGTGGTAATCATTATTACCAGGTATCACACGCCTCCTTTCCACAAGTAGAATCAACACACAATATTTCAATCATTTTTTAATATAAAATTTTACCACCAGTCCACTCAAAATTGATGAGCCATTATCAACTTTCCAATTTTGCCATTTATGGCTTGGAACATTCGGAAACTGATATGAATTCCTAATAGTTGGCTCTTTGAGTATGTGTTTCAAGTGATACTCTGCAAGTAGGAGAAAGACTAAAGCTTTACAAAGAGGAAAACTATGCCATTAAGAGCAATGAGAACCTGGACTGATGAACCTTGATATTTCTGTGATAAAGAATCATATCTTAGCTGGTTAACTTTTATAAATGTAGCCTTTCCATACATGCAACCCACATATTTTCATCTAATAATGTCTCTGCACTTAATGTCTTTCCCCAAGCATTCAAAAAACTTATTTGAAGTCTTAGTACTTCTGAAGTGCTGAAACCAAGGTAACTCTTTGCCTTCAGATAAACAAACCAGATGTATCACAGCAGGTAAAGCAATGAAGAGGGCAAATTAGACCCTTTCAATTCAATGATTCACTAAGTTTCTAAGATAAGAGCGCTTATTAAAGGAAATAACATATATAACTCGTCATAAAAAATGAGCAAGGGCATTGTTGTGACATCCGTTTTGATTACACAGTCAGAGGCAAGTGTTTTCAATGGATCATGAAATGAGGCACCTTATCAACTTGTTTACTCTGTATAAATCTTCCATAGAGCATAATATAGAACTACTGGTTATCCCATTCTACCTATAGTCCACTTTCCTTCTTTTGAATGCAACAGCTAATGATATGGCTGCAAAAACTGAGAAATCATAGGTTTTACATTATTTTAAGACATGCTTCAATGTACTGACATCAAAAAACAACCAACTGCAAACATAATTGATGGCAATGTCCAGCTTCATATTCTTTCTCTTATACCAGATAACTTTCAAGGTGTAACAGAAATTGTTTCAGACAGTCTGCCAAAACCATCAAGAGTCAACATTGTAACTAAAGAAAACTTATAAAGTTCTTTGGGCACAGCAAAATACTATTGATCTAAGACCTGAGGACTTAAGCACCAAAAGACTGGATAGGTTCCATGGCAAATGATGCAAAAGAACAGCCTATCAAATTTCTGTTCGACCAATGTCAGAAATCCTAAAGTATTCTTAGAGGTACACGGTAGAGACATAGATTTTGCAAAATCAGAGCAAAGTTATCATTTGACTAGCATGGATGCAGAGGCAGCTGCAGTTAGATTGCTCTTGCCACTTCACAGGAAGAGATATATACCAGAGTCATACTCCATTGTATGCATATATGTGAAATGGCATTAAATCCATATTTAATCAGGTGTTTGATCCCATGACACTGACATGCTGTTTCTGCTTTTGAAGAATGCTAAGGATTCAAGTTTGGCTGAGTCAAGTTGTTTGATGGTGGCACTGGCCACACATACAAAGAAAATTAAGTCTTTTGATGGCTAAAGAGGAGGATCACACGAAATGTTTATAAGTGATGTTTGTCACAATTACCAATTTTAAAAAGTAATCTTAATTAATGTAACACATATAACACCATAGGAAGCTGTATATTTGTTAAAAAATCTTTTCTTATGTATCAAAGGTATTCAGCATGAAAACTACATGAATAATTCAAATAAATAGATAGTTTTATGTCTCCTTTCTGTTTCTCAGGCTTTCAATTCATTTATTCTTAAATTGATATGGTAACATACGTATCATACCATTACAGGCTAACCCCCTAGTTAATAGAGTGCAAACATCTCTTATTTGATGCAGCTTGAATTGTTCTTTAAGGTAGGATATGTCTGCACAATTCCTAAAGGGGTGGAGAGGAACAGGGTTGTACTCAGTTTGCAGTCCTAATACAATGCCATGATTCTACTGGTTGTGATGAAATGGGTGATTATTTTGCAGTAGAAGCAGTCACAATGGTAGACATTGTGAGGGTGACTTGAATAAAAATTGTTTTTGAATAATTTTATTTAATAGGAATATTTATTAAATTGTTTCATTTAAATGAGAACTATTATTTTCTATCTATATGTCTATATATTTTAATATTATAGGCATTAGGAAATATGTGATTACTAAGGCTATATATAACATAGGTAACACAATTCCAAGGGCTTGTTATCAGCAATGACTGTAATTACTAAGACTAAGGCACCAGAGGCTAGAGATTAATATGAAAACATGTGAAAAAAACGTATTTTTCTGAAATATCATCTCTTACTTCCAAGAAAATTTCCTAGCTCATTAATTATGCCATGTAACATATGTTACATACTTTAATAAGTGCTCTGATCCTGATGTCAAACTTGCAAATGTATGATTCTTTATTGCATTAGCAAGACAGTGCCAAAAATGTAAGATATCCACGAGCGTCAAATATTTTCATATATTTTTCTTCAATAATAGATACCAAAATTTGATACTTAAAATTGGGGATAGGGTTGTTTAATAGCTCATATAAAACAATGTATTTGAGATAGAAAAGCAAACTTTGTTTTTTCTATTAGTCAAATAAGTACTTTAGTAAACTAAGATTAAAAACACTTGTAAAAATGCACAGATCGTCTGTAAAATGAATGATGTTAGTCACGATTTCAACTTTCAAAGGGAAATTTAATCTATGTAACGCATGTAACACCATTGAAGGCTGTAATTTTGTTTAAAATGCTGCTTTTATGTAGCTTAGGCATCAAGCTTGCAAACTACATAAGAAATTTGAATAATTAGATGGTTTAATGTCTTCTTTCTGTGTAGCTCAAACTTTCATTTTGATTTTTTCCTTAGTTTGTTACAGTAACATATGTAACAGGCTGTCAGAGACTAACGCCCCGGAGCACAGAGTGCAAACATCTCTTAAAAGATGCGGCTCGAAATTTTCTTTAAGATATGATATGTCTGCAAAATTCCCTAGGGGGGGGGGGGGGGGGGAGCAGGACCTTTTTTAGCTCGAAGTCTATATGAACATTTTTCGAAATTTTTATTTTCTTTTTAAATCATTTGTAAAAGTGGAATTAAGTTATGTTTTCTCAATAAATCTGTTCACTATAGCTAAAAACTGCACGGAAAAGTGAATTATCTTACAAAAACAGGTGTGTTGGTAATTATTTGCGTCCCTCCAATAATTATAGACAGTTAATTTTAACATAAATGCTGTTGTTTTGATACTGGTAATTTGTTAAGATTTACAAAATTGGTAAAATGTATACTTGAATTTTATCTTTTTAACTGTGTTCTTGAAAAATGGAAACATTAGTTCTAAAATAAAAAAAAGATCAGAAGTTACGGACTATGCAGCTTTAAACATCATTAGACGATTAAACAGCAGCGCTTCCAAATACTGATCTACCTGCCACTAACACACTTCACAATATAATAATCACAGTAGAGGAAGTTCAATCATTTCTACAGACACTAAAACTTGGGAAATCTTCTGATCCTGATAATGTTAATAATAAAATTTTGAAACGAATAGCATATTCTATCTCCAAACCGTTGTGTGATCTTTTCAATTATTCTTTATCACGTGGTATTTTCCCTGACATATGGAAACAAGCAAATAAAAAAGATGACCCTTCCCTAGTTTGTTATTAAAGACCAATATCTCTCTTAAGTTCGATTGGAATAGTTATGGAAAAATAATTCATAAACATATGTTCAATTATTTTAATGACCATTCTATAATTACGTGTTTGCAATCCTTTTTTGTTCCCGGAGATTCGAATGTAAATCAATTAGTTGATATTTATACTTTTTGTAAAAGCCTAGACAACGGTTTGGAAGTACGGGCTGTTTTTGCGACATAAGCAAAGCTTTTTATCACGTTTGTCATAAAGATCTCATATACTAACTTAAAAGGGCTGGTATAAATGGGTTATTACTTGATTGGTTAAATGGCTATCTTATAAATAGGAAACAAAGAGTTGTCAATCCAGGGCAAAGACCTGATTGGCAGTTTATTAGGGCTGGCGTTCCTCAAGGATCAAATTCTAGACCCATTGCTATTTTTATTATACATAAATGATATTGTTGCTGATATACAATCATGTGTTTGACTTTTTGCTGACAATGCCAGTTTGTACATAATAGTAGACAACCCTACCAGTGCTGCAGATATGATTAATATTGATTTAGAAACTATGAGCGGAAAAATGGTTTGTAAAATTTAATCCCTCTAAATCTGAATCGCTTTTGGTTTCCCAGAAAAATAGTAGAAACAATTGCACCCACCATTATTAATGAATGCAGTTTATATCAATGAAGTTCAACATCATAAACACTTGGGTGTTATTTCATCAAAAGATGGCACATGGCATGAACATACTGATTTTATCACTTCTAAAGCATGGCAAAAGATATATGTCATGCGTAAGCAAAATTTATGCTTGATAGGGACTCTCTGAACAAATTATATATTTCATTTGTACGACCTACTCTTGAATATGCTTATATCGTATGGGGCAATTGTACACAATATGAGGCAAATGCAATTGAAAGAATACAAGTAGAGGCAGCCAGGATAGTTACTGTGGCAACCAGACTTGTTTCATTAGATATGTTATTTAAGGAGACCAGCTGGGAATCATTATAGGATAGATGCTACAAACATAAAATGTGCCAATTCTACAAAATGAT
Organism: Loripinus fragilis; assembly: GCA_964019695.1. Taxonomy (NCBI): domain Eukaryota; kingdom Metazoa; phylum Mollusca; class Bivalvia; order Lucinida; family Lucinidae; genus Loripinus; species Loripinus fragilis. The sequence goes on from OZ026516.1 coordinate 24,497,233, forward strand.
AAATGATTTAACACCTACCTACTTAACTTCTTTAGTTCCTTCAACTGTTAAAAACACATCAGCGTATAATCTACGAGACTCAAAGTATTAGGCCTTTACTTACAAGAACCCAGTTTTATTAGATCTTTTTTACCGTCATGCATTAGATAATTTAATGAAATTCCCCTCAATTATCGAAATTCAACCTCTCAAGTTTTAAGCAACAGCTTAACTAAAACAACATTAAGGTACCAGTCTATTACAGCCCAGACAACAGATTGCTACAAATACACCATAGTAGGTTAAGAATTAAATGCAGCTCTCTAAACCAGCATCTACACTCTAAAATATCATTGATGACCCATTATGTGATTCTGACAGTGTAGAAACAGCAAACCATTTTCTATACTACTCAAAGTTTGATAGGGATCACTTTTGCAATGCAACATAACATTTTGACGAATGATAAAATTGAATCAAAAATTTAAACATAATGATATAATTTATATCATTCAAAAACTCTTATAATTCTAACGTCAAATTACATCGCATCCTCGCGGGGCTACAGCGAACGTCTGTGCACCCCAAATTTGACGTAACACAGTTGATTCTAGATGACTGAAATTTTACATCGTTTTAAATTCGTTGTGAAAAACTTGCCTAATAACGTACTTGACGTCCACGGGCATCATTTACAGCATGGCATCTCCTGTGTTTGCTCGTAATCAGAGTCAGTACCCTGTTTTATAGAATCAGCCTCCATTCAGCAACCAATGCATCCTTGAGTTCCTGTAAAGTCCTGGGTTAAACAGGTCTGGCTGAAATCGCACGCTGAAGAAAGTCCCATGCATGCTCACTCGGATTCAGGTCCAGTGATTGAGCAGGCCAGTCCATACGAACGATTGTCTCATGTTCCAGATAGGCGTTAATGACGTGTGCACGGTGGGGACTTGCATTATTGTCAATCAAAATAAATTCTGGACCGATAGCACCCGCATATGGCCTGACAAACTGATCGAGAATCTCATTTCAATACCTCAATGTCACCAATGTTCCGTTTTCAATAATGTTCAAGACAGCTTTTCCGTTGATGCCAATGCCTGTCCCAATCGTAACTGAGCCCTTGCCATAACGGCCATGTTATGTCACATTCAAATCATCCAATCTCTCTTTTGGCATTCTCCACACCAACTGACGTATATCAGTAAATTCGAGATAGAATCTTGGCCCATCAGTGAAAAGCACTGGGCCACTGGCGTTCAGTCACGAAGAGTCCATTTGACGTGAGTTCTTGCAAAGTCTTACATGTCCTGCACGTGTTGTTTTGTCAATGAAACGCGTATAGCGTGTCTCCTGACATTCAGTCGGAACTCATGGAGTCAGTTTCTCTATTTTTGTGTCAATTCGCACTCCATTTTCTTTCCTGAACTCGTTATTTTAGGACGTAGCGTTCTGAAACCGTTGACGTCGAGATTGAATCAACAAAAACGGTCCTGACGTTGAGCTGTAGCCCTGTCGAGTCCTCAGGATTGTCTGTGCGAAAGATCTCCGTGGGTTAAATGACAATTCCACATTCGTTACACATCACACTCTGTGACACATTAAGAATCCCAGCAACACGACGTTGCAAGACGATATATTCTAACATTCTGACGCCATGGTTCATTTTTTTCTTGACTTAAACGATTTCTAAACAGTCCTCGAGGCATTTTAAGGGTACAGGAATCCTTTTAATGGTAAGAAAATGACAATTGACAATTTTGATATGCCCGTTGGAATGCAGTGTTACGCAAGATTTTGAGGGTGCATGGGTTAATATGCAAAGTGTGCGAAGTGTGTACTTTCGTGAGAAATGCATGCATACGAGTTGCTGCTAAAAACAATATGCGTTACACAGAGTGCAAACTCGACCATGAATTTATACATTTACAATGCAAATTTTGATGGATAAAAAATGATCCCTATCAACTTTGAGTAGGATATTTAGTACTATAATGTCCCTAATATATTCAAGCTAGAAGAGATATCATTACTACATTGTCTACTTTTTGTGTTCCGAGTCTAAATAACTTATTATATGGAGACACAAATCTTAATAACCACCACAACAAGTTGACATTTCAAACAGTTCAGAAATACATTTCTGACAACTACCGTTTTGTTTTAGATTAAGGAGCGTCTCTCTCTCTCTCTCTCTCTCTCTCTCTCTCTCTCTCTCTCTCTCTCTCTCTCTCTCTCTGAACTTCTATAATGACCAATATGTGATTCCTATAGAGTAGTCATAATGTTTTGTTCTGAATATGCCTATATGAAAATACAGTATGTTCTCAAAGAAAATTTCTAGTATTATGATTGATTATCATTTGATCTTTAAATCGATATTGTTTTCACCAGAATTTATATATTTATAGCAACTTATATATGTTGGAAAACGGATTTGAATAAGTCATCAAACTTCTTTCTGAATCCCAGTTTATAAACGCTGTAATAAATCAGCATGTTTGCTCTTGTTTGTACACATGTAAAGAATTCATCAAATAAAATATACTGCTCAACAAAAGTTTAGCACGGATAAATAAAAATTGATTTTTATTTGAGCAAATGACTTAAAGTTGTAAAATATCTACTGAAATGATGGTTTAATATGTGATAAAGGTGAGGACAGCAATTGGTGTACTTAAATTGGATGTCTACTGCGTCGTTCATTACTTTAAACAAGAGAGGGGTCAAAAACGTGTTCCAACTGCATTATTGGCAATACAAAATGGATACAGCATCGGTTTTTTAAAGTCCTTTGTTTTCCAGCTTGGTCGAATCAGCCATTCTGAAAAGAATTAAGGTCGTCTGTAACATGTATGGTGTTTATCTATTTCATATTTTGTTTACTTAGTTTCTGTTGACCCAGATATTGGAGACATTGATGGTAAATAAGTTGTTGTAAACAAGGTATTTATTTGGTTATAAGATTTTTCTAGAAGGATGACCAATCATCTAGATGGTTCTTGAACCTTGGAGAAAAGACCAGAACTTACTAGAATTTTCTTTTCCATGCAAATAGAAACTTTGAGTAGGTTCTAGAATTCAGTAGAAGTTTGTGGAATTTTCCAGAATAAATAAATATAGCATATGATATAATAGTCTTTCTTGACCGTTCTAGAACTTTCTTAAAGGGTATATATAAGAGTAAATTTTTCATAAGGGCATCTTTGAAATAATTTCACCATTTAAAAGTCTAAACCTTTTGTACTGGAATTCTATAGTGGAATACTGTGTTTAATTATTCATTCTGGATTACTTTGGATTATTCAGTTTTGGATTCAGACTGTGTTCATTTGGATTTATCTTCAAAATCTGGGGATCAGAAACCGCTGAAAGACTTGTGTTGATAAATATTCTGAGGGACAGTTTGGACATAAAAGGTATTGTAATTTAGACTTTCTTTGATTGTATAACTATTTTCCATTGCTTATTGTAAATGATAATTTTTGTTTTTAATAAATTTTGTTAAATTTTAAAAGTGCTTTTTGCTGACTTTCCAAATAGCTAAATTTTGGTTTCCTGAATCTGTTTCTAGTTACGCCTGGCACGTAACAGAAATTGGGGGCTCAGAGTCCGGGATTGAAATTATTTTTGCACCAAATAAGTTTGAAATTTTAAAGAAATTTTACTGTTTGCTGTTTTACTAGCTGGAGCCAGCAGAAAGCAAATATGTCATTCAAACTTAGTGATTTTACTGCGTCACCTTCTCAGGAGCTGTTAGACTTGGCAAAAAAGTCTGATCTTTTGGACATTGCTGACCATTATGGCCTGCCCAATATCAAAAAGACCATGTTAAAACATGAAATTAAGAATATTCTGATTCAGTTCTTTGTAGACGAGGAAATATTTGATTCCTCAGCCACATCTCGGATTCTGGTTACCCAGACTGATTTGCAGCTGAGAGAATTAGAAATTAAAAGGCAAGTTGAGATGGAAAAGTGAAGGTTAGAACATGAGGACAGAATAAGAATGGAAACAATGGAACGAGAAGATAGGTTTTTAAGACAAAAAATAGAAATGGAAGAACGGGAGAGGGAAAAACAAAGAGAAATAGAAAGAGAAAGATTAGAACATGAGAAATTAAAGCTTGAAGCTGAAGAACGCATTGAAATTGAAAAAGAAAAATTACAATTTGAGTTAAAAATGAAAGAACTTGAGTTAGAAGGAAAATCTAAATCAAAACCTTTGCCTTTAGACTCTGGCAAATCTTTTGATGTGACAAAACACATCCGACTAGTCCCTCCATTTCAAGAAAGAGAAGTTGATAAATATTTTTTACATTTTAAGAAGGTAGCAGAAAACCTGAAATGACCAAGAGAGCACTGGACCTTACTTTTGCAGAGCGTTGTAATAGGCAAAGCTCGAGAAATTTACACTCAGCTTTCACTAGAACAAAGCTCAGATTATGACAAAGTAAAAGAACTTATTCTTAAGGCTTATGAGTTGGTGCCTGAAGCTTACAGGCAGAAATTTAGAGATTGTAGGAAAGAACCTAACCAGACTCATGTGGAATTTGCTAGAACAAATGAACAATTATTTGATAGGTGGTGCTCTTCAAAGAAAGTAGGTTCTGATCATGAAAAACTAAGACAGCTCATGCTTGTTGAAGAATTCAAATGGTGTATAAATTCTGACGTCAGGGCTTTCTTAAATGAAAAAGAAGTTGAAAATTTGGATGTGGCAGCTAGACTAGCTGATGATTATTCTTTGACTCATAAAACTTCTTTTGTTAACAAGCCATTTCCTAGGAAACCATTCAACCCTCAATTAAAATTTACACCTCAATCAAGACTATTTATCCCTCAGTCAAAACCATATTCCCCTCAGTCAGGTCCAAAATCCAACCCAAGTAATCCATCCGATAATTCTAGTCATTCATTTACTCCCAAGCCTAGATTTTCTGGTGAAAACAAAGGTCAAAGTCCTTTATCCCAGCCAATTTGCAATTATTGTAAACAATCAGGTCATATCATTTCTGAATGTATAGCTTTAAAAAGAAAGAGAGAAAAAGAAAGACAGGAGAGTCCTAAACCCACAGGTCTCACCTCTTTAAGGCTAAAACCTCAGTCTTCTGTTCAGGATGAGAATCCTATTTTGGCCAAAACATCTGAGACTGATGCCGTTATGGAAATTTATGAACCATTCTTATCAGATGGTTCTGTGTCACTAAATAGTGACTTTGCCCAGTCTACCCCTATTAAAATCTTACGAGATACTGGTGCTTCTCAATCCCTTATCTTGGCAGATACCCTGCCTTTTTCTGAGAAGACTTCTTCTGGGACAAGTGTCCTTATCCAGGGTGTAGAATGTGGATTTATTAATGTACCGCTCCATAACATTTATTTGTCCTCAGACTTAGTTACTGGTCTCGTGGCTGTAGGTATTAGACCTTCTTTACCTTTTAAAGGTGTTCACTTGCTGTTAGGCAACGATTTGGCTGGAGATAAGGTTGTGGTAGACCCACTTTTGACCAGCACACCTTGTGTTGATCAACCGCCTGATCCTATTGAGCAGGAAATTCCTGACCTTTACCCTTCTTGTGCTGTCACTAGGGCAATGGCAAAGAAAGCCAAACAGAATAATGGAATGCAAGATATTAGTTTAGCTGACACTTTGAAAGGTCAGTCCTTTAATGATGAGATTTCAAATTCTCTTTCTCCCAGCCAGTCTGACATTCAGACTGACTTTGAAATTCAAAGGTCAAACACTGACCTTTCACCTTCAGTTTCAAATGACCAAGGTCATGACCAGCTGTCAAGGTCACAGCTTTGGAAGGAACAACATAGTGATCCTGAGATAACACCTTTATTTGAAAGAGTTTTAGATGAAAATGAAATGTCACAAGTCCCTGTTTGCTACTATGTAAAAAATGACATTTTGATGAGAAAATGGCGTCCTCCTGATGTCTCAGCTGATGATGAGTGGACTGTTAACCACCAGATTGTGGTTCCTAGGGCTTATCGTCCTGAAATTTTGAATTTGGCTCATGAAACTCCCATGTCTGGCCATTTAGGTGTAAATAAGACCTATCACAAGATTCTTAATCATTTCTTTTGGCCAGGATTAAAATCTGATGTTTCTCAGCACTGCAAATCCTGCCACACTTGTCAAATGGTAGGAAAACCTAATCAGACCATTCCAAAAGCTTGTTTACAGCCCATTCCTGCCTTTGATGAGCCTTTTAGCAGAATCATTATTGACTGTGTAGGTCCCTTACCCAAAACAAAATCAGGTTGTCAATATCTTTTGACTATTATGTGTGCTTCAACACGCTTCCCTGAAGCCATTCCACCCAGAAATATTAAGACTAAGACAATTGTTAAGGCACTTGTGAAGTTTTTCACTTTTGTGGGACTTCCAAGGTCTGTACAATCTGATCAAGGTTCAAATTTTATGTCTGGAATTTTTCAACAAGTCATGCATGAACTTGGCATCAAACAATACAAGTCATCAGCGTATCATCCTAAAAGCCAGGGTGCCTTAGAAAGATTTCATCAAACTTTGAAAAACATGATCAGATCTTATTGCTTTGACACCGAAAAGGATTGGGATGAAGGTATACATTTGCTTTTATTTGCTGTAAGAGAATCTGTACAAGAGTCTCTTGGGTTCAGTCCATTTGAACTGGTATTTGGGCATACTGTGCGCGGACCCTTGAAACTTCTGAAAGAAAAATTTCTCTCAGATGATGACAGTTCTTTGAACTTACTTCAGTATGTTTCTGATTTCAAAAACAGATTATCAAAAGCCTGTGAAGCTGCTCGGTCCAATCTCAAATCAGCTCAAAGCAAAATGAAATTGCGTTATGATGAAAATGCTCAGGATAGAAATTTTGAACCTGGAGATAAGGTACTTGCTCTTTTGCCCATTCCTGGTAAGCCATTGCAAGCAAGATATTATGGTCCTTATATTGTTGACAAAAAGTTAAGTGATGTTAATTATATTGTCAACACTCCTGGGAGGCGCAAACAAAACAGTTATGTCATATCAACATGCTTAAAAAGTACATTGATAGGGATAGTTCTGTTATTTCATCAGTGAATTTAGTTAAAACTGTCCCTCTTGAACAAAATGAAATGGACTCTGAAGATATGAACTTTGTGAAATCTGATCCTGCGTCGTCAAAACTCAAGAACTCTGATATCTTAAAGGATCTTGACCAGAAATTGTCTCATCTTAGTTCAGACAAGAGACTTGAACTGAAGCAGTTGATTCTTGAATATGAACACTTATTTCCAGATATTCCATCCAAAACTGACAAAATTTATCATGATGTTGAACTTATTGATGGTTCAAAACCTGTGAAACAACATCCATACAGAATGAACCCTGTAAAGCAACAAATTCTCAGAGATGAAGTTCAATATTTGCTGGATAATGACTTTATAGAACCTAGTCAAAGTGAATGGAGTTCTCCTTGTATTCTTGTTCCAAAACCTGATGGGACATTTCGCATGTGTACAGACTACCGTAAAGTAAATTCTGTCACCAAAACAGACACTTTTCCCATCCCACGAATCGATAACTGCATCGATAACATTGGACAAGCCAAATATGTTACAAAATTCGACCTGCTTAAAGGATTTTGGCAAATACCTCTGACAGACAGAGCAAAGGAGATCTCAGCATTTGTTACTCCAGACGGATTGTATCAGCATAAAGTTATGGCATTTGGAATGAAGAACTCTCCAGCAACATTTCAACGCTTGGTTAACAGCTTGATATTTAATCTGGTTGGCTGTAAAGCCTATATCGACGACGCTATCATCTTCAGCGAAGAATGGGAACGACACTTACAAACTATCAGAGATTTCTTTGACAGACTTAGTGAAGCTACACTAACGATTAACTTAGCAAAGAGTGAATTTTGCCATGAAAATTTGACATTTTTAGGTCATACGGTGGGACAAGGTCAGGTAAAACCTGTAGAAGCTAAAATTGAGGCTATCTTAGATTTTCCCGTACCTTCTGGCAAAAGACAACTGATGCGCTTTCTCGGTATGGCTGGATATTACAGGAAATTCTGTAATAACTTCTCTGTCATAGCAGAGCCCTTGACAAACTTACTTGGCAAAGGGGTCAAGTTTATTTGGACTGATAATTGTCAGAAGTCTTTTGAAAAGCTTAAAGCCATACTTAAAAGTGCTCCAGTTCTCTTAGCACCAAGCTATGACAAAGAATTTAAGTTGGCTGTAGATGCCAGTGATGTTGGTGCGGGCAGTGTATTGTTACAGGAAGATGACAATGGTGTTGATCATCCTGTTTGTTACTATTCTAAAAAGTTTAACAAACATCAGAGAAATTACTCTACTGTAGAGAAAGAATGCTTATCTCTCATCCTTGCTCTTCAGTACTTCGAAGTTTACCTAGCTTCTTCAGTTGCACCTATTGTCATTTTCACTGATCACAATCCATTGACTTTCATTCATAAAATGAAAAACAAGAACCAGCGTTTACTCAGATGGAGTCTTATGTTGCAAGAGCACAATCTAGATATCAGACATATTAAGGGAAAAGATAATATCATTCCGGATGCACTCTCTAGGGCTTAGATGCCTCAGCATTATTGATATTAAGTTTTGTGCTAATGCTCTTTATTGATCTGATGTGATTTAACATTATTGTTTGTTATATAATTGTTCATTATTGCAAAAGAAAGCTTTACTTCATAAAACTTTCTTTTCTTTGAGGAGGGGAAGTGTAACATGTATGGTGTTTATCTATTTCATATTTTGTTTACTTAGTTTCTGTTGACCCAGATATTGGAGACATTGATGGTAAATAAGTTGTTGTAAACAAGGTATTTATTTGGTTATAAGATTTTTCTAGAAGGATGACCAATCATCTAGATGGTTCTTGAACCTTGGAGAAAAGACCAGAACTTACTAGAATTTTCTTTTCCATGCAAATAGAAACTTTGAGTAGGTTCTAGAATTCAGTAGAAGTTTGTGGAATTTTCCAGAATAAATAAATATAGCATATGATATAATAGTCTTTCTTGACCGTTCTAGAACTTTCTTAAAGGGTATATATAAGAGTAAATTTTTCATAAGGGCATCTTTGAAATAATTTCACCATTTAAAAGTCTAAACCTTTTGTATTGGAATTCTATAGTGGAATACTGTGTTTAATTATTCATTCTGGATTACTTTGGATTATTCAGTTTTGGATTCAGACTTTGTGTTCATTTGGATTTATCTTCAAAATCTGGGGATCAGAAACCGCTGAAAGACTTGTGTTGATAAATATTCTGAGGGACAGTTTGGACATAAAAGGTATTGTAATTTAGATTTTCTTTGATTGTATAACTATTTTCCATTGCTTATTGTAAATGATAATTTTTGTTTTTAATAAATTTTGTTAAATTTTAAAAGTGCTTTTTGCTGACTTTCCAAATAGCTAAATTTTGGTTTCCTGAATCTGTTTCTAGTTACGCCTGGCACGTCACACGTCTCCATTGAGCATTTGAAGCAAAAGTTGAGTCTTGATAACAACTAACGTCGTTGTTATAAAGACATTTACAACTCAAAAACAGTATTGTTTTCGTTGTGTAGGCATGCTTAATTGAAGGGTTTTCGTGTTTAAGAGGATGTATAAAGAGAGACAATTAAGGGTAAGGCACGTTTATAAAATTTTGTCCCTGGGTATTTAATTCATAAAAAATGACGTTAATCTGAAGTTGAGGCTAAATATAGGCGATAACGCTATCTAAAGCAGACGTTTTCAAAGAATCAACTTACAGAAATGTTCCTGGTGCTTCTGCCACTCTAGCATAAAAAATTACTTGACCGCTCGCTGAAAAAGTCAAGAAGTGGAACGGTAAAACGTGGCATAAACGGGTATCAAACTTTGTCGTTTTTAACGTTTTTCATCATTTAGATCCTTTCGCTTTACATTAGAAACAAAAGTTTAAATTTTCGATGTAGACGTGTATCCTTTACAAGCCCATGGCCTCAAATTTAACGTCAATCCACTGACGCCTAACCAGATTACCTTTTGTCTGGCGGACACGAAAAAACGTAAATTTCAAGATCCCCATACATGTTGATTATATCAAATAAAATGTTTCATGTTCATTCAAAGTGGGGCATCATTTTATAATCCGTGCTAAACTTTAGTTGAGCAGTATATGTTTAAACTAAACCCTAAGGTCCTAGTATTAATATGGAATATTTTCAAAAAAATATTCTAAGTTGGTCAGGTGCACTAAATATCAGGTTTTGACTTAAGTACTCAAACACAGTTTTCAATTACACATTATCCTAGCCACAGGCTCCCAAAATTTGGACAGATTGAATAGGAGACCATCCTAATTACCTAAATTTGTTCTAAGATCTTCTACTTCAACTTACCTATTTCTTGAAAAAATAGTACCGACTGTCACAAGTTAAATAAGCTGGTTTCAAACTATTAGAAACAACAATTAGAATCAAAGTAGCGCTTCCTTTACTAGGCAGAATGTTATGTCAAAACACGTAAATCGGGTCCATTTTTGTGTTTAGCCTATTTTCAAGTCCTAGTGTTCCACTACACAAATCCGAAAAAAGTGATAAAAAGCAGCTTTCATTTTTTGGCCTCAAAGGTTTGTGGGGGGAGGGGGAGGGGGCACAATAGCCCTCTTATGCACACAGCTTTATTATTTCCTGCGTAATAAAGCTCATTCTAGTAATTCGTTTGTATGAAGCTTAGACTATGATTGATTTAAGATGTGAAGCATTAAACGATCTTTAAACTTTTTGAAAAATTATTTTAGGAAAAAAAACACAAACAAGCGAGTATGACGGGGAAATGCCACAATTACAGATCATAGACCACAGGAGCTTGAAGTTCTATCCGTAAATCACCTCTATAGCCCAAAAAACCAAAACTCACAATGTCATTACGTAGTAATGACCAGGAGTGAAACTAAATTTCAGGCACCTTTGAATCGCCGTTACCAGGACGTTTTTGGCGAAAAATGAACATATAACCATAAAAACTATGTCAACAGGTCATGCGAGGCATGGATAACTTTTTCTGACATATCACTGAATTAAAATATTGAGCGTTTGAAAATAAGAAAAAAGTTACGGTAGCCATTCCGGCTCCAGTATCCGGTTGTGACGCAGCGAAAACGAGCCTTTCTCACACTTGGAGAAATTAAATGTAGAAAAACTATAAAATGATTTACCGTTGGCCAAAAAATAAGACGACCAGTTAAAAGTCTTCAGAACATTAAATGAACTCAATCCGGACCCATACCCATACCTTTGCTTGCCAGGAAAAAAATCTTTTTATCATAGCACAAATGGTTGTTGTTTTCAAAAATATCCGCGGTGTGACGTTATGTTTACATACGCACCGGTTGATTGTAAATCGATTTCAAGCTATGAGGTGACCAACGGGGTTTACCATAGATAATTCTTACGTCGCCCTGGATGTCCATATGTGGTGCCCCGATGTCGTGGTGGGGGTGCTCTTGATGGGGGGGGGGGGGGTTGTGTAAGTCGATACGCATTTGAGCTTCAATAAGCATGGGTGGCCCGAATCTGAAATCCTGGGTGGCAAGTTTGATCCCGGGCCAGTCCCATATTTTCGCGGAGATTGATCATGAACTTTTTTTACAGTCATTCTCCTTCCTTCCGATGATTTATTCAATAAGGGCGGTTGTAATATGCGCACAAAGTACTAACCGCTTTTTCAAGCTTGCCCAGGAAAAGCGTAGTGCTTTGGGCGGAGCATTTTATTACAGTTCTGAGGAATAGACTCTATAAAACCGAGTCTGCAGTTTCTAAAACTGTAGGTTCTCTCTATTTCTGAAGGATCTGTTTTTCAATATTATCTATTTTCCCCTGCAAATTCGGAGATATTTCTGTGAAATAATATTTGGGCAGCTCTCCCGTCATCAACTCTTGATAAGGACTCGTCGCGACAATTGTGACCAGGTTATGCTCAAACTAGCCTGATTAGCTACAAGGACTAGCTAAAATATTGAAAGCATGACTTAAACTACTGCCTTATCCAAAGAGCGATTATCAAATGCATGGATCAGAGGCTATGCGGATGCGTAGTCTGGTCCGCGCTTTTGTTTTTTTTAAGTGCAACAAAATCAGAGTTTACAGATGTTGCTGTATTCTAATAAGGTTGTTGTTTATGTTAGATTCAAAACCCATGTTAGACCATACCCAGCCAGCATATAGTGTCGACAAACATCGTCCCGCCAGTGAGCCGATGGTGGCCCACTTTTAGATTTTTACTGGGCACATACCTGAGTTGCGCATTCGCTCGCTCTCCGACTGCGAAAATGCACAGTCTGTTCGCAGGTAGCCGACTTGATTGTAGCAAACGCACACGGATTGGCGTCTTAGATTCTAGTAGATCTTATAATTTTCCATTCTTTGCAAAACATATAGAACCTCATAATCTGATGGCACGTACTGCAATACCAATGCTGGTATTTTTTTCTGCCGACGTTAGAAGGAGACTATTAAAATGTGCGTCCGTCCGAAGAAGATATGAGCGGGAACTTTGTGGGTGCAACTTTTCGACCTTTTTCTTTACCTTTCAGATGCTGAAGATGCGCATGCGGCGTGGAAATATCGTCAGTTTCTCTTTATTTTTCTTTTTTTCACTTTTGAATTTTTGACCATTGGGTACTCTGTGAGCGCAACTCATCGCACCGTATACCGATCTTTTTGAAACTTTGTAAGTCTTTTGTTTATGGTCTAGACATGTAAATATGCCTGTGGCTTGGACACTATCATCACATTTTTAATTACACAAGACTTTTAGCATGTGTACGCGCCGATGCTATAATGCCGACGACCGGAGTAATACAACACCTCCCTGTTAAAAAAGTGAGTATATGATCAGGAAATGCCACAATCACAAACTGCAGACAAACCCGTGGCATCGTTAGGAAGCGCGACACAACAATCACGAGACATCATGAAGACAAACAAAGTAGAGCAACAAGCTCTCTCTTCCTCATCAAGATGATGGCAAAACTAGATTTAGACTTATAGTACGATGTGGAGACAGTATTTGGTGTGTTGATCTTCTTCCTTCATATCTTTAAATATCTGCTGAAATATGAAAACTACGGCTTTCCGACCATCACTTATGTTTAAAACATGATTTCTTTATGATTGATGAGCACCAGGATTTTATCCCCATTTTGTGTGTGTGTATACATTTGTTTGATTTGATTCTTTACGTCCCACCAAAAATCTTTCAGTTAATCAGGGAAGGGTCTTCCTTGGTTGAACCAGTACTAAGCTAGGATAAATGTGTCTTGCTCAAGGACCACAACGCAGTGACGCCGGTGAGGCTCGAACCTGCGACCCCTTGGTCTCGAGTCAAGCACTCTACCACTGACCCACTGCGCTCCTGTGCGTGTAGACATGGGAACCTAAGCAAATACTTTGATGCAATCAGAAGACCGAACGGGTTGTGGACGGCTTAGGTGCCGTGGTATTCAAAAGTATTTATAAGAATAAACGAGAGAATATTTAGGTGCCGGTAGCCCTTAGAACAGATTTTGATAGTTCTGTTCTGTTTTCCCCCGTTGGAGGCCCCAATAAATTTATCGACTTGTACACGTCACATTATGACGTCAATTAGTTTCAAGGAAATGGACTTGACAATCACATGTGTAAACATGGCAGAAATGACAAAAACAGTTTCAAAATAACTTGTTTGGAATATTATTGTGTTCTTTATGACTGTTGGAAGCAGCTTATTCTAGTTCAGAGTCCTCCAAACTGCGTTGTTGCGTGAAGGTAGGAATCTTGCACTTTTCTGTTAAAGGCTTTGTTATATTTCATGCCTTTTATGGAGGGCCACATGGTAGAATAGCCGATAGGCTAAATGTGTTTCGCCTCTGAAAACATTGTTAATAATAATAATAATAATAATAATAATAATAATAATAATAATAATAATATTTCATTGAGATAGTTTCTGTTCTGGGTTTTAGCTGGGAAACAAAACCAAATCCTTTTCAGCAAGCATAGCGGGAGCCTGGGGTAGCCCTTCATAAATTCTACGGTTATTGCATTTGTGTGGATAAACATACTCCGAAATACCTAGTAAGTCACTACTACGAACTCCCAGAGACCGGTTACTGGCGTTACGATTTTTGTAGTCATATCAATCGTTTTGATTGTAAGACAAGAGGACCCGGATAAAATACAAGATGCTCGTGAATTGCTGAAATCGATCGGATTACAAACTCCGATATACGGCCAATTGGAGTAAAAAAATAATTCTCTTTTGGTTTATTCCTTAACAAAACATGTTTCCCGGTACCACATTGGCCAGAAATGTACAAATTATGGTTGTTCATTGCAATAGACATGCCCTGTTTTTTTTTTCAAACGTCGCCATTTTGGTCAGCGTAACGTCGAACATTTTACGTTGCCGTCACAACATTCACTGCTGATAACCGGAAACTGGAGCCGGAATGGCTGTCGAGAGCTTAGTTTCACTCCTGGTCATTACTACGTAATGACATTATGAAATTTTCGGTTTTAGGGTTTAGAAGCGATATAAGGATAGAACTTCAAGCTCCTGTGCATAGACCAACACATGTCACAGCAAGAAAGAGACACAGAACACATACAGCCATAGCAAAGCAAGAAGAGAATTGAAAAGCAAACCAGCCAATTCTTGATGATTGCAAAGCTTTCTCTGTGTTCCGCTTTTTAAAAGTATTTAGCGTTTTTTATGATAAAGGGCTGGGGAGAGCAGGACTTATGGCGTCTATTGACGGCTTTCTTACTAAATTAATCTACTATTAGGAAAAAAAATTCTCGACTTGGTCTACATTCGATTGCTATTTTCATATGCCTGTTTCTTTGTATTTTGTACGTAGCCACCGTTCTGTTATTTTCTAAAAGGTGGGCTGCTATGATAGTCCGGCAAATAAGAATACAAAAAAAAATAATGCCATTTTTAAAACTGTCAGATTTTTGTATAATTAGGAATTCGTTTTTAATCCTATTTTCAAGGAGTTGAAAAAAGCATGAAGTCTTGGAGTATTTGCAGCATTTTGCTAGACGTCTCAGGTAATTAGCAAAGAATGAAATTTAAAAAAGAAAATATGATTAATAGCAAAGTTTCTAAATAAAGTACTTCGAAATATGTTGGTTATACAAATACTCTAGCAGCTGGTGAATACTGCATCAAAAATATCTGGGGCATCAAGAAATTTGGGTCAAGCATATTTTAAGAACAGGGAAAGAGGGCTTATCCTACTAGACCTAGCAGCGATGGAAATGGGGCTATTCGGCGTGTACATATATGGGAAGTTAACGTTGCCTCCTCCGTCCCGAGCACCAATCAATAAGCTTTGGCTGTTGTTTTTTTCCATTGCAATACATATTAGAGATGACCGATTTACCTCGCAGTTGTTTAAACAATATACCAAAAATGTCCACCGACGCACACGAAGGTTAGTAGGATTAGGGTGTAGGTATTTGATGTGAGTGATCAGGTTTCAAAATGTACTTTATATAGCTCTTACTTTTTTATAGTTACTCAAATGGATTAAAACCATACACTTTCAGATAAGCATAGATACATTTATCGTGAGAATAACAGTTTTGTAACATATCTCGAGTCAGTACACCTATATCAAACCATTAGCGTCGAGACATTTACCATTTATGTAGTAGAAAAGAAACACATTTCACCGTTTAGCATCGAACGAAGTTTCAATCGAGAAACCCTGTCCGTAGCGTTAAAATCGACGAATTTGATACTTTTCTAGGTTGAGAACTGGGGCATTTTGTTGCCTTCAATAGTATCGCGTTTTCTAGATTGCTGTATTGTCCTACCAGCCAAGAGTGACAGTTACGTCATGTTTTGTTTATAAAGTTATCTGGGACTTAGAATCGATATATCACTTGTGTATTAATGCTATCCACAGGAGAGGATTAATACACAAGTGATATATCGATTCGCGTTGGCTCAATTGAAGTGAACACGTTAGTGTTTTACTAAACAATTGTAAACAAAGTATTTCGTCACTGTCACTTTTGGTTAGCACGCCAGTACATGCCTCCTACAGCTCTATACTGATTGTTTCCAAACATTATTTGTACTAATGTCGTTGTCTGTAGGTAGTTCATGAGAATATTGGTCATGTGACCGGAGAAATTTGAACAAACAAGTGAGTATAACCAGGAAATGCCACAATTACAGGTCAACGAACAATCCACGACAACAAGAGATGGAGATATTACAACAAGAATGCAATTGGGCCGCGACATGTGATTTCCAACAATGTGGCATTTTGACAAGAGGAGACTCAGAGGAGCCTATGCAGCCTCCTTTTAGGTTTAGAAACTCCAGGCTGGTCTGAGCCTTTGCTGGTCGCACATACCGCATTGTTGGAAATCTCGTACACGGCTCAATTAAAGATTACAAAAATAGAAATGACGCAGATTACTGTATAATAAAACCAAGACCAAAATTACCCCACACAAAATGGAACAATAACAAACAATGAAATACCACCCACCCCGTCCCCAAACAACAACAACAAAAACGGAACAGTAATTAAAACAAATGAAAAACTCCACCCCAACAACAACAGAACAAAGAAGAGGGATCCCCGCCTGGAGGGACGGATGGTTTATACGTGTATATGTTTTACTGGTGAAAGTTTTGTTCCGGGATTCTGTTATATAAGGCACCATTAACTTTTAGCTCGCATTTCCAAACTTATTCAGTGCATCGTCAAAGAGAAAAATATCAAATAAACTAACTGTAAAGAAATAAAGTAAAATGCTCGTAACTCACTTACATATAGAGTTACAGAGTTCTACTACTTGAACTGAAGGCCTATCAATGTCGAACAAGCACCAGACCGGCAGTGAGTCTGAGGTCTGATCCTTTCGTGCAATTCTTTAGTTTGAACTAAAGTTGACACCATCTATGCACATCATGTGCACATCAGATGATGTGCACAACTAGTATTCTTTAGCAATGGTGTGAAACTCCAGTGCTGAACAGGTGCACTAATGTGTAAACTTTAAATCAGGCTTACTTATACAAGAAATATTCTTAAAAAAAGATATACGAAAGTGAAAGAAAACATGTTTGATATGAGTAACATGATAAATTAAACGCAAACAACGCATATAGTTAGATCTAGTATGATCAGGAAATATCCCAATCACAAACTGCAGACAGACCCACGACATCACGAGGAAGAGCGACAGAACAGCCAGGAGACACATGAAGACAAATTAACCAAAGCAACCAGGTCTTCCCTCCCCGTCAAGATGATTGCAAAACCAGAATGAAAACAAAGTAACGCACAACAAAACACAGAACAACTACAGAACTCCACAACGGGTGCAAAGTAAGAAAGAGGGCAAAGATCAGGAATAGACACAATCAAACACCACACCTGACCCAGGATACTAATTGGAAAGTGACAACGTCAGAATTAGACATCACAAACGAGAGCCAAGAGGTCAGCCTTTTCCCAGCAGGTTACAAGGCATCAACAAACAGACGTGCATGAAAGCATAACAAAACAAGACAGAAATAACATAAATGATCCACAAAAGAGGCACCGACTTGGAACGGCCAGTAAAAATATTTTACTGGAGGGCTTAAACCGGTTTCAAGGTGCACCAACCTCAGCCTTAGTTCAGATGTGGATCAAGACACATAGATGTTTGGTTTGCATTAAAGACCCCTAACTTATCAATGCATCATCTCCTAGAACATATAATTCAAGATATAAAAAGGAGATAAAGCAAACATAAGGACTCAACTATAAATAAAACTGAATACCGGAGCAAAAGAAATCCGACAGGTAAAACCTGGTGGGCCTGACAACAGCCAAAGCATCAGGCCTCTACCATTTCATCAATACATAAGTCTTTAAGTCAGAACCGTCATAGAGTCTGAAGTCCGACCCACCGGGGTGCAATTAAAGAGGAAAGCAAAAGTTGCAGACTTAGTCTCTTTAACAGACAAAGAAGTCATTTAATAATTTTACCTTATCGCTACTGTCAGAAATATAAGACCCATTATGAAAGATAGGAGGAATTTACGTGTCGACTGACGGTTTTATAAAACGATTTAAGGGTTTTCCAGTAGTCTGATATAGCTAGACTTGATGATTTTAGAGTAACTGCTAAGGATTTAAAATACTAGTTCTTATATTTACATTGTTTCTTATATCCTTGAGGCTTGTATAGGAGTTCTAGGGATACAGGATATTTGCAGCATTTTACTTCCAGGGATATAGGATACTTTCCATTTTATTTCCAGGGATATGGGATACAATGATCAATTTCAGGGATACTGCTATTTTCCCTCCAAAATATACAAATACAGATTAGAAATACCAATAACATCAATAAAAACCATTTCAAGATTTCCACTAAGGAGGAAAAGCTGTATGTACACGACATGGCAAGTTTATCTCGACCGGGACCATTAGACAGAATATAACTTGTAGCGTGAATGCTTTTATTATATATTCCCTCCCCAAAGATGTTGAAGTAGGTGGAGGTTACCACATGCTGTATATAGCGGACTATAACCGGATCAAACTTCCTTATCCATTGCTTGAATTTCCTCAGACTTGAGTGGTGTTTTGTGTTGAGTTCTTAATTTCATTGTGGTGTGGTTATTGTCTTTTCTAGTTGAGTTGGTTGCTCTAGTTTAATAGTGTTAAGGCAGTCTGTGTTTTGTATCTTTTCCTCACATTTCCAAAGATGGTGAACGGTCTCTGGGTGAACGGTCTCTGATTCTGGCAAGGTCATGGTCACACCCTCCTTTCATTTTCCATATCGCTGTACAGGTGTGCAACATAACCAGTGGATAATATATATATATATATATATATATATATATATATATATATATATATATATATATATATATATATATATATATATATATATATATATATATATATATATATATATATAAGAAAAAATTAAACAACATAAGCCCATGGACGATTTTTTTACTATTTTTATTATTGCCAACCGGTTTCCTATCTTCAGGGCAATAATGGCGTCAAAATGTGTGTATATATATATATATAAGTCCAAGGGCAATGTCACAGGCTAATATCAAAACGAAAATTTATTGGGAAATTTTGTTTAAGGGTATAATCCTTCTCTTGATTATCACATCACAGGGCACACATGTCCAACATGACAAGATGATTTGTCGTGTACACAACCCAGTCTGTATGGTCAAGGTCACAGGCCACGATAACCATCGACCTATTCAAAAAAGTGTCCACCATGACAAGACGATGTGTCGCATATATCCAAGGCTGAGGTCACAATTCTTTTTTTGCTGTTAAAAATATGTTGCCGGATTATAATTTGAAAAGCTTTCGGATTATAATTTGCAAAGTTTTCGACTAATTATCAAATCTTAGAACATAGCATATAGTGGGGCAGATATGTGAAAAAATCGTGCACTTTATGATAAAAGCATGAAACTTGGTACATGGCCAGATTAGTAATTATCAAAATTTCTGAGGGTCAGTGCCAAGCCAGAAATGCACCTTGACGGCCGCCATCTTGAATTTCAAAATGGTGACCTATTTTCATGTAATGCCTGTTACGTTGGGTATCATTTTGCAATAAACTTTTATTTAAAGCTTGTGCAAGTGTGAATTTTAATAATCGAACATTTGTAATTATCTGAAATCACATGTAGATTGGCATATTATCCAAGATGGTGGCCATTTTATAAGATGGCCGCCATTTTTATATGTTACATCAAGCTTGCTTTATGAAAACATCATAGAATGAACTTAATTCAGATTATTGCATCAAATTCAAGCTGTTCCAAGCATAGAAAGGCTCAAAATGTGACTTTGTTATTTGTGAACAATTTATAAGAGAGCTTTGATACAATATGGCATCCAAGATGGCTGCCAAAGAAGAATGATTTTATGGTTTTCGTTTTTATACATTAATATATCATTGAGATTTGTATGAGTGAAATTTGCTTTAGTAGCAATGAATGTTCGTTTCTTATATATAATATGTAATTTTGAAATTTTCTCAACTATTAATTCAAGCATGGCATCCAAGATGGCCGCCAAATAGTAAAATCCTGTTTATTGGTGATTTTTGCTGTTCTTTCTAAATAAATCTATACATTTTTGCTATTAGACGTTTTCGACATCACAAGCTAGGATTATAATGCTAGTGAACTGTTCATAATCAAGGACGTATTGGAAATATACACTCAACAAAAACAAAACAATGAATGCATGTTTATTACAACCTGTCTTGAGTCAAGCGCAGCAGATGATCATAAGGTTAAGAAGTTTACGGAGTTTCTGCCATGTGCATTTGCAATGTATGACTGCAGGCAGCTCGAGGACGTTTCTAGCGTAGAGAATGTCCATATGATTACAGATCTCCTACCTCAGGTTTTTATCAGGTGCTATCACCCTCATCTTCCATGATTAAGTAGTGTTGTGCCACAGGCATTTGGTGCACTTTAGCTCAAGGGACGACTTTAACTGTATATGACTTTATATTATTATGTTCATATGAAGAGTCTTCTCCTTCCAATACTTCCATGCATCCAATTTCACTAGCAATTCCTCCATGGACTCAGCCTTTATCACCGGATCATATTTGTACAACAGCATTTATGTGCAGTCTGTTCTCAATTCATTGATTAGAGCCTCTTGCTTAACAATTAAGAGCAGTGGAGTCAGAACAGAGCCACGATGAACATCAACACCAAAAAAATTCTCACTGCGACAATTACCAACTATCGTCCTGCTTTTCATGTCCTTGATCATGCCATTCATCAATCACACCAACTACTTGTTGATTTAAAGCATGCACACTAGCTACCTGCTGTCCTTCTCTATGTTGATGAATGTGACGTAGAATGGATTGTTAGGAGTCAGGAGCAGCTTCTATAGCTGGCTTAAAATGAAGACCACAACTGGAGTGCCACAATGGCCTGACATAAATCTGCACTGTATCTCGTCAATCTCAACTCTCTGCCTGACATGTCTCTCCAATATGCACTCTAACACCCTTATTAATTGCTTAATTATCTTCAAGCCTTTGTTCAGAGCACCCCCTTTGCCGATGTTCATACTGTCAATTTCACTCTGTACTAACACTCGAGATTATGTTGCAGATTAGGTCAAACACCTCGACTGTGCCAGTTTTCCAAATGCATGTAGTCTATAGCATCTGGATGACAATTGCTGATGTCTGCTTTGTCAGAACGCATCCTGTTAATTGTTTTTGTGATAATTCCTGTACTGATCAGCTGGCTAGTCCTTCAACTGGCATTTACTCTGGCATGCCTTTTGCATTCAAAAGAGTTCGAATTTGAGTAACTTCATAATGCTCTTTCAAGGCTTCTTTCAACGCTTCTACACATAGCGACTGTTGGCCTGCGTCATTCCGGACATGTTATTACCATTTTTGCTTATATACTAGGTAAAATCATAGCAATGACCAGAAACTAATACAATCAGAGCTAACATTCTTCCTACAAAATCAAAGTGGGGAAAACTAAATATACAGATAGATAGTATACAGTGGTGATGTAGCTCTCCCCTTGAAGGCAGTTACTAGGCTACCTTAACATAACCAAAATCATTCACATGCATGTATATCAAAGTACATACAAACCACATTTACACCAATAATAATAAAATGAGAACCACAACAGCACAACTACCTTAGAACGATTTATAGGACGAATGTTTAACTAGTCAATGAATAACCACAGTGAACAATAAATCACGAAAAGCAAGAATTGATACAGCAAGGGCAGGGATTCGACTGCATATGCGGTAGGGGCACCTAGCTGAAGCTCCATGGGCTGTAAAAGACCATCACTGTAAATACAGAGCAAAATAACATCATCATTTAAAAACCCTACATACCTAAATAGACAAAAAGCTTTGGTTTCAACTAGCTAGACTGAAGAGGTTTTTGGACTTAACTATTATGGAATCAAATGCCCGACTCACTAGCAAGCATTTGGTGAGGGAAGCTTTGACTATAAACTAAGATGTCTGCAACATTATATATTGGATTGACTTTGATTACTTTCAAGTAGATATGATAGTGCCAGCTACATCATCAACACAACCTAATAAGGCTGGCTGCAGCAAATACGTCATTTGACAAGATCAAGTTGAAAAGTTGATGTGAGTGAAAACGGAGGGTTGTGGTCTAAATACATATTTTTAAATTGTATACAGTTTTAGGAGACATATAGCCTTTTAAGCATATGGTAACTTGATGAGAAGGAGAAAGGTCAAAAAGAAACTTTTGATATCTCTATTACAGATTTTATAGGATTTTTCACTAAAATCTGATGCAAACAAATAATATTTTATGCAACAGCAATTCTACAAAGGACAGTTTTAGTTTGCTATAGGTACAAAAATTCTTTGTATCTCATTTTGATCATATCAATTTTACATAGAACACACATAATAGCAACATCTGTATAAGTGTCTAAAACCAAATTTGGCAACCATCGTGGATGACAGGTTGGATGTCCCCTTTACTATCCTAATTCATATATAATCATTTCTTGAAACTCATTTTCATAAATTCATACAACCTCAAAATATGTACCTATAGAAAGTAAAAATACGTTTCTTTTTTTTCTAAAACTAAATAAAAAGCCATCTTGAATACCATGTTATAATAAGTTAAAATAAAAATAAAGTCTGATAAGTTCGCCCCTTGTTTGTGTAGCTATTTCTACTTAATTGCATAA
Source organism: Loripinus fragilis (assembly GCA_964019695.1). Lineage (NCBI taxonomy): Eukaryota > Metazoa > Mollusca > Bivalvia > Lucinida > Lucinidae > Loripinus > Loripinus fragilis. The sequence goes on from OZ026516.1 coordinate 24,520,000, forward strand.
TGATTTTGCATGGAAATTCATAATTTGTCAAGTTGGTATACCACCACTATTGCGAAAGCAAAATGATTTTTGTTTGTTTGATTTGATTCTTTACGTCCCATCAACAATCTTTCAATTAAACAGGGAAGGGTCTTCCTGGGTTGAACCAGTACTAAGCTAGGATAAATGTGTCTTGCTCAAGGACCACAACACAGAGACGCCGGTGAGGCTCGAACCCGTGGCCCCTCGGTCTCGAGTAAAGCACTCTACCATTGAGCCACTGAGCTCCCTTTGGATGCAAAATGTGACAGCAACCTTGAGACTATGTCCTAAATCTTATGTTTTCTAAGCCTAAATGACAATTTTGAGGCAAATAAATATGATTGACTGCAAAATAAGTGGAAATAAATGAAGACAACACATTGGCTTGCAAATGTATGAGCTTAAAATAATGCAATTTAAAATAGACTGCATATTTTGGAAAACCAAGATGGCGGCCACCTTATAAATGGTGTCCATATAACACGTCTACTTTGACAGCCGTCTTGGATGGTATGTTGGATGCTCTCTTCTTTATTCAAAGCCATTAAATAAAGTTATTCTTTAAAATCGTTTGCATAAATTCAAACTACATTCTTCCAGTGCCAAATGAAAGCAGATAGTATGTTATGATTTGCACATTGGTAGCCATCTTTAATACCATATTTGAACAATACACATCAATAAAGCCGTGCTGATAAATTAGTAACTTGTTTAATGGGACTATTTCTACTTGCTAGAAGTAACTTGCATCAAAATGTATAACTTTGTAAAGTTCTATAATATAACTGCACTTTTTTGTTATAAAAGTGGCGGCCATCTTGAAAAAATACAGCCCCAATCCTGATTTTTTAAAATTGAAAGATGATTTTAAGGTATTGAGATATAACTGATGGCTATTGAAGTAAAATTAACTGAAGAAAACATGATGTTTGCAAATAAATAATTAGATTATAATGAATAAGTTGAATAAAGGCGGCCATTTTGGAAAAACAAGATGGCGGCCATTAGAGGGCATTTTCGGCGTGGCACTGACCCTTATTTTTCTTGTTTTGTTATCAACTAGCCATGTACCAAGTTTCATGCTTATATCATAAAATGCACGATTCTTCTCAAAATTGTTACATATCCGCCCCACTAATAAATGTCGACCATAACAAGACGATGTGCTGCATAAAAGCTCTAACGTAATATGTCTTAAGTCAAGGTCACAGCCATGTCCAAACTGAGAATGCATAACTAATATGCAGCCATGACATGGTTCGTATGAATTGTATAGGGGTACCACTAATAGGCCTTGAGCTGGCGATAGACCCCCTCCCCCAGGGGGGATGACTCTATGATGGTTCTGACTTAAAGACTTATCTATTGATGAGATGGTAGGGGCCTGATGAGGCCCACCGGGGGCTACCTATTGGATTTCTTTTGCTCCAGTATTCAGTTTTATGTACTGTTGAGTCCTTTTCTTTGCTTTATCTCCTTTTCATATCTTGATTTATTTGTTTTTGGAGATGATGCATTGATAAGCTAGGGGTCTTTCATGCAAACCAAACATCTATGTGTCTTGATCCACATCTGAACTAAGGGTGAGGTTGGCGCTGTGAAACCGGTTTAAGCCCTCCAGGAAAATATTTTAATGACCGTTCCAAGGCAGTGCTTCTTTTGTTGATCATTTGTTTTTGTTTTTTTTGTATCTTGGGATTCTCATGCTTTTGCGTCTGTTCATTGCTGCCTTGTGATAATCCGCTTGGAAAGGGCTGACCTCTTGACTTGGTGATGTTTATTGTATGTTTGTTACTTTCTCATGTGGTATCCTGGGTCAGGTGTGGTACTTAATTTTATCGTTTCCTGGTCTTTGCCGTCTTTCTTACTTTGTAGACTATGATTTCCTGAAACTACTTTATAAGCCATTAAATGAAATCTGTTAGCCCTCTGAGAGTGGCAGCGTTTACATGTAAGCAATACAACAGAAAAAAAGATTGATCCTTGGGGCATGACTAATATAGTTTCCAGGGGCACGATTGGCAGGATTTATGAAAGGGGTCACTAGATATTGCTAAACATCAATTATTTAAACTGTGGGCCTCACTAAGTTGTTGGTTATTTCCATTCTAAGTTTAATAAATAGAAGTGGCCAATTTGGACTCAAGGGACATGATTGTCAGGATTAATGTAGGGGACCACAAAACATTACTACAAAGTAAATATGTAAGTTGTTTTTATTCAGATTTGTTAAGTGATTTTACGCCCCAGCTATGATCATGTCGAAATAGTCAGTTAAACTAATCACACTTTTCCTGGTCAAGCTTGACTAAGGGGTAAGGCAGTATTCAGTACACATACCTTTGCTTGTAACTGACACAAACCTTCTTGAGTAAGTGGACGGAAAATGGTGGTAGAAAATATTTCATCATCAAACTCAACAAAAGTATGGGACCAGGCCAGGATCAAACTCATGGCTTCTGGATCTACAATCAGACTCACTACTGATTGCCCTTTGGGGCCTGGTGATACATGTCTAAGCTGTAAGCATGAAGGTTTGAGAGATGTTTTAAAGTGTCTAAATAAAAAGTATATAGGAGCTATTGAAATGGACTTGATTGCACGATTTATATTGGAGACCACAAGATCTTCTTACATGCTTAATATCTGAGTTGTTTGCCATCATGGCTGTATTTTAAAGATTTCCCATCATAAGTCTATGGAAGCTTTATGTTGACAAGGCAACAATATGTCCAATAGAATAATTGGACATTAAACTTATGTAACCTTTCCCATTATACAGATGTAGTTTGATTACAATTGGCCGACTGACATTAGACATATACTTCTTCAAAATTTAAATGGATGACGAAGACGACGATGACAATACAAACGAAAAAGGTCAGACCACTACCATTCTAAGCCTCGTTTGTGCCTTGGGATCATATGAGCTTATAGCTGTAAGGCTGATATACTGCAACTGGAGGAAGACATTTTGAGGCAAAAAAATGATGACCTAAAAGGATCAATGTGTCTCGTCTGTTTTGCTAACTTGAATATGTATATGGAAAAGCCAATTTAATAAAATAGAACACTCAATAGCAATCAGAATGAGCAAAGTTATAAAACGCAAACTATTACACGAAGTACGTATTTGACAAAATGTACCTGTACTTGTGCGTCTATTTTGTGTTGGTAATTTCAGGGATATTTTTGTTTACTTCCAGGGATACAGGATATTTACGAAATTTAATTAAGGGGATATTTTTCAATTTACTTAAAGGGATATGGGATACTTTCCTGTTTACTTCCATGGATATAGGTTACTGGTACCCCCCCCCCCCTATACAAGCCTCATCCTTAAATGATTCATAATTTTCTACAGTTTTATTACGTTTGTACTTTTTATAGAGTAGATTGCGTTTTCGCATGAGCTTGCGAGTTGTGCCATTAATCCATGGTAAATATTGTGGCCTAATTCTAACTTGTTTGTGTGGAATGCAGTCCTGAGCTAAGTTAATGAGCATATCAGTAAAGTTTAAAGCATATTGGTTAACATCCTCACTTTTGATAGAATCCCAGGTGAAGTCAGCTACAAATTGTCGAAACAAATTGAAATCACCTTGGTTATACAACCATAGTTCACGTAAAAAGGACTTTAACAGTGGCTTCTTAAATATATACACATATACTGGACAAAGATATCGGACATCTTGTGATAAAAATGGTTCGCTTACACCAGACAGTTCAACTGAATGGCAATTACCGACCAACACTAGCTCTGTAATGGTAAAAGACGTTTCCGTATGATGGGTAGGGTCATTTATTAGTTGTGTTAAATTATATGTTTGGCATAAATCTGTAAATTTTCATCTGCGAATGTTGATTTAGCATGTTTAGATTTAACTTTCCAGTTACAGCTAATTCCTTAGTTTCAGTAGCAAGACCAATTGACTTTTCTATTTCAGATAGTACAACAGGAGAAGAACTTTTTTTTTTACAATTGTCTTGATCCAGAAACCTTCAATATTAACAAACTCTAAATCAAGTCTACATTTATACGGAATACTACGAATAACATAAACTATAACACCACCATGACTATCACCTATACGGTCTCTCTATAGGATTTATGGGGTGTGTATTTTTCAGCCCATTTTGTTTTCTGAGAAAGCCACAGTTTGTCAGACATTCATCTAAATACACAGGAATGTAATGTTTGCAGAAAGTGTTCCATTTGCATTGAATTCGGGTCTAGTTGATATCATTGCTTTTGGTTAATAAGTATGTAGTCCATAACTTTTGACTATCACCTGTAAATCTCTTATACACAGAATATACATGCTCTGTTTCTAGTTCAATCAGTCTGACCTGTTCACGGAGGTGTATCATTACTACATACTGAAAATGGACATTAAGCTACAGATTTGTACAAAATTAGCGACTAATGGGCTTTTATAATACATTGTTTTTGAGCATTTTGACAGCCTTCTCCCTCTGATCAAGCATGCAATTTTTATATATGACGTTAGAAATGTTAAATTACAACTGTATTGCAAAAAAAATAGCTTGGTCAAGGGGGAAAGCACTTCAACTCTTTCTATTTCCGTTATGTTGAATAGCAAAAACATAGTTTTCAACCTATAGTTTTTAATCGGTACTTGTCCAAGTACCATACCTGACCCAGGACACCATATGGGAAAGTGACAAAAACACAAGAAAACATCACACTAAAGAGAGCCAAGAGGTCAGCTCTTTCCCAGCAGGTGACCACAAGGCTGCAAGAAACAGATAAGACAGTATGATAAAGACTAACACAAATAACAAAAAGGATCCACAAAAGAATCACTGCCGTGGAATGGTCAGTAAGTAAACTACTGGAGGGCGTAATCATGTTTGACGGTACCAGCCTCACATTATCAGCATTGTTTATGTAATTCGAGAGCTGAACAAACTAATTTGTCCATGGAAAAAATATCGTTTTCTTTGATACATTTTTGGAAATCCCTCACTGAGACTGTCGGAGGTCCTTTACAACTTAAAATTTCGCTTTCATCATAATATTAAAATGTTATCTCTGTCACTAGATATCTGTATATCTAAAGAATGTGGATGAGAACGATATCGTAACCCCTAACTACACAAACAGATTGTTATGATAAGGCGTGGATGATCCGTTGTGATGGGTCAAGAGTGTCATTGCATATTTGTCAAGAAGTGTATGGATTTTTTAATAAGTAATCGCCCCTTTGGGCGACATTGGCTATGTGGTATGGAGCCTGATTGAGAAAATAAACTACATGTATATCTCCTTGTTTTATTAATCTTCTTAGAAAATGATTAAAAATGTACCTGGGGAAACGTTGACGGTCCTAATGAAATGTTGTATTATCAATTAATCTTGTGGTATTTCCTATGAGTCCACACTATTTGTTGAACAAACATTAACATAATTCCATCCAGAAAAATATATTTCATCATTATATACTGAACAAAAGTGAAAATTCTACACCTGAATTGCAAGCCAAAAATGCAAATGAAAGTGTATCTTAATGTTCAAATACTGGGTAATGCATAACAGTAAAAGTTTTACCGATGTTGTCACGAGGAAACATATGTAAGCCATTTAAATGTGACAGTGGTCCAATTTTTCAGGTTGCAAATTTGAACAAAAATCTCACACAGTTTATGCATTAAGAAATCAACTACCTACGAGATCTGACGGCACGAAATGGTAGTCTAGACATGTGACAACCAGAAACGTGAAGGACTTATCTCAAGTGCGTTTTGATCGTTTAGAAAGGCAATCTTAAAATGCGGGTTTTCCATCAAACTGTCAAGTTTGAAATTTTAACACTGAAATCTCCATAGTTAAATCAGTGTGTTGTGGCACCTTAGTACGAGGACATTTCTAGTCGAGAAATGGTAGAAACAATGTGCTGAGAGATCTACCTGATTTGGCAAAAGAAACTTATCAAAAAGCATGATAAATTGAAGATAACACAACATTTAATATTCCTAATTTGTTTTTGTCAAAGGGTTTTTACAAATTTGAAAACTTCGAAATTGATTTCTGAGCTTGTTTTGAGTGATTAATCAGTTTTCCTGTGTTTTATGCAACACAATTATGACCAATTTTGATAAGCATAACAATTGTAATTTACGCATGCGCAATAGCAAAATTCAGTGAATAAAGCTTTACACACTTTAAGGAGCATAACTCAGACATCAAACGAGACAAATTGGTTGAGTTTCAACGAATCGTTTGCTGGATGTCTGGGTAACATTATTAAGCTTTAGTAAATACTTTTTGTCCATTACTTTCTCACAAAATATAGATAATTGTAGTGTAGCGTTTTCCCTTTTGTTCAGTATATTTAACCATTATTTTAGAGCCAGCAAAACTGCATCAGAAAGTATACTCTGCTTAAAGACAGCAAGGATCAGGAATCAATACAATCAAGTAACACATCTGTCCCAGGACAAGGCATCTGCTGTGCATATTTGACAGCATTATTGGTTAATATAAGGATAGAGCAAACGGTGTAGAGCCATATACAGGAGAATTCATATATGGATCTACACTGTTTGTCTAAGAGACTTCTAAAACATTTCAGCAGATGACAAAAACAGACGTCTGTTGTTGTGTTTGGCGCTTTTACCCTTTGCATTCAAACCCTTTGTATTCAGAAAACCCTGAATAGAGTACTTTGCAAACAGTGAAGACCCAGATGAAATGCAGCATAATGCTGCATTTCATCAGGATCTACACTGTTTGTATAGTAAAATATACCCAGACAAAAATTAAAATACATTCATTTTATATAATTATAACCTAACACTCCTAGATATGTACATCGACTATCCAAAGTTTAATGCATCAAACCAGAAGGAAGAATCCTTTAGTATACAAAGGGTTTAAAGAGTTAAGGTTAAAATTTTGTCACTGTAATTTCTTTATCCTCAACTTTCTCCACACTAGTTGTCAACACTGGTGGAGTGTGAAAAGTCCATTTCTTGTTGTCACTCTCCTTACTACTATGCTTCAAAAACTTTCTGCTCGAGGTAGAAGATGTGTGCATTGTATCCTCTAAATCCATATCTTTTGTTTCAGGGAATAGAAAACAAAGTAGAGAAGATACTATCATCACAGCAGCACTCAGAAAGAACAGGATACCTGGTATGTGATTATTCTGAAATAGAGTAACAGTAAAGATAGCTTCAAATTATGGGAAAACAAGTAAAATGCATAGGCTTAGCTCCAATTACGCTCTTACGCACGTGCATAATACAAATAACAACATTCAAGGGAAGTCACCCAATGTGGTAAAAGTGATTTTCCATACCATAAGGAACTGCTCTTAAAGAAACGAATTCGCTCCCTCCGGGGAGCATAGACACGCGCGCGACAGCTTCACGTAAGGCATTCTCTTCATCAGTTAGATGATTGCAAAACTAGAAAAGATCCTAAGAATTACATCACAAAACAAGGACCAAAAACAAAATCCCCATACACAATGGTAGCAACAGCAAACAATAACCAAGAACAACAACAGCAGAGAAAAGTGTTATAGTTTATTGTTTTAAAAGTAAGCGAAAAGGCAAAAAAATTATCATCACTCTGCCACACAGACAGATCAAGATACCTCGTATGATGTAATTATGAAAACAAATGACAAAGGAGAGAAGATACTATCATTTCCTGAAAAAACATGACAACAACTCGAAATGAACAGGATTTTTATGTGTGGTTATTTTGAAAACCAATAACCAAAAAGAGGACTTAGATATCTGGTGTGTGATTCTTTGGCAAACAAATACTAAGGAAGAGAAGATGATCACTTCATAACTCTGAAATAGCAAGATACCTGGTATACATTTTTCGAATTAAATAAAAACTAGAAATTTTGTTTGGAAAATACTGTGCTTCAAACTATATTTGGGCCATGACGCTAGAGAACCTGTCTTTGGGTGTTTGCAAACAACACAACCGCAGACCAGCCTGTACATCCACGCAGTCTGATCAGCGTTTTTGTTATTCGTTTTTAAAAAAGTATTATACGTAGACTTGCTTCAAGTGGAATTTGAACGTTCTAGCTAATCTCTGTAGATGAGGATACTGAATTGAAACTTGCTTTGTCGGAAACCCTGAAGACAGGTTTTCTCGCGACGAGCCCCAATTTATGCTTGTCCATAAGTGTGGTGGTTTTTCTATATGAAAGGTAAAATGTTACATGAATCCTTATTCTTATTAATCGTCCTATAGTGATTGCAAATTTCTAATGTCATACTTTTATAGTTTATGAACTGTCTTGCATACAAGGAATGCATGATGATTTTAATCACAAAACCAGAGGGCTGCGTATACAGATGGCAGAACAGAGAAGTCAAAAGCAATACCCCTAACTAATTTTAAAAGCTTGTGATTATCAAGGAGATAAGAAACAAACACCAATGGTAATAATTTGCCTAAATGTGTATGGGGTCAATAAAAAGAATATTGTTAATGACGCAGGAAGCCAGACATGGTGATTCTAACAGCTCCCTTTGAGCCCTTGGTGCCCAGGTAAACCTAAATGCTGTATAATGCAACCAGACTGAGTGTCCAATACAAACACTCTTATTCTAGTTTGCCTTCGTGTCCAGATGAACTTAAATGCTATATGCTGCAAACCAATAATAATACAAAGACTCATATTCTATTTGCCTTGTGCCCAGGTGAACTTATATGCTACATGATTCGCCCAATATCCCATGAACACATTTATACTCTATCTTGATTTTCTGCATTCATATAAAATGCAGGATGTAATTTACGAGTATTGCCATTCTAACAGTAAGCTGTTAAGGTTACACCCATTTCATTAAGATCATAAAAAATGGACGTAGCTATTTTGGATTGTTATTCACTACCTACCAAAAATACAATCTGTGGTGCTATCGCTCCCCCAATCCTAGCAGAAGTATTTGCAAGTCCGTATGCAGTAGCCCTGCAAAATAATAAATGAGAACATTGATATTCCTAATCGTCATTTCATATACTCTATGAAGATATGCAACTATTTGTGTGTGTTTTTTTGTGTTTATCTACTCGTTTTAAAGATTTTTCTTGATCATATTACGATACAGATGTACAAATCAGCACATTCAAATTCGGTACTTATGGCATTCCAGCAACAAAGGTTCAGGCAAGCCTGTTCATATGCGCAGACTCGGCAGTGCATTTACTGCTCGCATACAAAATGTATGTGTATATGTAGACTTATTCCAAAATTTAGACCTCTGTCCTCGCTGGAAACATCAGCATGGTGTACCGCTAGTCAAAGATTTTTTCGTATTATCACCCATCCTAATATATACAGAGAAATTATTTATTTCAATTTAGAAAATGGTTACATATTGCATCCTTATCTGTATGAAAGTCCTTTTTTCTTTCTTTTTTAAGAACATCCATACAAGGTTAGATTCAGTCACTGACATCAATTCGTCTGTCTGGTCATCTGTGTGTAAATTGTTTGTTTCGGAATCACTTCCTCATACAGTTTTCATCATGTGGGCAGCGTATATTGTTTCATGGTTAGTGGCGAGTTATTGTACTTTGAAGATTGATAGATAGATGGCTCCCCCTATAGTCACTGTCCAAGTTAGCTGACTATTTGTGGATAGTAATGCCATGGTGTGTGGCAGTGTATGTGAAATGTGTTGTTGCTATTTTTTCATATTTTTCAAGTGATTTTGCACATCGTACGTGTAGGGAGCGCAGTGGCTCAGTGGTAGAGTGCTTGACTCGAGACCGAGGGGCCGTGGGTTCGAGCCTCGCCAGCGTCACTGCGTTGTAGTCCTTGAGCAAGACAAATTTATCCTAGCTTAGTACTGGTTCAACCCAGGAAGACCGGTCCCTGTTTAACTGAAAAATTGTTGACGGGACATAAAGAATCAAATCAAACAAACAAACAAACATCATACGTGTCAGTTCAAGTGCTTAGACATATATATAAGTTTGTTCCTGGAAACCCCTAACGAGTAGTTTGGCAAACAGTGAAGACGCAGATGAAGTGGCGCATAACGCGGCATTTCATCAGGGTATACACTAAGATGATCTTCAGAGATTTTAGTTGGAAATTATAACCAGTGACCCCTCAATATATACAATTAACCATCCAAAGCTTATATGTATACTCAAAACCAAAAGTAACTTTACACTGCTAATATATATACCTTTTCAGGGTATTGGTGAGTGGTGTTTTAAATGTGTTTAATTCATATTAAAGTTCAATCAATAATTCATATGACAATTGAATTTCATGTTTTTCGTGTCATAAATGCTACTACAATGCCCTAATGAAAGAGGCAAGGGGTGCAAAATAAACTTTTCCGAAACGCATCACTTTTGATGAACTACTGTAGCTTTGCTATTGGACAGTTTTCACTTTTAAAGAACCAGTCTGAAGGGCAAGCTATCGAATTGTTGTTTTAAGTTCAAATCAGCCCGGATCACCTTTCGAGTAACACAAATTTGAGTGGTGTTTTTACGTCCATGCCCCTTTTCCTGAACTTTTCAGTGCTGTCAATGGAATTTTCCATAAGAAATTGTTTGCCATTTTTCTTCCAAACCAATGGGAATTTTTACCAGATTATCTTGTCATGTACTCAGGGCAGAAGTCCAAACAATTCGCTGATTAAAAAAATCAAATGTCATCTGAAATAAAGCTTTTAGCAGGGGCCAAAGTTTACTATAATTTTAACTCAAATGGAGATAATTTCAATGTGAACCAACTTTAAGACGCTGCCAAAAACTAACTATACGTCGGAGACAAAATGTCAAACAGTATTTTTAATGGGCAATTGATGGCCATTAAAATAGAGTGTTCAAATCCTAGGTTTACTTTGGATTTTGTTAGGAAATGCTGATTTTGTGTTTTTAATGAAAGCACAGATAACTCGAAAGAAGATTAATTAGCCTAAGTTGTTTTTCCTGAATTAAGTTAGGGCTAGTGCCAGTTACTCAGTGCAATACTTAACTTGATTAAAATCAAAAACAGTAAAGATGTATTCGGTAGTTCAAAGTGTAAAGTTACTTTTGGTTTTGAGTATATTTTATCAGGTGAAGAAATCATCAGAATACAAAGGGCTGGTTCACAAGATAATTGGGCCCACTTGCGGGTTTTGGGGATCTGGGGAGAATGGCTATTTATTTTCAGGGAGTTGGGGAGCTAGGGAGCAAGCTCATAATTTTGGGGATTTAGGGAGCCTTGCCAAATAGCAAAAAAATAAGGAAAAGCCTCCATTTTGTTTGATTTTTCAAAAAAAATTCTGCTTCTGGGGGGCTTGCACCCCAGACCCCCCCCCCCCCCCCCCCCCTTGTAAATTCTAAATGTATTAATTTTCGTACTAACATGCTCATCACCATTGACCTGAGAGAGAACTATGGCAATTAAGTTTTGTTGTTAATTTTTTTCCTAAAAATTGTTCATTTTTAGGTTGGTAATAACATACTTTGGGACGCGCCAGATTGCACCAGATCACACCATTTTTGTCAAAACAATTTCGGGGGAGCATGCCCCCGGACCCCCCAACCAACAGAGTGACTACACAATGTAACGGGCCCACCTACCCATCCGCTATGTTACTATCTTTTTAGGTAATTAGCTCTTTTTAAAGGATATTTTGAAGAATTCTTATCAGATATACTTAAGGAATAAAGAAACGCAACAAACACTTTGAGTCGCTGTAAGCATACAATATGATGCAAGTTTTAGTGCAAATGATATTTATCCATAGGAGCATGATGAGTCCGTCAAATTACAGCAGGTTCAACATTATTATTGATTACGTAATCATTTAGGTATGCGCGTAAACAGTCTGACCCCCGTAGTAGACTGCTGAAACAGGATCAATTAAAGCAAAGTTTGAATCAACCATCGGTTTATTGTTTTAGAAAGTCTTCGCATAGATTGCAGATCAAGGAAATGATCAAATGGCGACGTTTCTGAAGGATTTTGAAACGACTTAACGTCATTAGCATCAACTCTGAATGCTGCGTGAAACGCGTAAATTTTCTTTTCTTCTTGAAATTTATTCATAACAAGGACGTTTGCTCAAGAATAATGACTTGAGATTTTCAGGCGTCAAAAAACCTCAATTCTGACGTCAAAATTCGATACCCTACCTTTTAATGGTTTCCATGATGTTTGTGTGTTTTTCTAATGATAAAATGGTCCAGTGACAAAGTTTAGGTTACAGTTAACAAGTTTGGTGTTCACTCTCGGCATGTAATCAGATGTTTTCTCTTGCATTATGCCATGTTTCGTTTGGCTAACGTCAATATAAACACCTTACCAGCGTATTTCTACGGTATCTGAAATGTCAGTTTTTCCCAAAAAGCATGTTCTGATGTTGATTGCCATTCAAGTAGCGTATTTTGACGCAATATTTGACTGCATTATGAATTGATTGAACGTTTGTTTAATTGTCGACGCCAAATAACCAAACATGGAAAAGACGAGGTTTCTTGATCTTTATTCTGAAGTTATAGTCACATTTTTACGTTTTCATATGTTTTCATCTTGTAGCGTAAAATGTAGCGCTTAAATGACGTTTTGGTTTTTGATCACATGCTTTAAATACTCAATAAGAAATTTCCAAAAGAGATTTTACCAAACCGTCATAAACACACGCAAAAATTATATTTTTGTCTGTTGCGTTTCTTTATTCCTTAAGTATATATACTTACTTGATTTAACTGAAGTTAAACAAGCATATAGGCACTAATAAGCAATGGTAGAAAAGACTTTTTATAGTTAAATGCTTTCACTAAAGTGTCTAGAAAAGTCTAGTTTAAGCTGTTGGTAAAAATCAGCCCCTGTTCCCAAAAAGAAAACAAAATAGTACGTCTCTGAACCTCCAAGCCTACTCTACCAGGTACAGCAACAACATTTTAAGGATGGCCTCATACTTTGAGCCATACATAATGCATTTCATTGACATTAATTATATATCATGCGTTCCATGGCTTTTATATGTCATGTATTCCATGGCAAAGACCTGTCTTTACATGTATAAGACAAAATATTAAGTGATCATTAAGTCATGCGCTCTTATATAGCTTCATAGTTTTCAAGTATGTGATTTTAATTCTACGGAAAGATAAATACATTTTAGGGAGAATTGGCTTATATTTTAGGGGATTTGGAGTGAAGCTGAACTATTTTTAGGGATTTGGGGAGCGAAGGCAAATACTTTTAGGGAGACGAGGATATTATTTGCTGGGAGACGGGGAGATCAATGCATTATTTTCAGGGATCAAGGGAGCACAGACCCCCTGGGGGCCTCATAACTTCCTGTTACATGTATACAAAGGGTTAAATACCAAATGCAAACAGTTTGATTGATGATGTCAATCTGCTACCTGATAACAGTTGGGTAAATTTCCACTGTCATGACTGCCATAGCTGTCCAACCTGCAGCCAAACCCAGCCTCGAACCAAGAGCAAACACGTTCACTAACGTATTTTGCACAGATGAATCTGCAAATTCTAAAGAAAACAAACATGTTATGAAAAATATAACGTACATAAAATACATTAATGAATCAGAAAAACAGGTTTATTATTAGTGTTTAGTCCTTTTTAGTGACGTAGTTTTTATGAACATTCAAATATGGCAATCACCCCAGTAAACAAGTAAGTGCGGGCCACCATCGGCCCAACAGCTAAGCACCAATTCAATTGGCGTTTAGCTGGTGGGTCAATGGTGGCTAGATTCTGTATGTTGACTAGGAGCTCGATGAGAAAAAGATGTTTTAATGAGTTGCTGTGTGTGTGTGTGTGTGTGTGTGTGTGTGTGTGTGTGTGTGTGTGTGTGTGTGTGTGTGTGTGTGTGTTCCTCTAGGTGCTATATGTTGGTCTCTGATATGCGGTTGTGGTATATCCTTGTCATATTCACTTGTTATGTTTTCTAATATACATTCTCTTCCATATTAAATTTGGACTGACTCAATGCTGCAAAAAGGCGAATTTAATCAAAGTAAATTGCTATACAATATGTGTGTTTTTACAATTGCAGATTTGAATTAAGACATATTTAAGTTCCCATCCACCTAATATGGCGGATAATCAGTTGTATGTTCTTCGTCTTTATGTGGGAATTTACGTTCTTGTGGGAATTGACATGGTTGGTTACAGTTTTGCAATGTGATGCAGAGACCCAATTGCTTGACTTACGTATTTTGTTGGTGTTTTATTTGTGTTGCTGTTTTTTGCTGTTGTTTTTTTTGTGGGGGTCATTTTATTTTGTATGCTTATATTCTTTGTCAATTTCTCTGCCTATATCTGCTTACCGTATAAAAAATATCAGAACTGTTTTACAGCTTTAAATGTTTATTATGTATACATGTATATTTTTAGAAACCGCCATTCCTTTGATTGTTTATGTAAGCAGTGATATAGGTTGTACATGTAACAACGTTTAGTAAACACATTAAAGCAGAATGGTTTGCTTATATGGAATTAACTATCAATTTCTTTCTGATCTTTCGTCTAAGGGAATGTCTCAGGGAGTGTTTCGGACCACCCTATAGTAAAACGATTGCATGCAAAAATTAAGCATGCAAATATATTGAAGCAACTTAGTCTATGGTATAAATAAATGTTTTAACACAGTCTTTATTGTTGATCAGACTCTGTAATTTACTCATAAAATGATAGTTTAGATTAATTACGTCAAAATTCTGTTGTTTTAAAAAAATCTGTTGTGTTCTTACCAATCTGTTGTAGTATTCCGTTTCCTATTCCACACATACCAGTAAAGAAGAAACTTACTATGCACCATTTCTTTCGTCCAAGTCTGAAATACAGACATCTATTAACGAACCCACTGGTAAACATGTACTTTGGCAAACAGTAAAGACTCAGATGAAATTGCACTGTTTGCTAAGATAAATTTTACAAACATTTTACTGGCAACTCCTTAAGATATCAAATAGACACTTCCATACTTATAGTATCAATATGTATGGGATAATACATCAAGGTAATCCATCAAAGTTTTTTAAGATGTAGGCATTTTTGCAAACTGTCTATAATCTAACAAAATGCTGCCCTGGAAACACAGTAAACATAAACATCTTGAGAATTGCGAAACTCAGTTTGATAGATTAACTTAACAAAATCAATGGAAAGATCAACATCTCTCGTGCAGCTAGCACTGTCTTAAGTGGTAAGAAAGCCAGCATGCAGGCCTGGGCCATTATCGGTCCCAGAGCAAAACAGCGTCAGACGAAAACAAAAGCATGGAAAAGTATCCATTAAACAAAGAGTTAAGCCCTCCGGTTTAAGCCCTCCAGTAAGATATTTTACTGACCGTTCCAAGGCGGTACTTCTTTTGTGGATCTTTTATGTTTTTGTACTGTCTTGTGTTTGCTATGTTTTGTGCGCGTCTGTTTATATGTGCTTCGTGGTCACCTGCTGGGAAAGGGCTGACCTCTTGGCTCTCGTTTGTGGTGTCTTCTGTGAGTTTGTCACTTTCCCATTGGTATCCTGGGTCAGGTGTGGTACTTGATTGTATCGATTCCTGATCTTTGCAACCTTACTTACTTAAGACGAAAAATATGTGAGCGCATGTTAACTTACAATACCAAAACAAGCAAGAAGACAATGAGCAAAGCAAACGGCAATCTAAGAAGGACCCAAATAGATAGATAGATAGATAGATAGATAGATAGATAGATAGATAGATAGATAGATAGATAGATAGATAGATAGATAGATAGATAGATAGATAGATAGGTAGGTAGATAGATAGATAGATAGATAGATAGATAGATAGATAGATAGATAGATAGATAGATAGATAGATAGATAGATAGATAGATAGATAGATAGATAGATAGATAGATAGATAGATAGATACTGATGGTGTTTACACACACACACACACACACACACACACACACACACAGAGAGAGAGAGAGAGAGAGAGAGAGAGAGTCGTAATGAGTAAAATGTGTACAGTATCTTATGTGAACTAGACCCATGTTAATTTGCAAGAGACCCGATGTGTTCATGATTTCAAGTACAGACCAAAAACTGAATGTATTTCTTAAATGATTGTGCTTGCATAAAAGTAAATTAAAACAAAGCTTTTTTGTATTGTGAATAAAAGCCAAATTTAACCCTTAAAGCGCCGAGAATAAAATGCATCTGAAAGTGTCGCCTGCTGAAGTCGTCTGCTGCAAATAATTGCCTAACATTACTGACGAATTAAGTAGAGAAACAAACAGCGTGGACCCAAAACAGACTGCTCCTATAGGAGCAGTCTGATCTGGGTCCACACTGTTTGCCATAAATGCTTCTTAAACATTTCAGCAGACGAGAAAAGCAGACGACTTTTGTTGCGATTGGCGCATTAAGGGTAAAGTCCCCTAAACCAAGACCTGCAACCCTTCCTCCTTACTTGTTAACGGCATAAATGGTTACAAAATTAACAGGCACTTCTACGATGTTGACCAAAAACATATTAAGATACAAGTTTCCAGCCATGTTCTGTATACCAAACGTCAAGCCATAGTACCCGTAACTCATTGATGCCCTGGAATTAGTCAGAAATGCAAGTTAATTTTGTATAATAAGGCCAGAATTTTTTTATTAGTCGATTTACGGGATTTTTTTTCAGATTTTGGGTCAGAGGGAGGAGAAAAGAAAAGCTCTGAAAATGACCAGTGAAATGGTCATTTTCCGAGCTTTTTTTAATATCTCCAGAAAAACAGTAAAACTAGTAAGGTAAACCAACAGTCTGCATTAAATCTTTATATATTTCATTATTTTCCTAAAAATCTGGACAATCGTTTTTAACAGTGACACTCTCAAAATACACAGACAGAACCTCAAAAATATATTATTATTATTTTCAACTAAACAAATAACATTTAGAGTCGGTGGATAAAATTAAAAAAAAAATATTGAAATATTTTTTTCTACTTTCTGGAAAATTACAGTAGAACTTTGTAAATCAACTAATTAAAAATTCTGGCCTAATGAGCAATTGTAGAACAGTAGCCAGTGTACTTCAAGCAGCCATTGCATTGTCTAAGAACATATTATTCGTTATTGTACAGCAAATATCTACTGTGTTTCTAGAGGACATTATAATACAATTAACTACTATGTTAAAGATATACTTTGTACTCCAAGTAGGTACTGTGTTTCAATGAGGCACTGTACTGTATTTAGCAGCTGTCCTAAATACAGCCATTGGTTATAATGGGTAAAAGTTCAAAATTTTCAAACAAATCCTGAACTTCAGAAATTCAAACTTTAAAACTTGTACATAGCAAGTTCGTTTGGTCAGTTGTCTTGCTGCTGTGAAAGGGCTGACTTCTTGGCTCTCTTGTATGTGGTGTTTTCTTGTGTTTTTGTCACTTTCACATAGGGTCACGAGTGGTAATGTCGTAAGGGGCAATCGAACGGTTATGCAAATGAAATCTTTACGAGATCATCCGGACATGAGCTACGGGAGCAATAAACAATGGAATCAGCTATGTGAGTAGTCCTGTTTTAACTGTTTTTACCGTTTTGGAGCTTAATATAAGAAAACGGAGAACGCTATTCCCAACAATGTCCATTTCTGTACAAGAGGCAAAAGAATCTGACGTAAGAAAGTTTGCATCTAACGAATGATATACTTTCTCCTGAGTAAGGTGTACGCATAATATCATTTTAGTGGTTGCTAATGAAGGCGTTCTATTCAATAAATGTTCTTAAATGCTTTATTTTTGTAAAAAATCATATCTTTTCCAACTGATTTTTCAAGCATAAGCCGTTTACACCATCTTCTTGACGTCACTTTGTGTCTGCGACGATTTTTTGGTGCCCATTACCCCTTACGACATTGGTTGCCCCTAACGGTACGATTGCCCCTTACAAGACGAATAAACTTGGATAACTCAAAGAGAAAAGTAGAACAGATAAGTTTTAGAAAATATTCTCGTTGTAATGCATGACATGTCACTGATATAAATTCAATTTATCCTCGTCATGTGAAAACCTGCTTAATGTCAATTGCGACCAACAAAGGTGCAGATCAGCCTGCCTGCGCAGTCTGAACAGCATCTACATGTATTATTTCGCTTCTTTGATAGCAGGATATCTACTGATGTTAAAGCCAGCCTAATCATGCTAAAACTAGAATGTCAATGATACAGCTTCTTTCTGTGGCTTAGGAGGCTGGTTTGAATTTTACCTCGTCTGCCTAGAAATCCCTAAGACGCATTTTCGCATGGTATGGCTCAATTCAAAGTTGATTATATTGAGGAATGGGGTGACTAATTGGCGAGCTTGAGGGGTTGCGGGTTCGATCCTCAGCAAAGGCGCTGCGTTGTGGCTTCAAACAAATACTTGATTAATTGCTTGGTACTGGTTCAACCCGATTTTGAGATCAACGAAGTTTTGAATAGTCTTATAATTGTGCATGTGAGGTGTGGGGGTGGGGGGGGGGAGAGGTTTGCAATTGAATGGAGATGTTTGGTCATTTTAGGCTCTTATTAAAGTTAAGGTAAGATAGGAATACTTTGGGGAAGGGGGTAAGCTATATTTCGTATGTGTGTGTGTGTGCGGTGGGGTGCGTGCTAGAAATGTATAGTGAGTGTGAACTAATACTGTAGACGGATACTTTTGAATATATGGCCCCCCCTCCTCCACCCCAATCAATGTGCATGTTTTCACTTAATGGTTTTCTTTATCTATTCTTTTTTTTGCTGGGGGTGGGAGGGGTGTGTGGGTTGCTACTAAATGGAATTTTTTGGGGGTGGGGAGGTCATGTTTGGTCCACTCTTAGGCTAAGGCTAAGACTGGGAATAGTTTTGGGGGTGGGGTATACTCAAATTTAAATGTTTTGGGGCATGTTTGATACATATATCTTGAGGAAGGGGTGTGGAGTCAGTGGATTGTAAGCTGACCTGATAATTTAGCCAGAAAACAATGAACATAGACGGCGTCCACCCCCACCTCACACACCTTCCACTGGACGTGTGGGTCATTATGGGGTGGTGGTGTATCCCAAGCGATTTCTCTACGTAACCTGGTATTTTAACATGCGAGGATTTGAACAGAGCTAAAAAAGCAATTGCAGCGAATCTGAGTGCACCACCACAACCAAACTCTTTCCTATACCCCTCTTCCCCTGCTAGCACTTGCCTTGGGCTACAGTTTCGTTTATATTTTTCCCCGGGTCTGCTTAAACATCACCTCATTTATCTAGGAGCTGCCTCCAGATAGGCTACTGATTTTTGGGCCTAAAATTTACTGATTTCTGGGGCCAAAATTTAACTGATTAGCGATTTGGGGGCCTCCATGTTACATGTACTAGTTGGCGATTTGTGGACATAACTTTACAAATTAGCGATCTTTGGGGCCCAAATTTTACTGATTAGCGATTTCAAAGGTAACCCATTGAGACCCTCTATCATTTATGGATAATGTGCAAGCGCTAGACCAAGAATTTTCTAGCAGACACTGAAGAGTATTTCGTTGTCTATCAGATGAAGGGCATTAACCATACTGGCTCGTAAGGGTTAACTGACTCGTAAGGGGGAGTCAATGTCGTAAGTGTTGATTTTTTTTTCTATTTAGTCTATGTCAACATTTTAAACCGGATTTTGACTAAACATTATTAAGGCATCAAAGAAAATTCATGTAAAGTATATATGTGTCACTAGACCTGCCAGTAAACATGTTAAAAGCCCCTAAACCATGTTTATTTAAGATCAAAATCCAAAAATCAAAACACCCTCGTCCAGGAGAAATTGATTTTTAGACTAACTACTCGGTTTTCCACTTCCGCTTTTGCTTCCCATTACACAAAAATGATAACTTTTGGGAATGGCATTGCCTGATTTCTGAATGTTAATCTGCAAACATTGAAATAAATGTAAAAGTCGCTAACTTACATGTTTTGCTCGTTTTATTTTCATCCCGTCACTCATATCTGGACGCTCTCGTAAGGCGACCGTTTGCATAACTTTTGATCGCCCCTTACGACATTACCACCCGTGATGGTGTCCTGGGTCAGGTGTAGTATTTGATTGTATCAATTCCTGATATATGCCTTCTTCCTTACTTTAGATAAACTGAAATAAATCAGAGAAGCGATCAAAATCTGCCCTATTCAGCTACGGAGAGTCAGTCTCCAAATCATGAATTAAGGGAAAATGTGTACTGCATTTAGCTTATGTATTTCAGTAAGAAATTGTACGTACAATAAGGAATATAATACAAGGCCCCATTGTATGATCTGGAGCATTTATTTTCTAACGACCAGCATCCACGCAGAGCGCAGTGGCTCAGTTGGTAGAGCGTTAGACTGGGGATCGAAGGTTTGTTGGTTCGAGCCTAAATGTTGATGGAGTAACTATGATGTTTCCTTGAGCAGGATCCTTAATACACTGGTTATTACTAGTTCAACCCAGGAAGACCCGTCCCGACATGACTGAAAAATTGTTGACTGGGACGTAAAGAATCAAACCAGCACCCACTTAAAAAGACATATAAGTCATGGCATGAGATTTCCAACAATGTGGTATGTGCGACCAGCAAAGGCCAGCATGCGCGCAGTCTGATCAAAGCCATTTGCTAGTCGCTTGAATGTTTTATGACTGTTAAGCTACTGACTGAACATCATTTGAACATCATTTGGAGTTTCTAAGCTTAAAAGGAGGCTGTACCGACTCGTCTGAGTCTACACTTGTCAAAATGTCAAATTGTTGGAAATCTCACGCCGCGGCTCATATTTTACGTCTTGTCATATCACTTGCCATATAAATAGCAATCCTGCTGACTTTACAATGTTTTCTCTTGTCTTGAACATATCTAACACTGTATATTGATGCTGAGCGTCTATCGACTCTTCTAGCTTTGCTTGTTCCACAATTTCGGTAAGGTCGGGAACCTGTCGTCCATTCTTTTCAGCAATTTTGTTAATGACGGATTCAGCATCTTTGTATCTGCCTCTTGTAATTAACCAGCGGAAACTCTCTGGTACTAGCCTGCAACATTTGCGAAAGCAAACACAGAATCGAGCTGAATTTGTATTGAGGGCCCTTCAATAAGTTATCTGTGTCGACACCTCGTTCTGTTACGAAAGTTACTAAGTTATTTAAATATGTACAGTGTATGCTAAAGAGTAGTTATTGAAACTATGTGCGTTTATTTTCCTTTGATTGACAGAAGTTTAATTTCGATCCACTTTGATAAATAGAGTATTGATGGTCCATTCTATATTTTAGGGGCCATAGGTTACAATTTTCAAATTTTATTGTGTCACTGTCCCTGAAGTTTTGTTCTTATAAAAAGTGTAAACCTGGTCCCAAGCATGAAATTAAAACTGCTCTAAAGGGTAAAATACTGAAAACTAAAGATATTACTGGCTTAAACTCTCAGATGTTGTATTTATACTGCTAATAAATGTAAAATGCCAACAATCATTATTTAATTTTTCTGAGCGGGATATTCATCTCAGATTGAGCATGAACAATTCTTAACCGTTATCTGGCCCCGAGGTTATAAAACTTGAGTCCACAACCAGCCAATCATTGTGCTTTATTTTGAGTTTGAGAATGAGCTCAAGTCGTATAACCTCGAGGCCTGGTCAAGAAAGTGTTACAGAGAGGAAATCAAAAAAGAAAACACCCTTACCACCATATAAGAAGTGCAGGTACCCCTGCTAAAGCGGTAGCCAAGTGAACAGTTTTCCAATCTTGACAAAGCCAGGCCAACAAGGCAAACGCACCTGCTGCAATACACCAGATAGGGAAGGCAATAAAAACTGGTCGCCATGACGTCGTCAGGAACTCGCATACCAAGTTTAGTTTACTGGAAATATCAAAACCAAGCATTATCCCAAGCAAGAGGCGTAAAACAGCGTACATTTCCCAGGAAACGGAGAAGTAGGCTATAATGTTCAGAACAGGGAAACTGACGAGCGACAGAAAGTAAACCCATTTTCGTCCTATCCAATCTGCAAGTTGACCAGCAATGAAGCATCCAACTAGTACCCCAATCATCTGTAGTGTCGTGATTGTTGCAACTGTCCATTCTCTGTCGCACACCAAAGACCACTGAAAATATAAGAATAAGAGCAGTATATATAAATGATTTTTTTCAAATTGTCAGGCAAAAGCAGATGAAATCTCCGCGTATCAGCACTTTTTGAGAGAAAAATCAGATATATTGTTATCGGTCCCGATCGTCCGTCCGTCCATCCATCCATCCGTCCGTACGTCGCCGATGCTCGTAACGCGAACTCCGCCTCCGCTATTTGACCAAGGATGTTCATATTTGACACAATAATTGCTTATGGTGTATAGATGACAACAAAATTTCCAGGTCACTGCTATGACTCTGGAGTCAAATGTCAATGTCAAATATACTGTAAATTAGTTTAATAACTTGTGACGCGAACCCTTTCACAGGGTGTTCATATTTAGAAACAAAAATATGGCTTAGGGTGTGTAGATTGCCAAAAAATACAGATCATTGTTATGACCTTGGTATCACAGGTCAAGGTCAAATATACTTAGAATCTGATTGGGGCTCGTAACAGAAACTCTATTTTTGTTGTTGTTGTTTTGTGTGTGTTATTTGTTTGTTTGTTTTTTGCTTTTTTGTTTGTTTGTTGTTGTTGTTTTTTTGTTTTACATAGGTGCTTCCTTTTATGTTTAATAATTGCCAATATGACATTTGAGACAAAGGTAAATGCAAACTATATATTCAACGTCAAAAATGTCATACTATGCGTATTTAATGTAAACGTGGATATTTGCGATGGATTCCCCATAGTACGCTACATGATGCACAATTAATTTTCTTTTTGCTACGATGCACAATTAATTTTCTCTTCAGGAGTATGGTACCATATTTCCGGACACATTCTGAAATCGTCTGAAAATGAAAAAGTTAAACAAATCTTGTTGGCTGGTAAACAAACAATTTTTGCGCTCGACTAGTTTACAGAAGAACATCTGCGAAACCATTTGAGCCAGTGCATGAGATTTCCAACAATGTGGTATGTGCGACCAGCTAAGCCTCAGATCAGCCTGCGCATATGCGCAGTCTGATCAGAGCCTTTGCAAGTCGCTTGAGTATTCTATGATTGTTAAGCTACTGACTGAACACCATTTGCAGTTTCTAAGCTTAAAAGGGGGCTGCAGAGGCTCGTCGGAGTCAACACTTGTCAAAATGCCACATTGTTGGAAATCTCATGCACTGGTTCATTTCATAGAGCTGTGACAGCAACAATTCATCTTTAACTCATTTCATGCTGGGTAATTTTTCATGCTTTCGTTGTCGTCAGATGACTTTTTTTCAAAACTAACTTTTTTCAAAAAAATCTCAGGAACACTATCGGAGTGTCAAATGGTTTGGATCCTGATAAAAACCGAGATTCTATCGGTCCTGATCTGGGTCCAAAGTGTTTGCAAAGGTTATCAGCAGACAAAGTAAGTAAGAGGACAAAGATCAGGAATCGATACAATCAAGTACAACACCTGACCCAGGATATCAATGGGAAAGTGATAAACTCGCAGTTAGACACCACAAACGAGAGCCAAGAGGTCAGCCCTTTCCCAGCAGGTGACCACAAAGCACATATAAACAGACGCGCACAAAGACATAGCAAACACAAGACAGAACAAAAACATAAAAAATCCACAAAAGAAGTACCGCCTTGGAACGGTCAGTAAAATATTTTAATGGAGGGCTTAAACCGGTATTACGGCGCGCCAACCTCACCCTTAATTCAGATGTGGATCAAGACACATAGATATTTGGTTTGCATGAAAGATCCCTGACTTATCAAAGCATCATCTCCTAGAACATATAAATCAAGATATAACAAGGAGATATAGTGCTATAGTCAGTCAAAATTGACCTTAGACTGATTAATTTTCGCCAGAATCTTCGTGATATTCGTGCGTTTTCGTGAAGTACTCCGACCTTGGTCACGCTTTAACAGAGAATATGCCGGAACATAATGTCAATTCGTTAATGCAAATGGTCTGATAGCCTAGTGGTTAGTTGATTTTGTTTTGTTTGTTTGATTTGATTCTTTACGTCCACTCAACAATCTTTCAGTTATGCGGGACGGTCTTCCTGGGTTGAATCAGTACTAAGCTAGGATAAATGTGTCTTGCTCAAGGACCACAACGCAGTGACGCTGGTGAGGCTCGAACACGCGGCCCTTCGGTCTCGAGTCAAGCACTCTACCACTGAGCCACTGCGCTCCCTAGTGGTTAGTTGACTACTTACAGATCAAGCATACCTGGATCGAAACTTCGAAGGAACCTTTTTGTATAATTGTCATATTGCTTTCTGTTTTAAGTTAATATTGTTCTTATATTTTACGTCATCTTGTGATGAGCTTTACATTTTTCATTTGTATTTAGCCGCTTCTGTAATCATTATTCTCTAAGTTCCCCACTCTTTTCTTGTCAGCTGCTAACATTTGCAAATAGTTTGGACACAGTTCAGTACCAACAGAACGTCGGTTCTGATCTGGATACAGACCAAATCAAGAATTAAGACGTAGAAACTAGCAAATCGAAAAAAAATATATACTTAAATGCTACTGGACTCGAACCCAAATCTTTTGAGTGCTATGCTAAAAACACTCGACTATCCACTAGGCTACCGCGGAATTGTGATTAATATACCAACCTTTTGAAATAGAATGACCTAAAGGTCATTAATTACTCATAGCTCGTGGTACATCTATACATATGTGTATATCTCACCGTTTTGCGTTTATTTACAGACCAAGTCATAAGCAAGTTACAAGCAAAATAATTTAAGAAAAAGAAAAAAAAAGAAATTTTAAAAATATTCAACGAAATGTCGTGAGATTCGAACCCACCATTTCAACATTGATATATGTATGCTCTGTCCACCGCGTTGATCAGGACTATAGTATAGTCAGGGAACCAAAGTCGCGTATCGTGCAAAATTCACATTTTTGCACCCGATATACGGCTGGAATTTTGTATATAGTCAGGGCCCTTAGGGACAAAAAATAGGTCCCGTGCAAATTGTGTGCCGATTTATGGTGACCTATATCAAAATCTTCAATGAAGTCTTACCTTCAATTTGAAGGTGGTCACACATCTCAAATCCGCGTCTGAGGCTAGTTATGACGTCATCAATATGGCGACCATAAATACAAATTGTTCGTGAATAAAAGCTATAGCTTGTTTTGGTATATAGTCTTATTAAACCAACACACATTCTTTTAACACAATATTATTTATTTTAGTCACATGATGGTGAAGTTAAGGTTTTATGTGACTTTGAAAATAAATTATTTTTCGATAACTATATTTTGCATGCAAAATACCGTATATTTCATATATATAAACATGATAAATATCCAGCTTATCAGTAGACCAGAAAAGGTGTGTATATTTATGATAACCAAAACACATAATTGGTCTGTTCTCGTAAAACGTATGCTTATGGTGTTCATTAGAATCGCCTAATTGAGAAATAAAAAAAATCCCATAATTAATCATCTAATATGCAGCTTAACTGTCCTACTGTTGGTATTTGCGCCATCAACAGGACGAACAATACGTTGATTCGTGATAATTTATATCAAGACAATACTGGTAGGAGTCAATTATTTTCACAACGAATTTTATTCTGCATTGATTCATGTTTATTTTCCTGTTTGTATCATATGCTCAAATCTTATGGAGTTGGGGTCAAGACCCAACCTCCTTTTTCCAGCATATAGGTTTTTAAATGTTTAACTTTCTCGGGGGCCCACCTTTAGACTGATGGCTGCTAATGCTTTTGCTCCCCTCTAGGGAATTATGCAAACTTATCCTGTCTTAAAGAGAATTTCAATCTGCGTCTTTTACATTTTTTGGCACTCTGTACGCCTTGGCGTTAGTCTCTGACAGCATGTTACATATGTTACCATAGGCATATTAAATTTAGAAAACAAGAAACTTAAAAGTTTAACTTACAGAAAGATGGCTTTAAACTGTCTAATTATTTAAACTACTCATACAGCCTAAATGCTGGCTACTTAAGCGATATATAAAAGCTTTAGGAGCAAAATAACAGCTTCCTACTGTGTTATGCGTGTTACTTAATTAGATTACCCTTTAAAATTGAATATTGTGACCATATATCATTTACTTTTATAGCTGATTTGTGCATTAACAAAATGTTTTGATTATTTAGTACTATCATACTCATTTGGCTAAGTGAAAAATCAAAGTTTGCATTTCTACTTTAAATGTATTGTCTTATTTAAGCCATAATCAAACCATACACCCAGTTTTAAGGAACAGAATCTGGTTGGTATTATTTAAGTAAATATATATGAAATATATATGAAAACATTTCCTGCTGCTGGATATCTTACATATTTGGAAATGTCTTGCTCATATAATAAAGAATTCGATAGATTTTGCAGGTTTAACAACACGATCGAAGAAACTTGTTAAAGGCTGTAACATATGTTACATGGCATAATAAATGAGCAAGGACATTAATTTGATGTAAGAGATGACATTTCAGGGGAAAATGATTATATTTCGCATGTTTTCCTAAAAGTCTCTAGCCTCTGGTGCCTTAATCTTAGACATTAATTCATTGGTGAGTATTAAGCTCCTGTACCTTTGTTACAGATGTTATAAATAAACGTTTTTTAATAGTTCCTAATATGTAAAATACTAAAATATAGATAGAGCTTAGAGGAACATAGAAACTATTAGCTTCACATCTAATTACGACAATTTAGTAAATTTTCCTATCTATTGCAAATATTTTGAACTAATCGGTATCTAAGTCATATACATATCCGTGATTCCTGCTTCTCTGGTAAAATAATTGTCCACCTCATCTAATCAAAACCAGTAGATTCATTAAACAGTATTTAGACTGCAAGCTGAGTAAGGGCCTGCTCCATCCCAAACCCCTTTGGAATTCAACAGACATATTCTATCTTATATAAATTCAATGTGCATCTCATAAGAGATGTTTGCATACTGTAAGCCTGAGCGTTAGCCTGAAGCAGATATGTTACTTTATCAATTTGAGAATAAGAACGTTGAATGTTTGAGCTACAGAAAGAAGGCATTTAAACTAGCTTATCAATTCATATTTTAATCGTCTACATGCTGGATGTCTTTACTACATATGAAAGCTGTTTAATGCGGCTATCTGTTGTATTCTGTGCGTAATCTGAACTTAATTATAATTTAAAACGGTAATTCTGGCTATGGTCATTTAGTTTAACAACTGCTCTGTGTTGGTTTCAACTCGTTTTAGGCTAGATTTTGCAAGCATGTACTCAATTGACGAATACAAAAAATAAAGTTTGCTTTTCTATCTTAAATATTTTGTCTTATATGAGCTAATGCACAGACCTACCCCAGTTTTACAGAGGAGCTAATGTTGTTTTTGTTGCAGCAGCGTGTGGAGCTAAAATTAATTGAACTGTGTTTTAACAACAACAGAATCTAGGGCGAAGATTTATCGCTAATAAATGCATTTAAGCCCCACCCCCCCCCCCCGCCCGTGGCTTAGGCTGCTGTCCGCTCTAAGGCGGTGGTTCGGTTGTTTTTGATCTATTGTTTAATGTACTTCCCATTGTTTGTGGGAGTTCTGTGTTTGTCTTTGTTTTGTTAAGCATTATTTTGCGCTCATTCTAGTTTTGCAACTTGAAGAGGAAGAGAAATCTGGTTGCTTTGCTGCTATTATCTTACAGATGTATTGTTACTATAAATGTTCTGTGGCTCTTCCTCACGGTGCCGTGGGTAGGTCTGCTGTATGTGATTGTGGTATTTCCTGATCATACTCACTTACTTTTTGCTCTTATATCACCCAGTTTCTAAGATCATGACGCTTATTTAAGATGGCAATTTATCAGCCATGGCAATTTATCAGCCATTCGCTATGCCATTGGTGATGCCATAACCATGGTTTTGATCAGATTCCATGCACTTTCGAGTTCTAATCTTATCTGTTTCATTGTCAGAAAACGGCAAGATATCATGTTGGCAGGCATTCAGCAATGCTAGAGACTCTATCCAAGAAGCAAACTGTTACCTCCACCCAGTGTCATTGAAAAGTAGTGTGACGGGTGCACTAGAGGAATACGTTAGTAGACGTCGATATTGTTTGACTCACTGAGTGAAGGTGGTGAATATTTTGGAGAGAAAAAGCTTAATTGCGAAACCTTCCACCTTCAAGAGCTACGTTTTTGGAAGGTGTCAAACATGTACATTATCAATTCATCCTTTGGAAATCCGCACCTGACATTAATCCTGACAAACCAATGCCTGACAATTATGGTTGGAAGCGGGACTTTGATAAATATATTCCGTTATGACGAAATTTGACTCCTGACCCTGAAGCCCCTCTGCAGCTGATAAAATGTGGTTGCAGCAAGTCTGTATGCGAAACATCTCGGTGTAAGTGCAAAGCTAACCATTTATATGGTACCGGTTTGTGTTGAGGACCCATGTATAAATATTGCCAGTGAGCAATGACTTTTGAACTACTATTTTCATGTGGATTCAGGCATTTCTCTAACCAAATCAACAAGAAGGCCTTACAGTCCGATTTTGACCTCTGAAGGATCAAATATTGGACGATTCTACTATAGTAGCATATAAAAGGTAAATCAGATTGTAACAGCGTTCTACTGTCCATGCTATCATTGTATACTGAGTAACTTGTAGAGGTTTTATCCTTATTTCCATATCAAGTGCTACTTTTAATAGGCTCATCTAACTTTTGACACTTAAGATGTCAAAATCGGACTGCAGTTTAAAAAAAACTTTTTGTGGCTTTAAATTCTTATACCTGGTACACTATTCGCTTACCATTTCACCATATTGAATCTGGACTGTGTAAATCCTTGGAAGCATCTCTATGAGACGATTTCAATGAGTTTACACAATCTGCTTTCTGTGAAGCTGATATTTAATATATTTTATATACATTATTGTTCCAGATTCAGGTCTAGTTGATGCCATGGTTGCTGCTCATCATTAAAGCATATATTGTATATATTGAGTTTGTATTCGTCATTCTGAAGGACCACTTCATGAACGGTGACATATAGACATTACACCCTCCCTGGTGGTATTCAGACTCCTCCTATACTCATTACAGCCCCCATGCTCCTATTGACATTACAGCCTCCCTGATGGTATTCAGACTCCTCCCATAGACAGTACAGTTACAAGTAGTGAGCGTGTTAAAAGTATTCGGGTTACTACTGACATCGCCCCTGTAAACCAAGTCAGAGTAGGTGTCCACAGCGCACATTAAAAAGATATATTACCAAATTAACTAGCCTACAGGAATATCAATATTCCACTGATTTAGCGAAACCTCTCTCTCCCTCTCTCTCTCTCTCTCTCTCTCTCTCTCTCTCTCTCTCTCTCTCTCTCTCTACATCATAGGCGTCCTCACAGTCACATGCCTTGTCGTTATCACTCTTTCTATTCAATTTTTCTCAGGTTTAATATGTTGCCTTATACCCATAATGCCCCTATTACCCATATTCAACACATACCACGAATCCAACGAATCATCAAGAATCGATAAATATTAGGATTCGTGAAGAATTGTTAATTTTTTGACCCATTCGTGACTTCTACGATTCAGTAACGAAACAGGTAAGACACAAATACGAATATTCGTGCGATATGTAATTTTCTTCGTTTGAGCTTATGAATTAGAAGAAAATTAATTTCTCCTGATTAATCGAAATGAGCGCCAGATGGCGCTAGCAGTAAATGCACGTGAGATTTGCTGATTGAAGGCATTCAGCTTTGGACAGTTCTATATTAGCTGGCTAATATCTAGAAGCAAAGATGTACAGTAAAGTTTGTAGAGAACTTTCAGTTTTACATGCGAACATCAGTCGACTGTCCAAGTGCTCTATACCAATTTCATAAATGCAATTTTGAAATTATTGAAGTTGTTTGGTTGTTAAGAGAATGGAGTGCATAAGGGAAATCGGATTTTCGAATAGCAACCTTTTTGGATGTGATTACTTTCGCTTTTTCCAATAAATCTACAGCTCTACGAACATTAAAAATGCCCCTTGTATAATGTAAATATAAGTAATAAATTCAATTTTTGGTCTATTCATTGACTCATGAATACATCGGGTCTCTTGCAAAGTTAACGTGAAGAGCTTCACTTACATTGCAAGAGACCCGATATGATCATGAGTCAATGAACAGACCAAACATTGAATTTATTTCTTAAGTGATTGCAACCGGTTTGATCAATATTCGTATTATTGGAGAAACAGAACAGAAGTCTTAATAGTAACGAAAAAGTCATGATTAGTGCTAGTAAATTATGTGTTTTAGTCTTGACAATGTTAACACTCGTGTTGATCCTGTTCAAGGGACAGCCACACAGGGTTTCCCAACATTCTCCCAGTGGTCTACCAAATTCTTTGATTCATATTAAAACCAACACGTCTTATATAGGAGAAGGAAAATGTATAAGTGCATATGGCGACATGGAAGTGTATGTTAGAATGATATCAACAGTGCCGTTAATCACAAACTTTTACGAAAATATATTGGTTCGGAGTATGCGATATTTTTGGCCAGATATCACCTCAATGGTGGTCGTTTTGGACCAAGAAAAGTCAAAGGACCATGTGTTTGGTAACATTATTAGGAATCAGTTTCCATTTCCAAGAATCTGTTACATGCATAACTTTGCAGTGCCTGGATACTCAGGAAAGGACAGAATGCAACGAGATATGTTTTACCCTGAGAGATGTACATCGAAAAAATATGTTGCGTTTGTGGACACCGACACCGTGTTTATTACAAGAATAGTTCCCGAGATGTTATTTGCTGGCGGTAAACCGATTGTAATTGGTGTATATGGGAAAGAAATCCATCCATTATGGTCACAGATGGCCCATGCAACCGCTTTTCTCTTCAAGACAAAAGAAATAATGAGATGTATGACATATTTTCCTATTGTCCTTAAAGCGGAACATATCGTACAAGCTAGACTGTACATAGAAAAAATACATGGCATGCCTTTCGATGAGGTATTTATTAAAGCAGGAATAATTTCTCAGTTTAACATTATGTGTCAATATATCTGGATGTTTCATCGACAAGAGTACGACTTTCATTTTCAGCTCCAAGTCAAAGAAACAAAACTCCCATCCTCATACAGAGTAGACACACTAGAGATGCATAAAAATATATCAGAAGAACAGAGATGGCCTATTGCAAGATTATGTAATCATTACAAATACGTAGATGGCTGGAAAACACAAGAAGCATACAGGGATTTATTTAGATCCAGCATATGTTTTGTCGGGGGCTTTGAACTTTGTCCAGAAAAATGCAAGGCCTATGATAAGACATCCCTGAGAAAATATATGTTTTATTTTTCCAAAAACGACTGGCGCTGGGATAATCGTTGTCTCGAGGTTCAAGAAGAACACTATAGAAGATTGGCTAGATACGCCAGTGATAATTATTCAGATGTCATACGGAAAGGTTGCAATGAGGTAGAAACACTCACATGGTCTGAGAAAAAAGCATTACCATATTTTCCTAATCAATCAGTCAATCACTGAGAACGACCCTCTTCGCATACTGTATTTGTAAACTATATTTAGCTCAGCTCAAATTATCATGTTTTTTCTGCTGATAAAGTTAAATGCCAACAATTGTTGGCATTTTAACATTTATTAGCAGGATAAATACAACATCTGAAAGGTTTAAAGCAAGGGACATTTTTATTTTTCAGCATTTTAAGTAATAGTTATACCATGGGTTGTCCACCTGTACGTGGAGATAATCCACGAGCTTTAGTGGATCAAGCTGCATTATCTTACGTACAGGTGGACAAACATGGTTAAACTATTTTATACCACCTACATCAGTGTAGACCATGCACATCGTGAGATATTTCGTGCTAAAGTTTGTAAGGGTGGTATCATGGTTATCAGCAACTGACATTCCATGCTCAGTTGAGTTAAGCATGAAAAAGATTTTAAAACCTCAGAGTCTGGCCTACAATGGGAAGATATTGCTACATGAGCCGCGACATGAGAAAACCAAAAATGTGGCTGTGCGACACGAGAAAACTCAGATCAGTCCAATCGGAACTGCCTCGGCCAATTCCGCGGAATTCCGTGGAATCAGACCACGGATGTACATAGAGGATCTACTTTGATAACGCGGGTGATAGTGTGACGCTGACGTCATATAACGTGACGCTGACGTTATATAACGTGACGCTGACGTCACAGAAACCATGTTAACACAATAAAAAGTATGATTGCAGCAAATCAAACGGCTTAAATGAAGTTTACGTTTGTGTGTGTTTTTCAATAAAATATAGCGATATTTTATTGAAAAAACCCTAAACTTCATTTATTCTGCTGATTAAACTTTTCGGATAATCAGAATAATCGATTTTAATAGAGCTGAACCCACATGCTACAGAACTTATTTTCCATACATCAGTTCCGGCTAACAAAATGGAGCTTTTTGGTACATAGTACTGGGCTAGACAGTGGCTAGTAACATTTAATCCACTGAAAACTGAAGCTGTTTAATTTTCTCTTAAAAAGATTAATATCTTACCACAACTTGTTTTTGATAATATTCCAATTAATTTCGTAGATAGCCACAAACATCGTGGTGTTATCTTCAGTAGTACAGGGCAGTGGCATTCATATATTGAAAATATTGTCCTATCAGCGACTAAAATTTTGGGAATAATGCGTAAGCTAAAATACTCAATTAGTAGAAATGCTCTCAATCAAATGTATATGTCCTTCCTTTTACCAGTTGTAGAATATGCCTCAGTTGTGTGGGATGGATGCTCTGAACAGGACTCACAAACTTTACAAAAAATCCAAAATGAAGCCGCTCACCTTGTTACAGGATTAACTAGATCTGTGTCATTAGAAAACTTGTTCAAAAAATGTAGATGGACAACTTTGTCAAAAAGGAAGGCAGCAACATAAACTCTCTTTCGTGTATAAGGTAAATAATTGCATTGTACCTTCATATATACAAGATTTAATTCCTCCTTTAGTTAGTGAAATTTCAAATTACCCTCTGAGAAATAATAGAAATGTATCAATAGAACTAGTATCTCACAAAATTCATGTATTCCTTCTTCCATTAGACTATGGAACTCCCTTGAAGATGATTTAAAAAATCTATCAACATTACAACATTTAAAAACATATTACTTCAAGATTCAATAACTCATGTGTTCTTACTCACTTTACTATAGGAAATAGATATATTTCTATATTGCATGCATGACTTCGAAATAATTGCAGCAACCTTAATAATGACCTTTTTAGAAATCATCTCCCTGTTAATCCTTTATGTGATTTGTGTGGCATGGTAGAGGACGCCATCCACTACTTCTTTCATTGTAGAAAGTTTACAATCGAAAGGCAGGTTTTTAGTGACACAGTTAGAGTTTTCAAACCGCTAAGTATTGATATGATTCAATGTGGTAATTTTAATTTGAATATGGAAAACAATATAGTCTTGTTCAGAGCTGTCCACAGATATATACATGCTACTAAGCGTTTTAAAACCAGTTGACTCTTTGCTTGAAGTTTTCCTTGAAACATATTTTGTATATTAATAAGTATACTTATGACCAATTTGCCCCCCCCTCAAAAAGTGGAATTTTAGCATATCCTAAAACATTATTCCGTTTCAGTACCTTTATTTTATAAAGACCTTACCATGACCCACACAAGTATTCCAATTCAGCGGTGACCCCCAAAAATATCCACTCAAAAAATCAAAGAAAGACAGCAAGGATCAGGAATCGATACATTCAAGTACAACACCTGTCACAGGACACCAAATGGGAAAGTAACAAAATCACAATAAGCGTCACAAATAAGAGCCAACAGGTCAGCCCTTTCCCTTCAGGTGACCACAAGGCAGACGCGAAAGCGTGGCAAACAGTGCCAGTTGAGCCTTCCGGACATAACACCACAAAAACCATAAACCCATCTGACCCAGTACTGGTCAATGCCAAGGAACAGCCACTAACAAAATATTTAGTATCTCAATATATATTTATACAATGTAATCGGTCACTTTGATTAAAACATAATGCTTGAACTGGAAAAAATATACAAGTTTAAGGTGAAGGACAGAAATTCCTTAACTTTTGTAGAATGACTCGTATACGGTTAACGAAATCTTGCCCATTACAATAGAGTAAATAAATTTCTTTATATCATCAGCAAATAAATATTTAAAAGAAAACCTATACCTCGGAAACAATCGTTCGCATTTCATCATAGAACTGGAAGCGGGAGCATGCAGTTGAATTTGTCAGCGAACATTTTCCAGAATCTTCGTTCGTTTCCGTGGCAACCGCCACGTTACTCCGAGTTGCATTTACACAGAAGTAGTTCGGCTCCTGTCCCAAGAAGGACATATGGAGCATGCTCCAACACTCGGCGAAACTGCATACTGAAACTATCACTGCTAGGATCCATTGGAATTGACCACAACCTCCAATGTCCTTCAGAAGTTTTTCCAAGAGAACACTGTACGTCATTTTACATTCTGCTTTGACCTGACGCGTGAAAATGTCCCTGCTACGGTATCATCTTCCAAATTGTTAGATTTCCTAATATACGAGGGCAGTTCAAAAAGTCCACGACCTCACATGGAAATAATCAATGAGCAATTAAATGAAATTTCGGTACTTATCGCATAGGTGCGCAACGCCTGTCCATACGCTATTGGTACCTATTGCACATGCGAAAAATCATACTTCAAACGTGCTGTGTTAACTGACAAAAAGTATATTTATTATGAAATGGACTTCGTTTATTCATGCATTCGTAAAGTGAAAACTGGTGAGTCGATGTGGATGCACAGGCTCGACTAAGCCTTCCTTGGTCGTCAGCAAATAAGTACAGAAATCTCACTAGGTGGGTAAACACTTCGGTGAGTGACCTACTGGATCTGGCCTTTTGCTGTTTACCGGCCCAAAATTTATGTTAATTTCAGGCAAACAATTATGTACAAAAAAAGACATTTAAAGGACTAACTAAACTGCCCAACAAAAGTGGACATGTACTGCACTGTCAATGTTCCAGCCAAATCTACAAGTATTCTTGATAGTACAGGTTAATTTGTCGTTGTTGTCAGCTTTTTTAACTAGAGCAGTCGGACTCCGACAAAGGGCACTGCATAATGCCTTGCAGTGAAAAGGGGATATCCATTATGGCGACAATCTTGATTATCGTTCATTGGACAAAACCCATATTCAGACATGAACAATAGTTTGATGAAAGTAGCCCATATATGAAAATTAGAAAAAATTGGGTGATAATTGACCAAGTTAGAGTGTCCACACGTGCAAACTGACAGGCGGCGGCCATTTGTGCAGCCAACTTGGTTATCGTTCATCGGACAATACCCACAGTCGATCTTGGGAAGTAATCCTGTGTGTAGTTTGACAAGTGTCCACAAATGCAAACCAACAGGCGGCGGCCATTTTGGTGGCCATCTTGTTATCGTTCATTGGACAAATTTTCTATTCAAACTTGGGCGAGAGTTTGATAAAAGTAACTCATACATGAAATTCGGAAGAAATTGGGTGATAAATGACTAAGAGTGTCCACAGGTGCAAACTGGCCATAGGCAGGCATTTTGGCGGCCGTCTTGGTTATCGCTCTTTTGACAAAACCAATATTCGAACTTAGGCGAGAGTTTGATAAAAGTAATAAGTATATGAAATTTGGAAGAACTGGGTGATAAACGACTAAGTTGGAGTGTCCACAAGTGCAAACTGATAGGCGCCGGCCATCTTGTCCCCATCTTGGTTATCGTTCGTCGGACATATTCGAACTTGTATAAAATTTGGAAGAAATTGGGTGATAAATGACCACAACAGACGGATGGACAAGCCGAAAACAATGGAGCTCCACCAACATTCGTCGGCGGGGCCCTAATTAATTAATCTGCAGGAGCCACGCCACAATGGGAGTCGGACCATCTTCATTTCCCTGCTCATTTTTAAAGCTGCATAGTCTGTAACTTTTGATCTTCTAATTTAGGAAATAAAGTTTTTATTTTTCAAGAATACAGTAAAAATACTCAAATTCAGGTAAACATTTTACCATTTTCATAAATCTTAACAAATCATCACTATCAAAACAACAGCATTTATGTTAAAAATCAACTGTCTAGAATTATTGGAGGGACGTAAATAATTCCTAACAAGAGAATATCACCTGTTTTTATAAGATAATCCCCTTTTCCATGCACTTTTCAGCTGTACTGAAATATTTATTGTGAAAACAAAACTTAATTCTATTTTTACAAATGATTTAAAAAGAAAAGAAAAAATTTCGAAAATTGTTCATATTAACAGACTTAGTCTCTTTAAGCGTGCATAGTGCTTTGTTTGGACCCCTGCTAAAATAATCAGCATCAAATGTTTATTCAAAATTCCTCTCATTTTGTTTAGCTCTTTTAAAACATATCAGAAATCTTGTTTTAGACAATTCAATCAGTCAAACCCCTACTTGTTAGGGTGAAAGGATCAGATCTGATCCACCTTTTAACTCTTTTAATAGTCATATACACTGAATTGCACAATAACAGAAAAGAAAATTTGAGATGCATGCCAAGCAGAAAATATTTTAGTCAGTCAAAAGTGCAAGTTGAAAGCAACGTTTCTTTTGTTTTCTACTATTCATTACTATTCACATCACATATCTTTTACGCTGGCTGCAATGTTATGAAAATTAAACAGTCTATAACAAGAGAAAATGGAATGTTGTAATGTTTACTTTTATCCACAAGTAGTCTCCCAGAGACTGGTCGAGAAAAACAGCTTACGGCCGAGAGAGGAAATTCGCTGTGGTTTAACCCCAAAGTAGAGAAGAGACAGACAAGGCAAAGGAAGATGATTTGAGCCGTGACATGTGATTTCCAACAATGTGGCATTAATATAAGTGTAGACTGAGACGAGCCTGTACATCCTCCTCTTAAGCTTAGAAACACCATATGATGTTCGGTCAGAAGCTTAATATTCATATAATATTCAAGCGACAAGCAAAAACTCTGATCAGACTGCACGTATGCGCAGGCTGATCTGAGGCTTTGCTGGTCGCATATACCACATTGTTGGAAATCTCATGTCACGGCTCATTTCACTCTAACCCATAAAGCCAACAAAAATGCATCTGAAAAATATTATCTGTTAGTAGTAATGGATGTCACTCTGGGTACGCCGAATTTTTAGCCTGAAAAGAACTTAGAATTTTTCAGGCTAAAACAAATTCGGCGTACCCAGAGATGACTACCCTGGTAAGCTTGAGTGACTAGCTGTGAATAACTTAGTTTATTTTTAGGGGTATTTTGGTTGGGCCTATGATTGTGATAGTTTCCTGGTCATATTCACTGGTTGGGTTGTGATTATGATAGTTTCCTGGGCCATTGGGAAATAACTTAGTCATTTTTGAGGGGGGATAAAGGTTCTGCTGTGGTGATATATAAAATAACTTAGTTAAATTCAGCTTTGAAGATAACTTAGTCATTTTAGGGGCATAGTATGTGGTGGGTTATGGTGTGTGTAATAGTCAAGGCTACTAAGTACCATGCGTCTTAGAGTCTCTTGGTCAATTAAGACCTCAACTCCTAGAGGCATCACTCTGTAGCGTTAACTAGTGTTTAGCTAGCCGTCTCAAGCTTACTACTACTGATTTTTTGAAAAGAACAACAAAGACTGATGAACATTTCTATAACTTTATTGCCCCGCTAACTATAACTGATTACAATGACAGAGGATTAGGGCCGTCCCTCTGTTCATTGTTTACAATAATTTCCCTTAACATATTTACAACATATTATACTTAGGATACTTCTTTGAAAGGTGATGTGAATAATTATGACATTTACAAGTCTGTATTCTGTGTTTGAATAAAAAGTCAGGAGGAGCCATGCGTCTCATTCCATTCTTGGATAGGATGACTCTGGCATAGTTATAGATGAACCACATCTCGATATCTCTGTCATTCTGGTATAAATCTTCTCCAGTTCCATATAGTTCTTGATGAATGGCTGTGTTTAGATCTAGTCCTTTGTTGAGCTGGTGAATGATGTAGATACACCAAATTCCACATGTTTTGCTCCATGGACTCTGTAAACATTCTGTGTTATGGATCCATCTTGTAGAGTTTCTTTCAATAAATGGTAGAACATATTGTTCTTCTGGTGGTCTTCCATATGAATCGAAGTAGATAACTTGATCTCTTCTGAAGTAGATAGCCACCCAATGTTCTCCTGGATCTGTGGATATATCTGTATTTACAATGTAAGCCTTCATATCCAGTGGTTTCTTCTCTGGTAGTAAATCCTTGGCACATACTTCTCCTTTCACAGGTATATTGTTTATGACTTTGATTAGTTCAACAGTGTTCATTTTTTATTCTGTTTCTGGGCTCTTCTCGTTTTCCTCAGGTTCCTTTTCTTCATAGGATTCTATGAGTTTCTTGGCCCAGTACGTCTTCCACTGTTCTGTTAAGTCACTTTGATTTTTCTTGAAGTACTGCCAGTTTTTATAGGCTTCTTGATTTTCTTCTGGCGTCAGGTGATTGATCCCTGTTGTAAAGTCCATAGGGTGTCGCAAACTGTCGCCATACAGATAGTTCCAGATTCTATCGTCAAAGTCTTTCATCACATCGTAGATGTTTAGGCCCTCTAAGGCTGGATCATGACATCCATAATCTTCAATCCATTCTCTTGGAGAAGTCCATAGACAGATATCGTGGTATTTCTGACTTGGGTGGTTCATTTTGCATCCATGACATTCATGCTTCGCACAGTCTCCAACTGCCATCTTTAGACAAGTCAATATGGCTTGTTTTAGAAGAGTTTTCATAAGACAATCAATATCCTCATTGTCTTCTACTTCTTTCTGTAAGGTACTCTTCTCATCTGATGGCTGGACTGTTGCACTGTATGCATCTGTTTGGTACATCAAGTCCTGTTCAATGAAGTATCCTGCATTCATCTTTAGTAATCTGTGGTAACTTCTCTAAGTCCGTTGATTTCTATCAGGTTGTCAAACTCTGCATACACAAGCACGTTGATCGTCTTGTCAAGTGATGTTGCAAACTGAAGCTCCAATCTGAGGTTCCCAGTTTTTATAGGGTGCAAATGAGACTGATCGGCTGCTTGATCTGGTGTCAAATCATATCCCAAAAAGCAGTAACCTCCTTTGTAATCTTCATAATCAATGTTGCAATTTTGGACCTGATTCTGACTTGCCAATGCTTGGTAAACTGATAGGAAAGACCTGAGATACTGATCATTTCCAAATCTAGGTTCAAATGGTTTTCCATAGACACTATGTCCATCACAAGTGACATCCATTTTACTTAGGTTGAAATGTTGGAAAAAGAAAGGATTAGTTTCCAAAGTCCCATTAAATGCCTCATTTAATACTAAGCCAATAAAAACTCGTTTTGGAAGTTGACCAGTGAGAAGATGGTCTTCAATTTTAGATCTTGTGCCACTACTGATTGTAAAAGTTTTGACTTCAACTCTTCTGATTGGAAATTTAGCATTATGATGAGCAATAGTTTGATTCAGTTCATTGCTAATGGCTGGTAGAAGCTGTACATTTCGTACTCTCAAGATAGCAGTATCAATTTTGATTTTTGCAGGAGAATTATCACTCATCAAACAAAACTGAGGAGATGATCGATTGAGTCTAAGTTTGAATTCTAAGCCATTAGGTAAATATTTTTCCTGCATAGCAAGATCCAAATGTAATTTACCCTGAAGCTCCACTGATTTGCTTTTTGCTACGCGTTTGCCACGATCAGTGATAGATGTATTTGTTATATCTTCAAAAGCTCCTGCTTCATCCTCAGACCAAAATTCTGCTGCTTTCAGTTGATTATCTTTGACATCAGAACCATAAGAAAACAAATTTTCAAGGTATGCTCTGTATGGATACGTGTCTGAATTATTCGTGATCAATTTATTGTTGATATACAAATCGATGCCACTGAACATACTGTGAAAAAAGTTGTTAATTTGAAATACTTTTGCACCAGTTTCAAGATCTTCACCCGTTTGCTGTAAGATTCTGAATTTGATATACAGATAGGCTTGAGATAAATCAGTGTAAAACTCGGTGTGAGGTGGAATTAGAAATTCAATGGGTGCATGATGACTATCGAGAGAAGCGATGGGATGATAATCATTCCACTGAGTGCCTTGCATGGTAGTCATGGTGGGTGGAATGGATTCCATATCCAATTCCGTTTTAGTGCAATCGCAAGAACCTTGTTGAATCATTTTTCGTCAAATATATCTCTTTCAAATACCAGACGTTTAATTGGATTAAACTTTTTTGCTCTGCTTTTAAAACCCCTCTTAACAGTTCGGTGTCTAGATTGAGACTGAGGCTTTTTGCGTTTTTGAGTTGAATTTATAGCCAACTGATTTATAGTAGACTGACCAAAAGATTTCAAAGCTGTTTTTCCTCTTTGTTTTAAAACTTTTTTTACATTTTCACCACCCACAATGTCTTTTAGAGCTTGAACCCCTTGATCTTTAGCTACTTTTTTCACGCTTTTTAAACTTGCTTTTGCGACAGGTTTTAAAATTGGAATCACTGTTCTCAATGCAGCTTTAAAAATGGATCCTAAACCATTGCCATATTGTCTTGAAACGCCTCTGTACACGGGAAAGTCTCCTTTCCCAGATTGAAGAGACATAATGCTTCTCGATTGTTTCAACATTATTCCTTCTGTCGAAAATGTAGTTTCACTAACGTTTTCCCAGAGATAAATGGCACATTTTCACCTGTATCACCTTTTATACTAATGTGCACCTGATCTATGAAAGATTTTGCCACTGGTACATAGTGTACATTGACAAATTCTTGATGTAAATGATTGTTTTCTCTTTTACCTTCAAATGGCAATACTCTCAAAATAGGTGCAGTAACATCACCAATAAATGTATAGCTTGCTAAATCAGAGTAAATGTAAAGTTGGTGAATTTTTGTATTTAAATCCACACCATATCTGAAAATGTATTTTTCATTTCCTAATGGTTTATCAAAATAATTTCTATCTACACCTAATATTTCTGCAATTGCCTTTGGAAAAATAATTTGGACTTTTGTAGGATCTTGAACATCAAGTTTGACTCGAGCACTGTTTTCACCATAAGTGATTGAAATGGTAGCATTGCTATTTTTCAGTGTCAGTCCATATCGAAAATTGATACTTTTTTGAATTTCTTCAACTAAGTGGCGTGGAGAAGCATAATAACCATTTTGGATATAGATTTTTTGGTCTACATATGATACATACTTTGTACAATTATCAATATCTTCACACATTTTTCTATCAGTAAATCTTAAAATCACATAATTGTTTTCCTTAGTGATATTATTTACTTCAGTTGGAGTTATGACTTCTACCAAACCTACTTCCCAATTATCTTTTTCAATTTGTATGGAATGATCTAATTTCACTTTAAAGTCACATTGCGTATTTTTTGAAAATGTACTGAGTGAACTATCACTCAAGAGTGTCAAATAAAAGTTGTTCATGGTTTGAGTTTGGATGAATCTGTTTCGTCAGTAGAAATTGGATTAGTTTGTTTTCTAAATTTTAAACCTGGGGATGGTAGTATGTAACCGATAGAACTACTGAGTAAAATTAACCACAATTCTTTATCTGGACTTCTCAGACTGATTTGAACTAATGATGTGATAATGATCATGTAAACAACAATGATCTGAGCAAAAAAAGTGAACCGATTTTTAACAATTCAATCACGACCTTCTGCAGATTGTACTGAAGCAGTGTCACCACGTACAAATGATCCTCTGAGATCCATTTTCATGCTTTTATACAAGATCAGATTCTAAAATCCAACTGTCAAATTTTGAAGGATACCCTTTCCAGTGAACTTTAATTTCTTTCACCCACTGTTTTCCTACTTTACGTTTTCTGTGATCTAAAACAGAATCAATTTCGTAAATTTGCTCTTTCTCTACACGTTGTAACTCGTGTGAATAAAAGGTACCTTTGACCACTTCACCCTCAAGATCTTTTATTTTATAGGTGATAGGAATCTGAGTTTTGACCACTGCTAAAATTTGAAATAATTCTTGTGTCCAGTTTGGTAAATAACCTTTATCAAATGTGCGTTTTGTTTTATTGATACGCACAAAATCACCCACTTTGAATTTTGGTTTGACTTTTTTAGAATTCAATTTACCATATAAGTTTTCTGACACCTGTGGTTCATTTTTAAGAGTCACAGACACAGGTGCACATTTAATACTTCGATGATAAGCGTGATTGTAACCATGTACTAATTTGGAAAGAATGTCTACATATCTCAAAGTGCGATGATGAGTAAAATATTTCCACATGCGAGTTTTCAAAGTTCTTTGAAAACGCTCGACAATACTGGCTTTGGTTTCAGGATTTTCAGTAGTGAAGAAATGAATCTTCTTAGTTTTCAAGAAATTTTGAAATTCTTTATTTTTGAATTCAGTTCCTTTATCTGTTTGCAAACTTTTTGGACATCGTCCACTTTTTAACACAGATTTGAAAGCAATTACTAAAGTTTTTCCAGTTTTATCTTTAATAGGTACCACCCATGCATATTTTGAAAAGACATCTATAATGCAAAGTAAATATCTATGCTTGTCATTGGACTTTGATAATTTTGATAAGTCTGCCAAATCTGCTTGCCACTGAGTATCAATTCCAGCCACTACCGTTTTGCGTCGCAAAAACTTTTTACGAATAGGTTTATGTAAAGTATAAGTTTGTTGTTTTCTTAACCAGTCTCTAACATCTTGAAGTTTAACTTTTTTGGATGATTGTTTAGCAAGTTTGTACAAAGCTTGTTCACCTGCATACGCAGCAGGACTTTTAGGATTGTAATACAACTGTTCAAGCTTCATTGTAACTGACCCATGGAGAAGAAAACTCTTCTTTTATACGTTTTTTGGTGGCAGATAAAAGCGCAGGGGATGAAAAATGGTCTTTAATACGTTTCCTAACACCCAAACTCTTTGCAGACCTGACAGAAACGGGAATACGACTTGCTGTTTTTCTGATGGTGCGTTTTTGTTTGGGAGTGATATAATCCGTTTCAGGAGTTTCTGGAGCACGATGCATCCAGTCCCACCTTTCCCTATTTCCAATCACATCTTGGGGAATATTCATGTCTCTTAAACCTTCTGCAAAAGCTTGCCAACCTGTAGGTTCACTGCCTTTTCGATGTCTAATGACATCATTGACCAAATCAATAATATTAGA
Organism: Loripinus fragilis; assembly: GCA_964019695.1. NCBI lineage: Eukaryota > Metazoa > Mollusca > Bivalvia > Lucinida > Lucinidae > Loripinus > Loripinus fragilis. Next base: position 24,563,374 of record OZ026516.1, read on the forward strand.
CCCTGGAATAGATTTGCCATAAAGTTTGACTGTACCATCATCTTCCCAGGACACATTTGGGTTATTTCTTAGAAGTGAAACTTAAAGCTGAGCTTTACGTTTCATGGTGGAGGGTACACTATCTATAACCAATTGATTCATTTTGGAAGAACTAGGGTCAGATGGTGAAAAAAGAGATGTTTCTTTTAAAGCTTTTTGATGAGCCGTTTTAAATTTGTGTAAGGTCTGGCCATACAATTGAGATTTTTCAGCTTCAGACAAATCTTCATTGGCCATGACAGAAGATAAGTCTCTTTGAAGACTGGCTGTGACAGATACATTAGGATTGGGAGGCAGTCTAGGTTTTTGAATTTGTTCCTCTTTCCAGCGTTTCATGTCTTCCCAAAGTTTAAATGGCACAACAGCCATTTTACGACCATCCATATTTTATTTTTTGATAATTTCACCCAAGACAGAACCTATGATAGGAGCAATTAAAGGTTTTAACAATAATCCTAACAAAGCTCCACCTTTTTGATTAATAATTTTCTTTTTTGTGTCAAGTGGAACTTGCTTAGAACTCAGTAAACGTATATGTTGCTTTCTAGCTCGTAACTGATTCTTTTGAGCATTTGTCAGACGTACATTGCCTTTTATAAGATTGATGCAACATTCCCCTACACAATCAATGACTTCTTTAGGAGATTCTTGAATCATTTTCTTACGACATTTATTGGATAAATGAGTCAATCCTTCCAAAAATGTACCATAAGTTTTAATCAGAGATTTTTTTCTCATTTTATTTTGCAATTTTCTACGACGTGTTGTTGTTACAGCCATGTTTATGAGTGTGTACAAACATTTGATGTACAGTCCTTTTATAGTTTTTTCTTAAAAATGAAGTCGACGACGTTCAGAATGAGGTGGCGATGGATATTTGTTTGGATTTAACATGTGCATGGTAGCACCAAATCCATGTCTTTTTAACAAATCTTGTGCTCTCAAAGGAGTAAATCTTGCTAAATTTATGGACGATCGTCTTGCATTTGTGTTTGGAGAATCAAGACCTAAATTTTGCCATGAGGCAGGACTTTTACTTTTACGTTTTGTTACAAAACGATCATCAACCTTTCTTTTTTTCTGTTTTCTAGGTTTTTTCACTGATTTTTTCTTAGGATGTTTAGGTTTAGTTTTCTTGTTAAATTTTCTCATCAACTTATTTCCATCCCATCGAATCAGACTTCGAATGATCACACCACCAAAGAATCCACCACCTCCAGGTTTTAAAATGATACTGCGTTTGACTTCAGGGTCAACAATTGCACTTGCTAATTTTCGAACATCATCCTGATGTCTATCCATAAATTTTTGAGTTTGTTTAGGTAATTTCATCTTACCCTGAACAATTTTTCGAGCTGCCAATGAAAACCATTTGATCATTTCAATTAAACCAGCATTTAAGAGTGATTTTCTTTTATGACTATCATGTTCTCTGCTTAAATTATACAGAGCACGTATCAGATTAGCTGATGTTCGTTGAGCCATTTTGACACAAATGATGGATTTAAACTCAAACACACCTTTTTATACTCCTGGAAAATAGACAACAGGTCCTTGTTGATCTGATTTTGTAAACCAGTTTTGAAAAATTTGTGTTCTGAATCTGAGATAATCAGGTGTATTTGGTTTCAAATCGACCAATAAGTATCCGTGAGGTATAGATGTGGCATCGTTAAACGCATGAATCATATGGGGAGCTTGAAGTTGATTGGCCAATACTTTAATTTGCATCTCATCTCTTGGACTTTGAAATAAAACTAAATAATGAGCATTCAAACTGATGGTGCGAGAAGATTTACTTTGTTGAAATAAATTTTGTGTGATGTACACCACACTTGCATTTCTATGATGTCCTTTTCTTGTAAACCATAATTTAATTTTTTCTTCATCTTTATCTCCTAACATGTCATCAAAAATCACCAAGTGCGTTGCACTGGGATCGGTGACAATCTCATCTTCATCATCGGGAATACCTTGAATAAATTTGATATTTGACCCTTCACGTTCTTGTAAGATGTTATAAGATTTTTGCCATTCCTTGTAACACCAAACAATACGTTGGGGTAAAATATCAAATAAATCTTCTTTAAACTCAATCATCTTTTTAACAAATTCAGTTTTACCCGATCCACTTGGACCAGAAATAAAAATATTAGAAGGATGTTTAAAAAACAAACTTCCAATATCTTGATTTGAGTCCAACTGGTGTGTAGAAAGGGCCATGTCTAACTGTGAAAAAATAACAAACACAACTTTATTTATACTCAAATTTTAATGAACATGAACCAACAGTTTAATACATAATTTAAAAAAAAAACAGTTTAATATATCAAAAAAACTGTACAATACATGTTTATCAGACACAGCTCAGTACCGCTCTCCCGCTCTCCGAGGCACGTCTATAGTAATACTAGAATAGACGTGCCGGAGAAGAGAGAGAGGCAGGTCATGCAACTAGTGTTGTGATAATGAATAGTGTTAACATGGAAATTCAATAATGGAGTTTATAAATTATATGGCGGACACCTCAGTACATGTTTATTAGAAATAATACATGATCATCAGAACTACTCTATGCCAAATACCCATAAGGAACAGTATATCCATCTCCAACAATGACACGCTTAGTATAAGTGAACCGATAAGTCTTGGATTGCAATTCAGTAGCCACAGTCTTGTCTTTATGTTTTCTGATCCGATGGTAGTTGACAGTTTCTCTGAAGTCTTTAGATTCTCCCTTCACCCAGTTGAGCATACGATCAAAGTGAATGACTTGAGATGTATTGTAATCTAAAGTGAGTCCTTTCACTTTGCAAGTTGATTTCCTCCTTCCATCTTTGTCTACAAATTCATAGCCATAGTTCTTTGGTCCCATGCCTACAAATTTCACAATTCTAGCATTGGGCACTTCATCTGTCCATTCTCCAAGTCTATTGTTGACAATAGTAGGGTTCCATAAATGGGGTTTGTGATGATAAATAATAGAGTCTGTATCAAAGTAGAGTACACGTTCATTCAGCTTTTCCAAGATTCCATAGAGCTTCAATCTGGCTTGAGCAGTGACGAAGGCTGCGACAATCACATTACTGCAAGCATGCGGCTCCACACTAGATTCTGTATCGTCCCAGTTGACCAGTAGAAGATTTTCTCTGCAAATGTCCACATTCTTGACAATCTTGTTTGGATTCGTCACCAGATCAAAGAACTTCGAAGGTTCTGAGATATATTCTGTCTTGGTCATATTTTCTCTCTGTGCCAATTTTCCCCAGAGACTGTTTAACATGATCTTGGCAATAGCTCTCATTCCTTTATTCTTCTCAACATTCTCCAATCTGATTCCTTCAGCTTCAAAATAATCTTGCTTGAACTTGATCTTATCTTGCTCAGTCATGCACCAATCAGGGTATCCACTTGATTCTTGTTTGATTCTCAGAAAAGTATCGATATAGCCAGCAAAAATCCCTCCTTCTCCAGATGCTTTATCATATTGAGCTGTCTCTGAGAAATGCCAGACTTCAAACACGTCCAATAACTTGTAACCCCTGTACATAGCCTCAAACAATTCGATGGTAACCCAAGTCCCTGTAAAACTTCTATCTTCTTCCTGTAAATGAGTACATCTCATATGAGGATCTGTCTTTTCAGCACAACTTCTACACAATGGAAACATCAATTTCTGACTGCATTTCTGAGGAAGTACTGGATGGTACAAATTGGTGGGTGGTAACACTTTACACTTGATCAATCCACAGTACTGTCTGATATTGTCTTTGTCAATATTCTCTTGAGAATAGATGGTGGGATGTCCAAGTGGAAACAGTCCGTACTTGCAAATAGTTGGATAGAGTGAACACACATCGATGTACTTGATTTCTTCATTGGAGGATTCATCGATTTCCTGATAGAGTTTGGTCGAGTTAGTTCTTCCACCAAATAAAGCATCTCTTGGTCTCAAAGGGTCTAAGTTTGTAAATTCTGAGTCCACCAAAGATCTAAAGTCTGGATCTTCCTTGTATCTCTTGTCATAGTCACATTCCCAAAGTTCCACCACCTGATATCCTGCTTTTCGTAACTCTTCACTGTTGCCAAAAGTCAAAATATACAACTGATGCATGGTCAAACACTGATGATGTTGAACTCTGTTTCTGTCTGGAAAATGAGTAGGGCATCCATGCCAGTAACATCCATAGAATTCAAATACGGTTCGAGATTCTTCATGGTAGCCATCCACATAATGTCCATTGATTCTCTGCTCACCACCATTCAATGCATGTTTGATCTCAATACCACGTGTCTTAGCTTCACTTTGAATCCATCTTACAGCTTTGATAGAGTAGTTCTTTTGATTAGGATAACCTTCAGGTGGGATGATGGCAATACTGTTTTCAGGCATATGATTTTTTCTCCATACTTTTGAACAAGCTTGAGCGATAGTGCAAGCTTCAGACAAAGGATCGAGTCCACTAATGTTGATCAATTCTCGTCTGAAACAAGCACATCCTCGTCTTAGAATATCAACATCACTACGACAGTATTCTTCCATCTCCTGTCTGAAGTCAAATATAGCACCACTCTCAATTTTCCCTTTATGCCAAGCTAAAAACACCTCACGATCCTTGACAGACATCTGACCAGGATTGTACATGTCCACAGGAAAGTAAGGTCCCACATACTTTTGGTTTGCCAGTGTATTTGCAAGATGAGGAAAGTAACCTTTCTTCATCTCTGTCAAGCCAAATGTATCTGGGAAATTAGCCAGTCTCATATGCAAAAACTGATAAGAATCAAGGAATGTGACACGTCCTACTTTCATTCTAAGTATAGTATTTCCATTCATGATCACTTCAGGTTTCACTGTACCATATTCTAAGATATAGTGTAAGATGAACTGACCATCATATCCTCCAAAATTGTGTGCAATACATGTCACTCCTTTATTCTCATCTCCTAAAATCCAATTGCAAAATTGTGGTAAAGTATCTATGCCTTCAAAGATAAATTCTCTCAGACCTGTTTGTGTCGAACAAGTCGGACAAAATGTATCTATGGGCAAATCCATGCAATCATCACAAGCTTTATGAGCAACACAGAAATTCACCTGATGTGTACCAGTTTCTTGATTTGACTCGAAATCAAAGAAGATGAAACGAGATTTCTTAGGTTGAGAAACCTCTTCTTCTCCTTCATTTTCAGTCATCTCAGATTTACATTCATAACTTTGAATATAGCATTGATGATTGGGTCCAACAATTTCTTTACAATTCCTACATTTTCTCTGTCCTGGACATACATGATTTTTCTTATTGCCCACAATCCTTAAATTACATTTACCACAATTATACACAAGTTGACAAATAGATTTATGCTGCTTAGATTTCACTGCCTTATGCTTTGCAAAACAGTCTCTACTACGAAATGTTCTTTTACAGTCCATACAACGCGTTTTTTGTCCAGGAATACAAGGAATGTCACTATAGCAACCATCACATCCATCAGCACATCTATGGGCTCCCCTGTTCGTATATCCAACATCACAATACTCGCAGTAATATATACATCCAAGAAATCCTGTCACCTTGGTAATCGCATCATAGTGATCAACTCCATTGAAGTAAATATGGATCACCTTCGTCTCGGACTTCTTCTTGAACTGAAGTGGGAATATTAGTCCATCTTTAGGATACTGAGAATGGACTTTGATCAAGTACTTGGGAGCAAGTACAGATTGGATCTTCTTGTATTCCTCAATACCACAAGGCTTGGTATGAGGAATCTTGGTTTGATCCAGTAACTTCATCGCTTCTCTGGTCTGCATAGGTCGATCTGATCTTCTCATATGATTCCAACTCTTCTTCCAAGTTTCTGAATCATCTTTATCCACATTGCATTTCGCCACCACCACAGCTCTCGCCATACACATCACATCTTTGGTATTGTTGATCTGTATAATGCTCTGCTTGTTCTTGCTCATATTTTCTGACTCAAAATAAAGTCCAGCATGTAATGGTTTACGTCCACTGCCTACTGGAAGTCTCACCACTCTGACTTGAATAGTCATCTGTCCATCATTGATGCGAAAATTCTCATTGGACTGGAGCACTTTCATAATCTCTTCTAACACAGCTTCTCCAGTCATAGCTGAGACATCTCTCCATGTCACAAAGACACCCAGTTTCAATCCAGGATGAAGAATAGTCATCCGCATCTTGTCATTGGACTCCATCTGGCATCTTTCTTTGATGTCTTCAACCAGCCGATCAAACAATCTCGATATGAACTGATATGGCGAAACATTGTCAGGTAAAGTCTTGATGTTGAGTTGAAATTCTTTCCCTTGAGCTCGAAATAATCTAGACTTCTTCTCGTTGACTGCCTTGATAGTGAAATAAGAAGTCAAATCTTCATCATCTTCATCGTCTGAATACATAGTCATAGCTCTTTTTTTCCTTGGTGGTGGTCTAATATCATCTTCATCATCTGAGCTCTCTGTGTCTGAATAATCCACCAATTTCGGTTTAGGCTCTTCATCATCAGAAGTGGGTGGGGTATTATCTCTCTGTCGTTTAACCATCTTGACTGTTCGAAGTTTAGTAGTGAAATGAGGCTGCAATGGGAATGCGAACTCAATTTATACTGGAAAAAACCAGATTTTTTCTGAAATCAACAGCACCCTATAAAAGCTTAGAACAATTGCTATCTTACCACATTAGAAATAATTCATTTGCAGGTAACACATAAAGAGAGCAAATCAGTTATGGCATATCAACTACCGACAGAAATACAACATATGATATGGACTTATTCGATGTACAATTCAGCTAAAGGGTTAGGATTCAGGAAGCAAATTCAAGAAGGATGGTTTAAACTTAGGTTGAGACGTTTGTCAAATGCTTTAGAGACTAAATCTCAGGACATCTATCACCAAGAACTAGGCCAACTACTTCTAAGCATGGACGAATTACTAAATCTTCCTGGCGAGATGCGCTTAAAATTTCATACGGAGATGCTCAAGATACATTACTCCAAATTTCACAGTATTGATAAAGCTCGTGTTTGGGTTGTTAGAATGAAAAATTTGACAATGGATAAACTTTACTCTATTCGTACTCGTAACACAGATATCAAGTATTTTTTAAATGGAATTATCTATGACAGTAATAAGTTTTATGGATGTTTGTACTTAAAAGAAGAAGCTCCTAAACACCAGGTCCAATGGTTATTGTCTGCATGGAATACTGAAGATGTATCTTTATCTGTGGCGTCTTTAACAGCTGCAGGGATTAACCACTTTATAACCAGTGAACTGATTAGGTATATAAACAGACCAGATTCATATAACGTTGCCATTGGACATTATACTCCAAGACAGATAGAACCACAAATTATTTTGAAGTTTCCAAGTCGTGAATCTGATTATCTGCTGAATAACTGAATATGTATACGATCACCAAAAGTCTACCCGTGTGCTTAGATCAAATTTTACATTTTGATGTCTACAAAATAACTTTAGACCACATCTTATCATTAGAACCATCCAGTGCCGAGTTTTTGAAAACGAGAGCAGGAATCAAGAACTGGTTAAACCGATTTGAGACATTTGATACATTCAGATTTTGGACTAAACGTAATGCTAGAGAGATGTTGAGAATCATTGATGACACTCCTGTCACCTATATGGATTGGGTAACTTATGTGGCAAACAGCGAAAGTGTGATTTCTCACATCGAAGCAGTATTGAAAGAAATTCAACAAGCCTCAGAAGAAGAAGATATGGATTATGAAGATCTCATTTCAAACATAGATAGCTTGATCACGATATAAAAAGAATGATCAAGTCATTTTGATCATCATATCTGAGTTCAACATCATGGAAGAAGCAAGAGAGAATAAATATTTGGAAATTCCACTTTCCAAGATATTGAAGTTCAGACCTTATAGAAGATTATTGTTCTGCATTTACATCTTGTTTTCTCATGATGAGATCACTTTGGAAGAGATTCAACAGAAACTCAATAGTCCTGAAACTTTTGAAGATTTCAAGAGACTTTGGTGGATCAGTATCAGTTATTTGATGGAAAAAGAGACACTGATTACATTTGAGAATTGGAAAAGATGTGTCGCTGATAATCCTAGTGTGATCGAATTTCTCTACAATCATAGAAGAGACAAAACTATTTCTGGACTATAAATAGGTGGACACCAGTGAGAGAGAATCATTTCACTTCTGACTTTCAAAGAGTAAAGATGGCAAACAGTAGAGATCCAAGGATGGCTAAAGTCTATGATAAGAAGAGCATCTACTATCATTGTGTATCATTGAAGAAACTTTTTATCTCAAGAGGAACAAGCTTTGATGCAGCCATTAGAAGATAGTTTGAGACAACAAGACAAGTTGAGACCACCTTATGGAGAATGTCACCATTGTCATGATAGGGGACATTGGATTAGAGATTGTGCAGAGGCTAAGAAATTAAGAGAACAACAGATGTCTACTGATAAGAAGAAGCCTGCATATGGACAATGTTTTATCTGTGGACTTGCAGATCATTGGGCTCCAAATTGTCCTAAGAGAGAAGAGGATTTTACATCTCAACAGTCTTCTATATCTACAGAGAAGCAACAGTCTTCAGTATCTACAGCGAAGCCTTCAAGGAAACGAAAGGCTCCTGAACCAGATATATCTGATATCAGTCCTAAGAGAAGACGCTTGGACACTCGTTCGACAGCTATCCGTACAAAGACAGGGAAGAAGCCATATTGTTTCATTTGTAAATCAGACTCTCACTCACCTCAATCCTGTACAGAGATGGTGGCGGAGAACTGGGATAAACCAATTTCTAGTGATGAACCAGACAGTGACTCTATAGTGCATATTCATTAAAGACTGGACTTAAAGGATTAATAGTGACGATCAGTTCTGTTTTTAAGATAGTGTAAGTTGTAAATAAAATTACGGTGTTGAATTTGTGTTTGTTTTTTATTTATGTGGTTATTCTTTAACGAAACTAATTGAGTAGCCCTGAAAAGGACTGTTTTTTTTTTTAAAGTCTCCTAAGTAACAAAATATTTCTTACTTAGAAGATTTTAAAATAGGTTGAACAATGGCTACAGGTTTTCTGGAACCAATCCATCTACGAGCAAGAAATTGCTCTAATCCCAACTTATTTTGCTGTCTCTCCACCTCTTTCCAATCTTTTCGCTGCAAAGCAGCACACAACTTAGTCAAACTGAATTTTTCAAAGAACTTCATTTTTTTAGAGAGGCACAAAGTACGTTGGGTTATATAGTTGGATAAGTGGATTGACCTATATTCTACTCCTACGCTAGAGAGAGCAACTTTAATCTGATTGGTCCATTTAAAGATCACGCCATAATCACCCCATTACTGTGAACATGGTTAGGAAATACTACAATCACACATATCTTAGGTATAGCCTTACATACAAAACTAAGTGCAACATATTAAGTTATTCTTTCTTGAAGAAATGGGTGGCCCTGAAAAGGGCCGGTTTGGTGGTTATATTACCACAAAGGCAAAAATTTAGGAGCAGGGGCATCTACTGGGGCGGCCACCACAGGCAGGGCATCGCACAGCCCACTGCTCTACAGTTATAGTTCTTCTCACTGGGATGTAGAAGGGTGGATGGTCTGCCTCCGCATCCCAATCCTCAGAAGGTTGAGGTGTGGGGGAAGAATTATCCCCCCAATCTTCCTCCTCGTCACTGATAGTTTCCACCTTCACTTCCATTTTCGCATCATTAATCAAATTTTCCACTTTTCGACTCATCTCCAACATCTTTTGATGATTCTCAATCATTTGTAATAGAACTTCACCTGTATCCTGCACAGCATTCACTGTCTCCAGTAACCTCCTAGTAGCATCAACCATAGTCTTGCCCTGCTCCTCCAAATGCTCCAAACGCGAATCCAAATTGCAAGCCATTTTGTTGTTGTTGTGTAACACAAGAACAGAATGAAGAATTTGAGATTTGAAACGAGCTTTTATAGTTTTCAAAGGGATTGACCTACATTGAACTCCTACGCTAGAGAGAGCAACAATACACTAATTGGTCAGTTCATTTATTTTCACCCAATCAGAGTTGACTTGATTTCTTGAAACGCGGGAACTTTAAACTAGGTCAATCCGCTTGACAAGTATAAAAGGCTTGAACACACTACACTTTCACCATTCATAATCATGGAGCCATCACTGACAATAGATGATATGATCAACAATCCTGACCTTTTGCTATCAGCAGTGAATGAGACATTTGCTAGCGATACGTCACAACAGTATTATACGCCGCAAACACCCTCAGCGTATATGCCTCAACCTGTTCAACAGATGCTGCAAAAACAACAGTCAAAGACTCAAGTCATTGAAGTCTTACTCAAAGAACTAAATGAGTTAAGATCTAGAGTGAAGAACTTAGAAGAACTGTCTCAGCAACGTGCACAGCAGCAACCTTTAAAGATGCCATCCATCCAGATTCCCATTAGACTTGACATTACGACAAATGATCAAGACACCAGTCAAAACATAGGAGTTGGAAAAGCAACTAAGAAAATTAGAATTACTAAGAGGAAATGCTAAAAATCACCTAGACAATCAACAAACAGCCCTTTTCAGGGCTACCACTTCCCTAGAAAGAATACCACTAAACTTGCTAAATAATATACACTAGTTAATGCTACAGAGTGATGCCTCTAGGAGTTGAGGTCTTGATTGACCAAGAAAAATTGCATAAATTAACAACATAGAACTCAATTTTTCACATGATATATTTTATTTAAAAAAGTTAAAACTTGTTTTTTTTAAAAAGTCATACTTGTTTTTGTGACATTATCAGAATCTTATATACGTAATACATTACGTCATCGATTTTTATAAACCACTTCCAATTCTCCGAAAATCTAAAAATAGATTTTCCGGGAAATTGGAAAAGCGCGTGACATTCTGACGTCATCACAATGACTGGTTCCCAGTTCCGCTATATGTTATATACTATTATTGATTTTTTTTGCATTGGTTCCCTGGCTCCCTCTCCCACTCTCCCAAGCTACGCGGCACGTCTATAGTAATACTAGAATAGACGTGCCGGAGAAAGAGAGACTATATAAAAAATGAACCAGTAATTTATCACAACTGCACTTTTCTCGCAAAATAAACTATCTAATAATACTCAACGTATAACAGACCAGAAAAAAACTATCACAATCACAGATCAGCCAGCGCTTTTGAGCAAAATAAACTAAGTTAATCTCAACAGCCCAGAAAACTATCACAAGCACAGATCAGCCAGCGCTTTTGAGCAAAAATAAACTTAGTTATTTTCAATAGTCCAGAAAACTATCACAATCACAGATCAGCCAGCGCTTTTGCGCAAAATAAACTAAGTTAATCTCAACAGCCCAGAAAACTATCACAATCACAGATCAGCCAGTGCTTTTGCGCAAAATAAACTAAGTTAATCTCAACAGCCCAGAAAACTATCACAAGCACAGATCAGCCAGCGCTTTTGAGCAAAAATAAACTAAGTTATTTTCAATAGTCCAGAAAACTATCACAATCACAGATCAGCCAGCGCTTTTGCGCAAAATAAACTAAGTTAATCTCAACAGCCCAGAAAACTATCACAAGCACAGATCAGCCAGCGCTTTTGAGCAAAAATAAACTAAGTTATTTTCAATAGTCCAGAAAACTATCACAATCACAGATCAGCCAGCGCTTTTGCGCAAAATAAACTAAGTTAATCTCAACAGCCCAGAAAACTATCACTATCACAGATCAGCCAGTGCTTTTGCGCAAAATAAACTAAGTAATTGTCAATAGTCCAGAAAACTATCACAATCATAGGCCCAACCAAAATACCCCTAAAAATAAACTAAGTTATTCACAGCTAGTCACTCAAGCTTACCAGGGTAGTCATCTCTGGGTACGCCGAATTTTTTTTTAGCCTGAAAAATTCTAAGTTCTTTTCAGGCTACAAATTCGGCGTACCCAGAGTGACATCCATTACTACTTCTGTTGCAAAATTATTGGCTAATGTAAGTGTATAGGCAAACAGTGTGGGTCCAGATCAGATCTGGTTCTAAACTTTTTGACCAAAAGGCTTCTAAAACATTACATAAGACGACAAAAGCAGACGACTTTTGATGCGATTGGCGCTTTAAGGTTTAAACCTTCAACACGACACATTTTGGCGTCCCCTCAACCTACAAGATTTTATTTCAGTATGTTTAGACTTCGAGCTAAAAAAGGTCCTGCTCCACCCCCCCCCCCCCCCCTAGAGAATTTTGCAGACATATCCTATCTTAAAGAAAATTTCAAGCCGCATCTTTTAAGAGATGTTTGCACTCTGTGCTCCAGGGTGTTAGTCTCTGACAGCCTGTAACATATGTTACTGTAACAAACGTAGGAAAAAATCAAAATGAAAGTTTGAGCTAAAGAAAGAAGACATTAACCCATCTAATTATTCAAATTTCTCATGCAGTTTGCAAGCTGGATGCCTAAGCTACATAAAAGCAGCATTTTAAGTAAAATTACAGCCTTCAATGGTGTTATATGCGTTTCATAGATTAAATTTCCCTTTGAAAGTTGAAATCGTGACTAACATCATTTAATTTTACAGACGATTTGTGCATTTTTACAAGTGTATTTAATCTTAGTTCGCTAAAATACTTATTCGACTAATAGAAAAAAACAACAAAGTTTTGCTTTTCTATCCCAAATACATTGTTTTATATGAGCTATTAAACAACCCTACCCCCAATTTTAAGTATCTAATTTTGGTATCTATTATTAAAGAAAAATATATGAAGATATTTGACGCTCATGGATATCTTACATTTTTAGCACTGTCTTACTAACGCAATAAAGAATCATATATTTGCAAGCTTGACATCAGGATCAGAGCACTCATTGAAGTATGTAATGTATGTTACATGGCATCATGAATGAGCAAGGAACTTGTCTTGGAAGTAAGAGATGATATTTCAGAAAAAATACTATTTTCACATGTTTTCCTATTAATCTCTAGCCTCTGGTGCCTTAGTCTTGGTAATTATAGTCATTGTTGATAACAAGCCCATGAAATTGTGTTACAGATGTTATATATAATCTTTTTTATCACATATTTCCTAATGCCTATAATATTAAAATATATAGACGTATAGATAGAAAATAATAGTTTTCGTTTAAAATGAAACAATTTAATAAATATTCCCATTAAATATAACTATTCAAAATTAATCTTTATTCAAGTCACCCTCACAATGTCTATCATTGTGTCTGCTTCTATTGCAAAATAATCACCCATTTCATCACAACCAGTAGAATCATTGCATAGTATTAGGACACAAACTGAGTACAATCCTGTTCCTCTCCACCCCTTTGGGAATTGTGCAGACATAACCTACCTTAAAGAACACTTCAAGCTACATCAAATAAGAGATGTTTGCACTCTATTAACAAGGGGGGTTAGCCTTTAATGTTATGTCACGTATGATACCATATCAGTTTAAGAATAGATGAATTGAAAGTCTAAGAAACAGAAAGAAGGCATAAAACTATCTATTTATTTGAATTATTCATGTAGTTTGCATGCTGAATACCTTTGATACATAAGAAAGTGTTTTTAACAAATATACATCTTCCTATGGTGTTATATGTGTTACATTGATTAAGATTACTTTTTAAAATTGGTAATTGAGACAAACATCACTTATAAGCATTTTGTGTGATCCTCCTCTTTTGCCATCATAACACTTAATTTTCTTTGTATGTGTGGCCAGTGCCAGCGTCAAACAAATTGACTCAGCTATAATTTGAATCCTTAGCATTCTTAAAAAGCAGAAACAGCATGTCAGCGTCATGGGATCAAACACCTGATTAAATATGGATTCAATGCCATTTCACACATATGCTTACACTGGAGTATGACTCTGGTATATGTCTCTTCCTGTGAAGTGGCAAGAGCAATCTTACTGCAGCTGCCTCTGCATCCGTGCTAGTCAAATGATAACTGCTCTGATTTTGCAAAAGCTATGTCTCTACCATGTATCTCTAAGAATACTTTAAGATTTCTGACATTGGTCAAACAGAAATTTGATAGGCTGCTTTTTTGCATCATTTGCCATGGAACCTTTCCGGTCCTTTGGTGTTTAAGTCCTCAGGTCTTAGATCAATAGTATTTTGCTGAGCCCAAAGAACTTTATAAGTTTTCTTTAGTTACAATGTTGACTATTGATGGTTTTGTCAGACCGTCTGAAACAATTTCTGTTACACCTTGAAAGTTATCTGGTATATGAGAAAGGACATGAAGTTGGACATTGGCATCAATTATGTTTGCAGCTGGGTTTTTTTTTATGTCAGTACATTAAAGCAATCCTTAAAATAATGTAAAGCCTTTGATTTCTCAGTTTTTGCAGCCATATCATTAGCTGTTGCATTCAAAAGAAGGAAAGTGGACTATGGGTAGAATAGGATAACCAGTAGTTCTATATTATGCTCTATCGAAGATTTATACAGAGTAAACAAGTTGATAAGGTTGCCCTATTTCATGATCCATTGAAAACACTGAAATTGAAAACACTTGCCTCTGACTGTGTAATCAAAAAGGATGTCACGACAATACCCTTGCTCATTTATTATGACGAGTTATATATGTTACATCCTTTAAGTGCTCTTATCTTAGAATCTTAGTGAATCATTGAAGTGAAAGGGTCTAATTTGCGCTCTGTTAATCCTGCATTTCGTTGCTTTACCTGCTGTGATACATCTAGTTAGTTTATCTGAAGAGAAAGAGATACCTCTGTTTCAGCATTTCAGAAGTACTAAGACTTCAAATAAGTTTTTGAATGCTTTGGGAAAGATAATAAGTGCAGAGACATTATTAGATGAAAATATGTTTGTTGCATGTATGGAAAGGCTACATTTATAAAAGTTAACCAGCTAAGATATGATTCTTTAAGGTACATCAGTCCAGGTACTCATTGATTTTAATGGCATAGTATTCCTCCTTGTAAAGTTTTAGTCTTTCTCCTACTTGCAAAATATCCAACAGTAGAGCCAACTATTAGGAATTCATATCAGTTTCCGAATGTTCCAAGCCATGAATGGCAAAATTGGAAAGTTGATAATGGCTCATCAATTTTGAGTGGACTGGTGGTAAAACTGTATAACAGTAAATGATTGAAATATTGTGTGATGATTCTACTAGTTGCAAGGAGGCGTGTGATAATAATGATTACCACAGAAGCAGACAACGACAAATGTTAAACATGAGTGTTAAATCGATGAGAATTAGTTTGGACCATTTCATTTATTATATTGTCTTGTACAAATGTAAAACTATCTTTTCTATTTGTGGCTCTATATTTAGCATAATATGCACAGTATTAGGAAATGTGTCCAAAAGGTCATTGATAACATCTGTAACAACAGTTCATGGGCTTGATAATCAGAAATGAATATAATTTCTAGTGTTTTTGCACCAAAGACTTATAAGTACACATTAAGTGTCCTGATCTTAAACTTAATGACATCTTGCAGATATATGAGCAAGACAGACTAAGAAAATGTAAAATATCCACATGCTGCAATCGCTTTCATGTGTGCTACTTAAATGGTAATAACAAAATTTGCTCCTCGCTAAAACTGGGAGTAGGGCAGTGTATTAGCTCCCTAAAGACCATATTTAAGACAGAAAAGCAAACTTGTTTTTTCCTATTCATCAATTGAGTATATGTTTGTAAAATCTAATAAAACAGTTTGAAACCAAGTCATAGTAGTTGTTTAACTAAATGACGATAGCCACAATTATGGCTTTTAAATTATAATTAGGTTCATGTAACGCACATAACACCACAGTTAGCCGTATAAATGTTAAACTGCTTACATATGTAGTAAAGACGTCAATTATGCAGACTATAAGAATGTCAATTTATTAGATAATTTTAATGTCTTCTTTCTGTAGCTCAAACATTCAAATTTCTTATTCTCAAATTGATATAGTACATATGTAACCAGCTGTTACAGGCTAACGCCCAGACTTGCAGAATGCAAACATTTCTTATTAAATGCACCTTGAATGGTTACATAAAATGTAATATGTCTGCAGAATTCCAAAGTGGATTAATATGGAGCAGGCCCTTACTCAGCTTGATGTCAAAATACTGTTTGATGATTTTACTTATCACGCTAAAATATGTAACACTCTCTGGTCTTTAAAACTTGGTGACAACTAGCAGATCTATAAGTCTTTATCATACGAGCCAGCTTAAAATCCCTAAACAATGTAAGATATCCAGCAGCTGCGAGTTTTTTCACAATTTTAGCTCAAACTTTCAAACTACATTTTCTTTATTTGATATAGTAACGCATGTAACATGCTGTTTCAGACTAAAACCCCAACATAGAGAGTGCAAACATCCCTTATTCGATGCAGCTTGAGTTGTACTATAAGAAGGAATATGTCTACAAAATTATATCTTGAGAAAGTCTTGAAGAAAAACTATATGCTAATCTTGAGAAACTCTTGAAGAAAAACTATATGCTAATCTTGAGAAAGAATTTGGCTGCCAGTTTAAGCAATATATTATAGACAATTTTAAGAGATTTCTGGACGATTGTTTCATTCTTTTTACACACTCAGATGATGATCTGAAAAAGCTACATAAGTGCTTGAATGAACTACATCCGAGCATAAAATATACTATGGAACAAAATAAGTCACAACTTCCGTTTTTAGATACATTGATTATAAATAATAGGGGAAAAATACAAACAGATATCTTCTACAAACCCACAGACTCAAAACAATACCTCTTATATACATCCTGCCACCCAAAACACACTCGAAACAGTATCCCCTATAATTTAGCCAGAAGGCTCAAAATGATTGTATCTGAGGAAACAACATTAAATAGCCGTTTAAACGAATTGAAAATATATTTAACAAAACGTAAATACCCGTTAAAACTTATCGAAGATGCTATTGCAAAAGTACATTTTCTAGATAGGCGTACATTGTTAAGCAACCATAAAAAATCAGAGGAGTCAGATATGATACCATATGTAACCACGTTTAACCCTAATAATCCAGAAATTTATCCCAACATTAAACAATTTAAATCAATTTTGCAGAGAAATCATGAACTGCATGAAATCTTTAGAGGAAAGGTTTTCCTCAAAAGTAAAAGACAGCCTCCGAACTTAAAACGCTTGTTAACCAAAGCCAGGTTTACCAATAAACCAAAGGAGGATTACAAAGTTTCAAAATGTAATGAGCCCCATTGTGGCCTTTGCAAATACATAACAGAAGGGTCCTTAGCGAATTTTAAGGGAAAATTATTTAAAGTGAAAGATGACATGTCATGTAAGTCAAAATATGTAATCTATATGATACAGTGCAGAGGCTGCGATGAACAATACATTGGCGAAACAGTAAATTTGAGAAATCGCATAACACTCCATAATCAACATATAAGGCATGCGGAATTACGAAAAATACCAGTAAGTGGACACATTGCAGACTGCTCTGATCAGGACCCAAAATACTTTGTTTTCCCTTTCTATCTAATGAAAACAGAAAGCATAATGAAACGAAAAGAAAAGGAGAAGTATTTCATTCGAACATTTTTGCCTAAACTTAACTCTTTATATTAATTAATTCTGTATGCTGCCAAGTGCGTACATTGTATTTATGACGTTTTCAAAGCTATTATTCATCACGCTCTTTAGTACAAAGCGGATGGAAGTAAATGACGTTACGTTACGTCGTCGCTCTTGACAACGTAGCGCCATTTTACTTTCAACAAAGAAACGCAACGTTTAAAGGCTTTGAAAATTGTTTTTTAACATGAAACCGGTTAGCCATATAAAATAAAAATTTGCGCATTCTATTGGACTTTTTTAATACTATATATATATATATATATATAGGGCTCAGTGCATTGAGCCCTATGGAAATCTTTATAGTGATGTTTATCATAGTTTGAGTAGGAAATTAGGTTCTATTAATATTGCTTGTGTACTTAACGAGTTATCGGAGAGTCCAGATTCAGATTATTGCAGTCAAGATTCTGACTTTTGCAAGTTAGTCTGGAAAAAAATCAGAAAATTACGCTTATTTAAGAAGGTACGGGCATTTTGTGAAGAAAAGGTTTTGAGATATCTATTAGGGTATTTTGGTATGCTCAATCCAAAAACCAATGTTGGCAAGCTGAAAAATGGCGTCTTCACTATCTAATTGGCATATTTCCAAGATGGCCGCCAAATTGAAGAAATATCAATAAAAATTTGTAGAGTAACTATTTTTGACCACTTGCCCATTGGGATCATTTTACGCATTTCTTGAGACAAGACGCTTCCTAAGAGCCCATTGACAAATTATAACCAGCTCATGTGATTTTCATTCTTGCACCGAAGGATCAGACGAACTTGAGCACATGCAGTATCGAAAGAGCCTCCACCAACAATATAGACATAAAGTAGATAGATTGTTGATTTTTAGGTTGATAATAACACACTTTGGAAGGCCCAGAATGCACCGCTTGTATCAAATTTTCCGTGAGAGCATGCCCCCAGACCCCCATAGCACGACAGTGCATCCACATCTTTATAGTGATGTTTATCATAGTTTGAGTAGGAAATTAGGTTCTATTAATATTGCTTGTGTACTTAACGAGTTATCGGAGAGTCCAGATTCAGATTATTGCAGTCAAGATTCTGACTTTTGCAAGTTAGTCTGGAAAAAAATCAGAAAATTACGCTTATTTAAGAAGGTACGGGCATTTTGTGAAGAAAAGGTTTTGAGATATCTATTACTGTTCATACACGATATCTTGGCTCAAAGAAACCGTTAGGTGGATTTTACCATTACATCAAATAAGGGAACATGGGGTTTGATGCATAGTAACGGTATAATGATAAGAAAGACGTTTATATCACAATGAAATGTTAAACGGATTCGTGGCTCAGTCGGAAGGGCGCACGTTCACGTTGGTTATATCTTTTTGAACAGTAATGAAGAGATAGTGGTTCGAAATCCAAAATCAAAGATATTTTTTTATTATAATAGTTTGTTATCTTGTTTGTTGTGTATGATTTTACAATTTATACATATTTCACACTTGTCAAAGTCGCTAAAGCACCATCCTGTCTCTTCATGGCTTCCGAGGCGCGAGGACTGTATTCTCCGAGTCAGCTTTGATGCGCGATATCGTTTTGTTTGATATGCCGGTCAGCTTGCTGGCGCCCTCTCTATAATTTGATAATGGTGCAAATAGTGCATCATTCATGGCATCTTCTTCGCGTACTGCGCAGTAACACGGATCCCATATAGGGTCCGTGACAGCAACTTGTCTGGCTTGCGATCGAAAAGCCTGCCTATCAGACATTAATACAGCCAAGAGAAGTATGCGCAGTGAAAATAAAATGCGTGTGAAAGCATAATTGAGCATTAAAATCATGAGGGGAAACGAGATATGAGTGACAAAACGAAAAAAAAAAGGATTCCATAGGACTCGACACCATAACCGCAGAACATGAAATCAAATATGTTTGATAGTTCTCCACGTTATCCTCTACACCACTCATATTGATAGAAAAATACATCACGTATAATAGCTTAATACCATATTTATCTAAGAACATTAAGAAGAAGCTACCTATATTGATGTAATGGTAAAATCCACCTAACGGTTTCTTTGAGCCAAGATATCGTGAATGAACAGTAGGGTATTTTGGTATGCCCAATCCAAAAACCAATGTTGGCAAGCTGAAAAATGGCGTCTTCACTATCTAATTGGCATATTTCCAAGATGGCCGCCAAATTGAAGAAATATCAATAAAAATTTGTAGAGTAACTATTTTTGACCACTTGCCCATTGGGATCATTTTACGCATTTCTTGAGACAAGACGCTTCCTAAGAGCCCATTGACAAATTATAACCAGCTCATGTGATTTTCATTCTTGCACCGAAGGATCAGACGAACTTGAGCACATGCAGTATCGAAAGAGCCTCCACCAACAATATAGACATAAAGTAGATAGATTGTTGATTTTTAGGTTGATAATAACACACTTTGGAAGGCCCAGAATGCACCGCTTGTATCAAAATTTTCCGTGAGAGCATGCCCCCAGACCCCCATAGCACGACAGTGCATCCACATCTTTATAGTGATGTTTATCATAGTTTGAGTAGGAAATTAGGTTCTATTAATATTGCTTGTGTACTTAACGAGTTATCGGAGAGTCCAGATTCAGATTATTGCAGTCAAGATTCTGACTTTTGCATGTTAGTCTGGAAAAAATCAGAAAATTACGCTTATTTAAGAAGGTACGGGCATTTTGTGAAGAAAAGGTTTTGAGATATCTATTAGGGTATTTTGCTATGCTCAATCCAAAA
The DNA here is from genome assembly GCA_964019695.1 of Loripinus fragilis. Lineage (NCBI taxonomy): Eukaryota > Metazoa > Mollusca > Bivalvia > Lucinida > Lucinidae > Loripinus > Loripinus fragilis. Next base: position 24,583,825 of record OZ026516.1, read on the forward strand.
ACCAATGTTGGCAAGCTGAAAAATGGCGTCTTCACTATCTAATTGGCATGTTTCCAAGATGGCCGCCAAATTGAAGAAATATCAATAAAAATCTTGACCACTTGCCCATTGGGATCATTTTACGCATTTCTTGAGACAAGACGCTTCCTAAGAGCCCATTGACAAATTATAACCAGCTCATGTGATTTTCATTCTTGCACCGAAGGATCAGACGAACTTGAGCACATGCAGTATCGAAAGAGCCTCCATCCACGATATAGACATAAAGTAGATAAATTGTTGATTTTTAGGTTGATAATAACACACTTTGGAAGGCCCAGAATGCACCGCTTGTATCAAAATTTTCTGGGAGAGCATGCCCCCGGACCCTCATAGCACGACAGTGCATCCACATCATTGCAGGTACATACGCGTCTGGTATGTAATTCTCTCTCTAGCTAATTAGATATTTTTATTAAAACTTTGATGAATGCTGATCAGATATTATACTAACTTGAAACTGAAGTTAACCTAAACACGTTTCATGGTTATAAAAATAAATGCTTTCACTTTGTCTAAAATATATAGTTTCACCTGTTCGAAAAAAATAACAACCCCTACTCCACCGGAAAAACAGTTGGTCTAGCTGTCCCAAATTTTAAAAATAAAATCTAGAGAGCAAATGTTCCTCCATACACTTACTCTACTAGGTTCAGCAACAGAATTTTAAGGATGGCCTCATACTTTACATGTATAGGGTAACCCTGGGGTAATTTTGGTATGGGTTTGTGAGCCACTATTTTGAAACCAACCCCAATCATATACCTCACGTTTGAAAAAAAAACCAGCCCATACATATACTTGATTTCACAGAAAGTTGACATATTCATATACTTTGAATTAATATACCCTTTCATATACTCTGTGACACGTTTACAAATGACCCTCGTCATGAAAAAAAACCTGCTTTATGTAAATGTGGACCAACATCTATCTCTCTATTCGATTTCCTATGTTACACCCTGCTTCAAGCCGGTGTGACATAAAATTAAACACATGGCTTTAACATGAAATTTTGAGTTCTGTAACCTTGACATCAAGATATGGGTGGAATTCAAGGTCATTGGTATGTGTGAGGATGGGACTGATTTAACATCATAGCAAATAACTAAATCATATCCATCATACGGTTACACATGATCAGTTAAAAAAAACTTTAAAAACAAAATTTTAACGTGAAAATTTAAAGTTTCTGACCTTGACCACAAGGTCACTGACATTGTAGGGGATTGTGTTGATAAAAAATATTGGACTTATCAACATACAAAATATGAACTAAATCCATATTACGGTTTTAAAGTTATGAGGTCTTAAATACAAGTAGCCCAATTGGCAAAGATCGCTCACCATGGAGTCAGCATAATGTTTGGAGACACCATAATTTACGATGCACAAAGGCAGATAACTCTGAACTTGAAACAGTGACCAGGAATTAATTCAAAAACATAAGATATTATGCCGGCTCTAGTTATCTGCAAGTATTAAAAAGATCTGAATAAAAGTTGCATTGGAAACCTGGTGAAAGTGTAGATTCCAGATACTCGAGGGCAGCTAACTCCGTAGTCAGTTATGGGATCTGACCGAAATTCAAACTCATCCATACTTTTATGTATGTCCTGGTAACCTACAGGGATGAAGAAAATCAAATGAAAAATGAAGGTGCTAGAGTGGTCAAAACATTATATGGTTATATTTAAGATGCTCAAGGGCAGCTAGCTCTGTAGCTGGTGGATGGGTGTGGCGGAAAATCAAACTCAAACTTTTATGGAAGTCCTTGTTACCTACAAATGAGGAAGATCCATTCAAAATTAAGGTGCTCCCATTGTAAGTCTGTGCAGATTTTTTATGATGCTCAAGGGAAGTTAACTCCACAGTCTTAGTTGGTTCTACTTTAGATTAAACTAATCCAAGCTTTTATGGTTGTCCTTGTTACCTGAAAGAATGAAGAACAGCCAATAAAAAATAAAGGCGCTAGAGTGGTCACAACATTCTGGCCAAATTTTGAACCCATTTAAACTTTTATAGTTGACCTTGTTACCTGCAAGACTGAAGAAGATCCAATCAAAAATATAGGCGCTAACAGGTCACAACATTATCCATCAATTTTTAAGATGATCAAGGGGAGCTAACTCTATAATAGGTGATGGGATCTTGACGAAATTCAAAATCATCCGAGCTTTAATGGTTGTCTTAATTGTATGCAACAATGAAGAAGATCCATTCAAAATTGAAAGCACTAGAGTGGTCACAACATTTCTCCCATTATAAGTCTACAGGGATTTTTCCAAACGCTCAAGGGCAGGAAACTCAAAAGTCCCTGGTCAGATCCTGCCAAATTTCAAACCCATCCGAGATTTGATCGGTGTCCTTGTTGCCTGCAAGAATGAAGAAGATCCAATCAAAAGTAAAGGAGCTAGAGTGGTCACAACATTATTCGTTAATTTTTAAGCTGCTCAAGGGGAGCTAACTCTAAAATAAAAATATGTGATGGAATCTTGACGAGATTCAAACTCATCCAAGCTTTAATAGCTGTCCTTTTTGTATGCAAGAATGAAGAAGATTTATTCAAAATTGAAATCACTAGAGTGGTTGCAACATTTCTCCCATTATTAGTCTATAGGGATTTTTCCAAACGCTCAAGGGCAGGTAACTCATAAGTCCTTGGTTGGATCCTGCTGAATTTCGAACCCATCCGAGATATTGTAGGTTTACTTGTTGCCTGCAAGAGTGAAGAAGGTGCAATCAAAAATGAATGAGCTAGAGTGGTCACAACATTATTCATTAATTTTCAAGCTGCTCAAGGTGAGCTAACTCCAAAATGTGTGATGTATCTTGACGAAATTTAAACTCATCCAAGCTTTAATAGTTGTTCTTATTGTTTGCAAGAATGAGGAAGATCCATTCAAAATTGAAAGCACTAGAGTGGTCACAACATTTCTCCCATTATAAGTCTATGGAGATTTTCAAAACGCTCAAGGGCAGGTAACTCATAAGTCCCTGGTCGGATCATGCTGAATTTCGAACCTATCCGAGATATTATGGGTTAACTTGTTGCCTGTAAGAATGAAGAAGATGCAATCAAAAATGAAGGAGCTAGAGTGGTCACAACGTTATTCATTAATTTTTCTGACGCTCAAGTGCAGCTAACTCCGAAGTCAGTCATGGAATCTTGCCGAAATTCAAACTCATCCAAGCTTTAATAATTGTCCTTATTGTATGAAAGAATGAGGAAGATCCATTCAAAATTGAAAGCAATAGAGTGGTCTCAAGATTTCTCCCATTAAAAGTCTATGGGGATTTTTCAAAACGCTCAAGGGCAGGTAACTCATAAGTCCCTGGTCGGATCCTGCTGATTTTCAAACCCATCCGAGATATTATGGGTTTACTTGTTGCCTGCAAGAATGAAGATGATCCAATCAAAAATGAAGGAGCTGGATCAACACATTGCTCTTCGATTACTGAAATTTTAACTTTGTTTGACGCATGAAGCTTTTACATGCAGAGTAAAACCAGTATGCTCACAGTAGCTACATGTATCTAGTGATGCTGCTGGTCTAATCTCTGGACATGCCTTACCGTAGTGTTCCTTTGCGAGCAACTAAGGTTCTGACGAGAATATGCATTCGCACAGTCTTTACCTGAACCTTAGCTGCAAGCAGTTGCAATAGGTATCAAACTGGCCCATATCATGCCTGGTACATTGTAACTCGTTATTTTAGCCGAATTTCGAGTCTTGATTCTCACACAAAAAATATAAAAAAAAATTAGGCGTCTCAGAATCGTAGGTGCAGTGCATTCCCTAATTAAGAACATCACAATTAATCCTAGATAAATTGTCTTATAAACAAAGCGCGCATTTGTAACTATGACTGTCAGTACTAGTAGGATAAATCAATAATAAAAAGCGATAAGTCCGTGTCAATACGCAAACTGATTGCGTTATGGTAGAAACGTTTGCTCATTGCTGAACGTAGCAGGTGTGCGCTTATTAAATAACGTGCGTCGCCATTAAAATTTTTGACGTCATTTAAAGTCGCGTTTTCTGCTGATGACGCCGTACCTCCACAAGCCCCAAAATCGCAGAACGCGTCACATATTGGAAATCGCGCTTGGTTCGCTTGTGCGTTAAGCTACTGCGGTCATCTCGAAAACGCCCGTTTTGGAGCACGTGCATAAGAGAAAAATAGCACGTCATGCGTAATCACAGCTTCTGCTCCTACAAATTATCATGCTAAAATCCGATTCTGTACTTTATGGGTTTGCAAATAGCAGGATTATGCTATGCACAGTCGCTGGATAACAGTTTATTCACCGCTTGTGACTATTCTTTTGAGACGAGCCCTTTCTGTCACGCCTCTACGAAATTTACCTGGTCAATAAAAGACTTAGAAATTTTGGCTGAATTCCGTTAATCGCAAATTCTTCATCTATACTATGCACAATAAGTTTAGCAATTTCTTATGTTTGGCATCTTTTTTGTGCTCAACTTTGTGCAGTGCCGATCAATTTCAATTGCAATGACGAGAACAGGATCTTAGGCAAATGAAACCACGAAATTTCAGACGCCATCCTTTAAATAGGCATTTCGGGAGAGCAAGAATTGCAGAAGGGGTCAGTAAGCAAAAATCTCATCCGTTGTAAGTAATGCTAAAATGATAAGCATGTGATTTTTCATTTGGTGGTCATTCATCTTTCTCATGCATCATACGAGGGACGTTTTTTATGTTCGTAGAAAGGTATATTTTATGAAAACGGCGAAAGTAAATGTATACATAATGCATATATTTGGAAAGATTGGGCTTTTATCTATACATGCAACCTAAAATTATTTCAAAATGCATTACTTTAATGACTTCTAAGAGCCAAAGACATACCTACATATCGTACACTGGAAATATGGTAGAAATATGACATTTATGGACTTAGACTCTGACAGAACGTTAGAAACAATTGCATGAAAATGGGTCCATAGCCATGCACAGCTTCTGAAAATATGGCTGCAGATCAAGGACACCTAGTGCTACAATATTATATAAACATTAAAGCAAATGCGCAGCAATTATCGGATATGGAAGATTTGTTTGTAACCTCAGCAAATTTAACAGTAGGCATATAAACTTTTATTGTAAAAAGTTGGCACAAGTGGAAGTTGGATACGGGCTTTTGAATGTGGCTCTATATGTTAGCTGTAAAGTAGTATTATATTTTTTCTTGTTTATATGGTAGATGGAAGTGTTATGGTAACTTTCATCTCAAAACAAGGTTAATACTTTTGTTTTATTAAAAATGAACTGCAAAATAAATAGCCTAGTGGATGCTAAAATTCCTTATTTTGAATATAAATGACGTCATGGAGTGTTACTATATTTAGAAAATACATTAAAACTGTTTTGTGCCTCTTAACAGGTTTTCAATTAACTGCAATAAGAAAATTATGCAGATCCGGTTGTTATTGTGTTTTCTACGCGGGATTGCTTTACCCCACCCACTTTTTATAACATGGGGGTATGTCAGTCCCGGAAGTTGCAAGTTACACGCTTAAACCGATGTATCAATATAACTGCTGACGAATGATTGAGTATATCATGTGCTATGCAAAACCATAAGAAATTTTAAAATTTGTTCACAATCGTAATTTTAACAGATATAATAACTAGCACTTGACTGTGTTTATTTTAGTATATTGATGGGTGTCTCAAAATTGTTATAGAAGAGCAAGCAACATGCTTATAGTTTTGCTGCACTTGTCTACGATTAGCGTTTGAATAATTAATTTTGATGGTGCAAAGAAAAAATCTGCTTGAAAAACGCGAATATCACCATAGCGAATGGAACTTAACAGTGTCTAATTTCCTGATGGCTGCGTGGTTAAAATGACACAAATTTCGGCCAGTGTCCTTTTTACGCCCTATCCAAAGCTATATATCGACCGAACTAAGCGCTAATGATATAAAATTTATATCAAGTGATAGACAGGAGCTAGACCTTTCAAAATATATATAGTTATGGTACCGTAAATTCTATATTTGTAGAGAAAAAATGACCCTCGTACGCCTATAAAAACTATTGGTTATGTGACGGATGTGATAGAGATTTCATGCTGAAAAAAATCAGCTGCCATCAATGACGTCAATACATAGTCATCATTTGATTAAACTTCTAATGTTAATTGGCGTGCCAATTCAACAGAGACACAGTTTACGAAGATATCATAGGCTTACAATGTAACTCATCTTATGGTTGATTAAAACATTAAGTTACTGAAAAATTGTGCGACGCATTTGCGAGATAATGGTGACATTAGATTTGATCTTTCGGCTCGTGCACTATAGTAGTGAAGATGTTTCATTCAACATTATTTATCTGAATGTGTTGGGAGGCATCAAACAGTTTTACTTGTTAATGTGGTTCAAGAAAACCCGACTAGAAACACTGTTTAAAGGTGATAACGTAAAAGCTTTAGTAAAAACGTCAAATAGTGAAAATTTGGTCCTTTATTTTTCTGAGAAAGTTCGGAAAATTGCAGCATTTGCTATGCTTTTTGGTTTTCAGTGACCAAACAATCGTTTGAAAATGGTTTCGGCTTCCCCTAATTATCATAAATACCCACGTTACCCGCTAGTCTTAAAATTAAACGTCACTTTAGCACGGCCGCTGCGTTTAGTAAATCTGTATTTTTTTAAATGGAAAATCTTGTCAGATGATCGGCGCTTGTATCTTTATGACAGCAAAAGAAACTCAAGATCTGATGTGGAAAGGCTCACCTATACAAAACAATTGCTAAATTTATTGTGCATAGTATCACACCATATACCCGGGATGCAACATTTTTGTTTACATCGCAGATCAGAAACAACCTAACACGCATGCGAGAATGGATTGTGGATTGTAGTATATGTTATCAAAAAAATCTGATTGTGCCACAAACGTCGGACCTTTTGGAGAAATTGGCGTTAATTTTCCTGTACAACTTTCATCGCGATCACATTTTGCTAAAATTGAAAATAAAAAAGTTATCGCCGAAAATCGATGTGAAAAACATAAAAACTATTTTTTTTAGAGTGGTTGCAACATTTCTCACATTATAAGTCTATGGGAATTTTTCCAGACGCTCAATGGCAGCTAACTCATAAGTCCCTGGTCGGATCCTGCCGAATTTCGAACCCATTCGAGATTTTATGGTTGTCCTTGTTACCTGCAAGAATAAATAACAAATCAAAAATGAAGGAGCTAGAGTGGTCACAAGATTTTCCGCATTATAACCCTATGGGAGCTATCTGTTGCCATGGAAACCAGAGTTCTGATCCGATCTTACCCAAAACCTAATGCAGTCAATCTCCCACCCCAATGATGTTCCTGATGAAATTTGATTATGATTGGCCAGCTGGTTTCAGAGATATTTATGTTTGAAAGTGTGGACGCACTGACGGACGCCGGCTCGAGTCCCATACTATAAGCTAACCCTGAGCCTTTGACTGGTGAGCTAAAAATACATTATAAAGATTCCCAGATTTTGAAAAAAAAGCCCAAACCTAGGATTCAAAATATATAAAATCTCAAAGAACCACCCTTTACTGCACCTATTTTTCCAAAAAATAATGAATTAGCACAACTGACTACTGAGATATAAGCATTTTGAAAACCTTAAATGTAGCATTAGAGCATTTTACAAAGCTGTACTATATTTTGAACCCTAGCCCCAACCTGGGGCATAAACCTACTGATCCATTCTTATGGACTTTTTGGAGGACCCTAAAAGGCATGAATGTTCCAAATGTAAATGCTTTCTGACAAATGAATACCGAGCATTAAAAAATTAAACGTAGCATAATAGCAATTTATGAAGGTGTCCTAGATTTTGACGCTTGCCCCTTCACAGGGCATGAACTCCCAGGCACACATCCTCCGAATATGAATGCTTTATGGTAAGTGCTTGTCAAAATATAAGCCTATATGTATCAGTTTTATGCAGTCTGATGGGAACATGGATAACTGGGGTGAGGCCAGAATTTTTTTAATAGTTGATTTACGGGGTTTTCTTCAGATTTAGGGTTGGGGACGAAAAAAAAATAAATAAAAAAGCTCTGAAAATGACCATTTAACTGGTATTTTCAGAGCTTTTTTCATTTTCAGTTTGTTTTTTTTTTTTTTTTTTTTTTTTGTTTTTAATATCTCCAAAACAAACAGGACAACCACTTTTAACAGTGTCACTCTCAAAAATACACAAACAGAACCTCAAAAATATTTTTTTTCAACAAAACAAATAATATTTAGAGCCGGCCGATAAAATCAAAAAAAATAATTTTAGAATTTTTTTTTCTACTTTCTGGAAAATAACAGTAGGAGCGCTCGTAAATTAACTGATAAAAAAATTCTGGCCTGACTACAAAAGCTCTCCTTGTACTTCGTACAGGCGAGCAAAAAAGGAGGAGGAACATCAATACCAATGTCCTTCTAGTGATTCCTTATCAATTAAGTGTTCCCACATATAATCAAAACACAATAATTCCATGATTTTTCATGATCTAATTTCCATGACTATTTAATGCATGGCCTCCAACCTCCCCATATAGCAGCATCTTCACCACGCTGAGCATAAATGTGGAATGCAGCAACAACCGCATGCTTGTAGACCATGCATGCATTTTGCAATAATTAAAACTTGAAACCACCAGTAGCCAGAAAACTAGCTGTTGGACACCAGCTAGTTTTCTGGCTACTGGTGGTTTCATCAAATTACTTCACAAAATTCCATGATTTTTCCATGATTATTCAGATTTTTTCTAATTCCAGGATTTTTCCATGCATTAAACTTTTAGTGATTTTCCAGGTTTTCCATGATTACCAGAGCTTGTGGGAACCCTGTATCATACAAAGCCATGAGGCCTGGTAGATAAGAGCCCAAATAAGCAAGCAGAATCTCTGTTTAACCCATTTAAGCCACATGGAATTTCCCACTCTTATCAATTGGACCAATCAATTTCTTTAAGGGGGTTGTTGGTGGTATTTATCATTTCTATTCAAATTTTAATAGAACGTTCTGTATGTGAATAGTGGAGAACCTGATCAAACGATCTTGGTCTACACTGTTTGCATATGTCCTACAAAAAAGGAGGCTAGGCTTATATGGGTTAATATCACTGCTATTTTCAAATAAAGTCTTTTCACATAAATGTATTTCTAAGGATAAATAGAGGCTCTAACACAAGTGCTCATTATTACCTTTCCATTCTGATGGATTATCCCATACATATTGATACAATAAGTATGGAATTGTCCATTTTTTATTTTAAGGGGTCACAGGTTAAAATTTCTTTTTAATGATGTATTTCTGCCCCGGAAGTTTATTTTTATCCTAGCAAACAATGTAGACCCTGTGGAAATGCCACCTTATGTAGCATTTCATCTGGGTCTTCATTGTTTGCCAAAGTACAGGTTTAGCAGTATCCAGAATTAAAAGGTTGAACTGAGTCTTAACTAAATGATAAGATGCGAGTCTTTGCCAGGCATCTTATCATTTTTCCAACATGAATTTAACCCATTCCTCCATGAATATTCATGCTAAGCTCCGCCCATTTGTATCATATTTCCATAAGCAAACAGAGTAAACCCTGATCAGGCAGCTCTTACAAGAGCTGCCTGATCTGGGTCTGCTCTGTTTGCAAAAGTGTTAAAATGTGTCTCTATGAGGAAAAGGGTTATAGGCCACTAGCTGGATATGGTTTACCTCCCCCCCCCCCCCAGGGGGAATTTCGTAGACCAAATTTTTCTTGAAGCCCAATGTCTTGCAAGGATTTTGCAACATGTTAGCCCTCTGACAATGGCAGCGTTAAGCTGTAACAGCCTGTTACATATGTTACCCTACAAAATATTTGATGATTAAAATTCTTTTTAAGACTTCAGAAAAGTGCAAAAGATAAGGTAAGATTTCCAAATTGGTTATATTTTCTTAATAAGCTATTACTGGGCCACAGATCATGACATTTGAAAACAAATATAGTCACCCCTGATGTAGTGTATGTTACATTTTTTGATTGAACCCCCTTTTAAATGATAAATGCATCTAATATAGTTTGTCTTAAATTTTATTGAAACCAGTTTATGATCATTAATTTGGTATTACATTAAAGATCTTTTATTTACCTTTTCAAAACTGCAAGCATTACGTTTCTATCTTATATACTTTTTGAGTTATTAGATGATGAACATGGTACCCCCCATATCACAGAAAAATGTAAAATGTAATTCTCCAGGCCTCGCGCTGGCTATAGACCCCACTTCCCCCCAAGGGGAATTTCGTACACTATGATTTCCAGATACTTCATTATATAAGCCACAAAATGAAATATGTTAGCCCTCTGAGAGTGGCAGCGTTAGCGGGTAACATCATGTTACGTACGTTACCCGCAAAATAACAATAAATTTTCCTGATAATGTCTCCAACATGACATATTCACACCTTTTTTGAAGTCTGGCACAGGTTTAAGAACTTCTTATAGCACAGTTACATAATTTTAGCATTTATTATATGAATGTCTTGAGTTTTTGCCGTTGTATATGTTACTTAGTGTTTCATATTTTATTTCCAAGTATCTGTATGGCAGTTATTGGCTATACATGTATTACATCCGTCAGTGAATATAGTAAATCGATAAGGCTGCTATTCAAAATGAATTAAAGTTCCTTATTTGAATGCATGGTATCTATACTGCAAACAGCGAAGGTTGATAGATCACATTATATTATTAGTTTAAGTCACCATAAATTAATAAGGAACTTCAATTTATTTCAGCCTTATAAATTTTCTTAATTCTCTGACAGACTTTAAACATGTATAGTCAACAACTTCTATACAGATACTCAGAATAACTTATGTATCATTTGGTAACACACATAACAGTTAAAGCTCAAGGCATTTATTAGATGAAAACTTAGAATAGGTAAACCTTGTTAAAAGAAGTACATAAACCTGTGCAAGCATGCAAATAAGTAAAAACTAGGCTTGTTAGAGACATTAACTTAAATGTTTAATGCTATTATGAAGGTAACATACATAACATGGACCTGAAATAAAGTCTTTTCACATAAATAGAGGCTCTAACACAAGTGCTCATTATTACCTTCTCATTCTGATGGATTATCCCATACATATTGATACAATAAGTATGGAATTGTCCATTTTTTATTTTAAGGGGTCACAGGTTAAAATTTCTTTTTAATGATGTATTTCTGCCCCAGAAGTTTATTTTTATCCTAGCAAACAATGTAGACCCTGTGGAAATGCCACCTTATGTAGCATTTCATCTGGGTCTTCATTGTTTGCCAAAGTACAGGTTTAGCAGTATCCAGAATTAAAAGGTTGAACTGAGTCTTAACTAAATGATAAGATGCGAGTCTTTGCCAGGCATCTTATCATTTTTCCAACATGAATTTAACCCATTCCTCCATGAATATTCATGCTAAGCTCCACCCACATGTATCATATTTCCATAAGCAAACAGAGTAAACCCTGATCAGGCAGCTCTTACAAGAGCTGCCTGATCTGGGTCTGCTCTGTTTGCAAAAGTGTTAAAATGTGTCTCTATGAGGAAAAGGGTTATAGGCCACTGGCTGGATATGGTTTACCTCCCCCCCCCCAAGGGGGAATTTCGTAGACCAAATTTTTCTTGAAGCCCAATGTCTTGCAAGGATTTTGCAACATGTTAGCCCTCTGACAATGGCAGCGTTAAGCTGTAACAGCCTGTTACATATGTTACCCTACAAAATATTTGATGATTAAAATTCTTTTTAAGACTTCAGAAAAGTGCAAAAGATAAGGTAAGATTTCCAAATTGGTTATATTTTCTTAATAAGCTATTACTGGGCCACAGATCATGACATTTGAAAACAAATATAGTTACCCCTGATGTAGTGTATGTTACATTTTTTGATTGAACCCCCTTTTAAATGATAAATGCATCTAATATTGTTTGTCTTAAATTTTATTGAAACCAGTTTATGATCATTAATTTGGTATTACATTAAAGATCTTTTATTTACCTTTTCAAAACTGCAAGCATTACGTTTCTATCTTATATACGTTTTGAGTTATTAGATGATGAACATGGTACCCCCCATATCACAGAAAAATGTAAAATGTAATTCTCCAGGCCTCGCGCTGGCTATAGACCCCACTTCCCCCCAAGGGGAATTTCGTACACTATGATTTCCAGATACTTCATTATATAAGCCACAAAATGAAATATGTTAGCCCTCTGAGAGTGGCAGCGTTAGCGGGTAACATCATGTTACGTACGTTACCCGCAAAATAACAATAAATTTTCCTGATAATGTCTCCAACATGACATATTCACACCTTTTTTGAAGTCTGGCACAGGTTTAAGAACTTCTTATAGCACAGTTACATAATTTTAGCATTTATTATATGAATGTCTTGAGTTTTTGCCATTGTATATGTTACTTAGTGTTTCATATTTTATTTCCAAGTATCTGTACGGCAGTTATTGGCTATACATGTATTACATCCGTCAGTGATTATAGTAAATCGATAAGGCTGCTATTCAAAATGAATTAAAGCTCCTTATTATGGTTTCTTACACTATTTTACAGACCAGGTTACATACGTTACTCTCTGAATACCATTAAACATTCAAGATATGGTCTCCAACACAACCTGCTTGTACTTATTTGCATGCTGGCACAGGTCCATGTACTTCTTTTTACTCTGGCCCATTTGCTGAGGAAGTAACTCAAAACATAAACTACCATAAACCCTCTTTTCTTTTATAGAGACATCAAATATAGTTGACATAATACTCCTGGAAAGTTTGTAACATTCAGTGCAATGTGTGAGTAACAACTTAAAAGATCAAAGAAAACCCATCAGGTAGAAGTTAAAGAGCAAATCTTCATATATTATCCAAGGGTTTAAAAGAATTTTCCTATACAACTTATTACTCCTCTATCTGATTTATCTTACAAGGATTTTGCAGTATGCTAGCACTCTGGTAATGGCACCATTACCCTGTAACAGCCAATTATATATATTACCCATCAACATCTTTGAAGATTTTAGTAAATGACATGACTTCTGAAAAGTGCAAACCATAAGGTAAGATTTCAAAATTGTCTATATCATCCAAGTAAGCTATTTTTGCATCACAGATATGGACCTTTGAAAACAATTATGCATCCCAAAGTGTTATGTATGTTACTTTTTTCATTATTGCTATATAAATGATTTACGAAACAAATATAGTTTGATAATTTTTTTAATGTGAATGTGCTTACTAACTCATTTTGTAATAAAGAATGTTTATGTACCTTTTGGAAACTGCAAATATTATGTTTCTATCTTTTATAAGGTTTGAGTTGTTGAGTTTTAAAATGGTAACCTCATATCACACAAAATGTGAAATATAATTCTGTGGCTCTTTTGTTAGGGTACAATCAAGTTTTCTCTTATCCAGAGGTACTCGATTTCCTTCCCATTAAATTTCCACACATTTTGTCCATATCTGGAAAGCCTAACTTGTTTTCATGGGAAAGACTTGATAGTTCAATCTTTGTATGTACATCTTAAGGCCAGAAAAGCTGGGTGGAGGTAAGCTCATGGTCATGCCATTTGAAATAGTCAGTATATGTGTATGGCTTTGGTACTTTTTTCAGAAACATGTCGTACTGCAGCTAATTCACAATTACATAAATAGCATATGTTAGGGCTTCATATCACTGATGAGTGCCTAGAGCAATTCTTTATTTGTTTTCCTACCCTTCTTAGAATGTTGATGAACTAGTGGGGGAGGGGTTCTCTATCAGTTTGATAGGAATAACCTTTTTGTGGTACTAACACATCAGCACATTGGTAGTGTCACAATCTGTTTAACAGTGTATTACTGTAGATCTCTTCCCCCATATTCTGGCCAATGCTGTTGACATTCAGAAGGTGCACCTTTTGTTGAATACACCATTGTTGAACAAAACACCCAGGTTATCCTCTAGGAGAATGTTTGTAAGACTTCATAGACTGCTGCTTATACATTGTATATATGTATCAGTGACAAAACCAACATGCCCTGCCTTTAATGCCTGGTTGAATACTGGTGCCATCAGATCCATGAATGTGACAGGAAAAGCTATTATGCTCTGTAGTTACGGCATTAACATCAACGTTATGTGCAGCACTACATGGCCAATCTAATGTTGGTTCAATGTGTAATTGCAAGCCATGCTGAAGTTTGGACTTGTCAGTTTTGGTGGAAATTCTATCAGGAGTTGAGACAGTGACCATGGTACAGGTCCCAGAAGGTAGGCAGTGTCAACTCAAGGTCAACATTATGTCCAATAGAAAGGTCATGCTTACCAAAGACGCTCCCCTTTAAGCTCTCATCTGGCTGTTTACATTTTGTAAATTGGACAATTTCTTTTTGTTTGACCTCGCAAGCATCAAAACTTTATTAGCTTGTAGCATTTTATGAGGGATGTGAAAGACAGATTTTTTAAACTAAAAGCGAGCCAATGAAGTCTTCAACAGCCTTCCTGCGAATGTTATCAGCCTCAATAAGATCCTTAGCTATGCCAGGCTTAGCAGGAACACCGAAAGACAAAAAGTACAGTTCATTGTCTTCAAAACTAGAACTAAAAGGATTGGTGAAGCCTGAAACTGTCTCTAGTACTCATTCTACTTTGCATCTGAGCAGATTGAATATTTCATTTCAGTGCATTGAATAGATGTTTCAATATATTGAGCTCTGATGTGATGAGTAATGCACCATTCCATCTGTAGTACGAAGAGTAGTTCTAGCTGCTGAAGCCTATAATTCCTCTTTATTGTTTGCCTGATATGCTTGTGACACACTTAACCCATTTTGTTCGAGAAGTTCTTTGCATCTGCGATGTGTATCAGACAAATTTATGAGTGTAATCAGGTACATATTGTGCGCAGTTGTTGTGATTGTTTGCAATGAACATTGGGAACAAGGCATACAGATAGAGATGACATGCAATTCAAAGTTGTTTTCCTTGTAGCCCCTAATCAGTGTCAACACCATCTGAATCATATCCATATACCTTGCCCAGAACTGAGCTGTTTCACAGTGACTGTCTTTCAGAACTTCCCATTTGAATGCATGGTATCTATACTGCAAACAGCGAAGGTTGATAGATCACATTATATTATTAGTTTAAGTCACCATAAATTAATAAGGAACTTCAATTTATTTCAGCCTTATAAATTTTCTTAATTCTCTGACAGACTTTAAACATGTATAGTCAACAACTTCTATACAGATACTCAGAATAACTTATGTATCATTTGGTAACACACATAACAGTTAAAGCTCAAGGCATTTATTAGATGAAAACTTAGAATAGGTAAACCTTGTTAAAAGAAGTACATAAACCTGTGCAAGCATGCAAATAAGTAAAAACTGGGCTTGTTAGAGACATTAACTTAAATGTTTAATGCTATTATGAAGGTAACATACATAACATGGACCTGAAAAAAAGTGTAAGCGACCATAATAAAGAACTTTAAATCATTTAAGTAGCAGCCTTATAGGTTTACTATATTCTGTGACAGATGTAATACTCGTATAGTCAATAAATACCATACTGATACTCGGAAATAACGCAGGAAACACTAAGTAACGTATACAACGGTAATTACTCAAGACATTTATAAAATTGATACTAAAAATATGTAACTGTGTTATAAGAAGTTCATAAACCTGTGTCAGCATGCAAATTTGTACGAACATGTCATAGTTGAGACATTATCAGGGACGTTTAATGCTATTTTGGGGGGTAACGTATATAACATGCTGTTACAGGTTAACGCTGCCACTCTCAGAGGGCTAACATATTTTATTTTGTGTCTTATATAATGTAGTTTTAGAAAATCATAGTGTACAAAATTCCCCCTGGGGGAGGGGAGGGGGGTCTATAGCCAGCTCAAGGCCTATTAGTAATTAAGCACAAAAACAGGAACAAAGACAAACTCACAAAAAATGTTCTGTTGTCATAATTTATTTTCAGCTAAAAATATATTGCATTTATTTTTACACTGATGTGAATTGAATGTACATGCTACAAAAAGTATAAAATAATTAAATTACTTATCATTACAATCATTGGGAATAAGGGGCCGATTTGATTACAACCAGCTCATAGCAATGTCTCTACCTGGCCTTGAGGTTATAAAACTTTTTTCATGCTCATATTGAGCATGAAATTTATTCTGCTCATTGATGTTAAAATGCCAATAAATTTTGGTATTTTAACATTTATTAGCAGGATAGATACTGTCTGCATGTTTAAAGCAGGAAAAAATCTTTGTCAGTATTTTAGTTGCACTTGAAATTTCCTGCTCAATTAAGCTTGAGCATGAAAATGTTTTATAACCTCCTGGCTTGGACATCAAAGCATACTGACAAGAAATATTTACAGAATAATTGAGCAGTCAAGAAACCTTATCAAGTAAAATATATAGGCTGGTCATAGAAGGTGTCAAACAACATGTTAAGACCCATATTTAACCCCTTCTTTACCATGTTTACTGGAAACATTGACAAACAGCACATTTAAAAATAAGGTGTCTGTCAAAATTTGTCAAATATGATCTAGGCCAAGGCATATGATAACATATCCAGCCAGAGTAGAAGCCTTACCCTCTCGACAAAGGGCAGTAACTGTGTACATTAACCCTACTTATGAAGATCTTATAAGCACCACTATCTAATGTTAACTTTAGAGATCCTGGGTTGCACTATATTCGTTTGTTTGATTTGATTCTTAACGTCCCAGTCAACAATTTTTCAGCCATGTTGGGATGGGTCTTCCTGAGTTGAATCAGTACTAAGCAGTGGATAAGTCTTGTTCAATGACACAACACAGTGACTCTGTTGGCAGTGAGACTCAAACTATCAACCCTTTGATCCCTGGTATAACGCTCTACCAATTGTGCCACTGCACTACGCAGGTTGCACTATATGAATGTCCTAAAAAAACTCAGGGCTCTCACACCCCTTTTTGGGAATGGGGCCGGGCCCATGGAATTGGGAAAATTAGCAGCATTTTGACTAAGATTGGGAAATTTGAAATTGTCCTTATGTATGACGTTTCCATCGCTAGATCGATAACAATAATTAAACTTACCTTAGTGTACTATGAGAAAAGGGAGAGAAAGAAGCAAGTGTGATTGTATTCTATTATTCTGTGAAATTGTAAATATGTAACAATATGTTCTGTATTTGTATTATATAAAATAAAGATGGAGAACAAAAATAAAAAAAAAAATTGTCAAATTGGGAATTTGTTTTGTCTGGAATTGGAAAAAACATACCTTTCAGCATTGGGACGGTGATCGAGAGCCCTGATTAACTTATCTTTGAAGACTCTGGAGGCAGCTTGCCGAGCTATGCAGACTATCTAAAATTCTAAAAAATTTAATCTACAGCTATTGTACTGTCTACGTAGTGATTAACAACATTGCTGATCAGACTGGGCAGATGTGCAGGCTAATCTAAACCTTTGTTGATTGAATACAACAGTAACAGGCTTATCGTGACATGGCTCATATTTCAGCCAGTGCTTGACATAATCAACAACAAAAAAACTGTATGCCCAGCAGACTCAGCTCGGTGTGGGCACATGCCCAGGCTAATCTGAGTTTGCACTGTCCACATGAGGAAACCACAAAACCACAGCTCCATACTGAGTGCATAGAAGGTTATAAAACTTTTCATGTTCAACTCACCAGAGCACGAAATTTCAACACGAAAATGCTGAAAAATAAAGACTTTTCCTGCTTTCAAACTCTCCGATGTTTTATTTATCATGCTAATAATTGTCAAAATGACAACATTTGTTGGCATTTTAACAATTAGTAGCATGATAAATTTTATGCTCAGTTGAGTTGAGCACGAAAAAGGTTTTATAACCTCGGGCCTGGTCTAAATGGCTCTATGCCCAGACTGACCTCTGTCTTTGCTGTATGCACTGTACATTTTGTTGACTGTCATACACCAGCTCAATCTATACATAAAGAAGGGCATTCATTTCATGGATTTTTTAAATGTTGGCTGCAAGCACTACATTGTAAGTTTTTGTGGGTTTCATAAAGGTTCAACTCTATTGTACCCAGTATGGCCTTACCCCATTAGAGTTTGGGCTGTCCTGGGTTTAATAGGGTTAATTGTTGTTCTTGCTCACTTTCAACATTTACCAGGCCACATAGCGCAGCCGGTAATGTGTCTGACTGCAGATACGTGTCTGACTGCAGATCCAGGGGTCGCGCGTTCGATCCCAGCCTGGTCCCATACTTTTGTGGAGATTGATAATGAAAAAATTCTACGGCCGTTCTCCTCCTTTCAGCTGATTCAAGAAGGGTTGTTGTCAGTTACAAACGAAAGTATGTGCACAAAGTACTGGTTTACCGCTTAGCCAAGCCTGCCCAGAAAAAAGTGTGGTTAGGTGAACTGACCGTCCCAACATGAAATTGTCATTGACTGGGACATTAAGCATCAAACCAAATCAAAAACTTTCAATATTTGGGCCAACACATAAAATTTTGCTCATTGCATTTACTTAAAATCATTCTTACAGGGTGCATGCCCAGCTAGTGGGACAAGAAGTCTAAATTTAGCCTGAGCATACATGAGCCCCAACATGTGATTTCTAACAATGTGGCATTTTGACGAGTGTAGACTCAGACGAGCTTGTGCAGCCTCCTTTTAAGCTTAGAAACTCCAAATGATGTTCGGTCAGCAGCTTAACCCTCATAGAATATTCAAGTGACAAGCAAAGGCTCTGATCAGACTGTGTGTATGGGCATGCTAATCTGAGGCTTTGCTGGTCGCACATATCACATTGTTGGAACTCTCATGTCGCAACTCACATAAATGTTGTTACTTTGTGACTTTGTGTGTGTGTGAAATTTAGGCCCTGAGTACCCTGTGCAGGCTTATGTACGCCTTCACTGATTGCATATGTAATAAGTATCAAAATCAAATTAGCTGGCTCAATTTATGTTCAGTATTTTGTTTGTTGATGCTTTGCATCCCAGTCAACAATTGTTGAGTCATATCTGAACAATTTCCTGTCTTCCTTGGTTGAACCAGTACTGAGCAGAGAATAAAGTTTATGTTCCTTATTAACCCTTTGCATTCGGGAAACCCCTAAACTAGTACTTTTGCAAATAGTGAAGACCCAGATGAAATGCAGCATAATGCTGCATTTCATCAGGATCTACACTGTTTGTGAAGGTAAAAAAGATCTTCAGACAAAAGAATACAATATCTTTTTGAAAATTATAACCTGACATCCCTAGATATGTACAATAAACTATCTCAAGTTTATAGTATCAAACCAAAGGGATAATACATTAGTATACAAAGGGTTAACACAAAATTTGGATATCCTAACTCATTGTTCCTGGGCAGGTTTCTCAGCAGTTGACCAGTACTAAGTGCAGGGGTGTGGAAATAACATGTCCGACTGGTCCCATTTCATTCAGGACAAGTTAAAAATTTCTATCTACTTGAGACAAGTAATTGTATAAACAAAGTTTAATGCAATTCTGTATTATATTTTTAGTTTATTATTATGAACTCACAATGCAATGTTGTATGGAAAACAGTGTGGGTCCTGATCAGCTGGTTTCTTCAGAAGCCAGCTGATCTGGATCTACACGGTTTTCAATTGAGTTTTTATATCTGGTTTCATACTCTTTTTAAAGAGTTTAGGCATGGTATCAGCAAAGGAAGGCTGAGTTCTTTGCGCATAAACAAGAAAATTTTTTTTTGGACAAGTAGTATAAAATTTTGTTACATCCACACTCATGCTAAGTGTAATCATACTTTCATCTGTAAATGACAACTGCCTAACCTGAATCAGAGGTAGGGAGAGACAGGCTTTCTAGTGCCATCTAAAGAAAAAAAGTAAAGGAAAGTGGAGAAAATGTAGTAAAAAAAGAGGTTAGGATGAAAAAGAGAAATTAGGGATTTTCAAAGTCCTAAATTAATATGGGTCATTAATAAAACATAAATTCATACATTTTTTATCAATTTAAGCAGTAAACAGTAGGAAAACTTGGGATCTAGAAAGCCTCCAGAGAAAAATGTCTACAAAAGTATGCAGCCAGACTTGGGCTTGAACAACATGAACACAGTCATAATCTATAGAATAAATTAACAATCTGTCTTGCTATGGATTGTGCTAAACAGCTCGGGATAATAGGGTTAAAATTGTGTTTCATTATGCTATATACAAGAATTGGTGATTTGTAAAATGTTTTACATGGTAACTATTCAACAAAAATCTGTACACTTGTAAGTCATATTGGTAAATGACCTGAACACACAGGGTAAAATATTAAAACATGATCATTATTTTCTTTATATTTGATAAATCCTAAAAACCTTAGGTAAAAGTTTGTAAAATATTTTTCGAGAAAGGGCAGCCAAAGTAAAGCTAAAACTGTTCAATAATAGACAGTACTGACATTGACAAGGAGTTTCCCAACTGTTTGATATTGGGTTTATGTTTTATTTTGTTGGTGCTTTTTCACCAAAGACAGGATATTTTTTTGCAATTAGGCCCTTATATAACTACGAGGGTTGTCCCAGAAGGTCATAGACTTTTGTTATAACACAAGACTGTGTATCAGGAATTCTCTGAAATGTGTATGATAATTTTATACACATTTCATAAACATTTTGTACAACTATGGGTGGAATCACATTTTAAATATCAAAGTTATGAACGTTTGCTTGACTGTGTGTCAGCGTGTGCAGAGCACGTTGCAAATTATTTTGCTTTATTTTCAGAGAAGGGGTGGTCAAGTGTTTTGTCTATACTCCTTTTTATATAAGCTCTAACTGTATCAACATTTCGATATGCTTGTTAAGTAAGTCTTCCTAGTTCAACTAATGACTTAATATTTAGTTTAGGTATGTTTAGCATACAAACAAGTGCGACCTTTTAGAGTTCATACAAGAAAACATATTTACTATAAAAATAACTGACAGCAAAATAACATGTATTCAGTTAAAATGATGAAAAGGAGCGTGTTTTTTCGGTATTACTAAAATAGTTTTGCACGAAATCCATTTTACGATACTAGTGACTACTCAGCCAATTAGTAAACATTAGAAGAACCTGATTTTAGGTGTTTAATTAGCCAAATTATATTGAAAGTCTATTTTTTGCTCCACACCAATCTTATAACGTCTGTTAAATTTTCAATACTATACCTTGAGTGGTCCCGTGTTGAGGAGGTAATACATTGTATGAAATACAACTGCAAAATTTAATTGAATGTACACAAATATTTGGAATAGATAAATTTTATTACAAAAAAGTCGACGTGCTCCGCACACGCCGACACACAATCAAGTAAAGGTTCATAACATTGTTATCTAAACTGTGATTCCACCTATATTTGTGCAAAATGTTTATGTGATGTATATAAAAAAAATCATACAAATTTCATAGAATTCCTGATACACAGTCTCGTGTTATAACTGAAGTCTATGACTTTCTGGGGCAACCCTCGTACGTCAACCATTAACCTCATTTAGACGACTTTTAATGCTTTTGCAAACAGAGCAGACCCAGATCAGGCAGCTCTTGTAAGAGCTGCCTGTTTAGGGTCTACTCTGCTACTGAAATATGATATATCTGATCATACACAATTAGACTTGTCAAATAATTTCTATATTCTATGTACCAATTTGAAAGTTTATTTATATAATTATTCATAGTGGGTGAAGCTTAGCATTAATATTCATGAAGGAATAGGTTAAGTCTAAGCAAGTTTTTGTTTTGTTTGTTTGATTTGATTCTTTACGTCCCATCAACAATCTAACAGTTAGAAAGGGACAGGTCTTCCTGGGTTGAACCAGTACTAAGCTATGATTAATGTTCTTGCTCAAGGACACAATGCAGTGACGCCAGTGAGGCTCGAACCCGCTGCCCCTCAGTCTGGAGTCAAGCACTCTACCACTGAGCTCCCACTAAGAAGCAAGTAAAGTATGACCTCTATTTATTAACCCTTGTTATGCTAAATATTTTTATGTACTACACTCCTCCCTAATCTTAATCCTGTTCAATTGCAGTATTCCAGTTGTAAGCATGTATTTTCATTCAGAACGGAAAACTGTGGATCCTGATCAGATGGCTTTGTCAGAAGCCAGCTGCTCTAGATCTACAGTTTTAAAAAAATTATAAATCAGGAGTTAGCAGCACAAGGGTTAATACTAAGACATTTGCTACTATCAGTATAAACAGCTGAATTTACTCTCACTGCCAGACATGCCTGAATTTCTTGATCAATTATTTCAATGGGCCACATCGCTAGAAACCCGGTTTTCCGACCAGGTCATTTTCAAACCAGCCTGCTTGACTATAGAGACCAGCTGGAATGTTGAAATTTTCTATTAATTTTATTTATCATTCTTTGCAGGTAGTGTTAAATTGTAAATATTATCTTATCCGGCAATTTTAACATATGTTTTGGTGCTCAAAAGAACCATCTAATTGAGACGTTTTTTTTAGTACCCACAACATATGTTTCGGTTTTATAGAATTAAGAAAATTATTCATTTGGTTCGCACTCTTAACACTGTAGATCCAGGCCTGCTTAGACTCGGCTAGTCTGCTTAGACTGTCAAAATGAGCAGGCTAGTCTGAGTCTATACTTGTTATCTATGCTATTTAGTACAATAAACAATGGGTTTGTTAAAAGAATTCATTGTTCATTGGTAATAGGGTATCACAGGTCTACTGGATTGGTTGCATTTATCTGCCCCTGGGTACTCTTCTCTCGTCACCAGAAGTTTGTAACACAGCTATCACAGTCTCTATCTCTCAGGTCCTGAAATAAACCAAATTGAAATACATGGTTTCTTACCATTCAGGACAATTGTTGTCTGCTTTTGTTCTGCTTACATAATTAGATAGCCTATATTGCAAACAATATGGACCCAGATCAGTGGTCATAGTGTTTGCTTCAATGATAAATAGTAGTCTTAAGTGCGTTTTAAATACATATGCAGCAGACGTATCAGCCCAAATTTTTATTGGTAGGATAAGGGTTAAAACACATTCTAGTGTCAAGTTAACAAGACAATTGTGAACGCCCGGCACAATTCGAGAATTGAATCAAGCCTCGGGTGTACGCAAGATGCATTACGCGTAGTACTATGTACGAAAAAGCTCCATTTTGTTAGCCAGACTCGGCATTAGGAAAATTAGTTCTGTAGCATGTGGGTTCAGTCCTATCAAAATCCATTTTTCTGATTACCTGAAAAGTTTAATCAGCAGAATAAATAAAGTTGATGTATTTTTTAATAAAATATTGCTATAGCAATATTTTATTGAAAAAAA
Source organism: Loripinus fragilis (assembly GCA_964019695.1). Lineage (NCBI taxonomy): Eukaryota > Metazoa > Mollusca > Bivalvia > Lucinida > Lucinidae > Loripinus > Loripinus fragilis. Next base: position 24,607,249 of record OZ026516.1, read on the forward strand.
CATAAACTTCATTTATAGCCGTTTGTTTTGCTGCAATCACACTTGTTATTGACATAGGCATGAATTCTGTGACATCAGGGTCATGTTATGTTACGTCAGCGGCATCAAAGTAATTCCTAGATGCACAGCTGAGGTCTGATTCTACAGAATTGGCTGAGGCAGTTCCGATTGGTTAACTGGAGTTGTCAGAGAATAGAGAAAAATATGATACTCAATATGTATTGAAATGATCGGTGAAAAACTGTATTAATTTCAAGGCACTCACTGTCTTTACACATTGATAACCGCTCTTGTGAAAATACAATTAAACATGTGTAAAACGGCCACTCTCAAAAAGACTAAAAAAATTGGTTTTCAACACCAATTATTTCTTAATGCAGGTCAAAAGTATTGCAGAATGTTCCAAGGGGAGCATTCTGCAATACTTTCGACCTTCATTAAGCTACCATTTGTCATTATGATCTTTGTTTTGTCTATTTTTGAGTGGCCATTTTACACAGGTTTTACTGTAGTCAAAGTTCACAAAGCAGAAAGAATTAAACTAAAAATGTGCATAGCAATTTGCCACCATCACAAATTCTGGAATGTTCATGCAAAAAAAAAAGCTATGCCCACAAAATGAAGAAACATGGCAAATATGAAAGTAACTTATCATAGAACTATAACAGATATACAGTAGAGACAAGATAATACCCTAGTAACAGGACATTATTAACCATATTATTACTAAACTTAAACTTTTTAAGGTCAATGAATTGTAATGTAGTTATCTCCATCAGGATGTAACCATGTTTATGAAAATCTATTCAACTGGTGTTCAGCATTCCATGTATATGCATGAAAATTAGGTATACATGTGACCGATCTGTTTTGTTTTGTATAAATCATTAGGATAGACTAGAAACTAATTGTATAGTTTATGTCTTATAAAATTCTGTTCTGTTCTGTAACCACTCTTTCTCAAATTTTCGGCCATGGGCCTTCTTGGGCCCAAATTTGAGAAATTCCCTTTGGAATTATTATTTGGAATTATTTAAGATTAATATAATGGATATAATAATTATTGAGACCACAAAGAAACTTAGCCTATGTTTTATGAATAATACATACCTGTGTATAAGATATAGCATGAAACCAACCATTTTGCATTGCAATATTTTCAAAAGTTTCCTTTACTCCCTAATACCTGTTGATTGTAATCTAACTCAAACTTAGCCTGTATTTTATGATTATATATATGTATACATATAATTAATCCAATCTACTCAAGAGATTTAATGAACTGAAACCACCATTTTGCCAAAAATGAAGTTGAATGAATATAAGTGGACTTACAGTTTGGAAGTTGCGAGGATATCTTCACAGAGCTTCTTGTAATGCCAGGTATCTCCTTTCACTCTCTTCCTACAAACCCCTATATATGATGTTTTTGGCAAGACACACACTTCAAGATCAAAGGCCAGCTTGACGCGCCCCCAGTCATCCATCACAGTACATCTTAATGTGTAGCTGAAAGAAAAGGAAAAAACAGCTATAGTTATATTTTCAGACCTCTTTATAAAAATGTGTAAATAAAAAATTAATTTTCTTATTTCATAACCATAACATGTTGTAGGTACTCAAAATATCATCTCAATGAGTTCTTTTGTGTACCCAAAACACATGTTTAAACAAAATTGTATGAAAATAATCACATTTTAGGCATACAAAATTTGGTGATCTCAACTTAATATGATTTTTCATGGCCATTGTTAGATTCACGTGAAAGCCTGTATGTGGTCTTTGGGATTAAGTACCCTTTAAGCCTTGATGAACAATACCAAATAATACAAACAGTGGCTAGATAAGTTTACTATTAAAGACAGATCTTTATTTCTGAAAGGTAAAAACTTATCTCATATTGTCGCTTGGTAGTCAAAACCTTGTTTCTTTGATTTTTAAAATTTTTCAGGAGAGACAAAAAACTGATAATTTTTGCTATGAGTCAATAATATCAATGTAAGTTGGATAGAATTATATTTAGTAACATCCTAATGCATTGAAGTTACAATTTTGAACTTACGATAAAGAATTCATACCATTTTAAGAGTTACAACAATTTGGTTCAATTTTCGCTCAACTTACGCCCTTTTGAGAGTTTTTTGCAAACAAAACATACTATCTTGGTAGAGCTGTTACATTTCTGTATGCAAACGATAACCCAATGTTTGCATCTTAAAAAAATATATATGAGATACGAAAATTTGACGAGATATAATGTTTTGGGAAGCATTTCCATCAGCCAATTGAAATACAATTTTTAATCACATGCATTTTAAGGGGGTTCTAATTGGCCTAGTGGTACAAGAATTTGACTAAATGTGCACCATATGGTTGGTATTCCTGAGATGCTAAAAAGTTGTTTTGTCAAAAAATAGGGAATTACCAGGTTTTGACTCCCGAGCAACGGTATATATCTTTCAAACTTTGTTATGCATCATTATTTAAGTATCTGGGAATTTGTTCATCACAATAGGACAACTTTTTACAAAATGCATATTCTTGAAAAGTGAAGTGCCGATTAATCAAAACTATTGATTATTTCTTTTTAAAAAAGGGTAAGTTTTATAGCTATATGACTGCTTAACCCTTTGTATTCTGATGGATTTTCACATACAAATGAATACAAAAAGTATGGGACTCCACATTGTATACTTTAAGGGGTCAAAGGTAGAATTTTCTAAATTATTCTGCATTTCATCTGGGTCTGCACTGTTTGTCCAAGTACCCCATTAGGGGTTTTTAGAATACAATGGCTGATGTGTTTTAATGTTGTCAGACTAATAAAGTGTATTTTAACTATCAAAATATAGATAGGCTTCTGGTCCTGCCTAGGTAAGTACTTTCCCAGTACCAGACCTTAATCTCTTCAGCCCTCATGTTTCTGAAATGTATGTGTTGGTATGTACAATAAGTAGTTTAAGTACCCTCTGCTAATGGAATGAACATTATGCCAAGAAAAAGAGAAAAACAGTTTGGGCCATTCTTTCTCATTGTCAACAATGGAATCATCGATAAAAATAATAAACTCTTACATGCAAATTCACTTAAAATAGCCAATGATAAGATGTATTAGCTGTAAGAACACCCATAGGTGGTTGCTAGGTATCCAAAAGCATCTTTTTTCAAAGAATTCCTAGCGATAAGGAGGTCTATTTCCCTAAATAAGACGTTTGTTTTATTTTGTTGAAATAACGACTGGAGACACTAGGTACATTCAACAAATACATATATGTGCATATATCTATGTGCCCTTACCCGCTAGTTCGTATATTTAAAATGGGTTTTCCTAAATGCATGTAATAATATCTACTTCGTTTTGAATGAGAATTAATTTTTATCATCAACTGTGCTCACTATTCAGTGACATGTGTGGGAAATAGACCGTAAAATTAAGGTAAACAATCGCCTTACATTTATCACGATAGAGTATATTATATATATTTATACAGTTGATGTACAATAAAAACGACAATCTTGCAAAGTGGTCTATTTTTGTCAGATGATGATGTCTTCTTTCGCAAATACAACCCCTTTCCCCCCCCTAGACCCAAGACGCCCTTTACACATGTTGTATATTTATATCATGACGTTCAATTGTCCAAAGAGCATCTTGGGTCTAGGGGGGGAAAGCATCTAAAAACAAACTGAAAGACACCAGTTTCATCTTTTCAATGACAAACATCACAATTTTAAGTATATTTCGTACGCATGCGCAGAAGGAATACTGCAAAGTTTTGGAAACAAAAGACATTAACATCCTAAATAATTTAGTACTTTTACTTTTTGAAAACCTATAATAGATTTACTAAAATTCTGGTCTAAACGGCACCCAGTATAAAGATGTAAAATGAGGGGTGGGAGTAGAAAGCGCAAGTTTTCAAGGCTTTGTAAATGATGAATCGCTTTGAAACGTATTTCGATGCTAACTATACATATTTTACTACCCAAACAGTCGAATTTTAAAATCATTCGGGCTATTTGAAAATTTAGCTTTTGTAATCATGTCAACTAGGGAAAATATACGCCTTATCGCTAGAGCTTCTTTGTTTGGGGCTTTTATGCCCAGCTACAAATGTCATAAGTTTTGTGACCAAAAGTTTTCAAAGGCTTTTGGGAAAAAAACATGTAAACTCGGTCTTTCTCTCTTGAAAATCTATTTTTTCACATGATTTTTGGGAAAGAAAAATGTAGAGTATACATGGTGAAATACAGTAATGGGTATCAGACCCCAAACCACTATTTATTAAAAGAAAGCCTAATCAAAGTGATTATCAATACACAGTAAGAAAATATGCTAAAATATAGCATAGCAAAATTCAGTCTCCATATTGTGCATTAGTTCATATGGGCCTCGATGTGAGAGAACCTGTCTTCGGGGGTTGGCGAACAACCCAGGTGCAGATCAGCCTGCGCATCCGCACAGTCTGATCAGCGCCTTTGTTTGTTTGTTTGTTTTATTGCTTTACGTCCCAAGTCAACAGCTATGGTCATTGCGGGACGGTCAGTTCACCTAACCACACTTTTTCCTGGGCAGGCTTGAAGCCTTTGTTATTCGCTTTTTGGAACGTATCATATTTTTACTTGTTTCGAGCCAAACTTCACTATTCTAGCTAGTCTCTATAGCCGAGGAGACTAGTTTGAGTCCCCCTTTTTAGAAAACCCCCAAGACAAGTATTCTCGCGTCGAGGTCCATATACAAAAACATCCATATAAACAAACTTTATTGAACTCTGCCTACTGGGAATTTTTTTCATGCTTTTTTGTCGTCTGCTAATTTGTTGGGAAAAACACACAATTTTTTCAAAAAATTTATTTTGGAAAATCATCAGTGTCACAAAGTTCAGATCCAGTTCAGGCCCGACGTTGTGTCATGCCTGATCTGAGTCCAAAATGTTTGCCAAGGTTATCAGTTGATAACACTAGTAGGTTAAGAGTTAAAATAATTTGAAAAGGTTGACAACAAACACGTAATAGGAAGCACCTCATGATTCATTTCTCTAAAACAATCACTGGTCAACTTACTCGCTCTGTTTGTAAGGAATAAACTTTCTGTCAACAGTTGACTTAAGACTGTTCAACACATCATCAGGATTGATATCATTGGTTCGGAACACATTGTGAAGCGCCTGTCAACAAAAATATAATTATATACCGTCATAATTCAAACACCATCCTATCTGAATTCAATTTGCAATACATTTTATTACCTACAAAAAATACCCCTAGATACTACCAATTTTCTAAAACAAAAATCCTTTATAATGCTACTAGTGTTTTCTAATTCTGTCTCACCATCCTACATTTTTTACCCACATTACACTACTTTTGCATTGGTACTGTGTTTGGGGGAAATCCAGCAAGGGACTGGAATCTAAACAGAGTATGAACAATTGCAGTTTTTCTACTGTTCTTGTTAGAATTGCTGAATTTATTGTTAAAACTACCCTTGTTAATCTGGGATTACCCTTTTTAATGTTTATTTTTTGTAGGTATATAATAAATATATTACTTTATTAACTTGATCTGATGGGTAGGATCACGTCTCGTGGCTGCAATCACACAGGATGAAGTTGAGTGTGATCCCATAGTTCCTGGTGCAGCCACTTGACAGGATACAACCCATCACATCAAATTATGTGCAAAGATTTATCTTATAGAGCCTATTTTTGAATTATTTTCCTAAAGTTCCTATCAAAATACCTGCACATATTTTGGCCTGAAATGAGTAAAATAAAATCCCCTTTTTGTTAAATAATGACAAACAACTCCATTTTGTTCGAACTACAGATACATCAAAATTAACATTTTTAGATTTGAATCTCCATGTTGGCCCAATGCCACTAACCATGTTTTGGTGGTATGGGAGAAGATTTCTCTTTTGTAGAAATTTAAGATGGCTGCCATCTCTCCATATTCATTGTTGCCCAGATGCCTGCAGCCGCTCATCAAGCTGTGGTTCAAGTGAAGAATTTCAAGATGACTGCCATGGTGACCATCTTGGATATCAGAACAAGATGTGTTTAGCAATGCTGAAGCACCGTGTTGTCCAAATGCCTCCCACCAAGTTTCAGTTCAATCCGACAATTATATGGCTCAGGAGGAGATGTTGAAGAAATTCAAGGTGGCTGCCATCATAGATATCAGCACAGAAAGATAAGAGGAATTCCAATGCCTTCCACCTATAGCTAGGAAGTAGTTTCACCTTGATCTGCCTTATGGTTCTGAAGGTGATGCGATGTTGGTCATTTTGGATATCAGAATAGAACGATTTTAGTAATTCTGATTCTCCATGTTGCCCAGATGCCTCTCTGCAAGTTTCAGTTAAATCAGCTGTGTATATGTTCGAAGATGTTGACTGAACATTTTCAAGAGTGCTGCTGTGGAAGCATTTTTTGCTCTCATAACCTAAATATTTTAGCAATTCTGATTGTAAACCTGAACTTGATGCCTGCCTCCAATCAAGTTTCATTGAAAATGTGAACATAAACCACCCGGGGGACAAAAGACAACAAGCCATCGCATAAGCTGACCTGTGAAGATCCAGGCAAACTAACAAGTCACCTATGAAAACTGATCTTCATGACCTAGTAGTTAGGCATTCAGTAAAAAACCAGTGTAAAACGGCCATCTCAAAGACCAAAAATTGGTTTTCAAGACCAATTATCATTTAATGCAGGTCAAAAGTATTGCAATACTTTCGACCTTCATTAAGCTACCAATTGTTATTAATATCTTTGTTTTGTCTATTTTGAGTGGCCGTTTCACACAGGTTTTAATCAATGCTCCTGTAGAATCTGGTATTTGGGGAACAATATTTTGTGTCTGCGCCGAGCCATTTCTTTTGTTAAGCCTCTGCAAAAAGCCCTGCTCAAAGCCTGTCAGGTAATTGAGAAATTGCATTTCTGGCTAATTAGGACACAATTCATGTCCTGCTGTTCCATAGCTATGATGTGATCGTCCAAATGTTGTGATATTAAGCATAAGCAGTTAGTATTAAATTGTGTTAGGGTTTTAAATTGCCATTCTCAGTGATATAAACTGAAATATGTAAGCATTAAGGCTTATGATTCACCTGAATCGAACACATCTGTTTGTAAGAAAAAGTGCATCATATGAAAAGGTCATGTATCATGTGTGATGGATGGACAGAAGAATTATGAATCGATATGCCATCTAAAACTTTTCAACGTTGGCAGTGCAACAAGGAAACAAATTGTGAAATTTTGATTTTTTTCTTCATTTTTAACAAAAAGCGTGAATGAAAACACAACGCATTCATCATATAAGATGTATAATAGTATTTCAGTAAGAAATTTTTCTCTAATTTCCAGATTAAGCAGTCTGGTCAGGGGTTACACTAATTCCATCACTACCTTAAACACATCTCATCAGGTAGCAAAATTAATTAGTTAAAATTTTAGGATACATATAACATTTAACCCGCCCCTAAATGGGTACTTTTACAAACAGTAAAGACCCAGATGAAATGCCGCATAATGCAGCATTTCATCTGGGTCTACACTATTTGTTAAGGTAAACAAAGATCTTCAGAACAAAAATACAATATTTTTAGAAAATTATAACCTGACACCCTAGGTATGTATGATGGACTACCCCAAGTTTGTTGTATCAAACCAAAAGGAAGAATCCATTAGTACACAATGGGTTATAGTAAATACAGTAGTTGTTTGCTGACTGAAAATCTGCAACTGATACTTTGATAAACCTGTATATCCAATCTGACCAGGGACATTGTAGCACAGTAGGTAACACTTCAGACTTGGAGCCAAGGGGCTGTAAGTTCTGCTTCTAATGTTTAAAAATGAAAGTAAAGCAGCATGCAGAAGTTGATCTGCCAGTAAAACAACAAAAAATATGATGAGATGCTGCAAACTCAGGCATTTCATCAGGATCTGTTCTGTTTGCAAAAGACAAAAACAATCTTCAGAGGCAGAAATATTATTCATCACATGACATCACCCCTAGGAGTGATATAACGCCATGCAATAAAATTGATAAAACACTAATGGTTTACAGATTTAGTAATATTACTGTAGTATACCGGTAGCCCTTCAAATGGAACACTGTTTTTTGGCAATAACATCTAATCTAATATGTGAGTTTTAGATTTAATTGGAAATATATATTTAAACACAAAAACCCTATTCAAAAATATTTTTTTGAAGTTTGCATGCGTTTTCATAAATGCTGTGATAGGATGGCATTTTAACATTCTTAATGTTATAGGCCAAATAATTTTCCCTTCTTGTACCTTGAGCAAAACAGATCAATGACTATCAGTTGAACATTAAGCCATGTATATACTAATATAAGACAATTTATAAAAATGCTTCAGTGGTTTTAAATGTAGCTACATATTGGCTTGCATTGCCGTTTATCAGCCTAGTCAATAATGTTTCAGTTATTTCCAACTGTGTCACAAAAATGGTGACTCAAAAGAAAGGCCATTATTCGTAGACCTATAAAAGCAGCTTGGATTGCATGGTAAGCGGCACAATTGATGCCTTCGACAAGATAATCGTCTGCTGTATTCTCTAATGGTCATTTTATAGATGAGCAAATACTGATATATCTATCCCAGGTGTATTGCACCGACAGTACAAAAATGGATACTGAAAGGATATTTTCATACTAACAAAAACTAAGTTATTTATTCATACGAACAAAAACTAAGTTATTTATTTTTACAAGATATCAGAGCAGTAAAATTGTTATCAATCACCGCCAAAATTTGAATCTAGTTAGGGTTTTGCTATTTCTATGTGCATGCAAACTTTCAGTGTGTAGTCACTTGTATGTAAAATTTTAAATACGAAAAACTGTGTTCCATTTGAGGTGCAATACTACAGTACATAATGACGTCCATTTTAATGTTGCGTAAAAGATTGCATAATTTTACATTTTTATGCTAAAGTGGTTTTTAAGGAATTTTAATGTCATGTGATAAATAGAATCTAACATTCATGCCCATGTTTTATTGAATTTATCAAACTTGTTCTGAAAAAGCAATAAAATGCTCGGGAAGCCTTGCATTTCATCTCTTTTCCCCAACTCCTTCAATAAATTCAATAGAACACGAGCACTCTTGTAAGATCCTCTATGTAATTTTGAAAATTCTATCTATCTGCTGAGCCAATAAAATATACAATGGACCATCCAATCTTTATTGTAAGAATCCATCAGTAAAGAAAGGATAAAATGAGCCGGTTTCCAGCATAATGTACAAGTTGGAACATGCTTACAGTGAAGATTCAAATCAGTCTGCTCATCCACAAATTCTGATCTTTGTTTTCACCTGAAGAAACGTTGAACCCTTGGCTACCCATAAAGCACCCATCGAAGACTCAGATCAGGCTGTGCGCATGCACAGTCTGATCTAAGTCTTCGATGGGCACATAAAGCAACTTGTACCTTTTGCTGGACACAGGCTCAAATAATGGAATCACATACCTTGACTTTTCTAGGGCCATCTGACGATGAATTTCTCTGTTTCTTCGGTGTGAGCATGTTGAAGACTTTCTCCAGACTACCAAACACAGATCCCTTCCTCACCTTACCAGGGGTGATATCCATGTGTGCTTTAAACAGGTCATCATCCACCGAGGCAGCCCTAGTAGAGTTATTAGTCGAAGGTCTATAAGTCATACAGTGAAACAACACAAGTTTAGCCATGACCACTGATCGAGATTAGAATTTTGCTTAGTATGATTTAGATATAAGAATACTTTTGCTTAGTATGATTTAGATATAAGAATACTTTTGCTTAGTATGATTTAATGATATAAGAATCAATAACAGGTTTGAGAAGTTTGATGTTTGTTACTGCACTAGGTCGATGTTCATCCCAGACACAAAACTGAGGGTTTGAACTTCGATTGCGAGTCATAACAAACATCAAACATCCACAATCATGTAATTCAGGGTGCCCACTTTTAGTCTGAAATGAAATTCCCTGACTTTTCACTGACTTTTCCCTGACCAAAATGCATTTTTCCCTGACCATTTTACTGCGTGTTCGCCCCCGCCTCCTCCCCTTACAGCCGTCTGCTACACCCGCGCTTTATTAAAACTGACATCAATCAAACTTAATCCTTAAAATGTATGAGCTTTAAATCAGAAATCTGTGTTTAAATGAAAAAAGACAAACAACAGGCAGCAAGCGTGTAAGAAAAGAACATTACATATATTTTTGTTGCATAAGATTATTTGTTAATATGTTATACTGCTTACCTGAGCTGTTTGCCTCATGATTTCAGAGATTTTTTCCAGTTCATTTTAAACGAGTCTATGGGAGCAAATTACCCCCAGGAAATGGCCAATTTCGACCTCAGGGGCATGGTTGGCAAGATTTATGCAGGGAATCACTTATCATTGATATATACATAATATATCAGAAGTGGGCCTCATGGCTTTAGAGGGGTTTTTTTCCATTTATAGTCAATGGATGATAAGAACACCCAGGGTGAGGACAAATTTTTGACCCCAGGGGCTTGGTTGGCAGGATTTATGTAGGGGACCACTGGACATTGCTTTAGATCAAATATATAAGCTGTGGGCCTGAACTTAAACGGAGCGAACTCTGATGGCTCGCTCACCTTTTAAATTTTTTATGTCTATGGGAGCTTTATGTTGCCCATGGGCCATGGCAACTAGAGTTCCAATCCAGTCAGCCAAAAAACCTTATGCATCCTTTCCCCTGCCATATGTGCTTTACATGAAATTTGATCACAACTCAGGATACATACTTCTTTGAAAATGTGAACAGACAATGACAACAGACCATCAATACATTCATTAACATACCTCACTTCAGCCTTTGACTCAGGTGAGTCAAAAATTAGGTCTTAGATTAAAATAACAGTTACTAACCAAGAGAAATATAACTGGATTGCATATTATATTCATCCTAAAACTATTGAAGTCATTATCTCATATCTGTTTGTTCAATTTTTGTGGGATTAACAAAGCATGATTTTAAAATTCCCTGACTTTTCCCTGACTTTTGAAGATTTTCTAATTTCCCTGACCATTTTACAGAATTCCCTGACTTTTCCCTGACCTTGAAGAAAAATCAAATTTCCCTGACTTTTCCCTGACGGATGGGCACCCTGTAATTTAAAGCTATTATTACACACTCTTGTTACAAATGATAATAATAATCCATTCTCCTGTTCTATTTTCAGAGTTTAACTGTCAGTGTGAAGAAACCTGGAATGCTTGACTACCCACTGGGGGGTGCACAGTGAAGACTGTGATTTGACAGTGCTGGTACCTAGACTGATCCAAGTATTCAATGAGCCCACATATCATTTTGATGGTTTTGTCATGGATATTATTTTCTATCTTTCTCCTACATATTTAGACAGGAAAAGAAAAAGAAAAATCACCAGGTAAAATATGCACACAAAACTTGTGCTTGTTGAGTGGCAACGATGCACATGTGATTTCAAATGTTATTTTCATCGAGTTTTATTGCAATGGTACATATTGTAAACATGACAAACTGGTAAACACAAGTTTTAAGACTGACCAAGTGTGTAATAACGCTTGAGCTGCACTGTCTACAGCTAATTTCTGATTATATTTAGCCATCCCTATCAAATGTGAGGGCAAATAAAATATAAAGCTATGATGCTGCTATATATGCGTACATAAAAATGTATTGAACGTAAATAAACCCACCAAACCTATTTAAACGAGTCATGTCATAAGAGAAAAAGATTCAGGCCAGCAAAAGAAATTTTAGTACTAAATGCATATTCCTATATTGATGGCTAAGTTAAGCCTGCACATCCTTGCATTCTAGCTTGAGCCTTCCCTGCATACAAAAAGAAGGGAATTAGACCATTCGGCTCAGATCACGAGCCCAATCAGATATTGGTATGTGCTTGTTTAATCCTTGTTAACCCTTATCATACTAAATAGTTTTATGAACTACATTCCTCTCAAATTTATATCCAACTATCTTGCAAGATTATAGTTACTAGTATGTATTTACAAGCTGTGAGAAAACAGTGTAGATCCTGATCAGCTGGCTTCTCAGAAGCCAGCTGATCTGGATCTACACTATTTTCAAAACAGGACATATCCTGGATTAACATGATAATGGTTAAAAAATGACTTTACATATACAAAATAAGGGGCTGGACAATGTATGCCACCTGCAAAGAACAAGGGTGCAGATCAGCATGTGCATCTGTGCAGTCAGATCAGCACCTTTGTTGCTGTCTATTGTCTAAAACTAGTTTTACTTATTGAATCCAAGCTTTCAAGATTTTAGTGTCTTGGTAGCTGAGCCTTCCTTTTTAAGTCTTAGTGGCAACCCATACAGACAGGCTTTCTTATGATATGACTCATTATGATAAGTGACGATACTAAAAGCAGGATAAATAGTCATGGCTAAGCAAACTAATACAAATGCAAAACAAACAAAAACACCTTTATAACATGACATAGAATCTGGGAGTGAAATAAGGCCATGCAATAAAATCTATAAACCACTAGTGGTTTACAGATTAAGAAATTACGTATTTACGTCCACTTTTACATTGCGTAAAAGAGGCAAAATCTTGACGTTTTCACGCCAATTTTAAGTAGTTTTAATGTCATGTGATTGTTATTGAATTTATTAAACTTGTTGCGAAAAAGAGATAAAAAGCTCGGAAAGCCTCACATTTTATCTCTTTCCCCAACTCGTTCAATAAATTCAATAAAACATGAGCACTCATGTAAGATCCTCTATATCACAGGCTATCAAGTGACCTTCTGAGTAGCACAGCTCACTATTGAACTCTTTGCATGCTGGGTAAATTTTCATGATTTTTGTTGTCTGTTCAATTTTTTTAAAAACAAAAGAATTCTTTTTAGCAATATGAATACCATCAGTGTCAAACAATTTAGATCCAGGTCAGGCCGGACATTATGTAGGGCATGATCTCGGTTCAAAATGTTTGCAAAAATTAGCAGCAGACAACATCAGCAGACAGACAGTTGAAAGTTCACTAATTAGGCAAAAGCAGGGATGTCCATGCTGTTCAACCCTTATCCTGCAGAATAAATTTAGCCTTCATGCACAAATCATATTACTATAGCTAGCAGACAAAAAATTTGTGTCAGATATATTGTAAATTTCTAGGCAAAATAAGGCTTAGCATTTCATTAGAACCCAGCAGATGACTCACATGAAATGTCAACCCTTATTGTGTTCTCTCATACACTATACTTGCTGCAAATAATGGTATATATACTACACCCTTTTCTGATTTTTAGCCAGTTAATAGCTAGAGCCCTTTTACTACACCCGATTTGCAAAGAAAACAGTACAGATCTAAGTCAGTCAACTTGAAACCCTGTCTTCCATTACAAGAATATACTATCCAGCTAAATACAATAGGTTAGCACAATACCTCCTAGTCACCAAGTTAAAATATAAAGTGCCACCTCCTAGTTTGCAGCAGACAATGTTTGTTTGTTTTCTTCAAAAATTGTTGCTTCTTTATTTCAAAAAATAATAATATACTCAACAAAAAAAGTTAAGGAAATTGTGTTTGAGGGGCTATGAAACAAGATCTAAAACATGTTAAGACTTTTGAATTTCACAATAGTATAATGTGACCATTTTTCTTTATAATGACGCTTTATCTGTGCCTGTAGCGCCCATGGCAGCTTAGTAAATCCATGTCAAAGCTGACTGGTCTTCACTCCATTTTTCGCAAAAGTTCAATTTACGGAGCAAACATAGGTTGTCATACATAAATGTTCACGTGAGATGGAGGTGTTCAAAACCTAGGACGACAGGTCTATTGGTTATAGAGGGACACTTGATCAGACAAGTGTACGTGGATGAGGTGTTGAGGTCTGTTGTCCTGCCTTTTTGTGCGAAAACCAATGACAGTACCAGGCCTAGGATGACAATGCCAGAACACACCTCACTAGAATCAGCAAAAACAATGTTGTGCGCTTTGACTGGTCAGTTGGCTCATCAGACATGTCTACAATTTTAACATGTCTATGACATTTTTGGACAGATGGTCCAATGCATAATAATGGCATCAAGAAACCCACAGCCTCTTGATGCAGTGCTGCATGAGATATTGATGCCGATCCCTCAGCGCCAAATCACCAAGATTTAGAGTATGCGAAACCAGTGCTAGTCCTTATTTGCCGCTGACTGGGGACACACTCGTTACTGATGAAGGCATTCTCATCTTCCAAATGTGATGTTTAAGGCTATCAAGTTAATTTCATGTGACGTTGCATTTCAAGTATTGAGAACTTTCATGTTTTTTTATGTGTTTATGAGGGAATATTCTGTAGTCATTTTTGCGAAAAATGACTTTGACCCCTGGGTTACTTGACACTGTGCCACAACAAAGGTATTGGTGCTAGCAAATTAAAGTAAACATTTTTACCAACCGAAGACATGTATCTAAACAAATAAATAAAAATTGAATAATTGTTTGCTTTGGTGTTCTTATGTTGCATGGTTTTCTGAGATTTCCTTAACTTGTTTTGTTGAGTATATTTCATGTAAATTGTACAATTAATCTACATGAAATCAGCCAGCACATGCTTGCCTGAGCCTTCCTTGCTGGACAATACATTTATGCATTGTCCAGCAAGGAAGGCTCTCGCAAGCATGTACAAATGCTCGGACTTGCTAGATACACAAAACATCAATGTAGATGAAGACTCAGTCATTCGGACTAAAATTTAGGTATCAAGCCCAAACATAGGTGTTATAAGAAGACTTTTGTGCATATGCACAAGTACATGGCCCAAATGTCAAGTCATATTTTTTCCCTGAAAACCAAGAAAGATTTCACAAAATGTGTTGTCTGTTGCAGTAGTGACTGGCACTTGTTAAAGGGTGATGATAGAATGAGCCGGCACATCTCACACACAGACAACCAGCCAAGTCTGGTGAGCATGTGCATATGCCCATCCTGTTTCACCAGACCCTTGGCTAATTTTCCTATCATGATATATAAAATATTGTGCATGTTTATCAAAAATCCGATTATGATATTATATGTGGTGCTCATTGGAGGCCCCTCAATGGGACACTTCAAATGAGTACCCACAACATATGTTTTGTTAAGAAATAAGAAAACTTATCAATCTGAGTACCACTTTTATTTAACTCTGTGTAGATGGAATTAAATTGTTATGAAGTCCCTATCTAAATGCTTCAAGATCGCAGCTTAACATTAAATAATCAATCATTTTTGTGCTTGAGTATGATTTTTGTGCATGTTTTATAGCTGACTATACTTTGATTCTGCTTAAAACTGAACTAAATTAAATCATAACAATTCACTGTCGATAATTTTTCATTAATTGCACCTTGCATATTAAAGCTGCATCATAGCAATGTATTGAATATGTCATATTTTTAAAATAACAAAAGTATGAAGCTTACAAGGCTTGTTTATTTTTACTAACCAGCCTCTAAGCATTTTTAAAATAGTTTTTAATATATGCCTTAAAGTCTGTCTTCCTAACTCTTTACTCTTTGCATGCTTGGTAATTTTTCATATTTTTGTTGTCATCTGCTGACCTATTTCAAAATTAACTATTTTTTTAATTAACTTCAAAATTAACTTCTTTCAGAAACACTATCAGAGTGTCAAACAGTTTGGATTCAGATCAGGACCGACATTTTTGTACATTTTGTTGGTCCTGATCTGGGTCCAGGCTGTTTGCAAAGGTTATCAGCAGACGACAAAAGTTGCCATTAGCAAGGAAAGTTTAAATCACAATACAGTACACAATATCAATCTACATTTTGTGGTCCATGAGGTTAAATACTTCATGTGAATCATCTGCATGTAGACAATTCACATGAAATATTAGACTTACATGCCCCAGTCTAATTTCATTCTCAGAGAATTGTCTGCAGCAAGATATGTGGCACTTTAGATTTAGGTACAGCCTTAGCTTTTGGCATACAGTAAATGTTCTTAAATTTTGAACAGTAGTTGCCTCAACAAACGCCTAGACAAACAGGGCAGACCCAGATCAGACTGCTTCTTCAGAAGCAGTCTGATCGGGGTCTTCCCTGTTTGCTTTTCTGGCAAGCATTTTGTGAGTTTCAGCCCTGATAACCAACATTTCATTTGAGAACATTAAAAAAAGTGTTCGAAATTTTCGACTATTTAGCCTACTTACTTTTTTGTAGCACTAAGTGTCTTCTCTTTCTTGAGTTCTTCTGTTAGCGTATTCAGTTGAGAATCGTAAGACCGTGATGGGGATAAGGTACTGTTTAATAATGAAGAGTCGCCTCCCTTTCCCGGTGTACATACTGAAAAAGATATTTAACCCTTTACCTCATAGAGATGCCTTTTAACACTTGCAAACAGAGAAGACCCAGATCAAGCAGCTGATCTGGGTCCATATTGTTTACAATATAGGCTACCTAAGAGCACAAGCAGTCAAGAGGAGTAGATGAAACAAGAGGAGTAGATGAAAAAAGTTGTGACTGGCAGTCTAAGGGCTAATTGTTTTCCATTCAGACTCAATTTACATGTTTTTCCCTTCAAATACATTGCTAAATGAAAAACAAATATTTTAGAAAAGGAACTAAATACTATCACACAAAATGATGGACTACCTAAATCCACTATGGCCCACTTTTTCAAAGCAGGGATGTAATAAAATTTAATATACTTTAAAAAATCTTTCAAAAATACCATCTGAGTATCAAAACAAGGTGGATCCAGATCATGCCAACCATTTTGCCGTTCTGGAAAAGACACATGGTTAAACCTAAAAATTGCAATACAGTAAAACCTGTCTAAAGCATCCACTAAAAAAAAAAGGACCAAAAATTGATTTTCCAGACAGATTATCGCTTAGTGCAGGTCGAAAGTATTGCAGAATGCTCCCTCTCGACCTTTGTTAAACCATCGTTTGTCATTAAGATCTTTGATTTGTCTATTTTTGAGAGGCCTATTAAGACAGGTTTTACAATATTTTTTCTCTTTTTTAAAATATTTATTGTTGTAGTCATTGGAAGTGTTTTGGTAAAACAACACGTTTGTTTCAATTTCTTTTTGATGATTTTGTGATTTTATGTTGTTTTCAAAATTTATTTCATTTAGTCACATTACACAATTCATTGTTGTCTTTTTAACACTTTGAAACTTTACTTCTGGCACTAAATTTAAACAGTAAAACCTGTCTTAAGCCGCCACTCAAAAAGAAGACAAAAATTGGTTTCCAAGACCGATTATTGCTGATTATTGCTTATTGCAGGTCAAAAGTATTGCAGAATGCTCCAAGGGGAGCATTCTGCAATACTTTTGACCTTCATTAAGCTTCAGTTTGTCGTTAAGATCGTTGTTTTGTCTACTTTTGAGTGGCCGCTTAAGACAGGTTTTACTGTTCATTGTTATGATTTTGTTTGTGTTGATACTTTATGTCCAAGGCAACAATATTTTGGACAGTTAGGTATGTTTTAGTCTACCTGGATTGAACCAGTACTTAGCAGAGGATAGTCTTATTAAGGAACCAACACAGTTTTGGTTTGATTCTTTACATCCCAGTCAACAACTAAGGTCATGTCGGGACGGGCAGTTCACCTTTCCACACTTTTTTCTTGGGCAAGCTTGACTAAGCAGTTAACCATTACTTTGTGCACATACTTTCGCTTGTAACTGACAACAACCCTTCTTGAATCAGCGGAAGGGAGGAGAACGGCTGTAGAGATTATTTCATGATCAATCTCCACGAATGTATGGGACCGGACCAACACAACACAGTGACTCCAGTGAGTCTTGAAGAAATGACCCTTCGATCCTTAGTCTAACAATCTACCACTGAGCCTCTCCACTCCTTGTAATAAAATATGGGAACAGGTTCAAAGTGTGGACAAACAGACTTTCATATTTATATTGCCAAAATATGGCATAATCACAGCATTTTTCATAACCCTTTGTATTCAGGAAACCCCTTTAACAAGTACTTTTGCAAATGCTGCATTTCATCAGGGTCTACACTGTTTGTAAAGGTAAAAAAAAAGTTCAGACAAAAGAAAACAATATTTTTGAAAAATTGTAACCTGACACCCCTAGATATGTTTAATGGACTATCCCAAGTTTATTGTATCAAACCAGAAGATAGAACACATTAGTATACAAAGGGTTAATTACTTTTTCAGACCTCCAGATAAGAGTGCGTATTGGAAAATTATTTTCTTTATTTCTCATCCAAAACATATGTTGTGGGTACTCAAAAGAACCGTCTCAATGAGACGGTTCTTTTGAGCACCCAAAACACATGTTTAAATTAATGGGTAAGAGAATAATTAAAATTTTACGCAAATAAAATTTCCTTATCTGGATCTTTGCTGTTACTTACAGGTATCATCTAACGCTACAGGTAACTGTTTAGCCATCAATGGTGATCTTGGTTTAGCCATGTCAGTTGTCATCGCAGTTTCTAGCAGATTCTTATTATTACGACCTTTTGGAGTTTTGTAAGATGGTGTTTGTGGTATTATAAAATTTTCTTTGTCCTTATGCATATTATTGTTATTTTCCTTGTTGTCTGAGAATGGGAGCCGTTCTCTGGCCCGACCTTTCACCCTCTCTGGTCTTGTACCATGCTGTACTTTTTCTTGAGTGTGTCTTTGTGCCGAGTTTCCTGATCCTCGAACTCGCGGTGACTGGTCTCTATTTGAATCAGCGCTCATACTTCTTGGCTGAAACATCCACATCAAAAAGGTCATGTTACAGTTAAACCTGTCTTAAGCGGCCACTCAAAGACAAACAGAAGACCAAAAATTGTTTTTCAAGACTGATTTTCGCTTAATGCAGGTCAAAAGTATTGCAGAATGCTCCAAGAGAGCATTCTGCAATACTCTCCACCTTCATTAAGCTACCATTTGTCTTTAAGACCTTTGTTTTGTCTATTTTTGAGTGGCCGCTTAAGACAGGTTTTACTGTATTATATTTGATAGTAAATAAGATTGTCATGTCATTTAAGATATAGCCAAACCTTGATTATTAGAAGTGCCAATGACTGCAGGAATTTTTTTTAATTATCGGTAGTTTGAATGATTGAAAATCCGTAGTTTTCGGATACGTTCGAATGCTTTCATTCAATATTGTTGTATGACCAGATTTTGCAAATTCAACTCGGCATTTCGTGTAAGTAACGAGAACATGCATTTCGAAATTTAAACTAAAAATGATCAAAACAGTATCTTTAAAATACCCAAACAACATAGAGCTGGTTGAACTCTCAGTAGAGTGAATGAAAAATGATGATTTTCTACATATTTTGAGAGAAAAAAAAGTGTGCGTGAATGCACATTTTTGTCCTATAAAGTGTGCATGATTTTTACAATTTCCATGTAAATCAGGAGCAATTCTACGTGAAACAGAACCCTGGTTGTATCAAAAGGGTGGTGATACACATTCTTAAATGAAGCCATGCTGGTTTCCTGTTTATGCAGTGACATTTATTGGGCTTCATGTTAACTTTGCAAGAGACCCGAAGTATTCATGATTCCATGAACATTCAAAAAATTGAATTTGTTACTTAAATCTACATTTGTATTAAAAATATCTAATATATATAGAAATTATTTATAATTTAGGAACCCAAACAATTTTGTATTTAATATGTTATTGTAAAAACTTTTTTGTTGGAGTGTAAAGCGGAACAGCCAGTGTGAACATGACCAGCCAATGAAGCAAATAAGAGGTTTGTTTTGCATGTGCAAATCAGGTGTGGCTCGCTGCCAATCACAACACTAGTGTCACTTCTAGCGAATGAATTTGATGTTCAAAGCTCATTGCATGGGCAAGTGAATTTGGCGGCTGTCAATCATATTTATGTCTTTCATGAGGTTATGAACAGCTGCAAAACTCTAAAGACTCATCCTGACCTGGATCCAATCCATTTAACACTGATAGTGTGCCTGAAAGAATTTTTTTTATATGTTAATTTTGAAAAAAATCAGAAGGCGATAAAAGTATGAACAATTACCAAGCATGCATGTAGTCAACTAAAACTGATAATAATTTAAAAGCAAGATGTTTGGTCCAATGGGTTTTAAGTTTACAAGTAGACTGTATTTGATTTAATCCAGACTTACCCTTGGCGTGTCCTGTGAAGGTCTATGGTGCTGTATTAGTCTGACAGGTCGTCCTTTCAGCTTTTTCTCCAGTAGCAGAAAATATGTTGCAGTTAAGTAATCAAATTTCCACTGCAATATAAAAATTGGATATCAATTCAAACACTTAGTATTTGATATATGGCACAGCCTGGGCTGATTGAATGTTGATCGTCCAAAGCCATGGAGATAGATACAAAAATAAAGTCGTAACTAATACATATGCATAACAAATTTAAAATGAGAATCAACAGCAATGTACAATGTACTGTAAATTCAGAATTTTCACGATATTTTCATATTTGCGAATAACATTAAAAACATGTTTGCGATGTTAAAATTTCGGGACTGGTGCATGATTTACCTACATCAGTAAACGGCAGAGTGTTTTCTCCATTTTGTGAGGGTTTTATTTCCACCAAACTTTGCATTGGCGAAGTTTCGCAAAAATAAAACCGTCACAAAAATTTCTGAATTAACAATATCAAGCAAGTTAACAGTGTACAACCACATGAAATGTACAAAACATGAAACCTGTACAAAGAAACATGAAACCTGTACAAAGAAACATGAAACCTGTACAAAGAAACATGAAACCTGTACAAAGAAACATGAAACCTGTACAAAGAGACATGAAACCTGTACAATGTACGGATGCCAATCAGCAAAAGATCAAATTTAAAAAGCCACTGTATGATACTACTAACATGACAGGTGTAATCAGATATTATCAAGGCACAAAGAGCTACATACATTAAGGGGCTATTTTGGCCCCACTATGAGGCAAAAAAAAAGGTGCTTTTCACCATTTTTTTCTTATTGGTTTGTTAGCACAATAGCCCAAGTGTAAAAGTCTGGTATTAATTTGACTTTTACCGTTACTAAGTAACAAAAATGACCACCAAAATAGGATGAAAATAGGAAAGTGGCCATTTTGGAACAAACTTGAGACGTTTGAAAGAGAAATTAACATTGAGCACAAGCAAATACCAAAAAGATATTTTAACAGATGATAAGAATTATCACAGTGCACAACATATCAAAAGTTGTTTTTTTTTGTATTTAGCTGTGCTGATATCTAATTCTTAAAATCATGGTCTCCCAAAGCCTCAAATTAGTTCCAAAATGACAACTTGGCTATATTAAGACTATTTGGGTGGCCATTTTTGTTACTATAGCAACGGTTTAAGTGAAATAAATACCAAACTTTTACACTTGGGTTGTTTTTTTAACAAACTAATCAGAAGAAATTGGTGCAAAGCAACTTTCAGTTTTTGGCTTCAGAGGGGACCAAATTAGCCCCTTAATGCATGTATTTTCATATAAAATATCAAACACAAGCAAATGAGGAAATTTTCTTGCTCAGAACAACAATGCCACAACAATGCCATTTCTTCTGGTAACAAATTTTAAAACAGCAACAGTTGTTGGCATTTTAAATTTATGACCAGAACAAATTCATTTTCATCTGGGCCGAGCATGAAAAAAGTTTAATAACCTCGGGGCGAGAATGGATATCAGCAAAATCTGATCAGAATTTTTCATTTGCATCCAAAGGGTAGTCAATATTCAATATCAAAGGTGTCCTTCTTGCAGACTGAGAAAGCCCAGGCTGATTAGATTATTTGCCAGATGTACAGGTCATTTTAACCCATAAAACACCACCTATAATTTGCAACAGACAACAATTTAAAATTTTGCCGCTGTTTCAAAAATAACAAATAAGCCATATTTCATGAGAATCCAGCAGACAATTCTCATGAAATATCATGCCTTAATTTTGTTAGAAATTAGGAAAGATGTAAAATTTGTTGTCTGCTGCAGTCGTGATTGGTGCTTTAAGGGTTTAATAATAGGTTTCAGTTTAGTCAAGCAGGAGTTTGAATCTGGTAGTCCAGGCTAGCAGCTGATTATCTTATATACTTTTTGCTCTTAATCCTTTGTAATTGGGGAAACCCCATAATGAGTATTTTTGCAAACAGTGAATACCCAGATGAAATGCAGCATAAAGCTAAATATCGACAGGGTCTACACAGTTTGTTTTTTTGTTTGATTTGTTTCTTTACATCCCAGCCAACATTTTTCAGTTATGTCGGAATCGGTCTTCCTGGGTTGAACCAGTTCTAAGCAGAGGAAAAAGAGCCTTGTTCAAGGACACAGCACAGAGCCTCCAGCAAGGCTTGAACCTGCAACCCCTCAATCTTGAGTCAAGCACTCTACCACTGAGCCACCGTGCTTCTCACAATTGGAAGTTGTAAGCATGTTATACCTCTCCAACATCTTTCTCCATTTCATCTTTTGTTTTACCATAGTGTACTGCCAATTCTGTGATACAGTCATCATCCATATTTCTCTATAATAAACACATACTATAACAAGAAAGGCCAACGGTTTATATAAACAAAAATTTTGTGCGTAAAATTGTAAATATTTTCTTACCCATTAGTTTCAAAATATGTTTTGAGTGCTCAAAAGAACTGTCTCATTAAGACGGTTCTTTAGAGTACCCACAACATACAGTGTTCCCACCAAAATTTTAAAGTGGGGTTTTTAATACCCCCTGTGTATGAAATTTGAGGGTATGAAGTGAAATTTGAGGGTATGACTTGGAAATGAATTAAAACTTTAAAAACAACATCTCTGAATCATTGATTTAACACAGAAAACTGTTAACACATTACTTGCATTAACCTTTTTCACATTATTTGCGGATTCCTAGTCTGTAAATAGTCAATATTATATGCGAAACAGGTAATCAGAATTCCACTGAAGAAAATATCAAAGGGGGTTAAGAACCTATACGAAATTCAAACGTATTTTGGCTCAATTGACGTAGGGATACGATTTTTCAGCTTTTTATTGCTGTTGGGGAGTTCGCCAGCGGACTGGTTTTTACTCCCGATACTGGTTACCACTATCGCGGCCGCTATCACGGCTGCTATCACGGTTTCTTAGCCTGATAGCAGGGTACCAGACAGCTTAGCAACTAGTAAACAGACAGTTGGTGCGCACCGTTAATCCTTTTGAAAATGTAACTAAAAACGACCAAAGCGTCATTTAAACTCGCAAACAAAACCAAGGTGACCAAGTTTACATCAGAATGAACAAAAAATGATGAAATCCTAGATTTTTTAGAAATAGAAACGCGTGTGAATTCACGTTATTGCCTCAAAATATATGCATGATTTTTACCATTTCAACGTGATTCACGCACAATTCTACGTGAATGGGAACACTGAACATATGTTTTGGTTGAGAAATAAGAAAAATAATTTTCTGTTACGTACTCTTTACTAAAGGCCTGAAGGCATTATAGCAAATTGTTTTAAACACATTCTGAATCTAGAAATTGTACTTGTGAAACACTGTGCCCCCAACTATATACTTGTTTATAATGAGTCTTTTTTCAAAAAAGAAGGGCCATAACTCTTTTTGTTTTTTGATATAACCTAAATTTCTATGTCTGTGGCCTTGGCCTCAAGTTTACTGATCAGTGATGGTACAGTATTAAACTTCAGATCATCAAAATTATACACGCTTAGTGCATGGGTGAAAGTTCAAAAGTTCCAAAATCCTGAACTTTAGAAATTCAAATATTTAAGCTTGCAGGGTGCCCACAAAAATTAATAATTTCATGTTTAAATGGTAAAATGTGTTTAGATAATCACAAAATTAATGGTATAAGCTATTATAATCCCCCTAATTCAGCATTTTGAGGCTGACTTTCTATGGAAAGTCAGCCTCAAAATCCTGAATTCAGGATTAATCCTGAAAACTTTCACCCATGTTAGTGTTCAGGTTCAGTTATAAGAATGCTACCCACGTTTGAAAATCTGAAGTGGACTCTAGGAAGCCAGTAAAGACAGTAATTGCAACAATCTACCATGGAAGAATAAACCATATCTCCACCACATATTTTTATCAACCATGCAGTCCCTTTATAACACACCTCATTATAACACAAATTTTCCAAAGTAATTATAAGAAAATGATAATTTCATGGTCATTCTCCTATAATTCCTTTGTAAAATTGTCCCTTTATACAACATGGTCCATTTCTGATGACCACATCATAGCTTTAAAGAGACTGCAATGTGGTGACTTATGGCATGCATTGATTTCATTTCAAAATTTAAATAAGAGCTGTTGCATGACAGCGTAGCTCGACTGCTACCTTTTAATTGAGAAGTGTGGCGACCTTAGATAATGTATTTATAGGAAGATTATGGATATATTGTACTGTGGAAACGTAGTTTATGGTCAACAAACATACATGACAAATAGGCTACAATTTCTAGCAAAATTAATTATTGCTCTCCCAGATATACTATGTACTATAATTTGACCCCTTGCTCCACCCCGGGCATGAACCCTGGGATTATATGTCATACAGTGATTTTATTTGGCCATTATACTGCCTTATATGGGAGCCATTCCCATTCCAAAAATGGCCTTTATTTTCCCAATTTCATGTATTTTAGTACTTATTTTCCCAATTTTTATGATATATATTCCCAAATGTGAAGGAAAAGGTAGCTCCCCAAAATCCCAAATAAAATCACTGTCATAAAATGAAAGCTAACGTTGCAAAGTATCTATGGTCCAAGTATGAATGCTTTCTGACCAGTGTTTGTCAAGATATGGACTTCTAGAAAACTTTGACGCAGAAATCCTATCTTTTGGATATGTACTAGATTTTGACCTCTAGCCCCACACCTAGGCATGGACCCTTGGGTCCAATGCAATGTAATGGAATGTAAGCTAACCCTACAAGGTATCCATAGTCCAAGTATGAATGCTTTCTGACAAGTGGTTGTAAAAATATAGACTTTTAGAAAATGTTGACGTTAAAATCCTATCTGTTGGATATGTACTAGATTTTGACCTCTAGCAAGCCCCCCGCCCCCAACCCCCTCCCGGCATGAACCCTGGGATCCGATGTGGAGTGAAAGCTAACCCTACAAGGTATCTATGGTGCAAGTATGAATGCTTTCCAACAAGTGGTTGTCAAAATATGGACTTCTAGAACGCTTTAACGCAAAAACCCTATCTTTTCGGTATGTACTAGATTTTGACCTCTAGTCCTACCCCCAGGCATGGACCCTTGAGTCTGATGTCGTGAAATGAAAATATATGGACTTCTAGAAAACATGAATGCAAAAATCCTATCTATTGGATATGTACTAAATTTTGACCTCTAGCCCCACCCTCAGGCAAGGACCCTGGGGTCCCATGTCGTGGAATGAAAGCTAACCCTACCAGGTATCTATTGTGCAAGTACGAATGCTTTCTGACAAGTAGTTGTCAAAATATGGACTTCTAGAAAACTTGAATGCAAAAGTCCTATCTTTTGGATATGTACTAGATTTTGACCATGGACCCTGGGGTCCTATGTTGTGGAATGAAAGGTAACCCTACAAGGTATCTATGGTGCAAGTATGAATGCTTTCTGACAAGTTGTTGTCAAAATATGGACTTCTAGAAAACTTTAACACAGTGTGACCGGAACGGAACTGGAACACGTATGACCATGGTGACTACAATAGCTCTGTGCACTTCATGCGGTCTAGCTAAAAGGAGTCCTTAATTGAATTGAAAGTAATTTTCTAAATTTTTAAGTTTCCATTATATGGGCCTCAGCCCGAGAAAACCTGTCTTCGGTGTTTGCGAACAACAAAGGCGCAGACCAGCCTGCGCATCGGCGCAGTCTGATCAGCCCCTTTGTTATTCACTTATTAAAAAAATCATATCTAGACTTGCTACAAGCGAAATTCTTATTTTCTAATTGACCCTGTAGCTGAGGAAACTGGTTTGAGTCTCGCTATGTCGGAACTCTCGAAGACAGAATTTGTCGCGGCGAGGCCATTTATAAAATATACCTTATATTTGCTGTGCCATTCAACCGGTACTTCTACACCCTTCATTAACCAAGGATGAGTGACGAGCCCACTGACTGTGATTCTTCTCTTTGGATCAACCTTCAGCATAAGGCTTATCAGTTCCTTACTGTCTTCAGATAGCCATGAGGGGGTCTCATATTTACCACTCTGAAATAAATGGTGAACACGGGTACATGTGCGAAAGTTCAAAATTTCAAAAATCCTGAACTTTTGAAATTCAAATCTTAAAACTTGCTGTTTGCCTTCAAAGTATTAACAATTTCAAGCTTAAATGGTCAGTTTTCCTAAGATGAACTGAAACTACATCAAAAAAGCTACTAAAATCTGCCTAATTCAGCATTTTGAGACTGACTTTCTAAGGAAAGTCAGCCTCAAAATCCTGAATTCAGGAATAATTGTGAAAACTTCCAACCATGCAGGTAAGACTATACAGGCTTCATACAGGCCAGGCTGAATCCTGAACTCTTTATAACCCCTAAAAAGAGAGGAAAATTGCAGACCCCTGGCAAAAAACGCTCACAAAAAATTATATCCAAACATTCCTAGTATTTTGTAACTAGAAAATGTTATGAAAGAAGAAAAATTGCTAAAAAGCTGAAGATTTCCATCTGAGTGCTATACTGGTTATTAAATGAAGACTAAATATTTTATACCACATTGTGCATTAAGGTATCTTTATTGAATAAAACAATTACTGTTTTTCCAAATAATGTACTAAAGGTTGTTATACATTCATGTCAGAATCATTTACCATAAAAGCCATTTTAATTTATATGATATTATCTATTGAAATTATCTATAGGCTAGACTTCCAACTTAACCATTAGAGCGCCAAGAAGAAAAATGCATCTGAAAATGTCGTCTGCTGAAGCCGTCTGCTGCAAATGATTGCCTAGCATTACAGACGAATTAAGAATAGAAGCAAACAGCATGGACCCAGAACAGACTGCTCCTTCAGGAGCAGTCTGTTCTGGGTCCACACTGTTTGTCATAGAGGCTTCTTAAACATTTCATCAGACGAGAAAAGCAGACAACTTTTGTTGCAATTGGGTTAAAACTGCTGTATGCTAATGTGATAAAATATCACTGTCACAACCGATACCTGTATCTTCTTATACAATTGTGGAATATTTTCATCATCAAAGGGCAGATAACCACATAGAAGAGCATACAGTAAAATCCCCATACTCCATATATCAGCCTGAAAAATAAAAATCAAACCTATATATAGATATTTTAAAAGCAGCACATCCGTTGCAAAAGGGCATTTATCATCTGACACAGTGGTTGATATCATAGATATAATCATCATACTTGACGTTGTCCAGCCAATAATTTTTACTCCTGAAAATGTCACCTGCTTTTTACATCTGCTGCATATATTCAAATGCACTTTAGACTAGATTTTTCATGGAAGCAAACAATATGGACTCTGCTCAGACTGAGTCTGATCTGGGTCCATAGTGTTTGCAATATTAGGCTTCCTAAGAACATAAGCAGATCAGACGACTTAATGACTGGTAGGCTAAGGGTTAATTAGAATATTGATAATTGAAAAAGAAAATCTGTCTAGTGCTATTTTAAAAAAAGAAATGACTTTTATAGTTTTATTATTATCTTTGAAAATGACAATGCAACAGTCATTTGAAATCACTCCCTCACCCCCACCAACAGGAATAGCCGAGTTATAGCAGGCTCATCGCAATGCACTTACTGCTATTATATCCCTATGGAAGTTGTCAATGAAAAGAGCAGGACTATTACCATTGGATGGTCCCTCAGGGTTCATACAGAAAAGTATGAGTAAAATTCAAGGACTTTTCAAGGACTTCTAAAAGCCTCTCCAACAGTTTTCAAGGTCTTAAAGTTAATGACAATGAAAAAAAGTCAATAAGCAATGCTTATTAGATACCCCCCGCTCAGTAAGGGTCAGTGAAAAAACTTAAGTTTTGGCAAGTGATAGTTCAAACCAGCAGACCCTAGTTTTGAAAAAAAGATTTCAGTAGAATCTGTGAAAACAAGATTTCAGTAGAATCTGTGCAAATGATTTTATGCTTGCAATCTGGAACATTTTTTAAGGCCAAAATTATTCACACCTGAAAGCTCTATATATCAAAGCTTATATCGGAAAAATAGTCTAAGTTCTCATAGATGTCATTTTATCAAAAATTATTTTTTCCGAACCAAACTCCTTCATGCATATGTTCAATGTGTTTATATTGTATAGGCAACATATCAAATTGCTCCATCAAAAGTTGTGGTAGGAGTTGATCGGCAAATGAAGGCACCATCTATGTATATACAAAAGCCTTGTTAGGGGAACATTGTCTAAGTTCTCACAGCTGTAATTTTGTCAAAAATTATTTTTTCTGAACCAAACTCCTTCGTGCATATGTTCAATGTGTGTACATTGTTTAGGAAAAGTATCAAATAGTTCCATCAAAAGCTGTGGTAGGAGTTGATCGGCCCATGTATGGCCTATAAT
This sequence comes from Loripinus fragilis, assembly GCA_964019695.1. Lineage (NCBI taxonomy): Eukaryota > Metazoa > Mollusca > Bivalvia > Lucinida > Lucinidae > Loripinus > Loripinus fragilis. Next base: position 24,635,819 of record OZ026516.1, read on the forward strand.
AGCATAAGCATAAAACCCTATACAAAAAGCCATTTAGAAGCCTTGTTAAGGAAAAATTGTCTAAGTTCTCACAGCTGTAATTTTGTCAAAAATTATTTTTTCTGAACCAAACTCCTTCGTGCATATGTTCAATGTGTGTGCATTGTTTAGGAAAAGTATCAAATAGTTCCATCAAAAGCTGTGGTAGGAGTTGATCGGCCCATGTATGGCCTATAATAGCATAAGCATAAAACCCTATACAAAAAGCCATTTAGAAATACAAAGGGGAATAACTCTAATAGAATTGGCCCCTAGCCCTTACTTTTTTGCTTAAAGTATTTGTCTTGCATATATGAACATGTTTGCAAGGTTTGATGAAAATCCAGCAATGACTCTTCAAAATATTAAGGAAACAAAACGTTACGGACGGACGGACGCACACACGGACAACGTGAAAACAGTATACCCACCACAAACAAAGTTTGCGGGGGGTATAAATACTGATTGAAGTGTTGAAATTCTTTAGAAATGCTAGAATGAGATAAAGGAGACATTTGTACTGGAAAATTAGTAGGGCTGGCAGGTATTATCCTGATACAGGTATAGCGCAATATTTTATTTCTGTGATATGTATCGTGATACAGTTTGGCCATATCGCGATATTTTCAAGTCTATTTATAGTAACCATATGTTGTTGGAATATGGCATAGCATTGAAGGCCATATAGATGCTTACACCTTTATATGATCTTAATGTTCTTTCAAGCCACTGGACTGGTGACCTAAAGTATATATTTTAACTATGCATTAGCTGATTGTACATTCTGCATAAGTTTAAGTGAAGGCTTTTTGTGAAGCTTAAAGTAGACTAGTTATTCCACCCTTGGTAACAGAAAAGCAAATACATGCATTAGATGTTAAAAATCTCTTACTGAAACAGAAGTAATGACTAATCTTGCTGTTAAATTACTAAGTATACCACTTTGGCAAAAGTTTACAGACAATATTTACAGTTATTTCAGGGATCAAGCAATAGCAGTTTATTCATGACATAGGGATAAGTTAACTATGTATTTATACTGCTCTCTTATTTGAATAGGGAGAAGTGAGCCAGTTTAGGGAGACTACATATATTTCTCTCAAGTCCCCACCTAGCTAGTGGCCTGAGTTATTCACAATATATACTAGGCCAAAAAAGAAACGCCGCATATAAAACATATATTGTATATGGGGGTCTTTCAACCAATATCTCACAAACGATTTGTCACAGTTTGATCACTGATTCTTGGATTATGAGTTCCTGGGGCTGTGCTAGCTATCATTGTCACCGGATGAAATTGATTCAAAAGTTAAAACCTCCGTTTTAATCGATTTTGACGTCGCGTCATAAGGCGATGGCGCAGGGATGAGAACAGAATTTTTTCAAAAGAGAGGAATCCCTGTAAAAAAAGAGGAAACCCCCTATACCCCCTTCAAAATGCAATATATTTGAACATATTGGGTCAAACCTGAAACAATTTATTTCAGCAAATTTAGGCCAAAAAAGAGGAAATCCTCTAAAAAGAGGAAGATTTTCATCCATGCGATGGCGTCATGAATGTGTACGGTCTGACATTGTTCCAATTTATCAGAAACGTTTCCTAAGACGTTCAATCATCCTTGCCTGGCATCGAAATTGTTGGGCTATCACTGATGGCGTCACGTTAGCTTGTAACCTTCTTATCGCCTTTTTGCGTTCAACATGTGTCCGTTTTGGCATCGTAAATTAGCAATGTGTACATTTCATTTTTAAGTTTTAAAATGTTTTCAAGCAAATTGGATATTAGACTAGTGATTTCAGTAGTTATTACATGTGTAAATCTAAATAAAATGAATTTGCACGTGAAAATTTTGAAAAGACAGTCAGTACACTGGTTTGGATTGACTGAGCTCAATGTAACGTGTGGCAGGAATAGTAGCGAAACATAGATATCAGATGAAATTTTGTAACTCATTTAACGGTCAATATTTTAATCTTTATGTGCGGCGTTTCTTTTTTGGCCTAGTATATTTGTGCTTATTTTAGTTAAAAACACAGAGGAACCATTCTCACACTTGAGTCAAATCTTGTGATACGTATCGTGATACGCTGGTCCCGTATCGTGATATATCGCGATACATTTTTTTTTGCGATACCAATCCCTAAAAATTAGTATAACATTGTTGTGCTTATGTTTGGTGCAGCATATGCTGCACCAAATATAGGCACACCTATTTTATACTGATTAAGTCCTCTATCTATAGTACATAGTCCTACAGAAAATAGTAGAAATCAAGGACTTTTCAAGGCTTTTGAGTGGTTTTCCAGTACTTTTCAAGGCAGATTTAATTTTCAAGGACTTTTCAAGAAAGCCCTCTAAACTCAAGTACTTTTCAAGCACGTGCGAATCCTGTCCATGCAATACAGTGCTTTTAGCTGGGCTCTAAATCTTTAAAAAGTTATTGTACTCAGTGTTCCAGTAGGCAGGACACAGTGGTTACAAATAACTGGTGCATAATGAATCACTATCATTCCCTCGCTTCCGTGAAATAGTTACCTCTGCCCCCAGATATTCCTTGCCAGAGATTAGTTCTGGAGCTGCGTAAGCTGGACTACCACAACATGTGTATAGATGATGCTCCATTCCACCCTGAAAAACATGTAGCCAACACTTGAGAAAACCGTAAAACCTACATGTAAAACGGACACTCTTAAAAAGATTGAAAATTGGTTTTTAAGACCAATTATCCCTTAATGCAGGTCAAAAGTATTGCAGAATGCTCAAAGGGGAGCATTCTGCAATACTTTCGTCCTACATCAAGCTACCATTTATCATTAAGATCTTTGTTTTGTCTATTTTTTTGAGTGGCTGTTTTACACAGGTTTTACTGTACAATCAGATTCTTCAGCAAACTAGGTATTTTTTAAGCTAAGATTGGCTGAAAATTTGAATCTCACTCTAGAAAACCTTGGAAAAAAGTTTCCATAATAATGATCTCTGTCCTTAATGTGGTGTGCAGGTGTATTTGAAATATAAAACACCATTAAATCCAAATCTCTCCACTGTTTTTTTTTTGTCCTGAAAATGTCCTCTGCTTTTTACGTCTGCTGCATATATATTAGTGCATTTCAGAGTTAAAAATTTGTCATCTTAATGCAGTGTAGGGGTTGCCATTTTAACATCTAGCTTGGAAAAAAATGTGCTATTCAGGATGTGCATACACAAACATTAGCAAAAACCTCTCTAATTTCCACTAGCTGAACGCTTTCTACAGATTTACAAGCAGACTAAGTCAGTTGTGGACTTTAACGCTCCGACCAGTCTTGCTAAAATATTAGTATATAAATGCCTTCAGGAATGCGTAATTTAAAAATATTTTTCTTATTTCCTAACCAAAACATATATTGTGGCTAGTACTCAAAAGAACAGTCTCGATGAGAAGGTCCTTTTGAGCACCAAAAACATATGTTTAAACTGATGGGTAAGAAAATAATTATATTTGAATCTCGTAAATTCAAACTCCTATGGACTAGAGGTTTTATTTCTAAGTATCAAAAATTTGACTTATAGGGAGGTAGACATGAAAATATACAACCCACCCAAAAGATTATTATCGCTGCTTTTTTCTATGAAATATTTAGTTTTGGGCACATAAAAGAAAAGTCTCTTTTAAGCAACCAAAACATACGTTATTATAGACAATAATTAAAATAGATCTTGAAAAGATCCTATTCTCCCAAATTTATTTCGAATTTGCGAGTATTTGAAAAAATCAAAGAGTTTTGCTAAAGACTGTGTGTAACAGTAAAATAATTTTCTCATTTCTCAACCAAAACATATGGGTTGTGGGTACTCAAAAGAACCGTCTCATTGAGACAATTCTTTTGAGCATCCAAAACACATGCTAAAAATTATGGGTAAGAATATACTTACAATTTTCCGCTGAAAATATTTGCTTATCTAAACCTATGTTAAATCTGGACCTATGTACAGAAATTTGGACTGAAATGAAAAAAGTCAATAAGCAATGCTTATTAGATACCCCCCGCACAGTAAGAGTCAGTGAAAAAACTTGACAAGTTATAGTTCAAACCAGCAGACCTTAGCTTTTAAAAGAAGACTTCAGCAGAATCTGTGAAAACAAAAATTATAAACTCCCTGATGCATATGTTCAATGTGTCTACATTGTATCGACAAAGTATCCAATTGCTTCATCAAAAGCTGTGGTAGGAGTTGATCGGCCCATAAAGGCACTATCCATGCATATACAAAAGCCATATAAGGGAATAATTGTCTATGTTCAACAAATATTATAAACTCCTTCATGCGTATGTTCAATGTGTCTACATTGTATCGACAAAGTATCAAATTGCTTCATAAAAAGATGTGGTAGGAGTTGATCGGCCCATAAAGGCACTACCAATGCATATACAAAAGCCATATAAGTTAATAATTGTCTAAGTTCTCACAGCTGCCATTTTGTCAAAAAGTTTTTTTTTTCAACCAGTCTCCTTCATGCATATGTTCAATGTGTCTATATTGTATAGGCAAAGTACCACATTGCTCCATTAAAAGCTGTGGTAGGAGTTGATTGGCCCATGAGGCACCATCTATGCATATACAAAAGCCTTATTACGGAAAAATTGTCCAATTTCTCACAGCTGTCATTTGTCAAAAATTGTTTTTTTCTAAACCAACTCCTTCATGCATATGTTCAATATGTCTACATTGTATATGCAAAGTATCAAATTGCTTCATCAAAAGCTGTGGTAGGAGTTGATCGGCCCATGAAGGCACCATCTACACAGTATGTAAACTGAAATAAACATCCTGTACCCATTCCTCCTAGCTCTCGCCTTTTACACAATGAATTACAGCACTCGTGCGTAACCAGTTGTCGGAAATCGTGATGTGAGAGTTGTTGGTACAGCTGTAATTGCGAGGGCCCACCTATTAAAATTCATTTTTCCATAGATCTTAGTAACTGTTACAATTACAACCATGTAATCATGTACACATGTGATTGCCAATTCCACTAAAACCATGCAAACTGGCATTTAAGCTCGATTTCGGCACAGAATGGCTCTGATTGTGAGTAAGTCGTCTTTAAACAAAGCAAAATGCAAAGGAGGAAACCGTTAAAATGAAAAAAGTCAAATATAGCAAGAAGTGAGCGAAGCTCACATACCCCCGGCGGAAGCCATCAGACGTTGTAACACTTTCAGAGAAAAGACAAAATTGTCAAAGATTTCATAATCCTAAATCAAGTAGTTTCTGAGAAAACTTTGATGAAAAATGTTCATATGTGTTATATAAGAGTGACAGAAGGAAAAATTGAAAATTTGAAAAAAGAAGGCATAATGAGGATTAGCACCTTAGTTTTCATTTACACAATACACTTCTCCTACCTGAAAGTACACAAATAATTTCATAATCCAAAATCAAGTAGTTGCTGAGAAAACTCTGACAAAAAACGTCCATATGTGTTATATAGGAGTGACAGAAGGAAAAATTGAAAAAGAAGCCAAAATGAGCTTTAGCATCTTTATTTTCATTTACACAATACACTTAGCCTACTTGAAGGTGTACACTAAATTTGAAAACACTGGCTCCAATAGGAGCCGAGAGATCTGCGACAGAAATTTTCATTGGAGAGAAAGAAAAATGAATAAATAAAGGGACTGATAAGCAATAAGTGGCTGTTCTTTTGTTACACAATACAACTAATCACTATCAAGCTTTGTACCAAATTTCAGAATCCTAACTCAAGTAGTTGCTGAGAAATCTTTGACAGAAAAATGTCTATATGTATTATATAAGAGTGAAAGAAGGAAAAAATGAAAATCTTAAAAAAGAAGGCAAAATGAGGATTAGCATCTTAATTTCCATTTACACAGTACACTTTGCCTTCCTGAAGGTGTACACAAAATTTGAAAACAATGGCTCCAATAGGAGGTGAGAAATCTGTGACAGAAATTTCCATTGGAGAGAAAGAAAAATGAACAAATAAAAGGACTGATAAGCAATATGTGGCTGTTTTTTTGTTACACAATACAACTCATCACTATCAAGCTTTGTACCAAATTTCAGAGTCCTAACTCAAGTGGTTGCTTAGAAATCTTTGACAGAAAAAATGTCCATATGTATTATATAAGAGAGAAAGAAGGAAAAAATGAAAATTTGAAAAAAGAAGGCAAAATGAGGATTAGCATCTTAATTTCCATTTACACAGTACACTTTGCCATCCTGAAGATGTAAACAAAATTTGAAAACACTGGCTCCAATGGGAGCTGAGAAATCTGTGACAGAAATTTCCATTGGAGAGAAAGAAAAATGAACAAATAAAGGGACTGATAAGCAATATGTGGCTGTTCTTTTGTTACACAATACAACTCATCACTATCAAGCTTTGTACCAAATTTCAGAATCCTAACCCAAGTAGTTGCTGAGAAATCTTTGACGAAAATTTTTTCCATTGGAGAGAAAGAAAAATGAACAAATAAAGGGACTGATAAGCAATATGTGGCTGTTCTTTTGTTACACAATACAACTCATCACTATCAAGCCTTGTATTAAGTTTCAAATTCCTAACCCAAGTAGTTGCTGAGAAATCTTTGACGAAAAAAAAAAGTTTACAGACAAACAGACAAACAAACATAATTACAGAAAAGGCAAAAACTATATACCCCCTATATACTTAGCTTTGTACCAAATTTCAGAATCCTAACCCAAGTAGTTGCTGAGAAATCTTTGACGAAAATTTTTTCCATTGGAGAGAAAGAAAAATGAACAAATAAAGGGACTGATAAGCAATATGTGGCTGTTCTTTTGTTACACAATACAACTCATCACTATCAAGCCTTGTACCAAGTTTCAAATTCCTAACCCAAGTAGTTGCTGAGAAATCTTTGACGAAAAAAAAAGTTTACAGACAAACAGACAAACAGACAAACAAACATAATTACAGAAAAGGCAAAAACTATATACCCCCTATATACTTCGTACCGGGGGTATAATAAGCAATCTTTTTTACACAATACAACTCATCACTATCAAGCCTTGTACCAAGTTTCAAATTCCTAACCCAAGTAGTTGCTGAGAAATCTTTGACGAAAAAAAAAAGTTTACAGACAAACAGACAAACAAACATAATTACAGAAAAGGCAAAAACTATATACCCCCTATATACTTAGCTTTGTACCAAATTTCAGAATCCTAACCCAAGTAGTTGCTGAGAAATCTTTGACGAAAATTTTTTCCATTGGAGAGAAAGAAAAATGAACAAATAAAGGGACTGATAAGCAATATGTGGCTGTTCTTTTGTTACACAATACAACTCATCACTATCAAGCCTTGTACCAAGTTTCAAATTCCTAACCCAAGTAGTTGCTGAGAAATCTTTGACGAAAAAAAAAGTTTACAGACAAACAGACAAACAGACAAACAAACATAATTACAGAAAAGGCAAAAACTATATACCCCCTATATACTTCGTACCGGGGGTATAATAAGCAATGCTTATTAGATACCCCCCCCCCCCCCCCACAGTAAGGGTCAGTTAAAAAACTTAGTATTGGCAAAGTGAAAAAATGTAACTTTGGCAAGTGATAGTTCAAACCAGCAGACCCTGGTATTGAAAAAAAAATCAGGAGAATCTTTGAAAACAAGATTTAAGTAGAATCTGTGCAAATGATCTTAATCCTTGATATCTGGAACATTTGTTAAATTCAAATACACAAAATTAATCACACCTGAAAGCTCTATATCAAAGCTTGTATCTAAAAAAAGTCTAAGTTCTCATAGATGTCATTTTATGAAAAATTATTTTTTCTGAACCAAACTCCTTCATGCATACGTTCAATGTGTCTTTATTGCATAGGCAACCTATCAAATTGCTCCATCAAAAGCTGTGGTAAAAGTTGATCAGCCCATGAAGGCACCATCTATGCATATATAAAAGCCTTGTTAGGGGAAAATTGTCTAAGTTCTAACAGCTGTCATTTTGTCAAAAATTATTTTTTCCACACCCAACTCCTTCATTGTAGTGGCAAAGTATCAAATTGCTCCATCAAAAGCTGTGGTAGGACTTGATCGGCCCATAAAGGCACTATCCATGCATATACAAAAGCCATATAAGTGAAAAATTGTCTAAGTTCTCATAGCTGTCATTTTGTCAAACATTATTTTTTCTGAACCAAACTCCTTCATGCATATATGTTCAATGTGTCTATATTGAACAGGCAAAGTATCAAATTGCTCCATCAAAAGCTGTGGTAGGAGTTGATCGGCCCATAAAGGCACCATCTACGCATATACAAAAGCAATATTAGAGAAAAATTGTCTAAGTTCTCACAGCTGTCATTTTGTCAAAAATTATTTTTTCTGAACCAAACTCCTTCATGCATATGTTCAATGTGTCTATATTGAATAGGCAAAGTCTCTAATTGCTCCACCAAAAGCTGTGGTAGGAGTTGATCGGCCCATGAAGGCACCATTTATGTATATACAAAAGTCTTATAAGGGGAAAATTGTCTAAGTTCTCACAGCTGTCATTTTGTCAAAAATTATTATGCCCCCGCCATTTGTAATTGGGGGGGGGGGGGGATGGGCATATAGCATCACCCTTGTCCGTATGTCCGTACGTACATACGTACGTACATACATCCCGTACGTAGGAAAAAGGGTTTCTGGGCGATATCTTTTGAATACATTGGTGCATAGGATTCATATTTCATACACAGGTATATAATCATTAAATGCATGTCAAGTTGGATTACCGATGATTTGTTCGTTTGTTTGTTTGTTTGTTTGATTTGATTCTTTACGTCCACTCAACAATCTTTCAGTTATGCGGGACGGGTCTTCCTGGGTTGAACCAGTACTAAGCTAGGATAAATGTGTCTTGCTCAAGGACCACAACGCAGTGACGCCGGTGAGGCTCGAACCCGCGGCCCTTCGGTCTCGAGTCAAGCACTCTACCACTGAGCCACTGCGCTCCCCGATTACCGATGAAATTCACCGATTATTATCAGAGTTATGGCCGTTGATCTCCGAATGAAAAATGGTTTCCGGACGATATCTTTTGTATTACATTGATGCATTGGATTCATATTTCATACACAGGTATATAATCATTAAATACAGGTCAAGTTCGATTACGGATAAAATCCACCGATTATTATCAGAGTTATGGCCCTTGATCTCCGAATAAAAAAATGGTTTCCGGACGGTATCTTTTGAATACATAGGTGAATTGGATTCATATTTCATACACAGGTATATAATCATAAAATATAGGTCAAGTTCGATTACGGATAAAATCCACCGATTATTATCAGAGTTATGGCCCTTGATATCCATATGAATAATGGTTTCCAGGCAATATCTTTTGAAAACAGTAATGTATTGGATTCATATTTCATACACAGGTATATAATCATAAAATACAGGTCAAGTTTGATTATGGATAAATCCACCGAGTATTATCAAAGTTATGGCCCTTGATCTCGGTATGAAAAAAGGTTTCTTGGCGATATCTTTTGAATACATTCGTAAATTGGATTCATATTTCACATACAGGTATATAATCATAAAATACAGGTCAAGTTCGATATAGGATAAAATCCCTCGATTATTATCAGAGTTATGGCCCTTGATCTGCGTATAAAAAATGGTTTCCGGGCGATATCTTTTGAATACATTGGTGTATTGAATTCATATTTCATACACAGGTATATAATCATAAAATGCAGGTCAAGTTCCATTACGGATAATATTCACAGATTATTATTAGAGTTATGGCCCTTTGTTAATGACAATGCCCTATTTATGCAAATTTGGCAATAGCGAGGGCATCCGTGTCCCATGGACACATTTCTAGTTTTTTCTGAACCAAACTCCTTCATGCATATGTTCAATGTGTTTATATTGTATAGGAAAAGTATCAAATTATTCGATCAAAAGCTGTGGTAGTAGTTGATCGGCCCATGAAGGCACCATCAATGCATATACAAAAGCCCTATTAGGGAAAAATTGTCTAAGTTCTCACAGCTGTCATTTTGTCAAAAATTATTTTTTCTGAACCAAACTCCTTCATGCATATGTTCAATGTGTCTACATTGTATAGGAAAAGTATCAAATCGTTCCATCAAAAGCTGTGGTAGGAGTTGATCGACCCCTGTATGGCCTATAAAGGCATAAGCATAAAACCCTATACAAAAAGCCATTTAGAACTACAAAGGGAAAAAACCCTTATAGAATTGGCCCCTAGCCCTTACTTTTTTTGTTTAAAGTATTTGTCTTGCATATATGAACATGTTTGCACGGTTTGATAAAAATCCAGCAATGACTCAAGATATTAAGGAAACAAATGTTACGGACGGACGCACAGACGGACGGACGTACGCCCAATATTGAATATCGGGCCAGTGTATAAAGGGCCATTAATAAGGGGCCAAGCTCCAAATCGGCCCGTTAATATCAGAATGACAACTTACTACGGGCCATTTCCAGTTTGGACGTCCATCACCATAAAATGGCCCTTTTTAAGAAGTTTATTTTATTACCTCCTCTGAGGTCCCCTGAATCATTTGAGGCAACTTACAGAGGGCCATGGCCCCTTGTTAAGAAATGTCCCCTTGTCTATCTCCAGACGACTAAAACGGCCCCCAAATCCATATTAGTAGCACGGACGCACGCACGCACACATGGACGACGTGAATACAGTATACCCACCACAAACAAAGTTTGCAGGGGGTATAATCATGGAATAAAACGGAATAAAATATATAAAATGGCTTTTCTTACCTTGTTCGAATGTGTATTGTCTGTATCGCTAACAATATAAATCGAATGTGTACATGTACCTGAATACACACATTTTTCCGACTACTGGTTACGCACGAGAGCTGTTATTCATGTTTATAAGGCGAGAGCTGGGACGAACGGGTACAGGATGTTTATTTCAGTTTACATACTGTGATCTATGCATATACAAACACCTTATTAGGGAAAAATTGTCTAAGTTCTCACTGCTGTTATTTGACAAAATTATTTTTTTCTGAACCAAACTCCTTCATGCATATGTTTAATGTGTCTACATTGTATAGGCAAAGTAACAAATTGCTCCTTCAAAAGCTGTGGTAGAAGTTGATCGGCCCGTGTATGGCCTATGATAGCATAAGCATAAAACCCTATATTAAAAGCCATTTAGAACTACAAAGGGAAATTACTCTAATAGAATAGGCCCCTAGCCCTTACTTTTTTGTCCAAAGTATTTGTTTTGCATATATGAACATGTTTGCAAGGTTTGATGAAAATCCAGCAATGACTATTTAAGTTATTAAGGAAACAAAACGTTACGGACGGAAAGACACACGCACCGACAACGTGAAAACAGTTTACCCACCACAAACAAAGTTTGCCGGGGGTATAACAAACAAAGTTTGCAGGGGGTATAATGATCAACTACCTTAGGTTTAGCACACAGACCAAAATCAATCAACTTAAGATTCTGGTCTTCATCCAAGAGTAGATTCTCAGGTTTCAAGTCTCTGTGAGCATATCCCTTGTAGTGTATATATCCGACTGCAGCTACAATCTGTCGGAAAAATAATCTTGCTTCTTCCTCATTTAATCTATCCTTGGCAACAATGTAGTCAAATAATTCCCCTTCAGGACAATACTGAAAAGACAAAATTACTTTAACACTTTTCATTCTGGACATTACCAACAATGTGGCATTTTGACAAGTGTAGACTCAGACGAGCCTGTGCAGCCTCCTTTTAAGCTTAGAAACTCCAAATAATGTGCGGACAATAGCTTATTTATGAATATTCATAGAATATTCAAGCAAGTAGCAAAGGCTCTGAACAGACTGCGCATATGCCCAGGCTTGTCTGAGTCTTTGCTGGTTGCACATACCACATTGTTGAAAATCTCATGCAGCTGCTCAAATTATCTTGATGCACCAATTGATGATCTGTAACTTTTCAGTCATTCTAAAGAACCACATGTACTGTATACAGTAAAACCTAACTTATTCGGCCACTCAAATATAGACAAAACACAGATCTTAATGAAAAATGATAGCTTAATGAAGGTCAAAAGTATTGCAGAATGCTCCCCTTGGGGCATTCTGTAATACTTTTGACCTGCATTAAGCAATAATTGGTCTTGAAAACCAATTTTTGTTTTATTTGAGAGTGGCTGTTTTAGACAGGTTTTACTGTGTTCAATGAGTCTTGATGATTTTTAATTGACTTCTAGTGCCAAGATCAGGCATCCAGATAAAAGCATGTAGTTAAAAATCAACTGTCTTTTTCTCAAACAAACATTATGTTGTCTCAATAAGACAATCTTATGAGCACCCAGAAAAGATGATCCCAATGACCTAGATGAAAATAATCACAATTTTATGCATAAAAATTCTCTACTTTGGACATAAGAAGTGTTTAAAAAAATAGAATGGATAGTAATAGAAAATAAATGAATGAAAACTTGCAAGCCCATATATAGCAAAAGCAGATACAGGTATGAAGAATATGGATAAGCCAGCACAAAAGATTTTGGTTTTCATTTGTTTGTTTGATTCTTTACGTCTCATCATCAATCTTTCATTTAAAAAGGGACGGGTCTTCCTGGGTTGAACCAGTACTAAGCTAGGATTAATGTGTCTTGCTCAAGGACACAACGCAGTGACGCCAGTGAGGCTCAAACTCATTCTTGAGTCAAAAACTCTACCACTGAGCCACTGCGCTCCCCAAGATTTTGGTATGCAAATGCCTCTAATAAACAGCCATGCTAACATATCCAGCAAAGCTAAAGGTCTAAATTTTGGTCTGAGTTTTCATCTACTTCCCTACTTTGTGTATGGGAGAAGCAATACATCTGGCAAGTCTGCCTATATGCCCAGACTGGCCTGAGCCTTCACTGCTCACTGATGTCAAAAATACTGAAACCTCTTGCACTAGCCCATATCAATCTAGGGCTATGTGCCACATAATGGGGTGAATGCTAAGGTGGATCTTCACTAGTAGTGGAACCTAGATGGATGTAAACTAGGGTAAATGTTCTAAAACTTCAAATACCAGTTGTCTGCCACAAAGTCCTGGACAATACAAGGCAGGCCCAGATTAGACTGCTTCTGACAAGCATTTCATGAATTCCAGCCAGAAAATCAACATTTATCTGAGAACAGAATGAGAAAAATGTTTGGAATTCTAGAATATTTACGGAATGTCCCTATTTCGTCCATTTTTACAGACATCATAATTAAGGACTATAATACCTCAAGAATCATAAAGAATCTGTCGGCAGTTTCTATAACCTGGAACAGTTTACAGATGTGTTGATGGCAGAGATCCTGCATTGCCGCTATTTCTGTCTTCACTCTGGGTAGATCCTCCTGTTGGAATAAAATATAAAAACATTTTGCAGAGAACCATGTAAGAGGATGTTACGTTAGGACGTGCTTGATTCGACAGTTCGGTGTGCACCAAGTAATGTTCCTGAATCAAGCGATTTTTGAGTGTGGTGTTGCATTCTGTGATCACTCACTGTTCCACAATGAATCAAGTATAGAACACGAATATAGCAAAGACACATGTAATTTTTCATTTTTAGCTGCGTTTGGTATTATTTTTTTATTCAAAACCACCCAAAATTACCCAGTTTATTCTTAAGTTTCCTTTTGGTGAAATAATTCTGCTGACAGATCTCTATTTTTACGAAACAGAGCTTTTCAGCAAGAATCAAGTATATAGGATCATGTTAATAGTAGTACACCCCAACCAATATGCAATCAAGTATGGTGTAGAAAAAAATAATTGAAATTTAACCCAACAAATATGCTTCTGACAAATGAATTACAACTTATGAGAGACACTCTCATCCACTGGTGTTTCTGCAACAATAGCTAATTTATAAAATGGGCAAGTGAGTGATTTATTTGAATCTTTTGCTGGTATAAGAACATGCACCCGGTGTAATGTACTTTCATCCGAGACATTCACACATATTATTTCAGAGGGTCGGAAAGAGTATTGCTCCGAGCACTGCACCTATGACTTAAATTCGCTAGAACACTGGAAGGTGTACACTGTTCAGGGCAAACAGTGAATCAAGTACGCCCTAAGAAACAAATTTCTTTCTTCTAATGTTCAATAACCCTTTCCTTCATGAATATTTATGCTAGGCTCCACCTTCAATGACTATTTATATAAATATTAATATACTTTCACATTTGTATGTAGAACAAAGAAATTACTTGTTATGTCCACTAGTGTAGGATCATATCTAATATTTCCATAAGCAAACAGAGTAGACCCTGATCTGGGTCTGCTCTGTTTGCAAAAGTATTAAAAGGTGTCTCTAATGCTATCTATGAGGTAAAGAGTTAAAGGATGAATGTGGCCATGAATTTAGTCCAAAGTGAGTATGTAATCTCTGAGCTTAACCCACGCCATTTATTCTTTCACGGACCCTGAAACAACAAAATTCACCTTATATTTACATTTTTTAAAATAAATATCTAATATTATTTATTTTGATATTTAATAATGTTTAATTATATTTAAGACTTTGTTGGAATGTAAAATGGAACAGCCGAACAGCATCACCCCCAGCATTAACTTGGACAGCAAGAGGTATTTTTGCATGTTGCCGGGCGGGAGTCAAAAACTTGTCTCTTTGATTTTCACATTTTTCAGGAGAGGCAAAAAAATGAATAACTTTTTTCTAGGAGTGCCCTATATTGCTGAAAGTCAGACATGATTATATTTAGTAACATCCAAATTCACTGTTATTGGTGTTTTAAACTTCCAATAAAGATTTCACGGTCAATATGAAAAGTTTCACTTGAGTTACGTCATTTTGATGATTTTTTCGTGAAAAACCGTCCAGTTACGACATTTTGAGTATCTTTTTCATGGCAAAACCTCGTATCCCGGTAAAATGAGCACCAATATAATAGAATTTTTCGTAGATACGATAATTTGAAGCATGATTGATACTTTTTAAGAGGGTTCTAATTGGTCTAGAGCTACGAGAATTTGACAGAATGTGGGCCATGTGTTTGGTATTCCCGCGTTGACAAAAAGTTGTTTTGGTAAAAATCAGAGTTACAAGGTTTTGACTCCCCACCGACGATGTGCCAACCAGATGTGGGCTCACCATCAAAGACAACAACATTGTCATTACTGGCAAATGAATTTGCTGTTAGAAACGTATCACTTACATGTACAAGGGCAAGTAAACATACTACCTGTAACATAGGTTTAGATAAACAAAATGAAACAGTAAATATTTTCTTATCAGTTTTAACATGTTTTGGGTGCTCAAAACAACCGTCTCAAATAAAATGATTCTCATTGAGACGGCTCTTTTGAGTACCCAAAACATATGTCTTGGTTGAGAAACACACTCTTAACTATTACAAAGCCCGATTAAATTCTGTTGAACTTTTGCGAATATCTATTGATTCATTAAAGGCTTGTGAGGAATATCATTGATTTTGGCTGATATTGATCATTTTCAGTTTTGATGGTCCAGTCAACAGCTGTGGACATATATCAGGTCCTCAGGTTGGCAGATAATTTTTGATACTCACCCCTAATGATCTCTTATCCATTATCTTTATTGCAACCTTCTCACCAGTGAGGGAATGGTATGCCAGCTTCACTTTAGCAAATCCACCTGCAATGTACATTTATACCATTCATTTTTGCATGCTGGGTAATAGTCAGGAAAAAAAATCAGAAAAGTTAACAAGTACAGGCATTTTGTGAAGAAAAGCCTTTGACACCTTGATTAGGGGTAATTTGGTATGCTGAATCGGAAAACCAATGTTGGCAAGCTGAGAAATTACGTCTTAATGACCTAATTTGCATATTTTCAAAATGGCCGCCAAAAATCATCGATTTTGACTTATTACTGAAATATTCTATTTTTTTTACAATGTTTTTTATCCAGAATCATTTGTATTATGTCCTAAGATTGTTTTACCATTAGAGTACATGGTTTGGGCGGCAATTTAGATAATTTTTCCAGGATATTACCGTATTCACGGTAATAAATGTCCGTTTAGTCTATGATATCATATATAAACTGGCCTTAATCAGTATCCTGCTATTTAAAGATTAGTTTTAATCATAGCACAATTTTGGACTGTTTACCAGCTTTTCAAGTAATGCATGAGAAAGTAACTTTGATAATCAACAAGTTGTTTTGTTTTAAAACAAATATGTCCATGGTACATTTTGTATCTATAAAAAAGTTACAGTATGCACATTCCTTAGTACCCTAGGGTCTAATTAGACCAACCTTGCACCATCAGGAAAACTTCTAATGTGTGTCAAATTGTTTTGGGAGACCACCTAAATGGGGAAAATATTGCCCTATGAGCTATGTGAAATTGCAGGGTTTCCATGGCAACGCATAATGCGCTTCTTAAGAATGGGGATTACTCATATCTCAGCAGCAACTCATCCGAAACTTTTAAACATGGTACCAACTGATAATTATGACATAGGACTTTCATATTATGTTCAGATATGCAAAAGATCAAATTTGCATATTCATGAATATTAATGAAAACATTAGAAATAAGAGAAAAATCGTAAAAAAATTAAGGGGGTGTATATGCAAATTTATCTACATCTCAGCTGCGTACTATCCTATACTACCAGCCTTGGTACCAAATTAATGCCGGTACATAGAATGTTTACATAATGATCCAATATGCAAATTATCTAAAAATTATATTCATGAATATTAATTAAATATTAGAAATGAGAAAAAAATAGTGAAAAATTAATAGTATGTACATACAAAATTATCTAATCTCAGCTGCTATTTATCCTAGATTTCATACTCACTTACTTTCTAAACTTGTTTCCAAATTAAAGTCCAGAAAAAAGTCTATTTTAGTGTTGATTGAATCGCAAATGATTTAATTCGTTTATTAATGAGTATTTTTGAAGATACAACCTTATTGGTTCGTTTTCATTTTTTCTTTATTTTATTATATTTTTCATCATATTCATGAATATGTTTGTTAAATGATTGTATATCTGACCATTGGAATACAATACTATGTCTAAGCCTTAATTTGATACTAAGATTAATTGTCTTGAACAATTAAAAGAGGAGATGGGAGCAATTTTAGAAATAGGCCCCCACTATTTTTTCTACGTTTTTCTCTCATTTCTAATGTTTACATTAATATTAATAAATTTCAAGAATGGATACTTTCATATTATGACTATTGAGTAAAGTAAAATGTCTTAAGTTTAAGTCGGTACCAAATGTGGTCGTCTAGGAATATTAGCAACTACGATAAGAGTAATTTTGTAGGTACATCCCCTTAATTTTATTACCATTTTTCTCTCATTTGTAACATTCAAATTAATATTCAAGAATACAATCATAAAATGGTTGGCATATCCGATCATGGTATACAATGTGCAATGTTATAGCATTCATTTGGTACCAAGCTTGTTGGTCTATGACAATTAGCAGGTGAGATAAAGGTAAATTTGTAGATATACCTATTTTAATTTTTCTGCAATTTTTCTTTCTTTGTTTAATGGGTTCATTAATATTCACAAATATATAAATCAGATTTGTATATCAGACTATCGTGTTAAATACTATGACTCACCTTTCATTTGGTACCAATGTTTGAAGTCTAGAATAGTTAGCAGCTGACATATGGGTTAGTGTTACGTTGTGCGTACACCCCTTTAAATTTCTAACATCTTCTCTTATTTCTACTACAGTGTCACCAAACCACGTGGTGTGTGACGTAAATTTTTGGTACCACCGGCAGCTAAATCATCAACAAGAAGCATCGCCTCGGAACTTCAATCAATCGTAAGTATTTTATTTTCCAGCCGATTTCAACGACATATAGCCTATTCTAAGGGGAAAAGTGAGTTCTTTACAACGGTGTTAATGGATTTGTCACCAGATTAATACTTTAGGCCTGAAAACGAGGCAAATGTCCAGAAAATGTGAAAAACACCGTGCAACCACGGCAAGCATTTTCTGGACATTTGCCTCGTTTTCAGGCCTAAAGTATTAATCTGGTGACAAATCCATTAACACCGTTGTAAAGAACTCACTTTTCCCCTTAGAATAGGCTATATGTCGTTGAAATCGGCTGGAAATTAAAATACTTACGATTGATTGAAGTTCCGAGGCGATGCTTCTTGTTGATGATTTAGCTGCCGGTGGTACCAAAAATTTACGTCACACACCACGTGGTTTGGTGACACTGTAGTAGAAATAAGAGAAGATGTTAGAAATTTAAAGGGGTGTACGCACAACGTAACCCATAGGGTGTTTCATTTTTTGAACTTTTTCTCTGATCACCTATATAATTAAACCAACTGTTCTCTAGCATGAACAATATTTATAGACCAAATTTCAGCTCAATCCGTCAATGTTTGAACCTCCCCCTACCAAGTTGAATTTTCTTGGGTCTGACGAACCTCTATTTTCCTACTTTTTACCCTGTTATCTATCTAATACGAAACTTTTTACATTCTGTTATACTTAAATTTCAAAGAGAATCATGCACTGCTATAACTAAATGAATATAGAATCATAATAAGTTAAAAAAAAATAAAGTTCAGGCCATTTTTACTATTTCAGCATCAATAAAACAGAAAAAAACACCGGTAAAACCTCAAATTTGAGATTTATTTAACAAGCAAACTTCCATAACCTAGGAACACACTTCTAAAAGACTTTTTACTGTCTGTCATGTATCAAGCACAATTCATAGAACTCAAACAATCCCAAAACACTTAGAGATACTCGTCCATTTCGTTTTTACTGAAGCCAGGAAGTTTGATCCGATGTGAATTTGACACCAGGATGATCCGTTCTCTGTAAGCCCCATCTCTTGCAGCATCAGCGTAATCTTGTATGTCCTTCACACCTCGTTCAGCCACATCATTCACCACTTCAAGTTTTGTCACAATATCTCGCATATCATTGTACTCTTGATTAGTACTCCACTGGTCTGGTGGCATTGTGAGCCAGGCACCGTTATTCCCCAGCAAGTGAAAGAGAAGCCATGACTTGGGTCCAATAAACTGCTCCATTGTAGGAATATTGGCTGTTATGATGCCAGTAGGAGAGTCAGGTTTTCCAGTTGCAAAGTTTTGTGGTCTAGGTGTATTATGAAGTTGTGTAGCCATATCTTCTTTCACCTCAGGAGCAACAGAAATTAAAATACTTACGATTGATTGAAGTTCCGAGGCGATGCTTCTTGTTGATGATTTAGCTGCCGGTGGTACCAAAAATTTACGTCACACACCACGTGGTTTGGTGACACTGTACTACTGTTTTCATTAATATTCATGAATATGCAAATTAGATCATTTGAATATCATACTATTGGGTTAAAGTGTAATGTCTCAACTTTTATTTTGTAACAAGTTTGGTAGTCTAAAATAGTTAGCAGCTGACTTTAAGGTAATGCTGTTCGTACCCTCCTTGTTTTTTCTTTCATATTTCTCTTATTTCTCATGTTTCATAAATATTTCATAATTATTACCAGGGCTGGTAGTCTAGGATTAGTTGCTGCTTAGATACGAAACATTTTGCATTTTGTATGTACACCCACTTTCTTTAGAATCATATTGTGGATTCTCACATTATGGGGGGGGGGGGGGGGGGGGTAAATTGTTCCAGGCAAGACTCCCTGAGTCAGTTTTTTCTCTGCTATTTAGCTACCATTTTGTTTCGCCAGCAACTGACAATTTGCTTTTTGTTAATTAGTGGAAAAGAGAAAAAAAACAAAGGTATGTGCGGCACGCAAGTGTCGATCTTGGGTCTGTTTGCAAATGACCCAGCTTCAGTGACCTATGGATTGCCATGGACATCATGCAATTTTATGTAATCCAAACGGGTTTATTTTCGGAGGGGGGGGGGGGGGGGGCAAAAAGTTATTCCATGGTTTTACCTCTATTTTTAGCTTCGTAAATATTCATGAATATGCAAATTAGATAATTTTATATATGACTATTGGATGAAAGCACTTGTCAAATTGTATCACTGATGATATAATAACATGCAACAAGGACAATTGGGGGCAGAATTCAGTTTACATTTGCTTTTAATAATTTTCCCTAATTTTCTGAAATTTCCATGAGTATCGATGAATATGCAATTATATAATTAATCTGCATATCAGACCATTCCATCGGATGAAAGTACTTTATCTAAGCTTTAATTTGCTAGCAAGTTTAATAATGTAGTAGGGTGAGTTGCTGATAAGATACGAGTCATTTTGTAGGTACAGGCCCACTTTCTTTAAAATCGCATTAATCCCCTCCCCCAGCTGAAACTTACATACTTTTGTTTAAATTGACATACATTCCTGCAAACAATAGTGAAATACCTGTGATGCATTTAATGTTCTTATTTTAATGAATTCATTCCTGACATATTTGAGCCAGATAATATGCATGGAGTAGCGTGAAAAAACCTGAACAAAGTTGGAAGCAAGATTTTTTGCTCAAGTTGTCCCCCCTGATTACCTCTTGGTCATAATGTTAATTCTAACTGCATAAATTGATGTCAGTGAAAACACCCAATCATGAGAAGATGTTTTTGGATTTATTTGTACCAGTTTGGCATCCTTAATACGTTACTCTACAGATTTTTATGGATTTTTCTTCAATTTGGCGGCCATTTTGGAAATATGCAAATTAGATAGTGAAGACACCATTTTTCAGCTTGCCAACATTGGTTTTTGGATTCAGCATACCAAAATACTCTTGATAGGTATCTCAAAACCTTTTCTTCACAAAATGCCTGTACCTTCTTAAATAAACGTCTTTTTCTGATTTTTTCCTGACTATAATTTTGAATGCTTTTTTGAGGACTGCTGATTTTTTTAAATACAGTAAATCTCAAATAAAATGTTTGGGTTCAGTGCTGGAATTCACAAAATGCTTGTCCGAACAGCAAACATGAAAGACCCTGATCAGACTGCTTCTTCAGAAGCAGTCTGATCTGGGTATGCGCTGTTTGTCAAGGCTGTTTTGGCAGGCAACTAGTGTTTGAAATTTTAGAACATTGACCTAAACCTTTCAAAATATTTTTCAGGAATACCAAAAGATTGTTAAACAGTTTGGATTCCAGATCAGGCCTGACATTTTGTCAGGATCAAAACTGTTTGCAATTATATCAGCAGACAATGAATGTCGTCACAAGTGGGTAATGAGTTAAAGCCTCGTTCAGGTGTGTATCTTATGTACTGTTTCCCTGTCAGAAACATCGCAGAAATTTAATGGAGTTGAAATCGATGATCCAGGGACTTTCCTGGGCCTAACCTTGGGCTGATATGGGGCCAAATATCGGCCCCTTCAATATCATTATGGTCATTGTGCCATACATTTTTCTTATGTCATGCATTGCTGATGTCTCAACCCATTTTTATACTACATTACAAATAGTGTGGCTCCAGATTAGCCATCTACTGATAAGCTGGCTGATCAAGAGCCACATTGTTTCTCATGCAGCTTGTGCTGTGGTGTAGTATATTCGATCATACTTTTCAGGGTTCAAGCAGGGCCCTGAAATTAGGGAGAAGTGAATTTTCCCTCCAGGAAAATTAGGGAAAAGTGACAGTCAGATAAGGAGAAGTTATAGCGCAAAAATTACAGCTTTTAAAATTTTTCTGTCAGTTAAGAAGCAAATTAGCAAGTTACACATATTATTGCCATTAAATGGAAGGAGAAGTACGATGCAGTGGTAGTAGATTGTCACCACAGCTTGCATTTGTGCGGTGACAGAATGAAAATGAGTCTCCCTAAAAAAAAAATTTTTTTTTAGGGAGGCTGCCACTTCTCCCTGGGTCCCATTTGGGGCGCAAAATTTGGCCCCTAAGGCAACTATTTCGCCCTAGTCACCCCTAGCATATTCCCTGCTATTTTAGTTGACTGACAGTGTACTACATGCATATGGGGTTGCCTACTTGACCATAAATATGTGTATACATGTACTAATTATTAATCCCGCCAGTCACACCTTTTGTCTTCTGTTCCTCTCGTCAGCTTATGTTCTTAGGTTACTGGTAGCCATAATTGCAAACAGTATAGACCCAGAGTCTGATCAGGCTGCTCGGGATTCATAGCGTTTGCTTCCATGATAAAATCTAGTCTGAAGTGAACTTGAATACATGCAACAGTCATAAAAACCATACATATTCAGGGAGGAAAAAATACTGGGGGGATAAGGGCTAAAAGCAGCAAATCAAACAACTTTCAAGTGCTTTAACCCTTTGTATACTAATGGATTCTTTCTTTTGTTTTGATAAAATAAACTTGGGATACTCCATTGTACACATCTTGGGGTATCAGGTTATAATTTTAAAAAAATATAGTATTTTTGTGTGAAGATCTTTTTTTACCTTTAAGGCTTAACAAATAGTGTTGACCCTGATGAAATGCTGCAAGTTGCGGCATTTCATCTGGGTCTTCACTATTTGTGAAATGGGTCTTCGCTGTTTGTAAAAGTACCCATTTAGGGGTTTCCCGAAGACAAAGGGTTAAGGACAGTAATACTGGCATTTAGCCAATTGACGCTAAATTTGACCCCAGCTTACCTGATCCAATTGTCTCTCTCAGATGGTAAAGCCCCTTCAGTTCTGAGTAACTCATTTTGATAGGCTAGAAATATAAAGCAAGCAAAACATTATAAACAATAGTTTCTCAATGAAAGACAACATAAAATCTATAGATTAGACAGATGTAACAAGTCTGAATATATATATAGAGAGTTGAATTTAGAGCTCTGTATTAGGTAAAAAATTAAAAACTAGAAAAAGTGCCCTGGTGGGGACTGGGGAGGCATGTTAACCCCCTGGCTGGGGCCGGGGAGGCATGTAAACCCCCTGGCTGGTGCTCTGACTGCTCTCACCTAAAACTAGATTGACCTCTAGCCCACCCTGGGGTATTGAACCCAACAGTAAAAAGCCACAAAAATGCCAACCCTAAATAGTACCTGTTGTTCAAATACAAAACGATTCTATATAAGAAAAATCAACAATAAACATCTAAAGATGTCCGAGATTTTAACCTCAGAAGTCAGAAAAATAGCATGGCACTTTTTAAATGCGTTCTAGATTTTGACCTTCAGCCCCACCGAGGTGTAGAGACCCTTGGGTCTGGAGCCAGGATGTGAATGGTACAAATATGAATGCTTTCTGATAAGTGGTTACTGAGATAAAAGTGTCCTAGATTTTGGCCTCTAGTCCCACCCTGGGTCATGAACCAAAGTCACAGAGAGATAGTCAGCCCAAAATAGTACCTGGTGTTCAAATAGAATACACATGATTCTAGTATAGAAAAAAATTTAATTCTCTTAAGATGTCCTAGATTATGACCTCTAGCCCTGCCCAAGTGTCTGAAGTTGTCATGGACTGGTACCAATTGCTTTCTAATAAAAGGTTGGTAAAGTATCTGCATAAGTCAGAAAAATAGAATAACACTTTTAAAGGTGTCCTAGATTTTGACTTGCAGTCCGACCCTGGGTCATGAACCCTAAGGTTCAAAGCCATACAGAGAAAGTCAGCCCTTAATAGTACCTGTTGATCAAATACTGATAATTCTATAAAAAAACATGAAGAAAAGAAATAAAAATGAAAAAAAAATTTAGGCTAAAAAAATATACAAAAGTTTCTAGGGCACCGCCGCATCTAGTTGAAATGTCCCGTTCACTTTAAAAGAAATAAAAAAAATATACACCGCATTCCTTCATTGTTGTCTTTCAAGATCATCAAAAGTTCACCAAACGCTCAGTAAAGCGTCTACATGATTTTGGGTTGTAATCAAAACTAGAAATTTTATTTGGCAAAAACGCAATAAGACATTTCGTCTCAGAAACTGCCTTAAAGAACGTTTCGGTCCAGGTTTATTTGATGAAATGGAGTGGAGCAAATCCAAAGGGGGAGGGTTACTGAATACCTGTGCCACCAACCCCCGGGAATAACAGGAACTTTAACTTTTGTCCTGCAGATCCCTGCAAAAAGCCCTGCTCTGCGGGGACATCTACATGTAGAAGGTAAAATCACAGCCCCCCCCCCCCCCCCCCCCCCCCCCCGCAGTCTGTTACATGTATATTTTCATCGCACTGCTAGTTTTGCATATATAAAACAAACCCCTGGTATTTCCTTGACACTACGCGGACAATGATAAAGTAAAACTAGAACACATTCGATGACGCGCCATCGCAAATCCCCACGCTCTCGAAGAAATATAATGGTAATTGACCCTTTGACCCCATCCCAAGGTCACCAGTTTGATCCTAGGTTAAAATTTTTCAGTGTATCCTGGTCTACTGCTCATCCCCTTTAATTTGATATGCCACATGACCATGTTCAGAAAATTAAATTTTTGACCCCTCCCCAAGGCCCCAGGGGGTGGGGACCCAAAAAAGTGTGCCGGTGTATGTGCCATTCATGTAAGTAACACACACCAAATCTAGTTTAATTTCGGAAAAACAATTTTTTTGACCCCCCCAACCCCCATGGTACCCCCAAGTCCCACCCCTGGGCATGACCCAGGCGGCCGAATGAAAATCCCGTCTGATATGTTATATATCTTTCATTTGTGAGAAGATACACAAAGTTTGGTTTAAAAATCTTCGAAACTGACTTTGTAATTCAGTATTAATGATATTAGACCTTTTGGCCCCTCCCCAAGGCCCCAGGGGGCGGGGAGCAAAAAAATGGTGCTGTTGCATGTGCTATTCATATAAGTAACTCAAGAACAAAATCTGGATGAATTTCAAAAAAAAAAATTTGACCTCTCCAACCCCCTACGGTACCCCCAAGTCCCACCCCTGGGGCATGACCCAGGCGGCCAAATGAAAATCCCGTCTGATATGTTTAATATCTTTCATTTGTGAGAAGACACACAAAGTTTGGTTTAAACATCTTTGAAATTGACTTTGTAATTGAATTTTCATGATATTTAATGATATTTAACCTTTTGGCCCCTCCCCAGGGCCCCAGGAGGCGGGGCCGGAAAAAAACGTGCCGTTGCACACCCCATACATGTGAGCAACACACACACCAAATTTGGTTGGATTTCGTCCAATGGTTTAGGAGGATATAGCGTGACGGACGGACGGAGCCGATTGCAATATCCCCGGCGCTTTTTTAAATAAAAGCACCGCAAGCACTGCATAATACCCCGCCACTGCTGGGGGCACCAAAAGTTATTTTGTGAGATATATAATGCCTAAATAGCAACAGAACTGAGATAGACAGTGATATGACGTCCTTAGTCACAATATGTAACCTTTGATGTTCAACATATCTGTGAAGTTTCATTCAGATATTTCATATAGTAAAGGAACTACAGGTCAAAAACCTTTTCCAGATTAATCAAGGGTGGATAACTCATGAACTGGAAAGGTAAGAGTGACGGTCCTTCGTTGTAATATGTAACCTTTGCTGTTCAACATATCTGTGAAGTTTCATTCAGATATCATAAACAGTAAAAGAATAACAGGCCAGAAACCATTTTTTAAAGGGAGAAAGGGCAGTAACTCCATCCGAAATGGTCGGATTTTGCCCATTAACAATCCCATACCACTCATCTCCAATAACAATATGTATGCAAAATTTGAAAAAAATCTGTGCATAAATACTCAAGTTATCGATCGGAAACAGTGAGCACGGACGGATGAAATGAACTACAGGTCAAAAACCAATTCTCAGATCAATCAAGGGTGGATAACTCACAATCTGGAAAGGTAAGAGTGACGATCCTTACCCACAATATGTAACCTTTGATGGTCAACATATCTGTGAAGTTTCATTCAGATATTCTATATAGTAAATGAACTACAGGTCAAAAACCATTTATCAGATCAATCAAGGGCAGATAACTCATGAACTGGAAAGGTAAGAGTGATGGTTCTTTGTCACAGTATGTAACCTTTGATGTGAAACATATCTGTAAAGTTTCATTTAAATATTCCACATAGTAAAGGAACTACGGGTAAAAAACATTTTTTGATTCAATCAAGGGCGGATAACTCACAAACGGGAAAGGTAAGAGTGACGGTTCTTAGTCACAATATGTTACCTTTGATGTGAAACATATCTGTGAAGTTGTATTTAGATATTCCATATAGGAAAGGAACAATAGGTCAAAAATCTTTTTTCAGACCTATCAAGGGCGGAAATTACAAACTGGGAAGGTCAGAGTGATGGTCCTTAGTCACAATATGTAACCTTTGATGTGCAACATATCTGTGAAGTTTCATTCAGATATCATGAACAGTAAAGGAATAACAGGCCAGAAACCATTTTTCCAATACGAAAAAGGGCAGTAACTCCGTTAAAAATGGACGGATTTTGCCCATTAACAATCCCATACCACTCATCGTCGATAACAATATGTATGCAAAATTTGAAAAAATTCCGTGAATAAATACTCAAGTTATCGATCGAAAATGGTGAGCACAGACGGACGGACAGACAGACGGACAGACACCGAAAGGTATAACATAATACCCTGACACTAAAGTGTGGCGGGGTATAAAAAGCGTGGGGATAAACATGGCTATATCCCCCCGCCACCTGGGGGTGGGGGGGGGGGGGGGCATGTTTACAAAAGACTAGTGCATTAACTTAGCTTATTTTCCCAGGCTTTCATGGGCTGGAATGACCTGTCTGTTTATTTCCTATATTTTCTGTGCTAAAGTGACGGATAGATTGTGTGATTAACTTCACTTCTCTCGTGATAGCCAGTGATGGGTCGGTGCAAACACCCCAAACCAACCCAAAACACATCAAAACATCCAAAAACCACAATAAAAGGGCACTCCAAACCGAACCAAAACACACCAAATCACATTTTGTAGACTCTTTCCGCTATATAAAAATGGGTATCCAGAGCTCCCTTGGATTATTGACTTTTTCTTCGGTGGGGAATGAATACTTGTTTCATCTATATTGATCATATTCAGACCAGGAACCAACAGATGTGAAAATACTCAATAGGGCCTAATCAAGACCTACAGTCCGAATCAACAAGGAAACCTGAATCCATGGTCTAGCAATCTTGGGGCCGGAATGTTTCGGAACTTGTTTGACCGAAACGACCAGGCACCTGCCGATAACTGATTTCCGTCAAATAAAAAATTCTACTTTTAAATCACCTTTTTCCGCTTTGCCTCTTGTCATGGCCTCGCAAATCGAAACCAGAAGAATTTCAGCTTTGATAGTGTCTATATTTGAGTTCAATATGATGCCATATGATCCCTTATTGACACATAATCAAGTTTCTTCAGTCAAGTCAAGTGTTTTTGCGAGGATTGCCTCGCATCAATTAATTTGATTCACTTTTTTGCTGTTTGACAGATAAGCAAATTTCTTTAATCAAGTCCTGTCTATTTGCAAGGATTTCCTTGCATCAATGAAATTTCATTCAATTTTGTTCAAAAAAAAAAAAAAAAACCTGCCTGCCTCATCTGTTTTTGGGGAAATAAAAAAAAAACCTGTCTGCCTAATCTGTTTTTTTTTAAAAATGGCCCCGAGATACAATCCTTTTTTTAGCCTTAGATGTCCTAGATTTCAACTTGTAGCCCCACCCTGGGGGTTTGGTTGACCTAAGGGTCTGAATCCCTCTAGTGAAGGCCAACTTTGAATTGAACTGAGGTCTGACAAGAGTTTTGTATGCAATAGATTTCAGGTCCTCATTATGGACCCAAATGTTTCATTTAAGGAAGTCAAGAGTTTGATTTGCCTTTTTTGTAGTGATGTCAATATGTGTGGACCATGAGAGGTCCTCCACAATGATGACTCCTAGGTATTTGCTGTGAGAACACTCTCAAGCTCTACTTTGCACAGTGGAAGGCACAAAGTTCTGCATATACTATCTATACAGTGAACTACAATTTACAAAGGTGCTGTTCAGACGTCAAGGAGTTGGCGCAGACTGACCTATGCCTTCTTATTTGTATATAAGGTACATTTTACATGATTCAATTTTGTTTTATAATTGTGTAAGATGTCACAGTATTGGACTGTGTTCATATAAAAATGCACTTTGATATGGTATGAATAAACTGACCACTTTATCAATATAAGTTCAAACATAATTGGAGCGGGACTTTCATTCATTGTTGTTTGTTTGTAGTTTAGATTATTTCGGCTTCATTGGGGATATTTAAATTACAATTGTTAGCATCTGGTTTTAATCTATATAGATTGAGAAAATATGAAGATCCATATCGGGTCCTGCAAATGCACATCCAGAGATGAGTTATTGCTTTTAACTTTAATCAGACCATTTTTGGCCAGGAGATTTAAATCAGACCTGTAAATCAGATCTGCTATGTGTGCAGCTAGCCGGTTACCTGGAAAGGGGTCCACTGATTTTGATGATGCCCCTGCATCTGCACTTTAATCAAAAATCCGATTATGATGATATGATATGGAGCAAACAGCGGCGGTTTCGATCAAACTGCACCTAAGCACAGTCTGACTTAAGTCTTTCATTTCTCCCAGCGAGATTTACATGAACGACGGTAAAATATAATGAGCCCTAAAAATAGACAAGTGAAAATATACTACGCCTACAAAGATTGTCAATATTGCTGTATATAAATAAATTCTTTTATCTGGAGATCAAAAGACTTGAATGCACATGTATTTTGAAAGTGCGGCTGCCTCTTTGATCTCAAACACTCACAATAACGGCTTTTGCACTCTTCTGAGAATTAGCCTTGATATATCCAGCGTTTTCTCAGACTAAATATTGAGAGTCTCAGACTCCCAAAATGCTGTCTGGGACTCTCAAATAATAATCTTGAGGGTCCTACAGGAATCTCAAAAATTGAGAAGGAATTTACAATTTAATTGATTTATAGATTATTTTTGAAAACAAATAGCTTTCAAAGTAGGTACTGCTTTGAATTAGATTTGATTTTTTTTTTCATTTCAGTTAGTTCTCCATATCATTATGTAGAGTTGTGCTTTTACATGGGACTCTTACAATTTGCACTGGGACTCACATGAACCCAATGTGAGAGTCACAAGGACTCCTATAATACAAAACCGAGAGAAAATCCTGTATTTCATATGAATCATCTTCACATGAAACACTGTGTAAGTTTTATTTTGGACATGTTGTCTTTGTTTACGTGATATTTGACACTAAAATGTAGCTGATACGTTGGATGTATGACATTAAGCTTACCACACACAGGTAGGTGTTGCTTTCAATTCTAAATCCAATCAGCATTGACCATGTGACTTTGTTGAGCGCTGACTGACAACTAGGATTGTGAATGTTTGTCCATCACAGTAAAATATTAATTATTAAATATCTGAACAGTGTAACTGACTTCGAGACAGTTTGTACGATTTACTGTCCAGCACTTTCTGATTAGAAATGGATGAAAACTACGGGTTATCGGTAAAAACGTACCATAAAGGCAAAAACACACAAGTATTCGTTACGTACCAATTTTCAACTCTGAGAGTCTATCCATATTTGGGAAGAAGGGACTCGTAATAAAGTCTGTACGGATGCTATCTGGAGCGCTGCCTGATGATAGACAATAAAACGTGGACGAAAAACATGTGGTACGAATCATTGAGCCAAAATTGTGGTAGTGGGTGGGGTACGATACGCTTCTGTTTTACAAAATTCCCATTTCTAAACAAAAAAATAATACCCAACTAACGGGAAAAATGGACCACACTCAATATACTTCTGTCGTGTCCAAGTTGTCAATAAGCAGAATTAGTCTAGCAGATCTAAATTAATGTAGTTTTCAAAATATCATCAAAATCTTGCTTCGAACTTGCCACCGACTACCTGGTTCTGTGCTTTACATCATTGGTGATGAAGAGCCGAAAACCAGCAAAATTGTGCTTAGGCCAATCAAAACTTAGCAAATTTGAAACAGAACGCAAGTGTTGGCTTAAATAAAAGTAAGAAAGAAGGCAAAGATCAGGAATCGATACAATCTGTTTCTGTTTTTATTGTTCGTTAAGAGACTCCATTCATGCTTGAGCATTATGTCTCAAGCACCGCACCTGAACCAGAAATTCAGGACATCGTATAAGAAAGTGCCAACTACACAAGAAAACATCATAATGATACAGCATGCGCGGATCCAGAAATTTTCGTCAGGGGGGTCCAGGTCAGTCTGACAAAAAAGCCTCAGCTTATTTTACAGAAGTCAAATGGTCAATTTCAAAGAAATCTATCATTTTTTCAAGGTTCCAGAAGGGTCCAACAATTTCAAGGGGGGAGGGTCCAACTTTTTCTGGGGGGGGGGGGGGGCAATTGCTTATTCCCTATAGAAACCCATATAGCTTGTGATTTTCCATGGGGGTCCGGACCCCCTGTCCCCCTCTGGATCAGCACTTGAACAGGAGAGCACATACTCACATGGATCTCTCCCATTGATTGAGTAATTATTAGATGGGGTACATTTCTTGTTAACCATTATGCGCTTATTCAATAAATACTGACTGCAAATAATTCTAATAAATTTAGCACGCAACTCAAGGCAGCATATTAAATTATAATTTATGCAGTGGTCTATAGTGTGATGATCTGGTGTCTCTCAACCGTTTAACTTTTGTTGATTTTATACACTTGTTGTTTAATAGTCGGTTTAAGAGCTATTTGATCAGAGCTCATGTTGTGCTGTTTGTAACTTACAATACAATACAATACAATACAAAATTTATTTATAAAGTCGGAAATACAAACAGTATAACATTAGCTATGAATAGCTATTTATTTACCGACTTAAAAATTAAGACAAGTATACATACATACATACATACATACATACATACATACATACATACATACATACATACATACATACATACATACATACATACATACATACATACATACATACATACATACATACATACATACATACATACATACATACATACATACATACATACATACATACATACATACATACATACATACATACATACATACATACATACATACATACATACATACATACATACATACATACATACATACATACATACATACATACATACATACATACATACATACATACATACATACATACATACATACATACATACATACATACATACATACATACATACATACATACATACATACATACATACATACATACATACATACATACATACATACATACAAGCACAGTACATATAATAAAACACATATAATAGTTAAGATGGGTTAAGATAAGTTAAGATGATAAGTTACCATGGGTTTATCGTAGATTGAAGAAGAGTACAAAGACCAAGGCTAGGCTGCATAAAAGGGCAAAAAAGAGCGGCAAATGGGATAGGTACAGGAAATTTCAAAAAAGAGTGCAAAAAACAATTTAGGCAAGCAGAATACAAACATATAAACTCTGTTATTCAAGAAGGACTCGACAACAACAATTCCAAACCTTTCTGGAAGAATGTGAAACGTCGAAAACAAGACAATATTGGTGTGTCACCGCTGAAACAAAATGGTAACCTCATATCAGACTCCCAAAGTAAAGCAGATGTTCTTGTTGAACAGTTTCAATCAGTATTCACAAAACTCACAGACTCTATTATGCAAAACATGTCCAACAGAACTATTCCAAAATTGGATGAAATTGATATTGACTCCAAGGGAGTAGAAAAACTACTATCTAACTTGAAAACTTCCAAATCATTAGGACCAGACTCTATTCCAAACCTAGTTCTTAAAAGCTGTGCTAAGGAACTTTCCGTGGGTCTTAGTACCATATTTCAGCCACAGTTTCGATTGACACAGGTTCACTGCCTGCAGATTGGAAAGATGCGAACATAAGTCCTGTCTTTAAGAAGGGTGATAGACACTTAGCGGAAAACCACAGACCCGTTTCCCTCACATCGATTTCATGCAAACTTCTCGAACACATTTTTTGCAGTCAAATTCTTAGACATTTTGATCACTACAACGTATTAACTAAACTGAACCATGGATTAAGGTCTGGCTTTTCGACAGAGACCCAGCTATTAGTAACTCTCCAGGATCTTTTGAAATCCTCTGATAAGAAAATTCAAACAGACGTCGCCATATTAGATTTTTCGAAAGCCTTTGACACTGTACCACATGATAAACTGCTGTATAAAATGTACCGGTACGGTGTCCATGGAAATACGTTAAAGTGGTTATCATCATTCCTGAAAGACAGAACAATGAAAGTAGTAGTAGAAGGCGAGGAATCAAAAAGTGTTAAAGTTGAATCGTGAGTACCCCAAGGCACAGTCCTTGGGCCCCTTATGTTTTTATGCCATATAAATGACTTATCAGATTCAGTGCAATCTCAAGTTAGACTATTCGCCGAAGATTGCCTATCATACAGACCAATAAAATCACCGAAAGATCATGAAATCCTCCAAAACGACTTAATAGAATTAGAAAAACGGGCCTCAAGATGGGGAATGCGATTTCAGAATATTTGGACGATATTTTAAATATTAATAATGTTTATTTTGACAATATGGTTAGTCAAATATACCCTTCAGAGCTCCAACTTAATAAAGCCAATGCCTCTGATACCGAAGCCGCATTTTTAGACTTGCATTTGTCAATTTCTAATGATATTGTTTCTACCAAAATTTATGACAAACGTGACGACTTTGATTTTGAAATTGTCAATTTCCCATTTTTAGATGGTGATGTTCCTCGTTCTACATCCTATGGAGTCTATATCTCTCAACTCATTCGTTTTGCTAGAGCATCTAGCTATGTTGCTGACTTCAACACTCGCAATAAATTGTTAACTCAGAAACTTCTAAAACAAGGCTATCGGTATCATAAACTTCGCAAAACATTTTCAAAATTTTATAGACGATACTATGATTTGATTTCTAAATTCCAAGTTGGACTTAAATCTCTCTTGCGCCAAGGACTTTCGGAACCTGATTTCTATGGTGACTTGGTGTATAAGTTGAAGAAGATTGTTGGCTCTAATAATTTTTCAGCGCAGTTCATTAAAATAATTTCCCATTATAAAAAGATTGGCTATAACATTAATGTATTGCAACAGACTGCATGCTTGGTAGTCAACCCAATCATGGTTGGCAACTTTGCTTTCCTCTTTAATTGCACGCCGGTGGGTCGGACTTCAGACTCTATGATGGTTCCGACTTAAAGACTTATCTATTGATGAGACGGTAGGGGCCTGATGCTTTGGCTGTTTGTCGGGCCCACCGGGGTTTACCTGTTGGATTTCTTTTGCTCCGGTATTCAGGTTAATTTACTGTTGAGTCCTTATCCTTGCTTTATCTCCTTGTTATATCTTGATTTATATGTTTTAGGAGATGATGCATTGATAAGTTAGGGGTCTTTCATGCAAACCAAATATCTATGTGTCTTGATCCACATCTGAATTAAGGGTGAGGTTGGCGCCGTTAAACCGGTTTAAGCCCTCCAGTAAAATATTTTACTGACCGTTCCAAGGCGGTACTTCTTTTGTGGATCTTTTATGTTTTTGTTCTGTCTTGTGTTTGCTATGTTTTGTGCGCGTCTGTTTATATGTGCTTTGTGGTCACCTGCTGGGAAAGGGCTGACCTCTTGGCTCTCGTTTGTGGTGTCTTCTGTGAGTTTGTCACTTTCCCATTGGTATCCTGGGTCAGGTGTGGTACTTGATTGTATCGATTCCTGATCTTTGCACCATTACTTACTTTTAATGCCAAGAAATGTTATGTCATGAGCATACGGAACACCTCTTCTCACTTTTATGAATTGGACAATACAATCCTCCAACAAGTCACTTCAAATCCATATTTAGGAATAACTTTGTCAGAAGATTTTCAATGGAGTACTCATATTCAAAATATCACCAAAAAAGCAAATACGACACTGGGATTTCTTCGTCGCAATCTTAAAAACTGCCCTGAGGAATGTCGTAAATTAGCTTATATTTCTTTAGTTAGATCAACGCTGGAATATGGATCATCCATCTGGGACCCTTACTTATTAAAGGATATAAACTCTATTGAAAAAGTACAGCCCCAAGCGGCAAGATTTATAAAAAGAGATTATAAAAATAGCGAAGTAGGTTGTGTAACCCAAATGCATAATGACTTAGATTTGCCTAATCTTCAACAACGAAGAGAATTCAATAAAGTAGTATTCCTGTTCAAAATCGACGGGGGCATGGTGCCGGCCATTAATCCATTTGATTACCTCACATCTCAAAAACCAAAAAGACGGATAAAAGCTAAACAATTCAAAGACTACCAGTGTTCTAATTTAGTGTACATAAATGTAACAAATAACTCTAGGTGCTTTGTAGTTGAAAATTCTAGGACGGCTCAGTTCAGACATACTTTCTTTGTAGATAGCATAATCAAGTGGAACCATCTGCCAGATAGCATCGTGCATGCGGAGACAGTCGAGAGCTTTAAAGCAGCTTTCCATACACGCGCGACTAGATTCGCTCTCTCTCTCTCCCGGAATGTACTAATACCAGTATTGGTCCTACTCCGTAGAAAATACAGATACAGACACAGAAGATATATAGGAGCATGTTTAAAACTTGCGTGATACTTACTTTATCACAGCATTTTAGGGTACACCCGCATTTTAAGTACTTTAAATCTAAAACAAATGATTCGCAAGTCGGTACTTATGAATCAGTGTTTCAAGTCTAAAGTACTGATAGAATTGTCTTCCATAGAATGTTATAGTAGAGCCAGCTACATTTAAAACTGCAGGTTAAAACAAAGCGTATTAATTATAAATAAAAATTGAGCATAAAACAAGCAATAAACAAGCAAAATTTAAACGTCTGAACAAAACGAACACACACATGCCTCTCCACTCCATGAATTAACCTGGGTTTTGAAAACATTGTAACTTGTAATATATCTGAAACGTTGTGGGAGGTTATTCCACATTTTAGCAGCAGTGGAGCGGAAAGACCTAGAGCCGTATCTGCTTGTTCTCACCTGGGGGATTTCTACAGTCTGTGTATACCTAAAAGAATAAGAAAGATTTTTAAAGGTTAATAGATCATTTAAATAGACTGGGGATAAAGTGTATAAAATCTAAAGTGCTTCTATTGCAATTGCCCGCAGACGCCTGACCTTAATGGAAGGTAACTGAGGTTTCATAAGCAATTATTGCGGTCGGCCATGGCCGGCCGCTTATATAAACTTCAATCAAAACATACATCAAATTCAGGTTTTGACAAACCTTCATGCCGTGCTCAGGCTATATTTTATTCGCTGCCGAACAACGAGTAAGGTACCAAATATCGTGGGTTGACCTACAGCGCGAAGTAAACTGTCCGTGAAATCTGTAGGGCTACCTATAGCGCGAGGCATGCTCGTTTGCGAAATTAATTTTCACAAAGAAGGCGCTTATATAAACGCAATAAGTATTAGCTTTTCAAATAGGTTGGCGAAAGCAAAACGTCCCAAAGTCAAAACGTCCTTGATTGGCAAAAAGTGCGAGCTAACTTCACATCAGTAAACGTACTTATATGATTGTCATCCACATCTGATCACATAGAATTACTATGAATTCAGGCACTGTCTTATGACGGTCATGACAAACAGGTTTTATGCATCGGGAGGCATATAGTAATCAAACTGCCTGTCCTTAGTGTCCTAAGTGTTTGAGTGTTCATATCATATCTGGAGTATATCTCCTATATTATTTTAGGTAGGAATGCCAAAATTCGTGTCTTAATGCATTTCGGGTCATGGAGCGTCATGCACCTTTTACCACTGCCATCAGATCTAGAAAGATCCTGTCATGAGCATAAATCCTAGGAATCCCAAATTTGGTTTGTGAACACATCTTGGGGTCACCGAGTCTGTACATATACAGTTAAGCGACCACTGTGACCTTGATTTGCTTGCATCAGTTTTAAGAAAAATGTGCTGTCTAGTGTTGTCAAATGATTTTCCGTAAATTTGTCGCATGCTAAATACATTACCATAACATACCATGCATAAGCCAGGTGCATTCAAAAGATCAAGCAACATCCTTGCTGGAAGCATGTGTTAAATGGTAACAAATCACAGTTCAGATGTTAATAATCATAGCATAGAATAAATCTACATGAACAAGCTCTAGAAGTTTTAAAATGGAAGCATGCAGTGGGCAAGAATACATACAATTATAGGGCTAAACGACCGCCAGCTTTTTTGAAAAGCTAATACTTGTTCATAACAAGAGTCATAATCTCTATGAGGGGGTGGACAGGGGGGTACCAAATCCCCACTTCCCTCCCCCTTTCACCCCACTTCCCTCCCCCTCTCCCCCCACTTCCCTCCCCCTCCAACCCCACTTCCCTCCCCCTGTCAGATTTTTCCCTCCCCCTGATAAAATTTTGTTCTTGTTCATGAACTTAAGCGTAGCCAAGAACCAAAATTAATTCTAAAAATAGCTTACCAAAGACCCATCTGCATTTAGGGGACCAAGAGTTTAACATACTTTAGTTTGTTTGTTTTTATGCTTAACCCTACTTGAATCAGCGGAAGGGAGGAGAATGGCCGTAGAATTTATCTTAAGATCAAATCTCCACTAAAGTATGGGACCAGGCCGAGATCGAACTCTCCGCCCCTGTATCTGCAGTCAGATATGCATCTGCAATCCGACACGTTAACGTCTGCGCTGCGCGACCCCTTAAAAGTACTGTCACATGAGATGAATGTCTCTTCTGGAGTGAGCAAAGTAAACAGTATTTATATTATGCAAAAACACTTCTTGGTTCCGGTTACCCTAACAACCCTTATATTTTGGGGCCTCCTTTTTTGGAAATGTTTTGGGTTATTCAGTATTCTAATTTTAAAATTTTAAGGATTTTTTTTTTACTTTTTTTCATGCAAATTTTTTAAAAAAAAAATAAGGTTTGCCTACTTTTTGACCGTTTAAATATTGAAGATGTATTCGTAAAATAGACATTTTATACCCGCCTTTTCTTGTAGAAAAAGGGTACATTAATTTCGTACCAACGTTGGTCCATCTGAATCTGTCCGTCCGTCTGTCCATGCGTGTGCGCGTATGTTCGTGCGTGCGGTTTCATGTAATTGTATCTTCTCCTAAATCGTCGGCCGCAGCAGCTTTAAACTTTGTAGCTGCATAAGTTACATGATGTAGAGGATGCTGGGCAACAACATTTCGTGATCAAGAGAAAATTGCAAATAAATTATTTTCATGTAAATGCATCTCCTCCTGAATCATTAGCCGTAGCAACTTCAACCTTTGCAGCAGTATAGGTCACATGATGTAAAGGATACTGGACAGCATTGCGTGCGACCTAGGTCAAAGGTCAAATAATCTATTTTAATGTAAACGCATCATCTTCTACACCGTTGGACGCCGCAACTTCAAAATTTGCAGGTGCACATGTCATATGATATAGAGGACATTGGGTAACATCTCATGTGACATTTGCCCCTAAGGCCAAGGTTTAATACTGTATTTTCTTGTAAAAGCATCTACTCATAACTGTTGGACGTAGCAGCTTCAGACTTTGTAAGGTGCATACGTCACATGATGCATAGGATACTAGGCAACATTTCATGCGACCTAGGTCAAAGGTCAAACAATGTATTTTCTTGTAAATGCATCTTCTTCTAAACCATTGAACGCCACAACTTCAACATTTGCAGATGCACAGGTCATATGATATAGAGGGCACTGGGCAACATCTCATGTGACATTTGCCCCTAAGGCCAAGGTTTAATACTGTATTTTCTTGTAAATGCATCTACTCATAACTGTTGGACGTAGCAGCTTCAGACTTTGCAGGTGCATAGGTCACGTGATGCATAGGATACTAGGAAATATTTCATGCGACCTACATGTAGGTCAAATAATATAGTTTCTTGTAAATGCATCTTTTCTAAACGGTTGGACATTTGCAGGTGCATAGGTCACATGATATAGAGGGTACTGAGCAAAATCTTATGCGACCTTTGACCCAATGTCAAGGTCAATACTATTTTCTCTTGTAAATGCATCTACTCATAACGTGAACGTAGCAACTTCAAACTTGGCAATATTTTAAGTGACCTTGATGTCACAGTCAAGTTCATATACTATTTTTTCTTGTAAATATATTTCTACCTTAATGGTTGGATGTAGCAACTTCAAACTTTGCAGGTGCTTAGATCACATGATGTAGAGGGCACGGGTAACATTTCATGTAAAAGGCGGTCATTTGCAATGGTGTACCATCGACTGAAGTCTGAATAACATCGACTGAAATCAATAAATACCTGTTTTTGTCTTACTCCGGCGTTGTATCGACGTTGGTTCGGTTTGGGCTGTGTGTGTAGTTTACGTTTGGCGACGTGTGAAAGCTAGTGTGGCTGTTTTTAATTGTATCAGGCATAGTAATGGCCGAATTGCTAAAACATGGCTTATGTTATGTCAATTCGTCTATGCTGCTGTGATGCAATTTGGTGGGTTCACTCTCAGATAGAGTGAAATGAGACGTTTGCGTGCTTGTTCACGTGATAGCTTGCATTGTTGCAAAGTTTGTATAGTATCATGATAGACTGCATATGTCTAAGTCATAATAAATTTCTATTCTGTTCTGTTCTTAATAGTCGATTAATTGTTTGCATACTTGGTGATTTTTCATGCATTTGTTTCCATCTGCTGATTTTTTTTTAAAAAATAACCTTTTCGATTTTTTTCATGAACATCAGAGTCAAGGTGTCAAATACTTTGGATCCAGATCAGGACCAGTAGAATCCAGATCAGGACAGGCATTCTGTCGGTGCTGACCTGGGTCCAAACTGTTTGCAAAGGTTATCAGCAGAAGACAAGAAAAAAAGTAAACTTTTTCAGTCAGATCCGGGAGATTTCTTGATCTTGTAAAAAGTTGTATTTTATACTTCATTTCAGGGAGTCTCCCTGTACGATAAGGGATGGTTTGAGTCGGGTAGACGTTATAACATAAACATAAGCACCAAGGAGCTTTTGAAACTTCATGAAACATTTTCACATGTGTGGAAAAAGGGAATGACTTTCCTCTGCATTTAAGTCTCAATACATTTTCTTTTTCTTGCAAATATCACTGTAAAATACGTGATACATCGATAATGTAAAAAAATCAAAACACTAGCATAAATTTTCCAAGCTTGACGATAAGCGTGGTATTAAACTTTCGGGTCTGTCAAACAATCATTGTTTAGTTAGTTTCTCAAACACTGACAATTCGTTATCAAAATGCGGACTATCGAACATAGCACAACTCATGTTGTGTTTTATTTTTTTTATTAGTTTACAAAAGTCAATTGGGTTCTTTGCACAATTAGGCTAATCGGTTCCTTAAAAAGTAGATTTTAAGCCTCCTTTATTAGCTGGATTTGTTTCTGTCACTGAGTGACAAGATCTATCATTCACCTAAAGACAACCTACCCTGATAATCATGTTTTCTCGGTAATCTCTGTTCTTTGAACGACAGTAAAAATCAAGCTGAAATCCTACTGGAGCCATACATTACGTGGGTCGTGTGACAAAATAGTCCACACAAATATGCATATTTTTCGTGGTGGACCTTAATATAACTTATAGGCCTAAAACTGCCATTTTCTTTGAATTTTCTATAAAAAAAATCAATTTCCCGCTCCAATCTTTCCAGACTTCCCGCCCACTCTATCCCCGCTCCCCGCCCCCTCTACCCCCGCTTCCCGCCCCCTCCACCCCCGATTCCGCACCCTCCACCCCCGATTCCGCACCCTCAACCCCCGTACCCCCGCCCCCCCCTGTCCACCCCCTCCTCTATAGATAAACCGAAGTGCCCTTTCTTGTATTTTCTCAATCTTTTGTGTATTTTTTCACCACAAAAATGCCAGAATTAAAATTTGACATAATAAAAGAATAATATACATTTAGTTTTTCCAGTTTACACAATTGACCACCTATTCTCTTTAAAACATTATGGGACTTGCCGGCTCAAAATAAATCTTATCCTAGAGGCAAGAACTTTCCCAGCAGGTGACCACAAGGCTGCAACAGACACGACTGTATGGCAAAGACAAACACAAAATAAAAAGATCCGCAAAAGAAGTAGACCCATTGGAACGGTCAGTAAGAAAATTCCTGGAGGGCTTCACCTAGTTTCACGGTACCAACCTCACCCTTAATTATGATGTGGATCAAGACAGATAGATGTTTGGTTTGCATCAAAGATCACCAACTTATCTATGAACCATCTTCTAGTACATATACTCAAGCGCAGAAGAAACACAACATTTACTAAAATGGTAGTTCCTTCTTTTTGACCAAAAATAATTTCACTCAGCGATAATGCGATCGGATCTGTTTCCAATGGTATCATATATACAACATACACACAAAATCCCCATACAATCGAACCCCCGTTCAAAATTGCTACCCAGTCCGCATCTCTAGACTGTTACAGCCTGTGTAAGCCACAGGGAACCAAATGACCTTATTGCAAACAACTCTTGTCCTGCTGCTAGACTAATCAATATTGCTATTTTATTAGTTTGTTGCGGTTTTCAGGCCTGAAATGTAAATCCAGTGGTCAGAAAAACGTGGTTGAGCTTGAAAACTTGATAATTGAAAGCTTAATATGTATACCTCACCATGTTTTGATGTTTGACTAGACGCTCCAGGAATGGAAAATGAACCATCGCATGAGAAAACCTGTCCTTCGGATTTGGTTTTACTGAAGAGTTGAAAATTTGGATAGGGGAGACCGGGGCAAAATGATCCACTTTTTTGAAATATTTTAATCCTGCTTTTATGACTGGATATATCTTATTGCTTTTAAATGTTTAATGCGCTGTCAAGTATTAGCTACAACTTGAGAGAAAGAAAAACAGGCATAAAGTGACATAAGTGCTTGAAATCAAGCATTCAAAATGTGTGGTCAGCTGTATCATTTTGCCCCGTGCATGGGGCAAAATGATACAGTACACGGGGCAAAATGATACAGTAAGACTTTTCTCATCTCAGATTCATATATTCAAGACGTAGCACACAAATAACTATAAACACAATTAAACAATTTGTAATGCTTTATATCGCCACGGAAATATGATTGAACACGAACAGTTATCTGAATTTTCTGAGTCACATTTGTTACCATTCATGTTTTATGTTTTGCCACGGGGCAAAATGATACAGTTGACCACCTATTTTTAACATTCCGAAAAATAAAATGGTACTTTTCTGACATAGTAGTATCATTTGATTTTCTTGTGATAGGAATAGACAGTTTCGATAAAAAAAATCTTTAAAATGCTTTAAAACAAAGTCAAATTAGATTATTTCAGACTGTATCATTTTGCCCCAACCACGCTGTATCATTTTGCCCCAGTGACCTCTTGTTTACTGTTCTCGTAATAATTCAAAAATACGACACCCCACAATAGTTCTGATTATTTGGAGACATATCAGTATCTATATAGTTCAATTTACACGATACAATTAAAATGTATGTCTACCACACTTTTCACATTCATAAAATAACTGATACCTTCGAAATTTACTCTGGGTGCCTCAAAAGTCAATTGTTTAAATAAAAAAACTTAACTTTGCTCTGTTTTGGCTGAGCTTTTCTTATAATATGGCGGATTTTAAAATGCGCATTCAGTTTGAGTAAGAAACGTCATATATGGCAACATCGTTTGAAAAATCACGCTGTTTCATTTTGCCCCATGTATCATTTTGCCCCGGTCTCCCCTATCGCAAGTGGATCTATCATACGCATGCGCGGATCCAGAGAGGTATGGGGGGCCCGGACCACCTGGAAAATCACAAATTCTATAGAATTCTATAGAAATAAGCATTTGGACCCAACACCTCCTGGAAAAATTTGGACCCTGCTCCCCTGGAAAATGATAGACCCCCTCTGGAACCTTAAAAAATATAGTTTTCCTTAAAATAAACTGTTGGACCCCTCTGTAAAATTGTAAAAAGCTGATGCCTAAGAAAACGTTATCAGAGTTTTTTCTGTCAGTTGAGCCTGGACCCTCCTACCCTCCCCATGACAAAAATTCCTGGATCCGCGCATGATACTACCGTAAAGTCAATAGTGTTAGGTGCACATGCTCATCTTTGCCTACTAGCGTCTAATGCTCTTCACGTCGTTAAGAAAAAAGTGAATTTCCGTTGCAATTTTTCGGTTTTGTGACGGTGTACCGAGGCCTTTTATGCACCCACTGGGAATTTTAAAAAGGAGTTCCGACTGTCGCCCGCCATTTGATAAAATTGTGGGGCATTGATAGTTTGAATTTGTAAAGTGAGTTTCCGAGACCCAAAACAATTTATATGACATGTTTGCGAACGTGTACGCGATCGCAAAGAGCAAAAGTGATGAGTTTACAGAAATTGTCTTTTCATGCCAAACCATGAAAAGGAGATAGCTCATGGGCGGATCCAGAGGGGTACAGACCCCCCACCCCTGAAAAATAGGGTTTCTTGGCATACTGGTCTGTTTCTCTTTAAATCACAAAGCTACCAAGCCAGCATTCGATGTTGGGCCATCAGCGGCACGCCAGCGAAACACAATTTAAATGGTTTTTCGCTGGCGGGCCAATGATGACCCGCATATAGTGGTGTTTGGATCCTCTCTCCCATCATCAACTAAAAAAAAGTTGTCAAAGTTGGACCCCTTTCTGGACCCGCGCATGCAGCTGGGCAATTATGTTTTATGTGCGAAGTCCGCTTTTATGGGCCAATGCCACCACGTGCAACCCAACTCTCAAAACAGTATGTAGCATGTTTTAATGATCTTCATGACTATGTACCTTTGTAATAGCAGACAGGTTTGACCCAGACCAGGCCTGACAAAATGTTTAATGTTTGTATTCATAACAAAGGCGCTGATAAGAATGTGCGGTACCCAGGCTGATCTGCGACTTTGTTGGTCTCATACAACAAAGTCGGGGTAAAACATCTACAGGTGTGTGGTAAGGATTTTTGCAAATTCTGATATCTATGTCGCCGCGGATGATCTAAAGGTCTTTATTGTTTTCATTAAGATGAATGGTATAAAGACCTTCCAATTTTCTGCAAAAAAAATAAAAGGAAGGAAAATCCATCCATATTGGTAGACTTTTCCTTCCCCAAAAGACACACGGTCTGACTGTTCATGTAAACTAATCTATTGAAAGTCGGGATACATACATCAAGCTAGAGATGTGTGGTGGGTAAAATAAAGCGAATTCTCATCTCAAGGTCTTTCCTGTTTTCAAATTCACAGCCACCTAGTGGGACTATTATCTTAAATTAATGAACGTACCTTCATCTACATTCCTTCTATGCTTGCAGTTAAGCCTTAAGGCACTGACGATTTTCCGCGGATG
Source organism: Loripinus fragilis (assembly GCA_964019695.1). Lineage (NCBI taxonomy): Eukaryota > Metazoa > Mollusca > Bivalvia > Lucinida > Lucinidae > Loripinus > Loripinus fragilis. The sequence continues at coordinate 24,679,162 of OZ026516.1, forward strand.
CGCAGGACGTCTGAGCCTTCGCTGCTTGCATATGCGATAGGTACCATAATCTCATGAACTGGCTTATTTCATGGAAATACCATTCATCAAGACCTAGAATCATGATACAATCAAATTATACTCAGTATGTGCGTCTGTGCGTACACTATCTCGTTAATCATGAACTCTCAGGACCTTCAGTATGTAGTTTCATGAGGACAGCAAGCCACGCCACGATAGGCTCAAAAGTTTGTTGAAATGTTTCATTTGTTTGAACCTAGGAATAGCCGTTATTTCTATATACATTTATTGAATTATTTACGCTCATAACACCGAAATTGATATTCAACTATATAAAACAAAACGTACGTAGATATCTAGAATTTGATTTGGTCTGAGCATGCTGAGTCTTCATCCACTTCAAACTTTATGTTAGTGAGCAGCGGGACCCTGATAAGATTGCACAAACGCACATGCTCTCCTGGGCATTGTCATAAGTACCAGCAGGCTATTTACGAAATATTCTGGTACCAGTTATATTATATGAGGCACAGCGCAAGTTGATTTCGTGTCGGGTCCCAGCTGCACAAGCATAGAAATGCTTTCCGTGGCGCACGCGGCTTGGGTGTGGGATTATAAGAGATATATGACACAGAAGTTAAATGTTACAGTCCATTATTCTAAGGACACTTTTTGTAATGACTGTACAGAATATGTAAATAAGCATTCGCTCGATTTTCAGAAAACAAATTTTAATGTTATTAACATGCGACGTCAATGCTGGATTTACGTTAGCGACCGAAGTCGTTAGATTGACAGACGAAAAGGTCTGCTTGGTGTAAGCACGCGAAAGTTAACAGGAACATATCGTAGACAGCCACGCTGATTGAAAACAAGCACCAAGGAAGGAAAAAACGTTCTGTACCAACTAATAAAATTGCATATCAGAAAAAATGACCACTGTACGAACTAATACATGACATTTAACCAACTATTCAAGTGAACGAACTAATACAAGATTTACCGTATTATAAAATCCAACTAACTAGGATTCCTTGGGATAATATATTAAGATAGATTCCCAGCAATGATGAAATAGAAAATGACTTGGTGACTAGCCTTGACAGGGACTCTTCTGATTGGTCTTTGATGTGCTGATGGTACTTTAACAAGAAGAAATAGGGTCTCTTATTCCATTCGTTCTGATTTGTTCTATGTATTTTATAGAGGGTCTTACACAAGTGATCATTTCATAACAAGGTGGTAGAGTGGGGCATTTTATTTTCTGCTGAAGGTTTCTGAGAGATAGCGCCTTTAATGTTGGCCAGTTGGCAGGATTAATTTACTTGTCAAACTTTCTTGAGGGATGTGGGTCAGGAAGTCTATTCTTTTGTTTGCTCTCCTCTGTGGGAGGAGTCTGACTAGACTGAAATAATGTTGACTAAATACTTAAAGCTTAAGTCTATCAGTTAAGACAGCCTTAGGTTAGTTTAAAAAAAATGATTTGAAATGACCACAAATGGAAGATTCTCTCATCATATGAACTATTGCGAAATTAACACCCCCAAAGCTGGTTTATTTCAAAGAAAATTTACTTTGTTATTAACATAACTTCTTTGTATCGAAATTATGCAACCTGTGGTCATAACATTATTTTTCCATTTAATGTTACTGTTATTCAGTAGAATATATCATGTCAAAAAAGGGAGCTCAGTGACTCAGTGGTAGAGTGCTTGACTCGAGACCGAGGGTTCAAGATTCACCCGCGTTTATCCTAGATTAGTACTGGTTCAACCCAGGAAGACCTGTCCCTGAAATATTGTTGATAGGACGTAAAGAATCAAATCAAACAAACAAATCGTGTCATTAAAATAATGTCATAGCCAGAAGTTAAATAACTCTTTGGTGACAAGAAACACAATTGGAATAAACACTCTATGAAGTAAAGCAATAACTTTTAAAAAATCTTATGAAATGATCACTTCTGTAAGAGCCACTATGTATGACATGATGTTATCTACTGAATAACAGTATTGTCATATGATAGTTAAATTTATGTATAGATTGTATAAATGTTTCTAGTCATTAAATGTAGGTCTGAAATAATGTATAGTCAATGTGTCTTTGCATATTGTTCTGAAGTAGATAATTTCACCCATCAAGCGTCACATCATTGTGTCCTAAGATAACCATTGGTAGCACATCGATTAGAATTTTTCCCAGCAAAGTGTATGTTCATTATAGATAAGTATAATTTGCATATGCCAAGTAAAGGAAATGTGTGAAAATGCTTTATTCACATTTGCACAAACTTGATATTAAATTGTATGTAGGTATGAGGTAAAGAATGTATTGTCATTGTGTCATTGCATATAGTTTTGAAGTCCAGAATAATTTCACCCACTTCTGTCCTAAAATAAGCATTGGTAGCACAATGAGTTATTTTTTTTAACAAACAAAGTGCATGTTTGTTAAAGATATGTATATGCAGTGGCTCAGTGGTAGAGTGCTTGACTCAAGATGGAGGGGCCCAGACTCTAGCCTCACCGGCGTCACTGCAGTGTGTCCTTGCGCAAGGCACATTTATGCTAGCTTAGTACTGGTTCACCCCAGGAAGAGTTGTCCCTTTATAACTGAAAGATTGTTGATGGGACGTAAAGAATCAAATCAAACAAAAACAAAAAACAGTATATTTTGCAGAAGCATGTGAAAATGCTTTATTCGCTTTTTGAAGAAGTCTAAATAATAGCTGAAACCAGATATTATATTGTTTAAAAATTTTGCAAACAAATTTACAATTTGCTGTTGCTTGTACCTTTGCTATTTGAGCATACTCTGTGCCATTATGAACAAAACTCAACCTGGTGGTTGTAAAAATATGTAAGACCCAAGTGCCCATATGCAAATTACAAATGCTGATTTGGGTGGAATTCAAGGAATTAGGTGACATGAGATTTCCTGTGAACCGCAAAGGTTCGGGCCAAGTCTGATCAGAGCCTTTGTGCTAGTAGCCAATATCACAACTGGTCCTGACAGCAAACTCCATTTAACTGTCATTCCTTGTAGCAAAGTTGCATATTTAGAATAGGAGCTTTATAGTGGATCAAGTGTGATGTTTTTCAATTATTATCGATTATTACCAAAAACACAATCGAACTAAGTTTTTGATTGATCATCAATTAATAATTGGTGATTATAATTGATCATCGATACAACACTTAAATCTACATTTGTCAAAATGCCACATTTTTTGGAAATCACATGTCGCGGCTCATTTTTTGCTCTTTTTTTATTTTTAACTTTTTATTGTCAATGTTCTTATAGAAACCTTAGTTTACCATCTATAAATCTTCTTTTTATATCTATAGTATATACCAGATATACACAGTTAATATTGCCAAAGAGCTACATATATCAGGGAGGTGCTATTTTTGCCAACATATGGGCTAAAAACTGCTTTTCACCAATTTGTTCTTATTGGTTTATTAGAACAATAGACCAAGTTTAAAAGTAAAACTTTTAAATTGACGTTTACCTATGCTAATGTTACCAAAAACGGACATCAAAATGGGCTAAAAAATGGAAAAGTGAACATTTTGGAACAAATTTGAGACATTTGACAGAGAAATTAACATGAACTCAAACAAGATATTTTACCAGGTGATAAGAATTATCAGAACACATAACATACTAAAAGCTTTTTAGGTATGTAGCTATGCTGTTATCTAATAATCCCTGACAAAGTCCGAGAGATATAGTTTTGGCGTCGTCCGTCCGTCGCATTTTTCCCTCCATATCTCAGAACTACTGGTCAGATTTGATACATATTTGGTAAACAATAAGTATCAAGTACTCTGATATTCTATAAGTTTCGTCAAAATCGACCCTTAACACTTTAGTTATTGCCCTTGTTGTAGTATAGGCAATTATAATGCAAGTCTATGTTAGCAAAATTTTAACGGGTTGCTCCACTGAACAAAATGTTATCAAGAGCTAGGCAAAAGGAAATGGCTATAAACCACATTTCCTTAATCATTGTTTCCTGTTTGTAATAATTCATCACATTACCCTCAAAATAGGGCAACAATGAACCGAATGAAAAATCTAAAATAGAAATCTAAACTTCTTAACCAGTGATACAAACTCTTAAAATAATTTCAGTGATGTATTCGGCATAACGCACTCTGCTAAATAAAGGCAGAAGGTTTGATCCCACATAACAAAATGGCCACCAGAGCTTAAAAGTGAAATATGTTTTAAAGACATGCCAGCCCATGTTTGAAATAATAAGATTGATATTTTGTCGCATGCCCCTTCAAAATTCTGTTATGCTAAAAATAAAAAATAAAATTAGAAATCATATCAAACTTTTCCTTCATCATTGGTCAGATACAAATTCAAATGTTCCAAAAATATCATCTACAAAAATGCACTCTGCTTAGCCTACAAGAACTAAAATCACAAGACATCGTTTCCATCAGTACTCTCAGTGCTTTGATTTTCTATGCGACGTCTTCAATTTTTAACGAAATTGGCCGTATTTAGCCAAACGAATATTAATACTCGAAATCTTTTAATATTACCATATATCCCTCAACACATTGTATATAAAACAAAAGTATCGCGACATGACCAAACATAATTCACCTGTAATGACTGTTCGAAAAGAAGTAGATTGACGTCAACAAAGAAAAGCAGCGACGCAGCCACTGGGAGCGTTAATAAACGATACCTTCTAATTTCCTTTAGTAAAGACATCTGGCTAACATATCAAGCTGTTTATTTTCAAATCGAATAAGACATCACTTTTTAGACGTCATCTGTCACGCTAGAGAACCACTGTACTCGAACAGTGCAGTCGACGAGTGCGCAAAATAATCATATACCTAGCTGTTAAAAAGGGTAATATTTTGATTAATTTTCCACTTCGGAAAATATTCATCACCTATTATTATCACTTATACATTCAGCTGTGTTTTTGTAGGTTGAGTGATAGTCGCTACAGCGCCACAGTTATGCCAAAATGTGATTTTTTCCTGAATGATAGAGGATGAAAGACATTTTTGCTTATGTTATGGAATTTATGCTTATGTTATGGAATTTATGCTTACAAAATACCAGTCCTTTAATGTTCAAAAAGTATGAAATCTGATGACAAAGCATTTTGAAAGTTATTCAAGCTTTTCATACTGTATGCATAGTTCTGTATATCAGGTGTTCTGTGTCTAAATAAAATCAAAATGTTGCAGTCAACGACCCGACCGCTGGACCAGAACAGTGCTGACGCCAACCCACTTTTTTCAAACAGTTAAAATTATTACAGGTACATTGTGTTCGGTAAAGTCGCGTTACTTATGTCTTCTATGCGGTGTGGTGAGGGCTAAAATGGTGACGTTAAAATATTTTGATTATTACTCTAACACACCTCACCTGTAGAGCCAATGCTATGTACACCGGATATACAGAACTATGCATACAGTATGAAAAGCTTGAATAACTTTCAAAATACTCTGTCCTCAGATTTCATACTTTTTGAACATTAAAGGACTGGTATTTTGTAAGCATAAATTCCATAACATAAGCATAAATAAGCATAAATTCCATAACATAAGCAAAAATGTCTTTCATCCTCTTTTATTCAGGAAAAAATCACATTTTTGGCATAACTGTGGCGCTGAAGCAACTATCACTCAACCCACAAAAACACAGCTGAATGTATAAGTAATAATAATTTGTGATGAATATCTTCTGAAGTGGAAAATTAATTAAAATATTACTCTTTTTAACAGCTTGTGCACTCGTCGACTGCACTGTTCGAGTACAGTGGTTCTCTAGCGTGACAGATGACGTCTAAAAAGTGATGTTTTATTCGATTTGAAAATAAACAGCTTGATCTGTTAGCCAGATGTCTTTACTAAAGGAAATTAGAAGGTATCGTTTATCAACGCTCCCAGTGGCTGCGTCGCTGCTTTTCTTTGTTGACGTCAATCTACTTCTTTTCGAACAGTCATTACAGGTGAATTATGTTTGGTCATGTCGCGATACTTTTGTTTTATATACAATGTGTTGAGGGATATATGGTTATATTAAAAGATTTCGAGTATTAATATTCGTTTGGCTAAAAACGGCCAATTACGTTTAAAATTGAAGACGTCGCATAGAAAATCAAAGCATTGAGAGTATTGAAGGAAACGAAGTCTTGTGATTTTAGTTCTTGTAGGCTAAGCAGAGTGCATTTTTGTAGATCATGAAATCATTTCTACGGTCATTCTCCTCCTTCCGCTGATTCAAGAAGGGTTGCTGTCAGTTACAAGGGAAAGTATGTGCACGAAGTACAGGTTAATGGCTTAAGCAAGCATGTCCAGGAAAAAGTGTGGTTAGGTGAACTGACCGTCTAGACATGTCCATAGCAGTTGACTGCGACATTACACTTCAAACTAAACCATTAAACAAACAATAGCTATGAAGTGGACATATAGCTTATATTTAAGCTTTCACCGTACATGTATTCCCTTATCTGCTGTGTATATTTTCAGGTCCTATTCCTCTCGAGTCACAGGGTCTTCTTTAAGCAATTTACTATCGTAGGATAAGCAATCTCTGTCATGCTATGGTCCCATCTGTTAACTAATTCTATGCTGTTCATTCTGAATGGTATTATTGCAAAAAGTTAAGTAGCTTCCATGAAAGTACATGGTATTCAACAGGGTTCTTGTAAGAGGTTCATCATGGTCCTTTCAAGCGATTCAGTTTTCTACAGTCAAAAATAATGTTTTTCGCTACAGAAATCACCAATTATAGGTATTTAAAAGGGGAAAACGACATTACACTTATAATATAAATGAAGCATTTAGAAACCTCTCCAAGCGTTGTTTCATTTATGGATTCAGTCAACAAAAGTAACAACCAAAGTATGTACTGTAGTAATGTATTTTAATTAGGAAAATAATATGACCATATAAATGTATAATCAAAAGAGAAATATATGTACAAATTTATACAATGACTATAAAAAATACCTTTATATAAAATTGATCTATATCTACATGTCTCAACTGCTGCTTTGGATAGTCTGTTTACAACCTACTGTTTTTTATAATCTGCATTAAATTTTGTGCCCTACCTATAAGAATGTAATTGAAAATCGTTTTTCTTGATTCTCAGCCAAAACATGTTGTAGGTACTCAAAAGAACCGTCTCGATGAGACGTTTCTTTTGAGTACCCAAAACACATGTTTACATTGATGGGTAAGAAAATAATGGAAATTTTATGCTCAAAATATTTCCTTAACTGGACAGTTTCTAGTACAGTGTGTACACTTGTTTGACTGGTTCAGCACATGGCAGCATGAATCATTTGATCATACATTTAGATTGAACATACCCAGACATGTGTGTTTTTACAGCTCAGCCCGAGACGCTGCCACACCATTTATTTTACATCTGTGTATTTTCAGGTTTTCCAGAAATACTTCCATGTTTTTGCCAGTGGATTGCATCAAACATTATCAATAATAAATTTTAAAAACTGCTCAAAAATGTGAGCATGGTTATTTAAAATATTGCATGTTCTGAACGTGATCAAGCCAACAAAATTTGTTACCAAATCATTCCTCCCAGAAAAGAGCTTATAATAGGAGGTGATAGAGGGGATTAATTAATGTTCTTTTTATTAACCAAAACAGATGTTGTGGGTACTTTTATTTGATTGTGTTGATGCTTTATGTCCCAGTCAACAATTTTTCAGTCACCTAAGGATTATTTCCAGTCTTCCTGGGTTGAACCAGTACTAAGCAGCATGTTTTGGGTGATCAAAAGAACCGTCTCATTGAGATGGTTCTTTTGAGTACCCACAACATATGCTTGGTTGAGAAATAAGAAAATTATTTTTTGTTACACACTCTTAACTAAAGGTCTGTTTATACATGCATATGCAGCTCTCCAGTGGGCATAGTTTAATTGTTTCAGTGAAATGAGCATATAGAAATGTACAAGTTTCCATGTGGTTGGTCAATGGTCATGCAACTGGCTGTCTACTAGGTTATGTTTTGACAGTTTATCTTGAGACCTTTCACTGTGATATATTTCTAAATTGGTAGTTGCATGGTTGTAAGAAATGATTGACAAGATATGTGAGTCAGCACATGAGATTTTATTACTTTCTGCATTGTTGAGCAACGAAGGCTCAGGCGAGTCTCGTGAGTCTTTGCTGCTCACACACACAAAGTATGAATGTAGATGAACACTCAGACCAAAATTTAGACCTCTAGCCCAGCTGGATATTTCATCATGGGCATTTATCTGGAGGCTTGTGTATATATGTGATAAGATAGACTGGACTAGACTGGCTCCAGTCCTTAAAACAATTTTTCATCAATGAGCCATATCATTTACTTGCAGCTAGTCTAACTCTGATGACAGAGCCATCAGAGTTAGACTAGCTACAAGTATCTGATATGACACATGGCTTAAAAAATGTTTTAAGGACTTCAGCCAGTCTAGTGATAAGAAAGCGTGGTAGTTAAGTGGTTATTTGCCTCTTGTTCTAGGTCTGATCTCTGCCTGCAGCAAGGAAAAGTTTCGGTGACCAGACATGTTTTCCTTATTAATTGTCATTTGCAGGGATGACACTAAACAAGTGTGATCAGGATGTTAAACTGGATGTCTGTCTCCTGTACAGGGAAAGTCACCCCATGTGCAGGTTAAAGAACCAATTTAGATATGGTTACTTGTAGACTATCATCCTGCAACCCAAAGTGTACAAAGTACATCCCTGCCTATAATACACGTGAGGCAGTATATAGAGAGAGATACCATAGATAGTACTAAAATTTTCATGAGCTTGTGCTTATATAAATATACAGTAAATCTTCAAAAATTTTGAACACTTTTCTTTTTCTGTTCTCAAATCAAATGTTGGCTATCATACCCAGATCAGACTTCTTCTTCAAGCCTTTTTTGCATACAACTAGAGTTCGAAATTTTAGAACATTTTCTGTATTCAGTAAAACCTGTCTTAAGCAAATATTCAAAAATAGACAAAACAAAGGTCTTAACGGCAAACGGTTGGTAGCTTATTACTCAAAAGTAAAGCAGAATGCTCCCCTTGGAGCATTCTGCTTTACTTTTGCCCTGCTTTACGCTATAATCGGTATTGAAAAACAATTTTTGGTCTTCTTTTTGAATGGCTGCTTAAGACAAGTTTTACTGTATATTCATCCTCTTATCATGAGTCATATAATAAACTCTAAATACATAATGTACATATTAACAGCACTTATATGATAGTATATACAAAATCTTTCAGACTGTGATAAAAATTTCAGCATATTGTATGTTGTTGTATATTAAATGAGTATATACAAGATTAATGATAATTCTATGAAAGCAATGGTTCAGAGGATAAAGGACTGCAGGACATATTCATGCAGTTGACAGTAGAGATGGTTCCTTTAACCCTTAATGCGCCAATCGCAACAAAAGCCGTCTGCTTTTCTCGTCTGCTGAAATGTTTAAGAAGCCTCTATGGCAAACAGTGTGAACCAAGATCAGACTGCTCCTATAGGAGCAGTCTGTTCTGGGTCCACGCTGTTTGCTTCTATACATAATATGTCAGTAATGTTAGACAATTATTTGCAGCAGACGACTTCAGCAGATGACATTTTCAGATGCATTTTTTTCTTGGCCCTTTAAGGGTTAAGCACCCACAGGGTATTTTCGGGCTTCACAGACATTAAACATGAGAATCAGTTGACGGTAAAACTGATGGATGCCCAAAATAATTTGAAATAAATGCTTGTTACAAAAGGGCAGCAAGTTGATATCTCCAATAGTGTTTATGTGATGCTCTGGACAAAAGTTAAGCATAACAAAGGGCATTAACTTATAAATTATGCAAAAGAGAGTTATGGTTCTTGTACACTGCACTTCGAGACCTATCTACCAATGAAGATTCAATTTGATACCTCTTATAGTTTTTGCATTATGCTCCAGACAAAATCTAAGTATGAAAAATAACAAAGGGTAATAACTCATAAATTATTCAAAAGATAGTTATGGTTCTTGTATACTGCACTTCTCCCCATTGAGATCTATCTACCAATGAAGTTTGGTGTTGATACCTCATATAGTTTTTGTGTTATGCTCTGGACAAAATTATGAGGGACAGACAAACTAACGAAGCAGCAACTATATGCTCTCCCTTTGAAAATGTTAATATCCTGAAATGGCTAAGTCTGTTCAGGGTAAATTGTTGCCATTCAGCCACATTATTTATGTCACCTCATTAGGTACATTATTTATACTTAAAGACTTTAGAAACGCACCAATTATATATTCACTGTCTCTTCCAAATGGTTGATTAGAGGAGGTTTTCTTTTTCACTTTTTATCCGCTTACACAATGGACCATGATTTGCCATAGTTTTAATTTGCTCGACATAGCACTGACGTTAGTGTTTTTCATCAATTGTCATCTAACAACTGTGAGATTAATTCCATTTAAAAGCAAATACTTTGAGCTGGTAGCCAGATGTCCTAAGAAAAACAAGAAAAGTTTCTGAAATAATTGTTTAATTACACTCCCAGTCATTACTTTCTTTGCTAACGTCAGTCTTGATTTTTCAAACAGCAATAACAGGCGGATGATGTGTTGTGCATGTCACAGGTTGCTGAGTTTGTTTGTTTGTTTGATTGGATTCTTTACGTCCCATCAACAATCTTTCAGTTATATAGGGACGGTTCTTCCTGGGTTGAACCAGTACTAAGCTAGGATAAATGTGTCTTGCTCAAGGACCACAACGCAATGACGCCGGTGAGGCTCGAACCCCTGGCTCTTCAGTCTCGAGTCAAGCACCCTACCACTGAGCCACTGCGCTCCCTACGGGTTGCTGAGTATCTGGTGGCACTACAACATTTTGATTATTCCTGTTCCGTACAGCCAATTTCGTCAAAAAAAAATTAATGAAGTCACCTAGATGAAATGAACTTTACCAGAGGCCTAAAACTTCATGATTGATTTTGTCTTTCCTTGTGCTTTCGAAAACAAACATCGGTCTGAAAACTTTTTTGCGCTCATTATGGAAGGTATTGATACTCTGTGACTTTTTAAATTTGGGACGTCACAGAATAAACCCGATGTCACGGCAACCATACGCCACAGTGTTTCGATTTTCATATTGAATGCAAGCTAAATGAAGGTACTTGTCAATTTTATTTTTCACATAACTAAAATATTACATTTTGATAATAATTTTGCATTTTAGCAGGTGGTGTATTTCTAAAGTCCTTCAGTATATGTATTCCAAAGACTTGTTAGAATTCTTGAATAAGTAGTGCAAGAAATTGAAGGTGTCAAAATAATATTTCAAAGATGCATTATAATAGGACTTACTCTACTATTTTTCATTGAAACAGGTAAATAACCGTAAAAACATTACTGCAGTTAGAGGTAGTTTAGGGTATATACCTGTTTAAGTCACCTTTTACCTGGATTTGTTTTTATTTTTTGTTTACAACGATTCTCATCTATCTTTGAATCATCAGTACTACAGTTAATTTCATTTGAAATTGAGGATAACTATTTTCTTTTTGCATTCATCTTACAGTCTTTTTCCTCTGATGCAACATGAGACCTATTACTTTATACAATGTATATTACATGCCTCAAGATAAAGAGTGTAAAGAAAATTCACTATGCTATTTCACAACCAAAACATATATTGCGGGTACTCAAAAGAACCGTCTCAATGAGACAGTTCTTTTGAGCATCGAAAACTTATGTTTAAATTGATGGGTAAGAAAATAATCACAATTTTATGCTTGAAAAATTTGCAAATCTTGGCCAATGCATTATATATACAAGTTTTGGTGGAATATTGTGGAATGTTATGATATTTACAGGACATTTATCAATATATGGGCCTTGATGACTGAAGACCAGTCTTTGGGGTTTCCAACGAAGTAAACACAAAACCTGGCAGTCTACTAAGCAAACAGACTAGCTCTATTGTATTTTCTTGAGAATGAATAGCAAAGGCGCTTATCAGACTGCGCTGATGTACAGGCTGGTTAATTTTGTGGCTTTGTTGTTCATATGCAACAAAATCAGATTTTCTCAGGACAATCGAGGCCCAATCATGTATATGCAATGATATTTATACAAGAAAATTGAACTAATGACAGATAATGCAAAGATTATCACCAATACAATGCACTTACAATGATAGGAGTTTTGTGTGTGCAAAAATTACATTATAGGCAATTATATTTCAAAATGAAAACACAATGTACACATGTTTTGACTGTGGACGTGCAACTATCATGGGACACTACATGTGTTCAAACTGCATGATCATACCTCTACTCCTAACTTTTGTAAATGTGAATGCTGGTTGGCTCTGAGGCAAAGGCTGACACCCAAGTCTTTGTTAATAGTATATGAAATATGGTATCGGAGTGATATACATAATCATATGCACAGTGGAAAAACAGATCAGCATGCTCCTGAGGGCATTATCACAATTTCGCTGCCCTCAAAAGCCAATTATCTTAAAATTTGAAGAAGTGTTTTAAATGAAGTCAGGCCTTTAATTAAGAGTGCGTACCCAAAAAATATTTTTCTTATTTCTCAACCAAAACATATGTTGTGGGTTCTCAAAAGAACCGTCTCAATGAGATGGTTCTTTTGAGCACCCAAAAGATGCGTTAGAAAATATTTACAATTTTACACTCAAAAATTTCGTTTATCTAAACCTATGGAACTGAAAGAGTGGCAAACAGTGTATAACTGCACTAAATCATTGAAGAAAAATTTGATCTGGGTTAAACCTTTTTGACCAGGTCTATCTTGTCAGTCTGAATATGTTAAGGATATGTACAGTACATGTTCTAAAATTTTGAACACTAGTAGCCGGCCAAAAAGGCATAGACATACAGCACATGCTCAGATCAGACTGCTTTGGGTCTTCTCTGTTTAATATTCATACAAGTATTCCCTGATAATCTGCATTTTATATGAGAACAGTAAAAGAAAAGTATTCAAAATTTTAGAACATATTTACCATATACAATATATACACTGGTGAATGTTCCAAAATTTCAAACAGTTTTCTCTTTCTGGTCTCAAACAAAATGATGGTTAGTAGGGTTGGAATGGAATTAACATAATGCAAGTGAAAAAAGCAAACATCGAAGACCCTGATCAGACTGCTTCTTCAGAAGCAGTCTGATCTGGGTCTGCGCTGTTTGCCTAAGCCTTATTGGCAAGTAAATACGTATAGTGTTCCAAATCTTAGATCAACTGCCATACTTATAATGATATGTTAAGTTCTTTTCAGGATATCTAGTTCAATTAACACATTTATTCAATTTCAAGACACTAATCGCCATAAGGCTGATGCTAATGTTACAAAGAGCGACAACATAACTGATGTAGTTGAAGCTGGTATGGCTCCGGTGTTGCATCCCTCCCAGGAACATGTGTAAACACAACCACGGTACTTCCTGCTGTGGTCTGGGAACCTCATGTCTTGACACTGATAACCCATGTCCCTTGAGCTGCAGAATCTGTGGGTCCCTACAATACCTGAAATATAGGAGCAATATCCTTAGATAAGAAGGGTTTCTGCATTACCAACTGTAGTTTTCTTATTTCTCTGTAAACACTGATAAGACTGCTCCTTCAGGAACAGGCTAACCTTGATTAATGCTGTTCCATCAGGCTTTGAGGGTAAACAGGCTTTTAGTTAAGCCTGAGTAACAGAAAAAAATATCTAGATCTAATTTTTCAACCAAAACATATGTTGTGGTATACTCAAAAGAACCATATTGAAACGGTCTTTTGAGAATCCAAAACATATGGTAAAAATTATGGGTAAAAAAATATTTACAAGTTTGTGTTGAAAAGTTTTGCTTATCTAAACCTATGGTAAAAACAAAACTCATAGGTTCAGAAAAACAAAATTTAGTGATATCCACAGATTTTCAGGAAATGTTATGACGTCCATAACAACATTGGGTACATTGAATGACAAAATTATAACATTTTACGTCAGAAATGAGATGTCAAAGTTATCTTAATGTCATATGATAAATAGAATCTAACATCCGTGCTCTTGTATTATTGAATTTATTAAACCTGTTGGGAAAAAGAGATAAAATGCTCGACAAGCCTCACATTTTACATCTTTTCCCCAACTCTTTTAATAAATTCAATAAAACATGAGCACTCGTGTAATATCCTCTATATCTAGAATTTTGAAAGTTTCTTGCACAGTGTGCTTATTTGGTTAACCCTTAAAGCGCCACCTATAATTTGCAGCAGACAACTATTTCAAATTTTGCCATTTTTTCAAAAATAACAAATAAGGCGTGATATTTCATGAGAATCGTCTGCTGAAAGATATTTCAAAATTTGTCCTCTGCTGCAGTCGTGATTGGCGCTTTAAGGGTTAAATATGGCACTATTGCATAATTCCTGTGGTATATCATGGCATTTTTCTTGATGTTTTGTTTGTTCAATGTTTGCTGTGTTGTTTAACGTCCCAGTTAACAGCTATGGTCATGTTGAGACAGTCAGTTAACCCAACCACACTTTTTCCTGGGCAAGCTTGTCTAAGCGGTTAACAAGTACTTTGTGCACATAATTTCACTTGTAACTGACACCAACCTTTCATGAATCAGAGAGAAGGAGGAGAATGACCGTAGAAATTATTTCATGATCAATCTCAATGAAAGTATGGGAGCAGGCAGGGATTAAACTCACGATCCCTGAATCTGCAATTGGACTTGCTACCAATTGCGCTATAGGGCCTAGTTTTTCTTGATGTAACTTAGTAAGAGGTCAGGCCTTAAGTTCATAAAAACCTTTTCATGTTCAACTCAACTGTGCATGAAATTTCAACTGCTCATAAAAAATGTTGAACTTTTAAAAAAGACTTTAAAACTTCCAGATGTTGTATTTATCATGCTAATTAATAAATTTAATAAACATTTATAAGCAGGAAAAATTTCATGCTCAGCTGAGTTAGGTGGGAAACCTTGGGGCCAGGCTAATTTATAAGAGTACATACCTCCCCACAATCCAGTGACTTTTATACAGAACTTTGCATCTTGCATTTTGCAAGGTTTTGCCTTGAGAAGTTGGTTTGGATTCTTGTGGTCAAAATATTCTTGACAGTTGTGATCTAAAGTAGAATTGCATTGATAGCAGCTGAACCCATGACCTGCAAAAATGGAAAAAAAAGATAATAATTCATAAGTCCAGTTAAGCAAACAATTTGAGCGTAAAATTGTTATTATTTTCTTTAGTAAATACCCATCAGTTTAAACTTGTTTCGCATACATTGTCAGCCTTGGGGTCAAGGTCACACAAAATGTTGCTCAGTACCCTCTACATCATGTGACCTATGCACCTGCATAGTTTGAAGTTGATACGCCCTATCAGGTTTAGGAGGAGATGCATAAAATTTATACGAAAATATATTAGTTTAACTCTGACCTTGACCTAAGAAATGTTGCCCAGTAGGCTCTACATCATGTGAACTATGCATCTGTAAAGTTTGAAGTTGATGCACCCAAAGGTTCAGGAGGAGATGCATTTACAAACTAGAAATGTGTCCATAGGACACGGATGCCCCTGCTTTTGCCAAATTCGCATAAGTAGGTCATTGTCATTAACAAAGGGCAATAACTCCTGAAGGCATGATGCAATATGGGCCATTCTGAAACTTGAAGACATTATGGTACTTAATAATGTGACCAAGTTTCATAAAATTATAATAAAAACTATTCATCTTAGAGAGCAGACGTTGTTTCAACCGACACTTTTTCATAAACTAAGGGCAATAACTCCTTAAAGCATGGTGCCATATAGACCATTATCAAACTTGAGGAAGACATCCTGGTACTTAACAATGTGACCAAGTTTCATAAAATTCTGATCAAAACTATTCAACTTAGAGAGCAAACATCATTTAAAACGGAGAATGGTTATCATGCTCGGCACGTAATGTTGATCATTTGATGACATCGGATGTAAACAAGTGGCGTGACGTTACGCAAAATTTACGCCATTCCTCTGTTTTACTTACATTTTTTTACGTCAAACGCGTTGAAATAGTGAAATGGCATATGTGATAAACAGATAATAACATGGGGTTTTGGTTAATGCCCTCAGTATCAACCCTCGACCATTATCAGCCCTGGAGCTAAAGCTCTCGGGCTGATAATGGGGTCTCGGGTTGATACTTTGGGCGATAACCAAAACGCCATGAGATAATCTCTAATTATCGAAATTGAAGAAGACATCATGGTACTAAACAATGTGACCAAGTTTCATAAAATTCTGATCAAAAATATTTGACTTAGAGAGCGGACAGCGTTTCAAATGGTGAATTTTCATAAACAAAGGGCCATAACTACTGAAAGCATGGTGCCATATGGGCCATTATCAAACTTGAAGAAGACATCATGGTACTAAACAATGTGACCAAGTTTCATAAATTCTGATCAAAAACACTCGACTTAGAGAGCGGACATTGTTTCAAATGGTGAATTTTCATTAACAAAGGGCAATAACTACTGAAAGCATGGTGCGATATGGACCAAGCATGGTGCGATATGGACCATTATCAAACTTGAAGAAGACATCATCAGGGTTTTCCATGACGCGCATTTTTGTGCGTTTTGACGCACATTTGGACCAAATGACCCAAATAACTATCACTACTGCGTCATGGTGGACGCAAAGCTGTGTGCGCAGCACTTGCTTTTAAAACGAATGATTCAGATCGACGTTGGCGCCATTTGTTATCTTCGAGTAAGTACAACGCGAACTTGGGTCAGAATCGCCGATATTGGGGACGAAACTGTAGACTGTGTCAGCGTCCAATTCTTCGCTTCTAACAGTGTTCCCCAATGGCCGTCGGACCGTCAGACATTTCCGGTAATGATTGGCTCGGTCCGATAAATAGTTCTCCAGCGGCAGACCGTACGTCCGATGAAATTTTCGGAGCGGATCTCGTTTTTTTGGCCGAAATTTGCGCTTGGGACATGCAAAAATGATCATGTGTGTCCTGAAGGACTCGCAATAATTTGTGAAGAAGTGAAGAAAGAATAAATGCTTACGTTTTAAGAGTAATTCCTGCATAAAATTCGCGGATTTTTACTTTCGATTTTGCAGTTTGTTTACCGTAAAATCTATTTTTGGAATCTACTGCTTTCTATTTACGGCAGACAACCTCACACAAATCCATTAGAAAAGGCAAATTTCCAATATTTTCTGACAGAGATGTGTTAATTTATCCTTCTCACACATCTGCATAATAACTGCAAGGTACCTTTTAAATGTAACGGCTCACTAAAGTCCGTTCTGTCAGAAAAAAAAGATCGACAATTATAGCCGCTTATACGTTGTCCAAACGTTTTAGGTGAGTGAGCTCCCTTTATAACAATAATTTAAGATTATTATTAATTCTAACACACCTCGCCTATAGAGCCAATGCTAAACAAGTGTGATATATCAAACAATAATTCACAGTTTAGCAATCGCGAGGAAAGTACGTGCCAGCTGACGTCATTTGCTGCTGGAAAATGACGTCATTCATGCCGTTAGACGGTGTAACGTCGTTTTTACGCTTGAAAGACGTTACAAATACACGTAAACGAATGCGACGTAGTCTAAGCATTGGCGGGAGTTCTTCAGTGCAATGGCGGAAAGTTGGAAGAAGCTGAAGACTTCAAATGTGTTTTCGTTGTTTATTGTGTGTTAGAATCGAAATAGATCAGCTCTTGTGCGTGAATTGTTGTGTAATAATTCACTGTTTGTCGGTCAGTTGTACGAAGATAAATCACTCGCGCTGCGCGCTCGTGATTTGATCTTCTTTACAACTGACCTCCAAACAGTGAATTATTACACAACAATTCACTGCTAGAGCTGATCTATTTCTTAAATGATTCACTTTGATGTCAACTTGATTAAGGCAGCGTTGTTCTATAAATGTATTATATATCAAAAGGGAATTATTTATTACAGTTTAATGGTGTTAACTCAATGGAAAGCTTGGGATTTATTTAAAAATTATATAGTTAAGCTAAACCTAATGTATTTAAAATCACTTTATCTATATATTGTTAGCTCTTCCATGTTATGTAATACTTTGATCCAACACTGTTTTCCAGTGTTAATTTGCATGAACGCTAGTTCCCGCATTTTTGCTTTCAAAAGCAAGACATGGCCATAGAATTAGAAAAGAGAAAGACCCTTGTAAGAATCTGAAAAATGGATGCCCATGGCTTCAATTCAATATTGAAAATAAATCAATGACCTGTGCTGCATAGGAATATTATCATAATGGCCATAGCAAAGGCTGAAGGACTGCTATGTTAAAAACAAGCATGCAATTGCTTTAAGCCATCAAATTTAACATAAGTATTGATAAATTCTAATATCTAATCATTCAACTTGTTCGTGTTTTTTTCGGTCCTGTAAAATTTTATTTGGTCTGGTAAAATTCATGACTGTACCAGACCAAATGTCTGGTAATATCTGGAAAGTATTCGTGAACACTGTTCTAAGCGACAGACTTTGTGTATACACTATTGATATGCGATAAACCAGTCTACGAAAATGTCGCAGTCAAAATTGATGTCGTTTTTCTCGTCTACAACCGAAAAACGAAAAAGAGATAGCGATGACTCTGACGAATCGCAACCTGGGCCAAGCTCGCCTAAGAAAAATCAAGACCAAGGGGGTTTTGTGATGACTGGCTCGTGAAATACGACTGGTTGTATTTAGAAAATGGCAAAATGAAATGTCATCCGTGCGTAAACACTCGACAGAATAACCCATTTTCAGCAGGTTCGGGTTGCACAAACTTTAGAAACTCTACTCTCGTAAGGAACCAAAAAACCAGTGCTCACACTGATACTACCAGTATATCCTGTAAGAGATCAGTATGTGACCCTCTCAAATTGAAAATGACCCCCAAAGTCAACTACCTGGGGGTCACAATGACCCCTGAAAATTTTTTTGAAGGGAAAACCCTGCATCATGGTACTTAACAATGTGACCAAGTTTCATAAAATTCTGATCAAAAGTATTTGAGTTAGAGAGCGGACGTCGTTTGGACAGACCTACGTACGTAAGTACGGGGAAGGCAGGGGTAACACTTAATGCCCCGGCCATTTTCATGGGGGGACATGGTTGCAAATGACTGGTGCATACCAGGGAGCTACCATGCTTTCCAAATATGGTAGAGAACAGAATGCCCCCGGTAAACCAGAAACTACCCAAATTTTGTGAATAAAGGTGCCTTTGGTACTTTCGAAGGTTTGAAGGTTTTTATTAACTACCTTGACCCCTAACTGGGGTATAAGTAAAAATTCAACATATATACATGAAACAATAACAGAACAATTTGAAGAAAGCTTCAAATTTGACTAGGTTGAGTAAAACACTTTGACGGCACTCGGATGGTATTGCGATAAATTTGGTGACTAAATCAGATTTCCAGATATTTCAGTGAATTTGGCATTTGCTAAAATAGTAATCAAACCTCAGTAAAATACAGTCAGTTCAACACTAGCTAATTTCTATAATTTTTTCTTCCAAAATCAAGAAGTTGCAATCACTTGTCATATTCAGCTTTGCGAAAACAATCGCACCATTATATCGCTTTAGACTTCCGGTTGAAACGTGTTTGAAGAAGGCCTCAAAAGAACTGATAAAATCGTAATTAATCAAGCTATCTGTCACATTCAGCATGCGAAAACAATATCACCATTATATCGTCTTAACCATGCAAAATAAAACATAAAACAGGCTGCACATCAAACAGCTGGACCCCGACCAGCTAGCTTCAAAAGCCGGGCTGATCTGGATCCACACCGTCAACCTGGAAGTCCCATGCGAAACTGAAATTTAGACCTTTGAGATACCAAATAGTTTGTTAATTTGCTTAGATTTTAGCAATACTAACTGATGCAGTTAGTGTTCTATATACTCAGTAAATAAGCAAGCCAATCACTTTTGGACTGAGAGAAGAATTCACTTGCTATAATCATATAAAAAGAAATACGATGTAAAATTGTTAGTATTTCTTGCCTGTAATTTCTATCACCTGTCTTGGACACTCAAAAGAACCGTCTCAACGAGACGAATCCCCTGAGTACCCATAACACGTGTTTTGGTTGAGAAATAAATTGTTTTTTGTTGTTGCTTTTTCCTGTTACACACTTTGAACTTAAGTCCTGTAGCAAGCCATTAAATTAATCTTATAAAAAGAAATACAATGTAAAATTGTTAGTATTTCTAGCCTGTAATTTCTATCACCTGTCTTGGACACCCAAAAGAACCGTCTCAAAGAGACGAATCCCCTGAGTACCCACAACACATGTTTTGGTTGAGAAATAAGTTTAGTAGTTCTTGCCTGTAATTTCTATCATGTGTCTTGGTCACTCAGAAGAACCGTCTCAATGAGACAAATCCCCCCGAGTACCCACAACATGTGTTTTGATTGAGAAATAAGTTGTTTTTGTTGTTGCTTTTTCCTGTTACACACTCTGAAATAGTCCTACTTCAAGCCAATAAAATTATTATCCTACAATTCACGCAGTAAAACCACTTACTCAAATATCAAAAGAAATATCTGGAACTCTGCACTGGTTCATTTTATCTATGCATTGGTTGAGTAGATCACTTTAAAGGTGCTCAAAATTTCTTTGCAAAACTTGCCCAACTTAAACAACAATGGTAACTCTTTTAGTGATTAAGGTTCTAAATTTAAAGACCTGTGTTAGGGTGCCTTGACAGGACTCTGGGAATGTACATTCTTCTTCTTTGATCTTCAAAATAACTACACTCAAGCAGACAGTGGAACTCATCACCCAGTTTGTTTAAGAAACAGAGTTCAAAAGTTCGGTCATCCCTTTCAATCCCCCAAAATCTGCCATACTCAATCGGCAATTTATGGTTTAAACTTCTAAAGTGACACACTGCTGTAGCTAGGTCATTTGGAAGATTAAAATATTGTTCAAATTCCAATTCTGTCTTAAAAATTCTATAGTTTAGACATTTAGAGGAGTTAAAAACAGTGTCACCCCATACAGTTAATGGTCCAGTTCCGAATCACTTTTACTTCAAGGCGTATTCCAAATAGTTGCTCTGAGTAAATAATATTTCGGTTTTACTATCACAAAGCACTATGATTCCCTAAATAATGAACTTCAATTTGTATCATTCGGACTCTGCTATGTGTCATACCACGGCTTTGAAGTAGGCCGCCAATTGGCCTAGTTGCGGGTCACTTGCCCAGTTTCGAATCACTTTAGAAATTCTAAGAAATAGAACAGTTGCATTAAGGTTTTGACATTGTTGGCTTAATCACTACTTCCAATGACGAGCTTGACGCATTATTTTACCGTATTCATTGCAGTAAACTTGCACGGACACAGAAAGTAAGTAAAACGGACAACCATCGGCCCGCCAGCGAAACGTCACATAAATGGCGCCTCGGTAGCGGTCCGGTGATGACCGACATACATTTTGTAGGTAGCTTTGTACTTTTCCAACCAGTAATATCAAGATAATCAACAGCTTTGTGCTTTTCCATGCGGGAGGGGGTGGTCCGGACCCCCCAAGTACTCACTCCTGTGGATCCGCGCATAACTAAAGGTCCTTAGACTATGAACGTTTTTTACCACATGCAAGTAATACTACCGATTATACACCTTGGCTAATAATCGAAAGGTTTACAGGTAAACTTGGTCTATGAGACAGTGTAGAGTTGAACTAGATCAGATAGCTGCTAGAGGCGCGTTCTAATCAGGATCTGCACAGCCTGTCATTAGACGCATCACTTTGTGATACAGACACTAACATTCACTTTTTCAGAGTATTTTTTTTCTATTCTGTGACATTTTTATTTAACGTCTGTGCACATTTCCATTGTTATTTAGCGCACGCAATCACCAACACGCGTTGTGAGAGTGAAATGCATTTGTAACCATGCCCCAACCGCCAACAACGCGGTCGGTCGGCACACGTGATACGGTAGCGGATGGCGGGGTCATGGTAGATGTTTGAATGGTTATAACGTCTTGACCCCCCCCCACAAACACACACACACACACACACAGTACGGGGTAAAGGCCAGGTTTTTAACATTTAAAAAGACGATAGACGAAATCTGCGACAGGAAAAAGAAAACTGGAGAGCTTCAACATGTTTAACGGTACCAGCCTCACTCTTAATTCTGATTTGGCTCTGGTCTCTACACAAGTAAAAACTCAGTTATACATACATGTAGTTGGACAAAAAGCAAGGGAATCATCCGACACAAGTATGTCCACTTGGGATGGAGTGAGGCATTTACCAGGGCACTGGAAAATCAACAAGACGTTAGCCCTACTTTTACTCATAGGAGGATGAAGTGCATGTGCGGATCCAGAGGGGGACAGGGAGTCCGGACACCCCCCCCCCTCGAAAATTTTTAGCAATACTGGTCCCAATCCCCTTAAAATCGAAAAGCTACCAAGCTAGCTTTCAATTTTGGGCCATAATCGGCACGCCAGCGATGCGTTTCGCTGGCGGGCCGAAAATGGCCCGCTAATAGTGGTATTTGGATAATTCCTCCCCCCATCAAACTAGAAAGTCGTTGTCAAGGTTGGACCCCCTCTGAAAAAACTTTCTGGATCCGCGCATGTAGTGGTTACGGATAAATGATGCATAATTAGGATAATGGGCTTCTACCAGCTAATGTTAATAGGGAACGGGACTGATTTAGAGTCCCGTCTAAAGACTTGAATTGCCCGGTATCGAGCTCGGGATCCCTGGTCTGCTAGGTCTACACCACATATGCTGAGAGAGAGAGGGAGAGAAAGAGAGACACGCAGACAGACAGGCATATACATGTAGAGAGACTTAGATAGAAAGATAGACAGAAAGACAGACATACAGATAGACAGACATTGAAATTCAACAGACACACACAAAGGCATAATCCTCATGCATACGCGGATCCAGGAAAGACCGCCAACCCCTGTAAAGTCCCATCGCTATACCCCTAAAATTCAGACATTTTTCACACTAATGCTCTCTAGAGCTACCAAGGCCATCAAATGGAGTTTTGCTGGCGGGCCAATGACGGCCCGCTTTTGTGGTATTTGGATCCTCTCTCCCCCTCATCAACTAAAACGGCATGAAATATATAGAAAAAAACGTTGCCAGAGTCAAAACTTTCTGGATCCGCGTCTGCTGAGAGAGAGAGAGAGCATATGGTGCCCGTGAAACTTTTTCACATAGTTTTGACTTCTATATGTTGTACAAACAGCTGAGCGCGTGTACGTTATTGTTATGTGACGGGAAATAAACTTGTTTTTCAGCTGATTCGAAACTGGGCCAAAAAGTGACAATGATTACACGGCTATCACGGAACCAAAAACAGAATAAAAGGTCCGTTTTTTCTTGGATGTGTTTAAAAAACTGTTGGAAAACATGCTGAAACCGAAAGTTTGATAAAAATGCATTTCAAACGAAAGCATTTTTCGGAAATATGCAGTGAGCATATACTAACACGAGTGAAAATATACCTACATAAAATGGGTCATGGGGGAAAATTGTAATTATTTCACCAAGCAGATAACTTATAGATATTTGCTTTCACTCACATACAGAGGGATAATTATGCAACAAAACAAAACAAAAATATGTATTTTAAATTTTACCGCTGATGTGTAGTTTGCAACGAAACTATGACGTGATTCGGAACTGGGAAAGATTCGAAACTGGGCCATGTACTGTACTTGCTTGTAGTTTTCTATAAGTTTCATTTAACCAATTTAGCCAACGCAGTGTCTCGGGGTCCGGTACCCGACTCCTAGACAACGAGGCTAGGGATCCGGTACCGGACCCCTAGACACTCATTCAAGGGGTCCGGTACCGGACCCCGAGCCGCGCCTATGAGGACTGTCTCGGGGTCCGGTATATTGTGAAACAACTACTGACAAGCCTAGGGATAAGGGTCCGTACATGCACGTGTTCTGGTAGTTTGCTAAAACAATTACTGACAAGTCTAGGGAGACGGGTCCGTACCTGCACAATTTATGCAGTGACTACTTAACCAACAAAACTCGCGTTGTTAATTTCAAATTGTTCCGTCCACCATCTTTGATCCTCAAAGGGAAGCTAATCTTATTTACTGTCAAACAAGTATAAGCTTATACAAAAGGTATAAAAAAATCGATAAAAAAATAGCGGTAACGTTAAAAAGAACATTATTCTATATATATATTTTTTCTTATCCTTATTTTTTTTAAACATACCTTGAGTAAAGGAAATTATTCACCTGTAACAAATCAATTAATTTCTCACCAGCAATTATCTTCTCATCTTCAATTAAAGAAACCAATTAACTACTCGTTGGCAGCTGATGAGTGAGATGAGCGAGCAGTGTCAAATAAGCTCACCTGTACTTAACAAAATAATCTACAGTGTAGATTCATTATTCAACTATGGCTTTCAAAGAGACTAACTACTGGGACAACAGCAGTGGACCTTACTGCGGCATCCTCGGACATAGCTTTATAAGATGACTTTGCGTCAGATGGAATAAACATAACCACACAGATCTTCCCTACGCCCTGACTGTGATGTGTGCCTTGCAACCTATACTAAATGAGCTGGAAAAGGAGGCTATGGAATAGACGACAGACAGACACAAAAAGCCCCTAGCATGCATAAATTGTTGGTGCTCAAAAGAACGTATCAATGAGACGGTTCTTTTCAGTACCTACACAATATGTTAAACTAATAAACATTCACGCTTATGGTCTGTGGCGTCTGGTCTGTGCTTGCAGGTTATAAATACCATGCGCGGATCAAGAAAGTTTTTTCCGATGGGGTCCAATTTTTTTCTGTATATAGTTGATAAGGGGATCAAATATCACTAAAATCGAGCCGATGCGGGCCATCATCGTCCCGACAGCGAAACGCCATTTCAATGGCGTTTCACTGGCGTACCAATGGTGGCTCAACATTGCTTGGTAGCTTTGTAATTTTTAGGTGATCATATATAGCTGTTTTGCTGAGAATAACTTCCCGTGCCGGAAAGCTACATCGGGCCACCATCGGCCCATGCATGTTATATCGGGCCAAAACGGCCCGCATTTTAGCTGATTTATTGTGGATAACTTCGGACCACCATCGGCCTTGCATCCTATCCTAAATGAGCTGGAAGAGGAGGCTATGGAATAGGAGACAGACAGACACAAAAAGCCCCTAGCATGCATAAATTGTTGGTGCTCAAAAGAACGTATCAATGAGGCGGTTCTTTTCAGTACCTACACAATATGTGAAACTAATAAACATTTACGCTTATGGTCTGTGGCGTCTGGTCTGTGCTTGCAGGTTATAAATACCATGCGCTGATCAAGAGAGTTATTTCCGAGGGGGTCCCATTTTTTTCTTTATATAGTTGATAAGGGGATCAAATATCACTAAAATCGAGCCGATGCGGGCCATCATCGTCCCGACAGCGAAACGCCATTTCAATGGCGTTTTACTGGCGTACCAATGATGGCTCAACATTGCTTGGTAGCTTTGTAATTTTTCAGGGGATCATATAGCTACAATGATATGATACTTCATAAAATTTCAGAGCTTCATTAAAGTTCTTATTGGAGACTCTGCCTTTTGCAGCTTTCAAAACCGCAAGTCCCTCTTAAAAATTGAACATTTTCGGCATCTTGATACTTTTTTATTGCAGTTTCAAAAGCCAAAGTCTCCAAATTGTTGTCCGATGTGGACTTTGTGAGCCATGATGGCAATATGACAGTGGAAAAACTATTGCAATTATATTTCATCGATGATTTGGTTGTTAATTGTGTATAATTGTGCTGTTTGTTAGGAGAAATGGAAGACAATCGTACCGCATCTTTAGGATTATCCTTGTCGGTGACCAATTAGAGGGTATGAAAGCAATTAAACAATGCACCTGCAATCGCCGTTTGCTTACTTCAATGAAAGTGCAAATTGGCATTAACCTTACGGACAATAATCAAATAACAATTATTATGAAATGTTTTTTTAATAAAACGTAATAAAAACACTGAGAAAAACATCAATTATAGAAACGCAAACCCGGCGCAAATTCACTGATGCGATAGTTAGTTCCCCCTGACATTAATAACCTTTATTCATGGCTTTTGAAATTGAAAAAATAAAACTAATAAGAATAAAGTATGAGAAATTATATAGTTATTTTTTTACTATTGTCCGTTAAAAATCTTATACCTTTTGTATAAGCTGATACTTGTTTGAAAATGTAATACATAATAGCTTCCCTTCGAGGATCAAAGATGGCGGACGGTCACGATGCAAAGTGAAAACTTCAACACATAAGACAATTGTTTATTTAAAATCGGAGAGTATACAAGAGTTTTTGTTGGTAAAATAACTTTTAGGACATATAGTATACCAGGGTGGGTAGTCACGTGGTTTCTGTTAGGATACACTGTACGGAAAAATGGCGGACTTCTTTCCACAACGATGTTTTAAGCAAAAGTAAGTAGATATTTCTGCGTGTTTTTTCATCTTTACACAGAAAGTTATACACCATTTTCCAGCCCTCATTTTTCCCGATCGAACGATGCCAGGATATCCTCATAAAGCTTCTTACTTTGAGTACAGACTCTGTCACAATTTTTTTAGCGGCGAAGATCGGGCCTGAATTTGGAAATAAGCTGTACGGACAACATTTGTGACAGAGTTAGTACTCAAAGTAAGAAGCTTAAAGATGCTATCCTGGTAGCGTTTGAAAGGGGAAAATGTGGGCTGGAAAATGGTGTATAACTTTCTGGGTATAGATGAGAAAACATAGAGAAATCTTCCTACATTCGATCAGAATGTCCGTACAGTGTATTCGAACATCCGTACAGTGTATCCAAGCAAAAACCACGTGACTACCCACCCTGGTATACGGTAGGTACGGACCCGTATCCCTAGACTTATCAGTAGCCATATCACACACTACCGGACTCCGAGACAGTCCTCACAGGCGTGGCTCGGAGTCCGGTACCGGATCCCTAGCCTCGTAGTCTAGGAGTCGGGTGCCGGACCCCGAGACACTGCGTTTAGCCAAACCTAATGGTACATTTTCATGTAAATCTCATGCAAGTTGATTACCACTCAAAATAAGACAATTTTTAACACTCAATAACCATTTGGAATGAATTTCAGAGTCTAGAATTTGGCACACCACTGATGAGGAAGCAGTCACCCCACCCACTATCTGACTATCTGCGCCAGTTATACAATGTGGAGGTAAAACGTCTTATTCAAGTTCTTGACACAGTGACCAGGAGTTGAAACATATCCAATCTATTTACCTGTTTGGAATAAGGCTGCCATAAGCACCAGACATAAAATAATTTGATGAGGCTCCATTGTATCAAACTTTGCACGTTAAAATTCAAGATGAAAACAAAAATGGCGTCACACCTGTGAAAGGCGACATCTATTGGAATTTACCTGTGAAATGAGTCATAGTATAAGGGAAATAATTAGGTAACATGTTAAGAGTTTTTGCATTCACGAGTCGCTGCTCCTGAATATACTTTATCGTCGAATGACTCGATGACTCGTAAGAAAATACTGCTTCGAGTCAATGAACAAAACATGCGCGGATCCGGGAGTTTTCGTCGGGGGGGGGGGGGGGGGGGGGGGGGGGGGGTCCAGGTCAATCTGACAAAAAAGCTCTAACAACGTTTTTATTTAGTCCTCAGCTTATTTTACAGATTTGTTTGTTTGTTTGTTTTGTTGCAAGTCAACAGCTATCACGGGTGGTAATGTCGTAAGGGGCAATCGAACGGTTATGCAAATGAAATCTTTACGAGATTGTCCGGACATGAGCTACGGGAGCAATAAACAATGGAATCAGCTATGTGAGTAGTCCTGTTTTAACTGTTTTTACCGTTTCGGAGCCTAATATAAGGAAACGGAGAATGTTATTCCCAATAATGTCCATTTCTGTACAAGAGTCAAAAGAGTCTGACCTAAACAAGTTTACATCTAACTAATGATATAGATCTACTTTCTTCTGAGTAAGGTGTACGCATAATATCATTTTGGTGGTTGCTAATGATTGTGTTCTTTTCAATAAATGTTCTTAAATGCTTTATTTTTGTAAAGAAATCATATCCTTTCCAACTTATTTTTCAAGCACAAGCCGTATACACCATCTCCTTGACGTCACTTTGTGTCTGCGACGAGTTTTTGGTGCCCATTAACCCTTACGACATTGGTTGCCCCTAACGGTACGATAGCCCCTTACAAGACGAATGAACTTGGATAGTTCAAAGAGAAAAGTAGAACAGATAAGTTTTAGAAAATATTCTCGTTATGATGCCTGACGTGTCACTGATATAACTTCAATTTATCCTTGTCAAGTGAAAACCTGCTTTATGTCAATTGCGACAAACAAAGGCGCAGATCAGCCTGCCTGCGCAGTCTGAACATCATCCATTATTTCGCTTCTTTGATAACAGGATATCTACTGATGTAAAAGTCAGCCTAATCATGCTAAAACTAGAATGTCAGTGATGCAGCTTGTTTCTGTGGCTGAGGAGGCTGGTTTGAATTTTACCTGGTCAGCCTAGAAATCCCTAAGACGCATTTTCGCATGGAATGGCTCAATTTCAAGTTGATTATATTGAGAAGCGCGGTGACCAGTTGGCGAGCTCGTGGGTTGCGGGTTCAGCCTCAGCAAAGGCGCTGCGCTGTGGCTTCAAAACAAATACTTGATTAATTGCTTGGTACTGGTTCCACCCATTTTTGAGATCAACGAAAGTTTTGAATAGTACTATTATTGTGCGTGTGAGGTGTGGGGGTGGGGGAAGGGGTTTGCCATTGAATGGGGATGTTTGGTAATTTTAGGCTCTCATTAAGGTTAAGGTAAGATAGGAATACTTTGGGGAAGGGGGTAAGCTATATTCAGTGTGTATGTGTGTGCGGTGGGTTGCGTGCTAGAAATTTATAGTTGAGGGGGGAACTAATACTGTTGACAGAAACTTTTGAATATAGCCCCCCTCCACCACCCCAACCAATGTGAATGTTTTCCCTCGGTGAATTTCTTTATTTATTCTATATTTTTTGCTGGGGCGGGAGGGGTGTTTGGGTTGCTACTAAATGTGATTTTTTTTTTGGGGGGGGGGGGGGGGGGTCATGTTTGGGCCACTTATAGGCTAAGGCTAAGACTGAGAATATTTTCGAGGGTGGGGTATACTCAAATTTAAATGTTCTTGGGGCATGTTTGATACATATATCTTGAAGAAGGGGTGTGGAGCAAAGTAGTCAGTGGATTGTAAACCGACCTGATAATCTAGCCAGAATACAATGAACATAAATGCCCCCCCCCCACTCACACACCTTCAATTGGACGTGTGGGTCATTATGGTGGTGGTGTATCCCAAGCAATACGCTACGTAACCTGGTATTTTAACATACAAGGATTTTGAACAGAGCTAAAATGCAATTACAGCGAATTTGAGTGCATCACCACAACCAAACTCTTTCCTATACCCCAACTCCTCTGCTAGCACCTGCCTAGGGCTACAGTTTCATTTATATTTTTCCCCGCATCTGCTTATACATCACCTCATACATCTAGGAGCTGTTGTGGTGTAGATAATGAACCAGGGGTCAAAGGTTAGATCTCCGGCTTCACCAGTCTGTCGGATGAGAATTTGTGCCTGGGTCCAGTCTCCATATGACCGTAGTTGGTGGGACGTTTTAAACACTGCACATACATCTATCAAAGGGACGTGTGTTGTTGTTTTGTTATAAGAAGGACCTCATACTGTCCCTTCCTGACAAGATCAGGCAAATGTTGTTGAAACGTTCAATTCTACTTCGATGTTGATTCTGGAGAGCAGTAGCTCAGTGGTAGAGTGCTTGACTTGAGACCGAGGGGCCACAGGTTCAAGTCTCACCGACGTCACTACATTGTGGTCTTTGAGCAAGACACATTATCCTAGCTTAGTACTGGTTCAACCCAGGAAGACCCATCCCTGTTTAACTGAAAGATTGTTGATGTGACGTTAAGAATAAAATCAAACAAAATCAAACAAAAAATCAATCTTGATTCCTATATTGATAATCCTTATTTCGAACAAATTGCCCTTTTGGTATGTGCGAGGTCTTCGTCCCCGGTGAGTCAACCATCAAAGTATGTTTCAAAGCAACTTGCCGTTTACAAAGTTGTGGAAACTTGCATATTCTACCCACGCATCTAATGTGTCATACTTAAGCCTGGTGCCCTTTCGATCATGAATGAAGTGCTATTTTTCAAAGTGTTAACTTGCTGAATTATTATGGAATGGGTAGAAGTGCTCTTTAAATCAAAAAGTGTAATATCTTCTTTCTGCGCATGTGTACGAAAAATGCTAAGATACGTAACGTTTGTCATTGGAAAGTTGAAACATGTCTTTCAGTTCAGTTTTAAATGCTTCTTTCCCCACCTCTCTATTGATCCAAGATAGGCATTAAATATAATGATAAGCGATTTGGGGGCAAAGAAATACCAAATAGCACAATGGCGCGTTTAATCAGTTAACAAACTTGATGGAAAAGACGCTATTCCACCTCGTAAATGCCTCCAGACAGGATACTGATTTTTGGGCTTAAAATTTACTGATTACTGATGCCAAATTTTACTGAGTAGCGATTTCAAAGGTACCCCATTGAGACCCTCTATCATGTATGGATAATGTGCAAGCGCTAGACCAAGAATTTCTAGCAGACACTTAAGAGTAATCCGTTGTCTATCAGATGAAGGGCGTTTACCATACTGGCTCGTAAGGGTTAACTGACCCGTAAGGGGGAGTCAATGTCGTAAGTCATGATTTTTTTTTCTATTTAGTCTATTTCAACATTTTAAACCCGATTTTGACTAAACGTTATTAAGGCATAAAAGAGAATTCATGTAAGGTATATTTGTGTCACTAAACCTGCCACTAAACGTGTTAAAAAGGCCCTTAACCATGTCTATTTAAGATCAAAACCTTTTAATCAACACACCGTCGTCCAGGAGAAATTAATTTTTAGACTAACTACTCAGTTTTCCACTTCCGCTATTGCTTCCCATTATACAAAAATGATAACTTTTGGGAATAGCATTGCCTGATTTCTGAATAATAATCTGCAAACATTGAAATTAATGTAGAAGTCGCTAACGTACCTGTTTTGCTCGTTTTATTTTCATTCCGTCACTCATATCTGGACGCTCTCGTAAGGCGACCGTTTGCATAACTTTTGATCGCCCCTTACGACATTACCACCCGTGGCTATGGTCATTGGGACGGTCAGTTCACCTAACCACACTTTTTCCTGGGCAGGCTTGAACAAGCTGTTAACCAATAATTTGTGCACATACTTTCGCTTGTAACTGACAACAACCATTCTTGAATGACTCAGCGGAAGGGAGGAGAATGACCGTAGAAATTATTTCATGATCAATCGCCACGAAAGTATGGGACCGGGCCGGGATCGAACTCGCGACCCCTGGATCTGCGGTCAGACACGCATCTGTAGCCAGAAACGTTACCGACTGCGCTACGCGGCCCGGTCTTATTTTACGGAAGTCAAATGGTTAATTTCAAAGAAAACTATCATTTTTCAAGGTTCCAGAGGGGGTCCAACATTTCCCGGAGGGGGGGGGGGGTCCAATTGCTTATTCCCTATAGAAACCAATATAACTTGTGATTTTCCAGGCCTATAGAAACCCATATAACTTGTGATTTTCCAGGGGAGGTCCAGACCCCCTGTCCCCCTCCTCTGGAATCAGGATCCGGACTTGCAAAATGTACATTTGATAATTTTTTCAAGATCAACGACGAAATATCAATGCGCGTAGTAACGGTCTAAAGCTCTTCAAAAAACGGTCAAGACTAAATGTTCGCGCAAACGTATTCTCAAATAGAGTTGTGAATGCCTGAGTGAAGTTGTAGGCCTACTGGCACCCTTTCTAAACTCCTAACAAACTCACTAAAATTCACGCCAAGTTGCTACATCCCCGGAGAAACATCAGTATCAGTCATAAGAGGATGTCGAAACGGGCCATTAGAAGTGGTTTAACCGCTTAAACAAGGTCTCTAGGATGGTAAGAAAAAATGGGACAGTGATCTTATAGGCATGAGACTAGCTGATCGGAGTCTTCGACGGTCGCACTGTTATGCTTACACTAAATATGGACTCTGGTTATAGTTGTGCATGCATGCAGTGCCTTTACGCACATCTGGTCCAGTAAACTTTATAATTATCTTTGCACGTTTTTCTGAGCAGTCTGAGCAGCGCCTAAACTTGTTATTCACTTTCACGCTATCGAAAAATTACAACTTTTCAATGCCTAAAATAGGCATAAACTATATCCGATCAGATTGACCGCGGTGGTTTTACGCGCTAGTTAAAATGCGAATGGGTATGATCAGAACTCTGAGGGTCAGAAAATCACAGACCACAGACCGGCACTCGTGGGGGTAGGGGGGGAATAACTATCTACATATGACATAGTACGGATGTTCGTGCTTCAGGCAGATCATTGATGAAGGCCAAGAAGAGTAAAGAGCCAAACACTGTGTCCTGTGGTACACCAAAAATCGGAAGATCTGCACCCATTCAATAGCACCCGTTGTTTTCTGTGGCCAAAGAAAGACTCAATCCATTGTAGTATATGTCCCCTGACTCCGTAGTATCCTAGTTTGTATAGCAGTCTACGATGGGGTACTTTGTCAAAGGCTTTGGCAAAGTGGAACAGGATGACATCTACCTTGTCTCATCCTGACCGAAGCTGACTTGCTATGCCTTGTGGGGTCGTAACTATAGCTGGGTAACACAGGGCCTTTTTTTTTACCAAAAACCGTGTTGCTTAACTGTCAAGATGTCGTTCTGGTCAAAATGCTTCATAATATTACCATGAACTATATGTTCTTGAAAGCACTTTGCAGGCCACTGAGGTTAACGATACAGGTCTGTAGTTGGATGGCTGTTGCTTTTGTCCTTTCTTAAAAGTGGAGTTTGGGATTTTCCTTCAAATCAGCACTGACAACATCTTGCATGTAGGATCTGTGTGCCTTTCTTGTTGATCTCTGTACCCTTGAAACGTTCCCAGTCTCTGGACTGACCAGTCTGTTTGGCTTTACGATGAGCTCTTTGCTTCCTCCTCATCAATCTGCGTAAATTTGTGTTAAACCAGGGATGAGTGTGTCGGGTTCTGGTAAGCTTTGTAGGAACATGTTTATCAAGAGCAGAGGTAATAGCTGTCTTGACAGCTGTCCACATGACTTCCATGTCATCGAATATCGTGGAGAGGAATGATCTACTTGCTTCTGCCACAGTAGATCTCAGGTCATCTATGTCTTTCGATCTTTCTTTCTCTCTTTCTTCCTTAAGATGATCTTTCTTCGAGTTGGTCTCGCATGGTATGGCTGGTGTCGCGTATCAAACAATACAATGTCGTGGTCGCTCTTTGGTCCAATCGGCAGGAGAGGTTTGCATCTGATTTTACAAGATACAAGATTCAAGAAACTTTATTTAACGTCGGATACATTTAAACAGATAACTTTAGCTATTCAAGCTATTTTCCGACAAACATATAATAAAGCTAATATTCAACAAGTAAAGATAAGATGTAAAAGAAAAACATTTTAGATAAAACAGTAGCAGTAAGATTCTTGCTGTTAAAATACTGAAAAAAGGGTCCTTATATCACTGGGCATTATCGCTAAAAAAATTATCAAAGGCGGATATTTAGAAGATGCATCGCACTGTCATCACAGGTAATTCAATATTTACATAAGGTTAAGATGATCGCTAGGTTTAGCCGTTAAAAATAATCCAGATAAAATACTAAAAAATAAATAAATAAATAAATAAATAAATAAATAAAAGAGACAAACAATGTGGACCCATGTCGACTGATCCCTTCTGGAACAGGCCGCTCTTTGTCCCCACTCTTTGTCATTGAGGTACCCTTACATTTTTCAAAGGACCACTCGACCTGTAGGTAAAAGTCCCAACAAAAATCGTCTGCACCAGTCGACCCCCGTCGTGACCGGCACCCACAGGTCAGATTATAATTAACTATGAGCTCCTTCAGTGGGGCTATCCAACCTCCAGGTTGTCATAGCCGAATCTCCATTGGGGCATTATCATGTCAATTTCTATCTGTCAGAAAATGCAAATATAAAAGTACAAGGCAGATGCCTATACAAGAAGTGTTACATAAAAGATTCCTGTAAAACAAGCCTTCTACCAAGTTGGCGGAAGTCGAAAGAAACAGCAAGAGAAAAAGCAGTGATAATCATCAACTTTTGCACGAAAAATTCAAAATAGGCAGGAGATTTGCTTGACAGAGAATCGACAGATAATCTTGACCTCCTTAAAACATATCTGACCTTGAAATAAAATAAACAAAAAGGGATATGTATAGAACATGAAATAGAATAAACTGAATTAAGGGGGTTTGAAGTATGCTATAAACGTAATTTGAAATTAAAATGAACATGAACATTTTAAAAGCAAATGGAAAGCCAGCAGGGTCATAAAAGCAGGTTAACTGTGGCATACAGCACAGTTGCATTTTGGGCCAGTCCAAGTGAGGATAAGCCTCTCAAAGTCCTTGAAAGCTGAAACTTTTCTCAGTTCGTTCGGGAGGCTGTTCCACACCCTGGCAGCTTCAAAGCGAAAAGATTTCTGTCCATGTGCCATACAGTTCTTACCGTAGGTATTTGTAGTGTATTCTCATACCTAAAAGATTAGGAAGACTGCTTTAGATTGACTAAGTCTCTGATATATTTGAGAGCAGAGTTATTTATACATTTGTATGTTTCTAGAGCAATTGTTCTGAGTCTTCCAAGGTGCCGTGTTGGTAAATTGGCTCTGGTTAAAAGCTCTTCATAGGAACACTCATAAC
Source organism: Loripinus fragilis (assembly GCA_964019695.1). NCBI lineage: Eukaryota > Metazoa > Mollusca > Bivalvia > Lucinida > Lucinidae > Loripinus > Loripinus fragilis. Next base: position 24,714,104 of record OZ026516.1, read on the forward strand.
AATTATAAACAATTTTCAAACCTCTATATTGTAATTTCTCTAGCTTTTCGGTATTAACCTTGCTGCAAAAGTGCCAGATAATAGGACAGTAGTTAAAATTGCATCTGATAAAATATTTAAAAACTAACAGCCTTGTTTCTTCTGACAAAAATTTGCTGATCCTTTGGAGCACATTTAGTTGTCTGGCTACTTTCTGACAAATCCTGGAAACTTGTTCATTAAAATTTAGCTGGTAATCCAGTTCGACTCCCAAGAGCTTCGCTGTCTCCTCACATGGTATAGTGTTATCATCGACACCGAAGCTCTTGAGTTCAGAAAAAGGTCTTTTTACCACCCACTATTGCTTGGAACTTTCCAGGATTTGCCTGCATTTGGTTATCATCAAACCAATTTAGTGTGATTTCTGTTTCACTTTCTACTACAGCCTTTAGGACAGTAAGTTGCTTATGTGCGTACGATACCATATTGTCATCGGCGTAGTCGTACATTTAACATTTCGTGAGGTAGTAAAAGATTAAAGATGTAAACAATAAGAAGGCCCAAGATGGACCCTGATGGACACCTTTAATGATCTTCATCCAGCTACTAACGTGATCCCCTAATTTCACTCGCTGGTGACAATTTGATAGGTAGCTTGCTAAAAGGTTACAAAAGTGTTTAGAGACCCCATATGCCTGCAATTTTGCAAGTAAGAGGTCATGGGGTATGCAATCAAAGGCCTTACTCAGGTCCATCAATATGGCACCAACATACATGTTGTTATCTAGGGCCTGTTTCCAGTCTTCTACGAGTCGCAGAAGAGTAGTTTGACAGCCATAAGAAGCTTTAAAAGCAGATAAAAAGTCATGAAAAATAGAATTAAAGTGTTCCGTCAGCTGTTCCCTGAGGAGACCTTCATATATTTTAAGGGGTGTTGATTTGTGGATCTTTTATGTTTTTGTTCTGTCTTGTGTTTGCTATGTTTTGTGCGCGTCTGTTTATATGTGCTTCGTGGTCACCTGCTGGGAAAGGGCTGACCTCTTGGCTCTCGTTTGTGGTGTCTTCTGTGAGTTTGTCACTTTCACCGTCTATCATCGAAACCGGAAATAGCGTACCACTAAATCGAAAGTAGGGAAAAACGGCATGGCAGGCGGTGAGTTTTTACCTTTATTTGAGCTTTGTTATTTGCTCCCGAGCAACCACTGACATCAAGATTAATTGCCAAGGGATTAATTTCAATGTTGTGTATCTTTATTGTATTCTGTGTGTCAACATAGCTTTGTTTACACAAAGTTATCGCAGCTTGGTACTGGCTGGAAAATGCTCCTGCCTTAAAAACAGCCTTTGAACTAACGATTACATGGTTTATCTTCGGGTAAGAAGTTAATTCCCTATTTCTATATGCAATTTGCACCATCCCAGTTTTATCTCTGGTCTTGGTTTGATTATTTTCAATTGGAATATATTGAAACAAAATATCTGTGGTATACGGCGAATAGTTGTTGATGGCAAAACTCGTGTACTGCGATTAGTTAAAATCGTGTACCGCGAATAGTGGCAACGTTTAATGAGATTGACACTTATTTCATGACTGACACTAGAAAAACAAACGAAACATTGTTTTTTAGCATTGGAGTTCATTTCAATTAATATGTAAACCATGAGGATTAAACGGAGGGAGGGGGGGGGGCGCAGTTGCTTAGTGGTAGAGTGCTTGACTCAAGATTGAGGGGTCGCAGGTTTGAGCCTCACCTGAGGTACTTTGTTTTTTTCCTGAGCAAGACACTTATCATCTGTCTAGTGCTGGTTTAACCCATTAAGACCCATCCCAGCATGACTGAAAATTTGATGACTGAGGTCTAACGACGAAGAAAAATACCCCAGCACACAAGGCTAAATGGTTCACATGTGGGCTCTATCTGAGCGTATTGACCATGTGGGTGCCACATGGGAATTTAAGCCCGTGTAGAACCCACATAGGGCACATGTAATTGTTTACACTCACATAAGCAGAACCACTGCCGATTGAGCCTTTGGTGATCCAGAAAATAAAACCACAACCCTCTCCACCAGCCCAGTACTGGTTACTGTCAGAGAGACTGACTAGAAATTTGATATTTCACCTGTAGCCAGTTTAGCTATGATACTTTACAAAAAGAGAACAACAAAAGTGCTGATCAGACAAAGCAGAAGTGCAGGCTGGTCTGCACTTTGGTGTTCGCAACCCTCCAAAGACAGGTTTTCTGGCATTGAGGACCAAATAACCGTTATGTGTTGCCAATAATGACCCATATGGGTACCACATGCAACCCATATGGGTTTTCCCACATGGGTCCATGTTCCACGGTTGCAAATACCTTATCAGTCCCATTTGGACTACTACAATGTACTATGAGACACACATTTTATCCCACATCATTGAAAAAAATGTGTGTCACGTGCTATTAACAGTCATTTTAACCAGTGTATTATCAAGGCAATTCACATGCTATTGATACACTGCTTTTGACTTAACGTATACACAGTTTGGGGACGTCACAAGAAGTGACCTCAGGAAAAGTGGGGCTATATTAGATTTGGGTTGTCTGTCATTCCATCATTCTGTCTGTCATTCTGTCCATCTGTCATCATTTCGTTTCCACTCAATATCTTGAGAACAACTTTATAGAATTTACCTAATTTTGTATGTGCATTGATATTGACTTATTTTTCGACATGATCTAGAATGGGATTTTACACATCATTTTTCGGACATTTGTACCAGAGTTATAAGCCTTGATTTATTCCAAAATTTTGTATCCGCTCAATATCTTGAGAAAAGATTGACTGATTTTCACCAAATTTTATATATATGCATTTATATTGACAAGATCTAGGTTGGGATTGTTACACATGATTATTAGAACAATTGTTCTAGTGTTATGGCCCTTGATTTATGCCAGATTTTTGTTTCCACTTAGTGTCTTGTGAAAAAACTGACAGATTTTCACTAAATTTTATATATTCATTCTTATTGACAAGATCCAGGTTTATGACTTATTTGTAACAGAGTTATAGCCCTTCATTCATGTCAGAATTTCATTTCAGCTCAGTATCTTTAGAACAAATGGACAGAATTTGATCAAAGGGGTACTTTCATCTGTGCCCACGCATGGATTTTCTTCAAACTTTGCATATTAATAACTCATTATATACAAACTATGAAAATGTATTTATCGAATTAGATATTTAAGAATAAGGCTTAGGAAGCAACCTTGACGTACTCCACCTTTGAGGTGGTACCTGTCTCTAAATTTCCATGTCCTAAATCTATAGTTTTGTTTATTTCTATGATTTGACATCTAGATTGAATCCAAAAAACCATATACATTATTTTAATACCACGAAACCATTTGGATAAATTATGGTTTACGTTTCCAGAAGAAGTGATTGTAAAATTTCATTATTTTTTTTTAAAAAAAATTTACAAAACATTCAACATTTAATTCAAAAGACGGATATGTTCTAGTCTTTGTCAAGATATCATATTATCACAAAAACATGCCATATATATACTGCTGGTCTGAGCCAAATATCATGAAAATCCAAAACCGGTAACTTTGTCATTTCATACCTCTTATGGGTATAGGTCAGGTTTAGCAAAATTAATTATTTAGTTCAAATGAATCAATAACTCGACATAAGAAGGTTGTTTTTAAATCTACTTCCACTTTTCTTAAAGAAAGACATGTTTAAACAACTTTAAATGATTCAATGGTCAGAAATGCTGAAGGTCATGGCCCTGTGTCATGGCACTATGGGGCCAAGACAATGTGTATCACTTCCTCAAGTCCTGCATGATATTGTTCAAGAAACATAATATCCTAACAATAAACAAGTGAAAACAAGAAGACTAAATATTAACTTTACACCCCAACTGAACTAGAGGAACCACATTTTGGTGCCGTGACCAGGATAACGTGTAACAGAGTCTTATCAAAGGTATCATAATACAGTGTTCTACATGAATAAGTGAGGTCCAGAAACATACCTGTATGCCTAGAATATACAGCGAGCTAAAGTATAAATGTTGCTATTTGATGGAAATCAGCATCAGTTTCACAAAACAGAATGAACAGAGAAGATTTAAGCATTAAATTAGCAATACCTTTGAAGCCAAGAGTTATCTGTGACCAAAATGGTTAATTTTAACCACTAGGTTTGACAGGGGGTTATTTTTGTAAAGCAGGTTTATTAATGAGTCTAACAATTATAAAATCATAGATATAAGGTTCTTCTCCTGTATGAACTGACTTGTCATAAGGTTTCTCTTCTGTATGAATTAAAATTCTTAATAATGTTACATATTAAGTGTAACATTGGCTAGATGTAGTTTTAATGTTAGAAACTAGATTTGTTAAGTACATGTGTCAACTTATTATATCATTTTGGCTAATATTATTGTGTAAGCACTTCATTAAATAAGAAGTGTGTTCGCTTAATATCAAAGAATATTGCTTTTTTCTTTTTCCAATCCATAATAGGGGAAACACTGAACATATCAACTTCTATCAATAAACGTACTTGCATGATGATTCAAACTAAGCAAGTATTCAAGTATGGTTTACACTGAAACATAATTATTGTATATTTTTACATTTGGATGAATCAGGGCCATGTGTTTACATCAAGTTGAAAAAATATGTTACCGGTCCTTGAATTTCATGAAGTTTGGTCTACATAGTCTTAACATATATGGATAGTTTTTATGTTGAAATGGTATCTTGACAAAGACCGCAACCTGTAAAAGTGTTAATTCCAAATTTGACTGATTACAAAATATACAGTCGAAAATTGGGTAACATGCTATAAAAATGAATGACCACCCAATATCCTAATACATACAAAGCCATTTTAAGTAGCAGCGAACTTATCAATGATATAGCTATTTAATAAAACATTTCTCCGCCCGTTATATGATATGTCAATTACTTTAGAATGATTATAACTGGGTACCCTTAGGTATTATAGTGATATCATTCATGACGTCATAAATTAGCAATGGAATTGCATCAAAACTCGAACGCACCATAAATATTAAAGTTAAACCCCAGACAATTAAATAACATAATATTATCAAAATCCAAGCGTGAGCAGACTCCCATGTTAATTTCCCATACCATGCAAGAGCCCCTTTATAAATGCATTTATATTGACAAGAATTGTGTCAGTAGGATTTTTTTACCTGTTATCTTTAACAAATTTGTAACAAAGTTATGGCCCTTGATTGTCAACAGAATGTTGTTTCTGCGCAATATCTTGAGGACAAATGGATAGAATTTCACCAAATTTTGTAAATGTATATATTTTTATAAAATATATGTTGGGATTGCTATCTTTCATATTTTGCTTATTTGTAACAAAGTTATAGCCCTTGATTGATGTCAGAATTTTGTTTCTGCTCAATATCTTTAGAACATGGCTTCTTACAGCATAAAAACCCCTATGCATCTTTCATGATTATGTGCGCCATTATCATACTACAGAAATTCAACTTTTCGAATCGTTTTCCCATAAACATTTGCTAGACCCCTTGGGTGCTGTTAAAACACTTTTCAGGCTCGGTTTACAACACCACCTTCGTCTCATCTCATTTATTATATTTTATTGTTTATTTCCTTTTTATTAATAGTAAACAAACCCTGAAGCTTCTCATCTTCTATCAAAGGGCACAACCCAAATATCTACTTGTTAAAAAGTGTCAAATAAGTAGGTCAAATATAGCAAAAACAAAGTAAATATATGGTACCCTGCCACTATTTGGGGGCCTAAAAGTGTTATTCGCTATTTGCATCTACTGCTTTATTCAAATGTACTTCAGGCTATTTTTTACATGAACGCAAACACTTTGAACCCTGATCAGACGGCTCCTAAAGGATCAGTCTAATCTGGGTCCATATTGTTTGCAATATAGGCTACACACGAAAAAGCAGACAAAAATTGGCTGGTGGTAATTGCCGAAAATACTAAATAAATTCAATACGAAAAAATAACCACAACAGTTTGCCTTTGTTGTACCCTTGGAGACAGACGCATACCTTTTATCTAGATGATGGACATTTGAATGGATAGACAGACGGACAGACCGCAAATACACCAGCTCATGCTTAAGGTTATATCATGTTATTCATTGGATATTTTACATGTTTGAAAGGAAGCCTATAGCATTTGCTTCCATAATTTGACATTTTGTCTTCTTTTGGCAGACAGTCTGTTTTATCGTTAAACCGATCACATTTTGCACCAGTTCAATTATAAGAAAATACCCCAAAATAGCAGTTTTACTTCATAGTGGGTAACAACTCATAACTATTCGCAGTACACAATTTTCTTATGAATTTGCTATCTGCAGTACACATCCGCACCTATTCGCGGTACACAACGGGATTTAAGTATCAGCCCATAATTGGCTTAATTTATAGATTCTAGCTTAAACGCTTGCAAAAACGTTTGTTTTCTATAATTTCACTTGCTTTCCATTGGAAAAATTGACAAAATCCACATACTATCCTCGAATAAAATGAAAGTAAATGTCAAAATGATGTGAGCTTTCGGTACCAGCTTTCGGATTGATGATCCATTCCAGCCTTCATATTTGTTAATGAACAAATACAACTACTTACGGTTCAAGCTTAATATATCCACTATTTATGTATTGCAAATGTTTTGCAAAACTTTAGCGATTTTATAATGAAATGTGCTATTTTTGAAGAGGACTCATCCTCGTGTGTTGTTTACTCTCGATTCAGTGGTACGCTATTTCCGGTTTCGATGATAGACGGTGACTTTCCCATTGGTATCCTGGGCCAGGTGTGGTACTTGATTGTATCGATTCCTGATCTTTGCAACCTTACTTACTTTGGTAAAATGCTGACAGGGCGGTAATTCTTTAGCCTGCATTTCATTGGCCATGCTTGCAATATGCCTTGATATAACAGGGGCAACTGCTTTGACTATTTTTGGTGGTATTGCATCAACACCAGTGGCCTTTTTTGAGTCCAGTCGCTTTATACATTTTCTCACCTGTGACTCTGTTACAGGGGAAATTCAAAATTTGAGACATTGGCATTTCTTTGTTTTTTCAATGCTGGGGTGTTTGTCATTTACAGGTGTGTCATTTTCAATCCCAATATTTTGGGCTATATTGACATGAAAGGTAATCATCTTCTCGCAGACCTGTTTCTGGTCCCCGATTAGTGAATAACCTTCCTTTAAGATTATGTTACTGTCGTTCTTGGTTGTCGATTTCTGCGACAAGAAAGGTTTGATGGTTGGCCAGAAGTCTTTAGACTTTGGCCCCCACCACACTTTTCCTGAAAATAACAGAAATTGACTCCCTTTTTGTTTTAGTTTTAGTGTTCCTCCATTTTGTATATATTTTCCAGTTTCACTGGTTTTATTCATATTATAATTATTTGTAGCTTCTCTTGTTTTGTATATGATTTTCCTGTCCTGTGAGTTCATATATGGGGGTGATTTTACTTTTGTTTTTTTTTCTGTTTCAGAGGAGATTGCTCATCCAGGACCTCTCTCAGGAGTGTTTCGTGAGCCCAATAAATGTCTTCCATATCATCAAATATGAGTGCTACGTGAAAATGTACCTGAGAGACTTCTGATTGAACTCAGCCTCACTGAAGTTTTTATAGCTTCTAAATGTCACAGTTTTGTTGTTTACATATGAGAATGTTTCTTTTAAGGATGTTGCTATCATATGATGGCAGTCACTTAGACCGCAATTGAAATTTGCAGTGTTACATAGCAACGCTTTAGAGTTTGTAAGGATAACATCTATCAGTGATGGTGTTTGATTTTTCATGAAGCAGGTTGGCTGTTTCACAATGTTATCCAGATTGAAGGTGTCACAAATATTGATAAGTGGTTGGGATTTATCGTTCCTTGATAGGTCAAAGTTTAAATCTCCCAAGCAAATCACATGATTAAATTTCAAAAAATATTTGGTCAAGAGATTTGGTAATGTCATTTTTAAACACTTTATTTTCCAGGGAGGGTTTTCTGTAAGCGCCAACAATACACTTTTTGTGCTTTGCCATGGTTAGTTCATAGCAGATTGTCTCAATTTCCTGGCATTTAAGATCTTTGCGCCTTTTAAAGGGCAGGCCTGAGCGTACAAATGTCATTAGGCCACCTCCATGGGTGGTTCGATCACGTCTTTCCATTTTATATCCTTCTACTTTAAATAAATTCTCATTGAAGGAGCTATCTATTTTGGTTTCAGATTTTATCAGGAGATCCACAACTTTGTCGGTTAGTATCTCTTTCAGTTCATCAAATTTATATCTGACACTGTTTATATTTAGATAACCTATAATGGACCTTTTCTTGTTTTCATTTTTTAGTTTACGCAAGTCTGAGAAAACGTCGAAACTGTTTTCATTGAGTTTGTAGCTGTTTCTGATAAATCAGAGAAAGATGAATTAAGTTCTGCGTCACTTTCTTGGTACAGAGGCTGAGTCTTACCCCAGTCTTCCTCGGGGTCAGGCGAGGGGACATACCTGTCGTTGATGTTACGATAATTGTCACAATCGGTACTGTGCACAGGGGTATGCACTGACTGATTTTGAAACCTGGTATCGATTCCTGATCTTTGCCACCTTTCTTACCTTTATATCCTTTTGGATTATAATAAATCACAAACATACATGTATACATGTACACCCGACACATTATGGTCAAGTCTGACAGAGTGTCGTAACACATAGATGTAGAACCTCAGACCCAGTATAGATCTCCTGGGTATACTGGGTCCGAGATGTAACGAGAGAAAAAAAGAGCAAAATGATCAGTTTTCAGGAAACACGAAGGCTTCCATGAAAGCTGAACATTTCTTGTACTTAAACAACAGTAGAATCTAGGGCGAAGATTTGGTGCCAGTAAAATGCATTTGAGCCCCCCCCCCCCCCCCCCCCCCGGTGGCTTAGGCTGCTGTCCGTTCTAAGGCGGTTGTTCTGTTGTTGTTGACTTTTTGTTTATTGCTTCTCCCATTGTGGGAGTCTGTAATTGTTCTATGTTTTGTTGTACGTTACTTTATGCCCATTCTAGTATTGCAATCATCTTGATGGGGAAGAGAGAGCTGGTTTTTTGCTTAATTTGTCTTCCTGGTGTCTCGTGATGGTTGCGTGGCTCTTTCTCGCGGTGACATGGGGTTGTCTGCGGTTCGTGATTGTGGTATTTCCTGATCATACTCACTATTTTTGACAGCTACCACGTGTTTGGTTATTTACACACGAATTAACTGGAGCGTACCATCTAAATATAACCACCAATTACATTCCGTTTGCGGCATCTAATTACACAGCTTAAATGGAACCGACTGGTCGATTATTTACGGAAATTTACGAGAACGAATTCCCTTTCTTTTAGAGAATCTTATAATTGAGATGCAAAATATTTATTTGATTAGGGTTATAATAGGGGCGCTGGAATAGATGATGCCAGGCCGGAGCAAGACACCGAAACGGAAAACGTAAGTAAGCGTTCGCGGATCAGCGTCCCGAAGCTTTTCAATCGCTACCGAAAATTTAGCATGTTTTTGTATCAAAACCGTGTTTAAATATCATATTTTAGTACACAACAATTGGGACGACACTTGTAAGTATTAAGGCAAAATGTATGAATTAAGTGATGTCGAAATTTTAGCTAAATTGTAATGTTGCTTGTTGTTGATATTCGCACCACTACCTGTTCGTACTCTACTGAGTAATAACATTGGTATTTTATGAATTTAAATGTAATGTGAATTTTTGAAAGGTGAAGAGGAACTATATCACTGGTTTCACAGGCTAGAGGTATGGATGTGTATCCAGAGCTAGACACTGTCAAATAGAAAAAAGAAAGAAACGGTGGAAAAAGTTGTTTCCAGACACTTTTTGTCCATCATAGCAGGGCTATCTATTTAAACAGGATAACACTCTTGCAGTTTATCGTGTTTTATGTTGTAGGCCTTGATTTCATGATAGCTGACGGTGTTTCAGTGGTTAGAAAGCATGGTAGCTCAGTGATAAGTGCACTTGCCTCTGATGCTAGAGGTCCCTGGTTCGATCCCCGCTCGCGGCGAGGAAAATTTCGAAGTTCGAACACGCTTTCTCTAGTGTCATTTGCAGGGATGACATTAGATAAGTGCATTGTCCATCGAATTGGGGCGTTAACTGGATGTCCCCTTTGCAGGGAAAGTCACCCCTTGTGCAGGTTAAAGAACCCTGCGGTAATTTCAATATGGTTACTTGTAGGCTTTCATCCTGCAACCCCGAGTGTACAATGTACACCTGCCGATAATGCTCGAAAGCGAGCGCCAGGCAGTATACATAGAGAGAAAGTCACAATAGAATTAATAGTGCGGAAATAATCAGCTATAATGCGCTTATTAGAAATAATAATTCATTAAACCCATTTATAATAGTAAACAATGATCAATTACCTTTCAATTACCATTTTTTTTTTCATAAATTTATAATGTGGCTTATTTTTGAAAGATATTTCCTCGATTGTGAACTGTTTTTGGTGTATAAATCAGCGACCTATTTTCGCATACAAGTTGACAGAATGAAACATATTTAAAAGAAATCTGCAACATTTTTTAAAAAATATCACTGTCAAATGAAAGAAAAATATATCTTTTGTAATCGCATATATAAAAATAACTTGGATTTTGAGGCATGTACACAGTGAAAATAGGGAAGATATTACAAAGGGCACAGTGTAAGCAAATGGCGGCTTGTTTTTTCGATCTTGAAAAATGGGTGGATTAGTTTAGGAACATTCGTCAGCGAAATGAGAGCCTTCTTAAAAAAATAAATAGTTGACAAGAAAGGCTAAAGAAAAGTTTTCTTCTTTCATAAATATGTTAAGCCTCTATTTGTGACGTGTTTGAATCGTCAGAGGATTATTTTTCGGCGATTCCACTTTCCCTTTCATTGATTTCTGATTTTTCCTTTTACGTTTCCGTTCGTAAATTTTAAGGCTATGTCTAAAAAAAGGTTTTTTAAAAAGACCTCATCTACATATTGCATTCAATTTTCAATGCTAATTTAATTGGATGCCATCTTAATTGATTGTTTAAATAAAGTGAAAACTCGACCAGGTGTAAGATTTTTTGGTCAAAATTTCAGGCCAGTCTATAAAATATCGGCTGCTTCAGCTTATCGGACAGGTAATAATGGCCTGCAACATAAGTGAGATTTTATTATCGATTTCCACTGAGATTCCAGTCCCGTTTGTATAGAAAGTCCCTGATCAGAGTGAGACCACTCACCTTTTCTGTACCTGTGCACTAGACTCAATGAGTCAAACTAGTCCAGATTTTTGATGACCCCAAGAAAAATATTCGCAAAATCTTTATACTCCAAAAAATATTCATTTTTCTGAAACCCTCCAAAATATTGAAATTCAAGATTTTATACCCCTAAAAATGGTCCAAGCCAATGACAAACTTTTAGAAAAAACAAACATATTTGGTACCATAAACTTTTGATATGACGTTATAAATGGTTTTAATAAGAAAATGATTACCCACACCCACACTATGCGTTTGTTCACTTAATAAGAAAGTTACAGCCATTTGAAATCTTAACTGGTCTCAGGGATCTCAATGGAGAAAGGGTAATTAAAAAATAAATTGTTACACTATATATACTGATGGACTTTAGAAACGCACCATCTGCTTAAATGCTTATTTATGCCGAAAATGTAATATGTTCATTATGTGAACAATGAAATTGACATATTCCGTCATTCAGCTTGCATTCAATAAGAAAATCAGAGCGCTGTGGCTTATGATTGCCATGACGTCGCCATAATTCTGAGACAACTCAAATTGAAAGTCACGGAGTACCAATACCTTCAATAATGAATGAAAAAAAGTTTTCGAACCGATGTCCATTCTCGAAAGCAAAAGGAAAGACAAAATCAAATCATGAAGTTTTAGGCCTCTGGCAAAGTTCATTTCATCTACATGACGTCATTACTTTTTGACGTAATTGGCCGTTTATATCCTAAGGATCAGGAATAATCAAAATCTTTTCATTGCCAACAGATACTCCTCAGTTAGTAGCAAAGTATCGCGACATGCGCGAACGTCATCCGCCTATTATTGCTGTTTGAAAATTCAAGACTGACGTTTGTAAAGAAACGCTGCGAGTGGGAGTGTAATAAAAAAGATTATTTTTGAAACCTTTTGTGCTTTTCCATTTAAATAAGTTAAGACATCTGGCTACCGCCTCAAAGTGTTTGTTTTCAAATTGAATTAAATTTACATTTGTCAGACGACAATTGTTGAAAAACACTAAACATGTAACATCGGTATTACGTCAGAATGAACAGCATGAGCAAGTCGAAATTATGGCAAATCATGGTCCATTGTGCAAGAGGATTTAGAATGATAAAGAAAACCTCAAATTAACCATGTGGAAGAGACAGTGAATATAAAATGGTGCGTTTCTAAAGTCCCTCAGTATATAATAACAAGTCAGTTATTTTCACTGTACCCAGTACAGTACAGTGGAAATAACATTGACTTGTTATATTATCATTGTGAAAATATCATTTTTTAGTTTTACTAATAAATTCAGTTAAGTACACTATTTCTCTCTCTCTGTCTGTAAAGTATAAAATAAACAGCTTTCTTTACTTTTTGTACAATGTATTATGTATGCAATGTCAGCTGTGGTTTAACTTCATAGACTCTGTTTCTGTATTAAAAGTCTAAGTTATTGCATGGTACGAGAAGATAATCCACAAGCTTTATTGAGTGGATTATCTCCCGTACATATGCACAGCCATACCATAACTTTCCTATTGCACCAGCATGCATGTGCACTATGTACGTTGTGAGATGTTTTATGTAAAACGTAGGAATATCGCTCAAAGGTGCAATAATGATACTTTAATACTTTTATATTTTATGTCTATTTAATTAAGTTCTTATTCTGTTTTCCTTTTAGAGAGAGAAAAATAACAGAAAAAATAGTCCAGTATCTTGAGAAAACTCCAACCAAATCACCAGAGTGGTACCAACAGGATGAAAGGTTTGACCTGTAAGTATATTCATACGTCCAGATACTGATAAAGCTACTTTTTTAGCAGGAAATTGTAAATAATTTATTTTCTTGTTCATTAGCTAAAGGACCTCGGACAGTCTTAATGAAGGATTGCCCATAAAAATGGCCAGAAACAAGTTTCAAAGAAAACGACAGTTTTTCCATCAAAAAGATAGTAGGTTCAACTCTCTAATTATCCGCAAAAGTGTTTTCTCATTGGACAAGTACGTATTTAAAAATCTGGGTTGAAAACCCTGTTTTTGCTATTCAACATATAGAAAATAGAAAAAGTTTTACTGAAGTGCTTTCCCCCCGTGACCAAACTAATCCTTTTGCATACTGTTGTAGTTATACATGTCACACATCATATAAAAACGGCATGATTGGTTGGGGGGGGGGGGGGGTGGGGGGGGGGGACGATGTCAAAATGCTCAAAAACAATTTATTATAAAAACTTATCCAGAACTTATTTTGTACAAACCTGTAGGTAAATATCAAATTTACAATGGCATGTATCAGGGCTTTAGTTATGATTGCATAACAAGTAATTAATTGTCTTAAATCTCAGCCAAAACATATGTTGTGGGTACTCAAAAGAACCGTCGCAATGAGACGGTTCTTTTAAGCACTCAATTATAGGTTGAATTTGATGATTAAAAGAATATTTATAATTTTAAGCACAAAAATTGTGTTTATCTAGACTCTGACTTATACAGTAGGCAAGTATGATACACCTCAGTGAACATGTATAACTGGCTGAACTCATACACAACAGGTAATTGTCAAAAGTTATGGACAGCATACTTATTTAGAAGAAGCCATGAAATCTTCTCAGCCTGAATTTTATGCATCCGCATCACTTTCGTCGCAAGTTTTATGCCCCAAACATTATATTTCCATGTATATAGGTGAATACCCGGCGAAACTTTGAATTTCTATGAAATAAAATTTGTTCACAAAAAATACCCCCACCCCCTAAACCCTAAAGTCCTGGCATAATCATGCAATATTTTCAAAATATTTTTATTTTGCTAGGTACACTAAATGTCAGGGTTTTATTTAAGCACAAAAAATATAGTTGTCAAACATGCATTATCCTAGCAACAGGCTGTCAAAATTTGGGCAGATTGAATAGGAGACTGTCCGAGGTCCTTGTTAAAGGATGTGGGTTGGGTGCTAAAAACCTGTCTTAATATGACTGAAAAATATTGAGTGATGTAAAACATCAAATGAAACATGTAAAGGCTCAAGAGACTTCAGATGAGACCTATACTGCTGAGTGCTGATGAAACCTTCCAGGTAGGTTAGGAGTCTTTCAGACCACTTACGAGACCTTTCTTAACTCTTTACCTCTGACATAGAGACCCATTTGCCTTTGCAAACAGAGCAGACCCAGATCAGACAGCTCTTGTAAGAGGTGCCTGATCAGGGTCTACTCTGTTTGCTTATAGATATATGATGTATCTGATCTTACACTAGTGGATGTGACAAGTCATTTCTTTGTTCTATGTACCAATATGAAAGTTTATTTATATGATTATTCATAGTGGGTGGAGCCTAGCATGAATATTCAAGATGGAAAGGGTTAAACCCTCTGGCAACTGCTGTAGTGTTTCACTTTGACTGGTATCTTCAATGGTTTTTCTCTCTTTGGTCATTTCTTATAGTATCTTTCCTCTTTGTAGTTAGAACTGCGTTTCACCAGCTTGCAATTGCTGCTTCTACCCTCAGCCCAACCCTGCCATGGGTGGCATGTACAATTTAGGGAAAATTGCATGATCCAAAAGAAAAAAATGGGTGTGCACTAATATTTAGTATGTCTATCCGTTTGTCCCTCTGTCATGCAGTAAGCGAAAAACTTCAGGGGTGTGGAAATTGCAAAATTTTATACTTGTCCAGGGACAAGTAAATGACCATAATGTACATGTCCAATGAAATTTTACTTTTCCCAAAGAACAGATACACGGCCTCCAATCTCGGCCTCCTTCTCCAAAAAGAGCAGAACGTAAAGTGAGGCGAAGGCTCTTCCGGGAAGCAGGCAGTGGGCAAAACAATGGAACACGGCAAGTTGTGTTGACACATTTTCAATCATAAGTAAATTTTCAGCGCAAAACTCGAAAATCTAAGAATGCTATGCTTCGGGCAATTGTTCAAGCTATCCGTAGAGCATGCTGTTTGCACATTTGAACTTAGTTTGTAAGCGTGAGAGCTTTTCTCCCGTTGCACAGTTGTCCAAGAAACGGTGGTTCCCGCATGGTTTTGCCTTCTAACCAAACGTATAGTAGCGTTTGGACCCTTATTCATACTACCGAGGCCCCTCCACACCCATGTTGTCCCAAATGCAATTTTTCGAGATATTTCAATGATAATTGAGTGATTTAGAGCCAAATTTCTTTAGGAGCAGGAGGCGAAGGGCAGGAGAAGGAGGCTGGGAGAGGAGAAGCAGGCGGCGATGATATCAAAATTTGCCAGGGGTCGTGTTAATAAATCAAAATAACGGATTAATGGATTAATAAGTCATTTACAGGTAAGGACATTTTGTTACCATTTTCTGGACCTATCTCTTGGGATACCGATTTTCACGTCAGTTTGACCATTCAAACCGAGTGAAGAAGGCAGCATGCACACGAGGGAATTAGTTCATAGGACAGTTTTGGTTTTGTTCAGTATCTTGATTCTTCGAAATGCATGTAGCCCAAGACTGTCATGGGGTAGGGATATCACATGGGCGAAAGTTCAAAAAATTTCAAAATCCTGAACTTTTGAAATTCAAATCTTAAAACAAGCATATCAATACTTCCATGTTTTAGCTGTCATAAAATGTCTTAAGATAAACTAAAAATAAATCAGAAAAGCTATTTTAATCTACTTCATTCAGGATTTCTGTGGAAAGTGGATAGTCGACCGCCAAATCCTGAATTCAGGAATAATCCAGAAAACTTTCACCCATGTCATCAGACTGAGAGGATGCACAGGCTGATCTGCGCCTTCGTTGTTCGCGAACTCCCGTTAGGGTTTAAATATTGTTTCCCCATCTTCCCCATGTAAAAACTTTTAACAAACTGAAAGACAGTTCCCTACCTACCGTCACAATTTTAATATTGAATGTAACCTGAAACACGCATATTTTTGTTTGGCCATAGTGACGCATTGCACACTAGCTTAAAGCAAACAGTGAAATGAAACGCTAGTTGATCTGGGTCCACATTGTTTGTTTAGATACATGACTCCTCGGGGGTTGAACTATAACTTTAAATTAAGTTAAGATTTAAAGTGTTTCAGTCATGTCGGACTATCAAATTAGACAAGATACCTAATATCTTTTTTAACATATCTTTACCCTATAATTCGCATGTGCGAGCAGTGAAAGGTCTCGTGTGGAAAATAATTTTAGGATCATGCCCAAACCACCTGCACGTTTAAGACCATATACAAAACATTTGCGAAGTTTCCAAATTATCGGAGGAGTTACGCTCATAAATAAATACACATTGTATCCGAGATTGGCATAAGGTACAAGTTCACAAGTCGAAAAAAGTGAAAAAAAAATAATTTGACGATAATGGATCAAACCAAATGCACATCCTCAGTCCATGGACAAAACATCTGTGAAGTTTAAAAAAGATCGTACTAAAACATGTAGGGGGGAGTTGTGCTCATTAAGTTAAAGTACCCCCTCATTTCACCAACGGACAAACTCATGTTAATAGTCTCGTTTCATATACGTCAGGAGACAATTAAAAAATCTCCTTGCCGTGAAACTATTTACTACTAAATCCGTTTTAAGCAAAAGTGGTCCAGATCCCTTGAAAATCTATCTATCTATCTATCCTCACCAAAGTACGAATACCCCCTCCCCCAAAACAACAATAACAAACAAACAACAAAAAATGTACTTATGTTTTTAATGGGAGTAGAAAAAGCTTTGACGAGACTGCGCAAATGCGCGTTCGTTGCTCGCAAATGCAATATAAATCACAGTCCATTGCATGTCTTCTTTTTCTAAATCTATAGTTATTTTAATGGGGGTAGCGAAGGCTCTAGCGAGACTGCGCCCCTGAGCTTTCCTTGCTCGCGCAGTCAATCAAAACACCAACAACTGCATGTCGTGTACGTTTTTCAATGAGAAGAGCAAATAATAATGGGCATTAGTTGCTCGCACATGCAATAAAGCCACTTTCCACTTATAAATGTATAGTTATGTTTTGAAAGTGAGCAGCTAAGGCTCTAGCGAGGCTGCGCATCCTGAGCTTTTGTTGCTCGCACGTGTAATAAAACCCCACCATCGATTACATGTATATATCTACCAGACGTCCTTAAGTTTTTAATTGGGGTAGATAATGCGCTAACGAGTATGCGCAAATGCGTATTCGTTGCTCGCACATGCAATATAAATCACCGTCCATTGCGTATCTACGTCTTCTTAATGTGCGTATTTACGTCTTCTAAGGCCATCCTTAAAAATATATTTGTTTGCCGTGCATTTCAGTTTGGGTAGATATTTTTTTCTTTTTTAGAAATTCAAAACCAACAACTGCATGTCGACTACGTTTTTTTATGAGAAGAGCAAATAATCTTACGAGACTACGCAAATGGGCATTTGTTGCTCGCACATGCAATAAAGCCACTGTATAGTTAGGTTTTGAAAGTGAGCAGCTAATGCTCTATTGCGAGGTTGTGCATTTGCGCAGACTAGCCTAAGCTTTTGGTGCTCGCACATGCAATATAAATCACCGTCCACTGCATGTCTACGCTTCCAAAGGTAAGAATGCATACAATAACAATCAATGTATCCTTTCTTCAATATTCAAATACAGCTTTTAATGATTTTGAAGACGAGTTTGTTAACAGAATTAGAGAAAAAATAATAAAGATTCTCAGAAAGGCAATAATTTTTTGGGGGTAGGGTCTGTTTTGGGTGGGAAGGTAGGAGCACGGCAAACCAATATTTTTTAAGGTCGGCCTAAATGTATAGTTTTGTTTTGAATGCTCAATAGCGCTCGTTTCGAGCTTTCCTTGCTCGCACAATCAATTAGAAAACACCAACGACTGCATGTCTATATATGTCTACTAAATGTACTTATATTTTGGAGAGTAGAAACGGGTCATCATCGGCCCACTAGCGAAACACCATTTAAATAAAACATGACATTAAAAACCATCTATTAAATTTATTTGTATTATTCATGTAGTTTGCATACTGCGCAGATCTGGACTAAGTTTGCCAATCTCGGGTATACAAGGTCTTCACTTCTACGTATGAAATTAAGACTTATCTTAATCAATCACTTTACAGCGAAGGTTAAGAATGCGGACTTGGTTGATGTGAGAAAATTAAAAAGACAGAATAACAATTCTTATAAAAAATAAATCATTATTTCATCAACAGAGAGGGAAAAAGACACAGCATCCAATAATAAGTAGTATTTTAGTTCACGCTGTCGCCAACGGCGTGTTCTAATTAACTAGCTAATTGGACCATGGATCCTTTATCAGAGCTCTCACTAGGATTTTGAAAACAGGAGTTCAGGACTCCCATCTGGCAAAAAGTAGGAGTCCCACTGGAAAAAGTGGGAGTCCCACTCAAAAAAAGTTGGAGTCCCACCAATCTGTGCATACCGTATATCTTTTCCATTTTAGCCGGAAGTGATACATTTGAATAATTTTTAGATTGACTGATTTAAACCCTTTAAGCATTAATGGATTGTTCCTACTTAACAAAACAAACTATTTTGCTATATTTTTTCATAACCTCAACACACATTTTTTTGTTTGGCCTTATCAAAATAAAAGATTAAACTGTTGATACTTGTTTTATTCATTAACAAGACAGACAGGCAGGGGGGCAGGCAGGCAGACAGACAAGACAGACAGCAGTCCTCTGTTTTGTATAATCTTATGCAGATGGAAGTCTTTTTTTCTTATAAGAACGCATCTCGATAGTGTCTACGGCGATTGCAATGAATAGACTGACATTACTTAGCCATTTAACTTTTAGAATGAACGATTTTACTTGCTAAAAGTGATTTGTTTTTTGTTTATTCATCTAGACAATCGGCTTGAACCGATGATATATTTCATCGCACGGCTTGTAGTGTAGCTTCATTTGGAAATTTTACTGTATACGGCTTACCGCTGTACCGTTTTTTTTTTACCAACAATTCTCAGACTCTTTTGTTTGCCGTAGCAATGGACGAATGACGAAATGCAAATCCGTAAACTAATATTTTTTCTCCATGTTTATGTTGCTCAAATCGCAAACGAGTGCAATTAAATATGTTTTCTCTTCAATCCCTACTCAGTCGAATTCGGAAGTCGGTAGTCCGATGTTGTTTACAATACCCTATTACTTTTTCTCCCTTTAATTAACGGTAAAGCGGTAGCGCATCTTCTAATAATCCTTGCTTACTTTATAATCACCTCGTAATAATCACACTGCCCCGCATCGGTAATCCTGTCAATCACCTGTCATAATTGCTACACTGCAGTCCGAGTCATGCGATTGGTCAACAGAGACAGGACACTAATCACGTCTCCCGCACTCGAAAAGCGTGTCACGATCGATAATATCAAAGGGCTTTTGATCTCCGGTGTTTATTTATCTGTCAGCAACTGGATTTTTAGCGCGTGCCGACTAAAAAACATGCGTACGCGGAACTCCTGCCTAGCGAAAAACATGCGTCCCAGGGAAAAAACGTGCGTACAAATACGCGTAATTCTGCGTTTCCGAGAGCTCTGCTTTATTCAATATAGGGTCGATGATTGGACATTATTGTTCTCGCTAATTAACAAAACTAAACGCCTATTAAACAAACTAAACATATAATAATTGGGCAATTATCGAAACTGTTAGAAGTAAACCAAATGGGTTTATTTTGCAATTGTCTACCTAAATACTGATGGTAAGAATGGGTTTGTAGGCCCCCATCGGTAAAAAGATGTGTTTAAATATTTAATAATTATGTTGATTTAAGTAAGAGTCTATCTATTTATGATTTATAGGCGTAGGAGTCTCGTAGAACGGTCAGTGGGGCGCCCCGATGTGCAAATTTCAAGGAACACTTGGTTTGAATTCCTCTTTTTTCTGCGTCTAAGTATTTCGCACCATCAGTAATTGTTGCTCCTAATCAAAGCTTGAGAGGGGGTGGGTATAAAACAGAGGTTCGACCCAGTCTGAGATTTTTGATAATCCTTGTCCCAAGAACTTAGGGAGAAATACACAAGTATCACTAATCTGTGAGCATTACATGATTCCAATGAGAAAAAAAGTGAACCACACATTACGTTGGTGGTGGCATTTAAAGCGAAGTAATTTCGATTTATTTAAATAGTTTGAAATATTCATACATGCAAGTTTGATATAGATTGGATAAGTATATTATTAAAAATAAGCAAAATCAATGCAAATGATGATATCATCGCCGCCTGCTTCTCCTCTCCCAGCCTCCTTCTCCTGCCCTTCGCCTCCTGCTCCTAAAGAAATTTGGCTCTAAATCACTCAATTATCATTGAAATATCTCGAAAAATTGCATTTGGGACAACATGGGTGTGGAGGGGCCTCGGTAGTATGAATAAGGGTCCAAACGCTACTATACGTTTGGTTAGAAGGCAAAACCATGCGGGAACCACCGTTTCTTGGACAACTGTGCAACGGGAGAAAAGCTCTCACGCTTACAAACTAAGTTCAAATGTGCAAACAGCATGCTCTACAGATAGCTTGAACAATTGCCCGAAGCATAGCATTCTTAGATTTTCGAGTTTTGCGCTGAAAATTTACTTATGATTGAAAATGTGTCAACACAACTTGCCGTGTTCCATTGTTTTGCCCACTGCCTGCTTCCCGGAAGGGCCTTCGCCTCACTTTACGTTCTGCTCTTTTTGGAGAAGGAGGCCGAGATTGGAGGCCGTGAGATAATGCAGAAAGAACTCAGCTTTACCCTTTTTCTGCTGATACGATGCATATTAACTCTCTAAAAACAGTATGAAACCAGATACAAACTCAATTGAAAACGGTGTAGATCTAGATCAGCTGGCTTCTGAAGACAACACCATTCGAATCCATACAAGTCCTTTTGATCGGTTATATTAGTGAATTTTTGAGACTCAACTCAGAAACTACTTGGAATTTTTTGACAATTTTTCCCACATTGGGCTCGCAAAAATTAATTTCTTGGAGGCTAAGTCAAAGCATGAAAAAAGGTACAACACCTCTTTTTAAGCATCTTAGACAGGATACATAGGATAATTCAGGGCATTGAGCAATATATTATTATAAACACATGTAATGCTTTGACACTTTTGCACTCAGAATGGCCAAATATCTGTTTTGAGTGGTTTTGGGTCCAGAACTTTTTTCAGTGACAAAGATCAGATAAAACGATAGCTCTAGATAAGGAGTCTTTACATGTGTCTCATATCTCCACAAAACCTTTTTTGTGGTCACTCATTGGAAGCATCTCGTTGACGGTTGAATTGTTTCTAATTAGCACCACAACTTGTGTTTAAATGAACCCCCACCCCTCTCCAAAAAAGTTCTGATGTAAATATTTTCTTATGGAGTATGTTTTTGAACATTACACTCTTTTCTGTATATAACTATGTGTGCCTAAAACACTGGCGTAGCTCCCATTTAATAAGCAGTATACGCACGTGCATGATAAAAACAGTAACACTCAAGGGAGCTCACCTATTGTTGTAAAAGTGATTTTCCATACCTTGAATAACTGCTCTTAAAGGAAAGAATTCGCCCCCTCTGGGAGCAAATTCTTTCTTTAAAGAGAAGTTCCCATTTTGAGAAGGGACGTTATTGTAGAGAATCATTGCTTGATACAGTAGTCTCCCCTTGATGTTGGTAACTTTTTCAGCCTTCTGGCTACGCCATTGCCTAAAGCATTAAATGGCTAGAGTTGTATTTTTATTCTCGCTCTTCATCTGAACAAACTACGTAAAACCATAAAGTATGACACTTGACACAGATCAGTAGGCATACAGGTAAATCTTACTTTGTACTTCTATGCAAGTGGAGTTAGAAAATTTGCCCCGAAGACGAGTCAGTATAAAGAATAAAAGAAAATAGTTACAAATAGGTTTAAGTTGCATATTTCTGTTCTTAATTGCCTGTATTCAAATGTTTTTGGAGTATCAAGCACAGATCTCTTGCTGAGGGAGAGGGATTTAGAAAGAAGATATGTGTCTAAGTGAAGATAATATTGGATAATATGTAATTAAAGGTGGGTCATGTGTAATAAATGAGATTGTTTCATCAATCATTGGTCCAGATAAGCAATTTTTAGTGTAAAATTATGAATATTTTCTTACCAACAAGCTAAAACATGTGTTTTTGGTGATCAAAAGAACCGTCTCATTGAGACGGTTCTTTTGAGTACC
Organism: Loripinus fragilis; assembly: GCA_964019695.1. Lineage (NCBI taxonomy): Eukaryota > Metazoa > Mollusca > Bivalvia > Lucinida > Lucinidae > Loripinus > Loripinus fragilis. Next base: position 24,736,561 of record OZ026516.1, read on the forward strand.
CACAACATATGTTTGGCTTGAGAAATAAAAAAAAATATTTTTTATTATGCACTTTTAACTGGAGGGCTGGTTTCATGGTGGAATAATTTAAACTTCACAATATTGCCTGTGGATGTAAATGGCCTTGACAGTAGGTGATCTTGATGTATTATTCCAAATGAAAGGTTGACCAATGTAATTAGTTTACCTATGTATTAGAAAAGTTGTGTAATTACCTGGTCGGCTAATCAAGGGAAATTACTTTGATAATTTACCAGGTGTGCTCTGGAGATGACTGTTATTGATACATGTATGACATAGCAAGGGGTGCAACCTATAACTGATTATTTCATGTCAAAAGTTAGAAGATTTATTAAGTACACAAATGGTTACCAGTCTGGCCAGGACTAGATAATATTGTTTGCTTCTATGAAAAAAATCTAGTCTTAAGTGCATTTGAATAAATGCAGCAGACGTAAAAAGCCTACAACATTTTCACGAAAAAAATAGTGGTGGAATAGGGGTTAATATTATAGACAGACCCACTACTATTATTTTTTTAAAAAAAAAATCTAATCCCACTATGCACTCACTAATAAAAGTAAATATGGTATGTTAGGTAACAGCAAACTTTGCAGCTTACTTTTTTGACAAGTCTCATACCTATACGGTGATCTATACCATGCCCAGCTAGCGCCCGCTATGGTTGGCATGCCTATATCATAAGGTCTGGATAAATATTTTGAGAGTAAAAGTGTGATTGTTCTCTTCTCTTTAAAAATTAATCTGTCTCAGCCTTCTCTGATGTTTAAGTGGCTTTTCCATATTTTGATATTTGCCACTAGTGGCAAATATCAAAATATGGAAAAGCCACTTAAACATCAGAGAAAACTCGGACTATCTAAAAATATGTTTGGGTGCTTAAAAGAACCATCTCATCGACATAAGTTTTGATAGATGAGAAAATCAATTTGGAATTACCCCTCTTATCTGGAGGCCTATATACCAGGTGTAGGATCTAAATTACAACAGGTCTTGTGCAGTTCATATCTACCCAGGAGATGAGTCCATGAATATACTTATTACCATAAATACCTGGACACCTAGCTGTCCTGCCAGCCAAGAGTGACAAAGACGTCATGCTTTGTACAAAGTTATCAGGGCTTTATGATTGATAGATCACTTGTGTATTAATCCTATCCACAGGATAGGATTAATACACAAGTGACCTATCAATTCACGTTAATGCAAGTAGGGTGTACAAGTTAATGCTTTACTTAACAATTGTAAACAAAATATTACATCACTGTCACCCTTGGTTGGCACGACAGTAGCTACACTAAAATTTGAACAAGTCCGTTTTGTTTAAAAAAAATAACAGAAAACAGCTAAAACCCTGATCAGATAGTGCTTGTTCAGTCCAATCTGGGTTAAAATTGCTCAAGCAGTCAGGCTTATAGAATATGCCTGAATATTATAGGTACAGACTTTTAGTATGCAAATTGTCTAATAAATACCTACTGAAACCTATTGAAACTGTATAAAATAAGATTGAGTGTCATTTGAACTACATTTGAAAATTGATGAGCTGTATAAAACTTGATCTGTTGGGTAGATTATACATAAAGACTAGGGATTTAGGAAAGACAGGTCAGAATTGTCTAAGTTTTAGTTTAATATAACAGGGCCATGTTAATTGTGTAGGTGTTTTGTGTTTAACCTCCCACCAACAGCTAATGTCATATCGAGACCAGGCCCCAGCTTAAAGTCTCATCCAAATGGAGAAGCCATGATTGAACTTGAGACCCCAGAGCGCAGAGTGAGTGGTTGGTCCACTACACCATGGCAGTGCCAGAGTGTGAGATTATGGTACTTATTGCATTTATAAGCATAAGGCCACTCTCTAAGTGTGCATACACAGCTATTCAGTAGGGCTATTCAGAGCCTTTGCTAGTCACTTGAATATTCTATGACTGCTAAGCTACTGACTGAACATCATTTGGAGTTTGTAAGCCTAAACGGAGGCTGCACAGGTTCGTCTGAGTCTACACTTGTCAAAATGCCACATTGTTGGTAATCACATGTCACGGCTCATTTTGTTGTTAGTTTATCTTTAACGTCTCACCTTTCCATATAGTTTGTAAGCTGGCCGTTTACAAATTGATGTGCTGTAATACCTGTCTACACTTTTGTATACATTCGTCACAGTCTGTTGCTCTTGCGTCTTGATATAATCTTTCTGTTTGCCAGTCCTTTTAAGGCCGGTAAATTCAAATTATTTTGAATTACATTCCGTATATTAATGTGAAATTCTTTGTCCTAAATTAATATTAGATCTATCTATATGAGTTTAGTATATGTTTGGAAATGTAGGGAGTTTAAATTAGATGGAGTAAGTATAATATATTATAATTAAAGTATATTCTACACATCAGAAATGGAATAATATTAATATCAGATAAGGATTGACCGTCACTCTGACCCAGTGACATTCTTGAAATTCAAGAGGTAAATGGCTTGACTTTGAATTGTTCAATTCTTTACTGACATTGTGTATGAACAAACCATGAAGTCTTGATTGTATTGATCCCTGATCTTTGCCATCTTACTTACTTGGATGAGATTCCAATGTGGTATTTCATCAATGCTCATCTGTTTTAGTTAAGATAAAGAATCTGCAGGATAGCAAATTGAAACTAGAGCGCACAGTCGACGGGGCGCCATCACAAATCCCCACGCTAAAGTTTTTGACTCCCCCCACACCCTGCAGTCCCACCCCGAGGCATGACCTTGGCAACAGAATGAAAATTCTGTTCAATATGTTTTCCATCTTTTATTTGACAGAGCACACACAAAGTTTGGTATAAAAATCTTTGAAACTGACATGTTAATGGTATTTGACCTTTTGACCTAGCCCCAAGGTCACCAGTTTGACCCTAGGATGAAAATGTTACTTGCATTTTGTTCTGCTTGTCATCCCCGTCGATTTGATATGCTACATGACCATGTTTGAAAAAAAATCGTTTGACTCCCTGGGTACCCCAGTGCCCCACAGTCCCACCCCTGGGGCATGACCCAGGCGACAGAATAAAAATCCCGTCTGATATGTTTTGTATCTTTCATTTGTGAGAACACACACAAAATTTGGTATAAAAATCTTGGAAATTGACATGGTAACCGAAATTTAATGATATTTGACCTTTGACCTCACCCCAAAGTCACCAGTTTGACCCTAGGATCACGCTTAGGGATGTCTGTTACAACGCAAGGTGGTTCTGGACGACAATTCGATACGGGCCCATGACGACTGCTTACCTGTGCTGGACGACAGGTAACGGGTTTTAGATGACAGATTTAGGGTTTTGGACGACAGTGCAAAGGGGCAACACACAGAGACGTCGCAGAAAAAGAAAATATAGTGTGTTTGGCTAGTTTTAATCATTTCTGTCATGTTAGTGTTTGTTAGTTCGACATTAGAAGTACAGACACCATAGATATTTGTAGTTATATAGTAAAACTCCGGTCTGGAATAGAAACTTCAGAAATATGTAATTTATGATTAATTACTTACGTTCCCATCATGAAATAAGCATAAATGGTTAGACAATAGATCTCACATGATTTTTCAGTCAATTTTAACATGTCCTTCTTAAAAGAAAACTGAAAACCTCAAAATTTCGATTTTTAGAGAAGTTATATATAAAAAAAATCTGACATTAAAAATCTTATTTTATTGTTTTTATTTCATTGACTATCATTTGACATTTTAGAAAAAGATAAAAATCAGGGGTCACCAAACTTATTATCTTTCAGGAGGGCCAAAGTTATCCCCACCCCACAAATTTTGAGCATAATTCAATATAAAACGTTAAGGAGTGTGATTTTTGTCATTTATATAATTCCATATTTCTTGTATGAAGTAATTTTGCATTACATGGCGAAAAAAGAAAAAAGAAAAAAAAATGTAATAAGTGCCCACCCAGGAACTAGCCCTGGTCCTCTGGTTCCAAAGTCTGACACGCTAACCACTAGGCCAAGACGTCAAATTGTGCGTGGCTCGAAATAACAGTACATAATCCGAGTATCAGCCATATTTGTATTGGCATACAGGGTAAATGACATTTCACCCTCGGTCAAAATAGAAGATTCTTCAGTTAAAGATAAATCTAATAAATCCATCACTGTCGTCTCCACCTGCAACGCTGTCGACAATAACCTGTAACAAAATATTTGCAGTCGTTACACATCTGTAACATGGAAAAATGACTGCAGTACATTCGTCTCAGTTTTAAAAACATGTTTATTTAAAGTAAGCAGATTGATAAGAAAATTCTTTCTTGGTCTATGTGATGGACAATGTAATGTCTAATCATATCAAGTCATTAAATGTTCAATGAAAACGAAAGTGAAAGTACTAAATAAGGATATGCAGACAAGTGTAGTAGTAAAATACAGTTTTAAGAATAATAATGTATCATATACGCGTTAACTGGATACAGTAGCCATGCTCTACAGGATTAATTAAGTTTAGATAAGTGTCGTGGACAAATATACACAGACAAAATAAGATACTTGGGGTTTATTGTGTCTTAAATCTCCCGAAAAGGATACACATTCAATAAAACAAACCTATATTTAGAAATATTTCGTCTGGGACCTGTAACGTACTGTCGTCCAGAACCACCTTGCGTTGTAACAGACATCCCTAAGCGTAAGGATGAAAATTTTACTTGCATTCTGTTCTGCTCGTCATCCCCGTCGATTTGATATATAACTTGACCATGTTTGATATTTTTTTTTTGACCCCCTGGGCACCCCCAGCGCCCCAAAGTCCCACCCCTGGGGCATGACCCAGGGGACAGAATGAAAATCCTGTCTGATATGTTTTGTATCTTTCATTTGTGAGAACACACACAAAGTTTGGTATACAAATCTTTGAAATTGACTTTGTAATTGAAATTAAATGATATTTGACCTTTTGACCCCTCCCCAGGGCCCCAGGGGGCGGGGCCAAAAAAAAGTTTGACGTTGCACGCCCCATTCATGTCAGTAACTCACACACCAAATTTGGTTGAATTTCGTCCAATGGTTTAGGAGGAGATAGCATGACGGACGGACGGAGGCGATTGCAATATCCCCTTTGCTTTTTTCAAAAAAGCGTGGGGGGAATAACTTGTAATTTTTGGAAACAAATAATGGTTAGTCAAATCTATTTTTTGTATCAAATTGGATGGAAGTTTCTAGCTTAGGAGAGATTTAATAGCTTAGATGCATTTTCCTATCTAAAAATGCCTTTTGGGAGTGTTTTCATATTTCTTATGGTGAATTCCATCTTCGGTGCGTAAGGTAAGAAGTGGACTTAGTACCCTTGGCGTGCGAAGGAACGAAGTGGACTTAGTACCCTTGGCTTGGGAAAGAAAGAAGTGGACTTAGTACCCTTGGCTTTGGAAGATGGGTGAATTCATACATTATTGGAAGTGTCTAAAGAGACTATTACAAAGAGTGCCAACAACATATGGGCCAGCTCATGAGAAATACTTATCAGGCCTCGAAATATCTGAAAATAGGCATTTGCCCTGCATCACAAAATTTATTGGCATACATGGGGAAAATTTAATTTTCAGTAGAAATATCAAAATATTCACTTGCCCTGCAGCCTGAGACACTCGTAAATACGAGCGGACGAGCACTATTTTCGAGCCCTGCTTATCACATACATTTTTGTAATACATAGTCACTCTTTAACATGCATATGCAGCTTATGATCTAGTGGGACTTTAAGAAACCCACATTTTGGACTGAGTCTTTTATCAATGTACCTTATATGTGTGTGCAATTTTAAGCACTGCTAACCAGTGAAGCTTTCTGAGCCTTCACTCACGGTTGCCTAAGTGATAATATATTATATAAGTACCAAAGTCTCACGTACTGTCTCATGTTTTTGTGGAGATCTAGCTATCCATCTGTCCACAACTCAGCTATCCCACTGCCCCCAAACCTCCAACTAGTTGGGCTTTGATGCCAACACCACTGAATATCACATAAAACTCCCAAGCTTTTTAAAAGAAATTTGCATCCTTGAATGTATAATGTGAATCTGACTTTTCATAATTCTGCATACCGCTAAACAGGTTCTTTAGCAAACAGTTTAAAAGACCCAGATGAAATGCCGCATAAGGCGGAATTTCATCAGGGTCTACACTCTTTGCTTAGATAAATACAATTGTCAGGGACAGAAATTTTACATCATTTTAAAATACAAAGTGGACAATTCCATATTTGTTGTATTAATATCTATGGGATAATTCATCAGAGTGAAAAAGGTTAATATACCCAATTTATTTATTTTTACAGGACACCCAAGACAGATTATACCTATGCCAGATCGTAAGTATGATGCCTCCAAAATAGTGATAAAAGAGCCTACGAAAAGTCACATTATCATGATTATGAACAACTGTTCTAATGCACTTGCTAATTATGTAATGTGTGTTTGGGTATTGCTAAAATTTGCTATGTGCAGCAGAAAATCCTGTGATATCCTGTCAAAAAGCCAACGTTATAATTTGACCCAACTTTTCAGTTGTTAGCACATGGTTTTGCATGGCTGGCAGCCATATTTATCGCTATGCTTTTTAAAAAAAGCGAAGGTGATACATTGTATTGTTATCACCTCCGTCCCTCTGTCCGTTATGCTATCTCCTGCTAAACCATTGGACAAAATCCAACCAAAATTGGTATGTGGGTAACTCACATGAATGGTGCATGCAAAAGCACTTTTTTTGGCCCTACACCCTGGGGACCTGAGGAGAGGTCAATCAAATTTCAATTTCAAAGATTTTTATTCCAAACTTTGTGTGTGCTCTCAAAAATAAAAGATATAAAACTTATTGAACCAGAATTTTATTCTTTCGTCCGGGTCATGCCCTAGGGGCGGAACTTGGGGGTTCTGGGATAATTTTGAAAAAAGTGACTTGCACGTTAATCCTTTAAAATAAATAATGAGACTGTCCCAGAAGAATGAATTCTGATTGAAAACTTCTAAACACAGTTACTAGTTGACATCATGAGGTGTGTTAGATATTGCATTGGAATGGCAAACAGTCATTAAACCCTAATTAGACTGCTCCTCAGTGTAGGAACAGATTGATCATTGTTCATGCTGGTTGATCAGGCGTGCATGACTCTGTCCAAAAATTTTCTTATAATTTTAGTCATTGAAACCCTTTGTTTAAATCTACACCTCATATGTTTAACCATAGTAATGGGAGAGCACTCCCTTTTGGAGTGGGAGGTTGTGGGTTTGAATTCAGGCCACACCATACCAAAGGTGTAAAATGGTACTAGCAGCTCCCTTGCTGACACTCGCTTTAAAGGCAGGTAAAAAGAAATTGTCGCAATAATTGCTCTTCAGAGATAATGTTGTCTGTTTCAAATAAGCAATGTTACATTAGCTTCTTTATCTTTATCATGGCAAACAAAGTAGATCCTCATCAGAATAAAAATCCAGTTAAATATGTTTTATATTCTTTATTTGTGAGAATACACATAAAGTTTGGTATAAAAATCTTTGAATTTTAATGATATTTGAACTTTTGACCCCTCACTAGGGCCCCAGGTGGCAGGGCAATAACAAATTGTGCTGTTGCGCGCCCCATTCATGTGAGTAACTCACACACCAAATTTGGTTGGATTTAGTCCAATGGTTTAGTGGAGATAGCATAACAGACGGACAGAGGAGATTGTGATATCCCCTTCCCTTATTTTAAAGCCTGGGGATCATATTAGAATCTATGTGAGGATTCTAACCAGAGTATGACACCGCAAATTAAAGAATGAAACTGCATCAAAACTGAATTTTTATCAAACCGGATGGAAAATAAAATTGTTGAAATATTACTCCTGAACAAAACAAATTGATTGTTGAATGTCCAAGCAGCAAACTCTAATTCCGAGGAGACTGGTCTGGGTCGGTATTAAGGGTGCGTAGCGAAAATTAAATTTTCTTGTTTCTCAACCAAAACATATGTTGTGGGTACTCAAAAGATCCGTCTCATTGAGACTGTTCTTTTGAGCACCCAAAACATATGTTAAAGTTGATGTGTAAGAAAATATTTGCAATTTTACACTGAAAATTTTTTGTTTATCTAAACCTGTGGAATATCAATGATTAGATTAGAAAAATTATGGAATAAAATTTCCGCCGATACTCTATGCATACAAGTTTGTTTTTGTATGTTGGTAATCTCATTTTACTTTGTAAATTGTGTCATTATATCATGCAAATTGTCATTTAGTAGTCGTTTCACTCGTATTTAGATTCAGATTATGTCATTTCTCGGTTTTCAAAAGGCAGAACTAGGTTGTAAATAGGCAGAACTAGGATGTCATGAGGCAGGACTGGATTGTCATAATACAAAAGTGAAAATGCTAAGTTTTTTGACGCCAGAGGGCGCACCGAATTATCGGAAATTAATAATTTCTCCCAAACAAGTAGCACTCGTTGCAAACGGTGTTATGGATGATTTCTTTTACCTAGAATTTACCCCTATGTGTTTTTTTTGTTTGATTTGATTCTTTACATCCTAGTCAACAATCTTTCAGTTACGTTGGGACGGGTCTTCCTGGATTGAAGGATAAATGTGTCTTTCTCAAGGACATAACGCTATGACACCGGTGAGGCATGAGAAAACTTTGTACCGCCCTGCCAAGCTCGGACACAAACAACATATGTAGATCTATTACTGGGTCATTCATTCATTCCCGCCTCACATCCGGACAAGCTTGGACATATCAATATATGAGCCGCAACACGTGATTTCCAACAATGTGGCATTTTGACATGAATAGACTCAGATGAGCCTGTGTAGCCTAATTTTAAGCTTAGGCAGTTCATGTGAATATTCAAGCAGCTGTCAAAGGCTCTGACCAGACTGCGCAGGCTGGTCTGAGCCTCTCTGATCGCACGTATCACATTGTTGGAAATCTCATGTCACAGCTGGGAGCGCAGTGGCTCAATGGATGAGAGACCTTGACTCAAGACCGAGGGGCCATGGGTTAGAGCCTCACCCGAGTCACTGCGTTGTGTCCTTGAGCAAGACACATTAATCCTAGCTTAGTACTGGTTCAACCTAGGAAGATTGGTCCCTTTATAACTGAAAGATTGTTGATGGGACGTAAAGAATCAAATCAAACAAACAAAAATCATGTCATAGCTCATTTTATGTATTTACTGGGTCAGGATACCACAATATATATATATCCATACTTGTCTTGACTAATTTTACCTCCCTTTATTTTTCAAGGTGACATATATATCGCAGATCTTTTTTTTTTCATGTTGTAGAGCTGATGCATTTATAAAGTATAATTTTCTACAACTAAATTGACTGATTATCTATATGAAAAAAAAAATTTTCAACGAAATGAGAATCTCAGTCAACTCATATATATTTGAAAAATCATAGTTGTAAATAATATAATATACCATTTGTCGGTTAAATGTTTTTAATGTGGCCGCCGCGGTATAGTGAATTGTTTTTCTTGTCTATCGATCATACTTTAAGCCAAGGCCGCGTGATCGAAGAGGCTTTAAACCCAGAACGAATGCCAGTTAAGCCTGGCAGTCGGGTGCTCCTTGGATATTAAATGAAAAAATAAACCTACCCAGACCAATACTGGTTACAGCCAAGGAATAGCCACAAAAACAGTATCATCCAGAGGGGTGGGCTCGACAGAGACAGAGACCCCTGACATGGAAAATCATAAGATGTATAGGTTTTCATAGGAATAAGCAAATGGACCCCTACCCCAGGAAAAATTAACCGGCCCATATAATTTTTTAGCTTCCTTTAAAATAGACAAATTGGACCCCGCCCCACCCCCATCCATTGTAAAATAAGGTAGACATAATTAATAAAAGAAATAACAACACCAAATGAACAGATTTGTGCCTGGTGAGACTGTGTCTTTGGAGGTCGTAAATGCGACAAGTACAAAATGAGGGTGTCAATAGGGTTTATTGATTAGCAAATAATCGCCCTAAAATTAATAGTGGAATGGGGCGTTTCAACGGTTAGCGAATCTGATGGAAAAAAGTTATTCCATGTCGTTCTACAGTAACCCGTCTTAATGATCTATCCGCAGTTGTCCGATTGCCCTTCAAGGTCCATCAATTAATATGAAACATGGAAAATTTATAGACATAGATACATGTACAATTGAGCACACAGCGAAAACTGGTCAGACTTGGTTGATACAGATCCAGGCTGATCTACTGGGTGAAAGTTTCAATGATTCACAGATCACTAAACCCTGAAGCCATTGATTGATTTGTCAGTTCGTGGCTTATTTCGCTGTTAGTGCTGAAAAAAAATAAGTCAAACTACCGTTCAAGCACGTTCATGTGACAGTAACATACTTTTAATAGTTTGGCAATGCATGTAACCCTTTGTATACGAGAAACCCGTAAATGGATACTTTTATAAACAGTGAAGACCCAGATGAAATGCCACATTATGCGGCATTTCATCAAGGTCTATACTGTTTGTTAGGTAAAAAAGATCTTCAGACAAAAACAAAACACTACTTTTAAAAACTATAACCTGACACCCCAAGGTATGTACAGTGGCCTTTCCAAAGTTTATTGCATCAAACCAGAAGGAAAGATCCATTTGTATACACAGTAAACTGTTGGAGGTAAGAAGTGGCCGGCTAGTCATTTATTAGTGACCATGGAGCAAATATAGCTGCTAAAGTTATCTGCTGCATATAAGCATACAGGCAGATCGTGTGGACCCAGATCAGACTGTCATTTGCATCAAGTAGTCTTAAAAATTAGTTTTATCGCCCAAATGGCATGTCTTCTAAGATATTTTACAGATTTTGTCAAATGTTTGCTGATTACTGATTTTTGGGGTCATTTTTTTACTGATAAGCGATTTTGGTCCTAAATTTTACTGATTGCTGATTTTTGGGCATAAATTGTACTGATTAGCGATCTATGGACCTAAATTTTACTGCTAAGTGATTTTAGAGGTACCCCATTCAGACCCTCCAAAACCCCTTGTGCTGGCTTATTAGGCTCCAGGAACAGGTCAATTCTCGATAGTTCCAGGCATGGGTGGGTCTGTTAGGTGGATATTGGGTAGGGGACAGGGGTCTGAACCCCCTGGAAGATCAGACAGTTATAGGGCTCCTTAGCGATACTGGTCACCCCTGGATATCACAAAACTTCCAAGCCAGCGTTCTTGATGTTCGGTCATCATTGGTCCACCTAAATGGCGTTTTGCTGGCAATTTAAATGGCGCTTCGCTGGCGGGCCAATGATGACACACTTTTTATGGTATTCGGATCCTCTCTCTCCTCATCAACTATAAAAACAAAGTTGTCAGAGTTGGACCCCTCTGAAAAAAGCTTGATCTGCGCATGCGTGATTTTTTCTTCAAATAGTCAATAGTTTGATTTAAAGTCATAACAGTTTAAATCAAAGTCATAACTGTTTATAGTATATGACCATCTTCATCTTAGGGATGAACCATCTACAATATTTAGTTTGTCTAGATGCCAAAATTCTGAGCTTTCATCGACGTCCATTCGGTGAGAAGGCTCTATTGAGATTCCACATGTGCACAGACTCATCTCAGCCTTCTTCGCTCGCTATTGTGCTATGTTCGAAATTTCATGATATCAGATCCTGCTGTTGGGATGTAAATAAATGCTAAGAAGGTGTTCCCTTTTTATACATGTAGAAAGGTTTGGCTTCATTGTTTGAAGACAGATCATAAGGCATACAAGCCATCTTCTAAATATGTTGTGGGTACCTCCTCCATGCGCGCATCCAGTAAGGGGGTCAAACGGCTCCAACTCTGGCAACTTTTTTTCAGTTGATGAGGGGAGAGAGAGAATCCAAATACCTTTTTTCAGTGGGCCATCATCGGCCCGCCAGCGAAACGCCATTTAAATGGCATTATGTCCTTTCGCTGGTGGGGTCATCATTGCTGCCGGAATTGTCTATGTAATCGTGTCCGCCTTTATTTGGAGATAATCCACAAGGTTTAGCGAGTGAATAATCTTACATACAGGTGGACAAACATCGTATAGTCATTTTATACCACATACATCAGTGTAGACCTTGTACATAATGAGATATTGTGCTATCAAAAGTTGGTATAATGGGTTAATTTCTAATCTTTTCTTAAAATTTTAACTTGTATTTCTACTAGGTTGCTTCCCTTTAAACTTAAGACATTTTCATTTTCGTAATGTTTTCGGTGATGTTCATTTTTGTTAAGGTTTATTTAAATGAGTTTACATATATGACATTCTACATGGATGTTTTAGCAAGAAATTTATCTTGCATCCTATAACAAACGATTTACAAGAGGACAAAAATTGAAACCAACAAGTCTTGAATTTTTCGATATATTTATGTCAAAATAAGCAAAAAGTAAGAAAAAGGGCAAAGACCAGGAATCGATACAGTTTTCGGATAAATCATTCAGTCAAAATGACTCCTGGCACCGTTTTCCGAAAAAGGGATATCCTATAAATTATAAATGAAAACGCGCCCTCTGGCGTCAAAATATATAGCATAGAAAGAAGCGCGGTATTACCGACAATATTCAATGCTTCAAATGCTAGTTTCATGTCACTTTATAATGTTGTTGATGCTATTTATAGTTTTCTTTGTACTATTTTTTAATTTTTAAGCAACATCCGATGATCACAGCTGTTATAATAAGGCAATTCACATGATACAATGAAATAATTTACGAAATAAAATTGCAATTTTAAAAAACAAAAACTAAATTGGACACATGGAATTTTGTCAGAGAATCCCTTCCATAAAAAATAGTCTCTTAACTCTTTCCTTGCTAGTGGCAACTTTTGTTATCTGGTGATAGCCTTTGCAAACAGTTTAGACCCATATCAGGACTAACTGAGTGTTGGTCCTGATCTGGATCCAAATTGTTTGACACTCTAATAGTGTTCCTGAATGAATTTTTTAAAAAAGTTAATTTTCAAAAAAAGCAGTCAACAACAAAAGCATGAAAATTACCCAGCATGCAGAGTTAAATCTCCATTAGTCACCAACTCACCATTATAAAGATTTTTTTTTAAAGATTATATCCATTGTAGACATCTGATCAGGGTTCACAGTGTTTGCTTCAATGACCGAGAGTAATCTGAAGTTCAAATGAATATGAACCGTGACATGTGATTTTCAACAATGTGGCATTTTGACAAGTGAAGACTCAGATGAGCCTGTGCAATCTCCTTTTATTAGCTAAGACACTCCAAATTATGTTCAGTCAGTAGCACCAGGAAAGGCTCTGAGCAGACTGCGCGTAAGTGCAGGCTGATCTGAGGCTTTGCTGGTCACACATACCACATTGTTGGAAATCTCATGTCGCGGCTCATATGCAGCAGGTGTAAAAAGCTGACAACATTTTATTGGCAGAATAAGGGTCAATTGTTTTTGCATCCTACAAATTGTTTTTGAGGCTCTCGTGAAGCTATTAATAAATACATGTTTTCAAGTAGTTTTCTTAACTGTAATGTAATTAATATTACACACTGAGGTTTAACTTTCTTGATGATTCATGCATTTAACAGGGAATTTGAGGAAAATAAATGTGTAAAGTAAATTGACTTTAAAGGTTTGTGAATTTCTTTAATCTTTTCTCCTTAGTATATACACAAGGGATTAGGTGCCAATAGGTGGATGTGAAGCATTAAATGAAAATCGAAGTTCAGAAGATGTGCACATTTATATCTAGGCAGACGTGTGTGTGTGGGGGGAGGGGGGTTGTGGAGTGGGGGAGGGTAGAACTGAGTGGGGAAGGGTAACAGCAGCAGCAACTCTCAGTCAGTGGCAATTAATTGCTAGCGGTGACTCCTGTCGTCTGCTGATACACAATCCTTTGCTAGCAGTTTGGACCCAGATCAGGACTGACACACAGACGGTCTTGATCTGGTACCAAACCATTTGACACTGATAGCATTCCTGAAAGAATTTTTTGAAACAATAATTTTGAGAAAAATCAGCAGACGACAAAAAAAAGCATGAGACAATACCCAGCATGCAATGAGGGTTTATTATGTTATGTATGTCTAGATCTATCAGCATATTCTGCTCGATGCAGATAAAGATAAGCTGCTGCATGGTAATCTAGGCTGTCATGAGAAACCTGGTTTTGCTTGATGCTAACAAAGGAATTAATACACCAGCCAGCCAGCCTGCTTATCTGTGCAGTCTGGTCAGTGCCTTAAATTGGTATTTAATTTCTGGAAAACTTCAAAATTTCTATATACGTAATATTCAAGTAAGTCTCGGTAGCTTAGTAGGCTGAATTGATCCTTACTTGAAGACAAGTTTTCTTGTGCCAAGGCCCATAACACAGGCCTAGATGAGGGTGTGTAACTTGAAAATGTATTTTCTTATTTCTCATCCAAAATATATGTTGTCGGTACTCAAAAAAAATGTTAAAAATGATAAGTACTTAAGAAAACATTTACAATTAACTCTCACTTTTTTTGTTTATTTTGACGAACCAGATCTACTTCATAAACTTACAAACTTATAAAGCCGGGCCGCGTAGCGCAGTCGGTAACGTGTCTGGCTACAGATGCGTGTCTGACTGCAGATCAAGGAGTTCGAACCCGGTCCGGTCCCATACTTTCGTGGAGATTGATCATGAAATGATTTCTACGGTCATTCTCCTCCCTTCCGCTGATTCATTCAAGACGGGTTGTTGTCAGTTACAAGCGAAAGTATGTGCACGAATAACTGGTTAACCGCTTGTTCAAGCCTGCCCAGGAAAAAGTGTAGTTAGGTGAACTGACCGTCCCGCAATGACCATAGCTGTTGACTTGGGACGTAAAGCAACAAAAACAAATCAAACAAACTTATAAACTTATATTTTGCAGAGGAAGCTATAGCCCTAGGTTTCTGGGTCACAAGTACGTAAATCCCAACATGTCTCGCTATAGAATTGGAGGTCCCCGTAGTGGGATGATGAAAGGTGGTGTGGATGAGTTGGATTATGATGAGTTCAGCGATGAAGAACTGGAAGTCGCAGGAAACCGTGTGAAGGACACAGACTCGGAAGATTCGTATGAAATAGGTTAGAACTTGTACAGTAAAACCGGCCTTAAGCAGCCACTCAAAAAAAAAATAGACAAAACAAAGATATAAATGACAAATGGTAGCTTAATGAAGGTCGAAAGTATTGCAGAATGCTCTCTTGGAGCATTAAGAGAGCATTCTGTGATATTGACCTGCATTAAGCGATAATCGGTCTTGAAAACCAATTTTTGGTCTTATTTTTGAGTGGCCGGTTAAGACAGGTTTTACAGTATTAATTATTTCCTTGCTAGTTAGATGACTTTTGTCCTGTGCTGATAACTTTTACAAACAGTTTGGACCCAGATCAGGACCGACAGAATGTCGGTCCTGATCTCGATCCAAACTGCTTGACACTCTTATTGTGTTCCTGAAAGAATTTTTTATAAATAGTTAATTTTAAAAAAAGTCAGCAGACGACAACAAAAGCATGAACAATTACCCAGTATGCTAAGAGTTAAACCATAAAAGAAGTTTTCCTAAAAATTTGTCCCAAACTTTAAGGGAACAGGGCCAACCTATTTTTTTTAGCATTGATTCCAATAATTGTTTTACTGTTCTTGTCTGCAGAGTATTGATTGATTGATCAATTTGACGCTGCATCAGTCAGGTTAAGCCTTCTTTATTGCTATTTTAGCAATATGTACAATTTTTATGTAACTTGAATTCTTAAAGTTATTTGGATAAAATTATGGAGGAGTGTTACTACTGTGTAGTACAGAAAAATATCCATCAAGATTAAGGTAATGATTTCCTGTGACTTGTAAATTGATGGTTTGTTTATTACTGGAAAAAATATGACAAAATGAGCAATAATCAATACAAGAAGCTATTTCAAATTGACATTGATAATGAATTGTAGGTAACAGATTGCAGAATATACGGACAGTGTAGTCCCTTGTTCATTAGTTCTGTATTGGACAAGTATCATATGGGCCTCGATGTGAGAAAACCTGTCGTTGGGGGTTTGCGATCAACACAGGCTCAGACCAGCCTGTACATCCACGCAGTCTGAACAGTTACTTTGTTATTCACTTTTTGGAAAGCATCATATCTAAACTTGGTACAAGTGAAATTTCAATGTTCTAGCTAGTCTCTGTAGCTGAGGAGACTGCTTTGTCAGAAACCCGGAAGACAGGTTTTTTCGCGGCGAGGCCAGTAAAGTGATAGTTTTACAAAGATTTGACCAGTGCATGACAAAACCAACTCAATAGACTTGCGCATGTAGCAAAGACTTAGATCAACCAAGGCATCTAAAGTTAACAGGACAGTAAAACCTGTGTAAAACGGCCACTCTCAAAAAGACCGAAAATTGGTTTTCAAGACCAATTATGGCTTAATGCAGGTCAAAAGTACTGTAGAATGCTCCAAGGGGAGCATTCTGCAATACTTTCGATCTTCATTAAGCTATCATTTGTCATTAATATCTTTGTTTTGTCTAATTTTGAGCGACGGTTTCACACAGGTTTTACTGTAGGTGTATTCAAGTGTTTATCTTTGGCTAAAATATGTAAAGTCTGAATTTTCATGGATTTCATGATCAGTTAGTTGCCTTTTCATAAATTCAGTGGTTTATTTCTGCAATAAACAGAACTTCAAAGATAAAATAAGCTGTATGTGCCTCTGGGGAAAATCTGAACCTTTTTAATTGAAGTAGAAACCAGTAGGCCTGCCAGCACATACATGTTCGCTACATACATGTGATCATAGGTAGTGTGAGTGTATAGGGGTTTAGGGGGTAAGGGGGAAAGGCGGACCTGTGATACTGAATCTATAGAATCTTTGATTCTGACTTTATGATTCTGACTATAGAAATATGTTATTTTGGGACGGTTTATTTGGTTGCAGGTCACTAATCTATTTTGAGGGGTTGCTTTTGTTTTAGATAATATTGCACACCGGATGAGGGTATCTGAGATTTTACCCTGGGATAGAAAATCTTATCTTACCCATGCTATCTTACCCAGGATGTCAAGTAACATCATCATGTAAAATTGCATCTTAGCGTATTCAGGGTCTTCTGGAAGCTAATTTTAAAATAAATAAACAAAAAAAAACTGGTGAGCAAGAAAAAGAATCCATTATTCGTGTGAGGGTAGGATAGAAAAATTTTCCCTCTAGATCACCGTTTGTCATCACTCGGCAAGCCTCGTGATGGCAAACGGTGATCCTCGGGACAGATTTTTCTTTCCTACCCTCACACTCATGATAGATTCTTATATTACGTCCCAGTCAACATTTTTTTCAGTCATGTTAGGATGTTTCTCTGGGTTGAACCCATACTAAGCAATGAAAATAAAGTGTCTTGCTGAATAAAACAACACTGCGCTGATGGTGGGATTTGAACCCACAATCCCTTAGCCACATTTCCAGCACTCTACCAACCGAGCTTAACAATGCTCCTCTTCAAGGGGTTGCAGGTCACTATTTTCTTATTACAGTAAAACCTGTCTAAAACGGCCACTCTCAAAAAGACAGAAAATTGGTTTTCATGGCCAATTAGCGCTTAATGCAGGTCAAATGTATTGCAGAATGCTCCAAGGGGAGCATTCTGCAATACTATCGACCTTCATTAAGCTACAATTTGTCATTAAGATCTTTTTTTTTGCTCATTATGTTACTTTGTATTTTTCAGTGTATAAAGATGGAATGGTACTGCGATCTGGACATAATTTGAAGACGCTTCATTCTGTATTTAGGGAGCATGATAGCAAAGACATGGATTTAAATAACAAATACGCTAATTCTGGCAGCTTGCAAATCAAAGAAAACTATCCAGTTAGAAATGCCGTGACAAGCAGAAAAGTTAAAAAATCTGAGAGAAACGCAAGACAATATTCACAATCTGAACAAAAGAGAAATGGCATATCCAACCATGAAACAGACTCTTTATCCTATTCACAAAAATCAAACTTAAGAGCGAGAAAAAACCTGAGTTCAGAGTTTGACTCCTACTCGCGTACAGATACAGATATATACACTAAATCAAACCTAGATTCTTATTCAAGATCAAAATCAGACAGTTACTCTAATAGAGACACTAAGAGTTACTCTAATAGAGACACTAAGAGTTACTCCAATAGAGACACTAAGAGCTATGATGAGATTGATGCCAGTGTATCTGTGCCTGGGTATTCATTAAGAACAGCGAGTAAAACTGTCACTGAAGAGTATGACTATGACCTAGGTCTAGAGAAAGGTGAACAAGAGTTGTCAGAGAAATATACGAGTGCTGTCAGCCAAGTAAATAAAGGAGGAAATCAAACTGTTAATCATTTATATGGTAAGATTTATGGTTGTATCTTTCATAGGTATAGTCTTTAGATAAATAAAAAATTTGAGCATAAAAATGTAAATATTTTCTTACCCATCAGTTTAAACATATGTTTTGGGTGCTCAAAAGAACAGTCTCATTGAGATGGTTCTTTTGAGTACCCAAAACAAATGTTTTGGCAGAGAAATGAAAAAAAAAATGTTTTTGATAAACTTAACTAAAAGGCCTGATCTTTTATATTGCTTTTGATTTTAGGGTTTTCAAGCTGACATTCAAGTTGCCTGCCAAAAAAGTGTAGACAAACAGAGCAGACCCAGATCAGACTGCTTCTTTCTGATCAGGGTATTCCCTGTTTGCTAATCAGCCAACTAGTTTGTGACTTCAAGTCCTGACAACCAACTTTTTATAACTTTGCAAACGTTGGAAATTTTAGAACATTTACCATATCTGAATTACTATTTTTTACTGTTAATGTTCTAATTAGTGATTGTTTATGATATAAAATTATTACAAGAATATTTTTGTGTATTAAGAAAATGGTCATTTGTGATGGCCGTAGTGGCTTTAAATTACTTATTGACTTCTTAAAACACTTATTTACTTATCAAAACACTTCTTGACTATCAAAATACTAATTGATTTATCAAAACACTTATTGACTTATCAAAATACTTACTGACTTTAAATCTGTAAGCAAGATCAAATGACTATTCTCTCTCTTTCAGGACTAGATTCTGAAGATGAATATTCAGGTAAGTAGATGTTACCATGATATTTTCAATGCAATATTCTGAGACTGTGGGCCTTCTCAGGCCAAAGACCTGGGAAAAGAGGACCAGAGCCATGTATATATGAGGCTATATCATGTACTTATCAACATTATCAAAGTTTGTTGATTTTTAGATTTACCAAGCTAGGGCTCTTGCCTTCAAGCAATTTAATCAGTAGAGCTCTTTTCAAGTTCGGAACTTGAACACTCTCTGAGTCTCAGTTTTTTACTCAAAGAAGCCATATTGTTAACATTTGGTTGCATTATGATAAGAATGATAAATGTTGGTGAAACTTCTCAGAAGCTATGATCCCCGGCTCAAGTCTGTTGGATGAGAATCAAAGCTGTGGCCCTGATCCTTAGCTGTTGGTGGGATGTTAAGCACAAAATCACTTCTCTGAAGCTTTGATCCCAGGCTCCTCCAGATTGTGGGGTGAGAATCTAAGCTGTGGCCCCGGTCTTTGCTGTTGGTGGGATGTTAAACACAAACTCACTCACTTCTCAGAAGCTCGAACTAAAAATTGCACTGTGTTAATAGTCATTGAGTTATAATCTTAAAATATTCAAAAGTAGTTTTTGATGACAAATCTGGAGTTTTTAAGGCACGAATGAGTCAGTTTATGAGATTTTAGTTCATAAAGTCACTCTTTCAACATGCATTTACAATAAAACCTGTATAAAACGGCCACTCTCAAAAGGACCACAAATTGGTTTTCAAGACCTATTATTGCTTAATGTAGTATTGCAGAATGCTTCAAGGGGAGCATTCTGCAATACTTTTGACCTCCATTAAGCTACCATTTGTAATTAAGATCTTTGTTTTGTCTTTTTTTACACAGGTTTTACCGTACTGCTATCTAGTGGAGCTAGAGGTGTAAATTTTGACCCGAGTCATCTTCTACATCCCTACTTCGTGTGTGTGGGCTGTTAAGGTTCTGGCCAGACTGCATAAATGCCCAGGCATAAGGGATAAGTACCAAAATCTCATAGGAACTGCCGTGGTGTAGTGGATAAACCACTCGCCTTGTGCCCAGGGTCACAAGTTTGATCTCCAGCTCCTCCAGTCTGTTGGATGAGACTCTTAACCATGGACCGGTCTCCATATGACCTTAGCTGCTGGTGGGACATTATGCACAAACTCACGCACTTAAATCTCATGAACTGGCTTTAATTATTATTTTTGTAGATTTTATTTATCTGTTAACTCTTAGAATTCACTCACAAACTGAGTTTACTCTGTGAGTGATTTTCACAATAACTTACAAAATTTATAGAATAGACTATTAAAATGTGTTCCTATACTAACATTGCAGTGTTTTTTTTTATATATGACAGATGGCAGTTCTTACAGCACAAAATGGTCATACTCCAGAGACAGTCTAGGTAATGGTAGAAGTCAATACAGTGACAGTTCTACCTCTGTAACTACTACAGTTATAACTACCATTACAGGTAAGATCTTACAGCACAAAATGGTCATACTCCAGAGACAGTCTAGGTAATGGTAGAAGTCAATACAGTGACAGTTCTACCTCTGTAATTACTACAGTTATAACTACCATTACAGGTAAGATCTTACAGCACAAAATGGTCGTACTCTAGAGACAGCCTAGGTAATGGTAGAAGTCAGTACAGTGACAGTTCTACCTCTGTAACTACAACAGTTATAACTACCATTACAGGTAAGATCTTACAGCACAAAATGGTCATACTCGAGAGACAGTCTAGGTAATGGTAGAAGTCAGTACAGTGACAGTTCTACCTCTGTAACTACAACAGTTATAACTACCATTACAGGTAAGATCTTACAGCACAAAATGGTCGTACTCGAGAGACAGTCTAGGTAATGGTAGAAGTCAGTACATTGACAGTTCTACCTCTGTAACTTCAACAGTTATAACTACCATTACAGGTAAGATCTTACAGCACAAAATGGTCGTACTGGAGAGACAGTCTAGGTAATGGTAGAAGTCAGTATAGTGACAGTTCTACCTCTGTAACTACAACAGTTATAACTACCATTACAGGTAAGATCTTACAGCACAAAATGGTCGTACTCGAGAGACAGTCTAGGTAATGGTAGAAGTCAGTACAGTGACAGTTCTACCTCTGTAACTACAACAGTTATAACTACCATTACAGGTAAGATCTTACAGCACAAAATGGTCGTACTCGAGAGACAGTCTAGGTAATGGTAGAAGTCAGTACATTGACAGTTCTACCTCTGTAACTACAACAGTTATAACTACCATTACAGGTAAGATCTTACAGCACAAAATGGTCGTACTCCATAGACAGTCTAGGTAATGGTAGAAGTCAGTACAGTGACAGTTCTACCTCTGTAACTACTACAGTTATAACTACCATTACAGGTAAGATCTTACAGCACAAAATGGTCGTACTCTAGAGACAGTCTAGGTAATGGTAGAAGTCATTACAGTGACAGTTCTACCTCTATTACTACTACAGTTATAACTACCATCAGGGTTTTACAGGACGCAATATCCTGCGTCCTATACGCATAAATCATTAGGTAGGACCCCTTAATTTACCTTACCTGCGTCCGCTGGGACGCAGACGTGTTTGTTGTGCCTTTCATTAAAATCCCAAATTCCAAAGTTATTTCGTAACGATTCGGTTTTTCCCATATTTACAGCCTATCTATAAATAAATAGGACAGGTGCTGTCGTTTAACCAATAATATCGGAAGGTGTGTCAAAACAGTCCAATCAAATTCGCGTTGCTATGGCGCTTTGAAATCTCATCATGTCTCGCACCCGCTCTGATTTATCGATCAACATAGACGCTTGTCAACCTATTGGATTTTCTTACGGTCAAGCGTGTAAATGACTAGAAAAAACGGCTGCTAAAATGTCGAAACAGAGCGATCTGAGAAACTTTTTTGGCAAAAGAAATGCAGAAATGGACCAAGAACCATTCTCTAGCGGCTGTTCAGAGTGAGATCAGTCCAAATCTTCTAAAAAAACCAGCCCCCCAATAAAGATCGAAAATTCCTATCTGGCTGGCTAGGTCGCTACAAATGGTTGAAATGCGAAAATGACCTGATGTTTTGATACACCTGTTTGACAGCTAAGGCCTGTTCGAATCCCTTCACGGAAGGATTTACTATCTCCCAAAATTCTACGCCTATATAAAAAGATGGGACCCCCATTTTCAATGATGGGACCCCCATCATAATCAAAGTTGAGTCCCAGGGACCCCCAAACATTCAACTTGGTGTAAAACCCTGTACCATAACAGGTGAGATTAATGAGCCAGGGAAGGCAAAACCATCTAAGTAGTACATAGATCTAGTTAAACAACAGAGGAGTGTGTTGGCCCAGTGGTATGGTGCTTGTCTCGAGATCCAGAGGCTACAGGTTCATGCCTCACTGGAGGCACTGCATTGTGTCCTTGAGCAAGACACTTTATCCTCATCTTAGTACTTGTTCAACCCAGGAAGACCTGTCTCGGCATGACTGAACATTAGTTGACCGGGACGTGATGAATAAAAACAAACAAAATAGTTAAATAACATTACAGAATCTCCAAAAGAGCAATTTAAAACCAAATTGCGAAGAAGAAATCACTGTTTTATAGAAATATTGTAGCTGCCATGAAATTTTGGATGAAGACAGATAACGCTTTCCCTCTAGATGCCTATTGCACATTGTTATCATGAGGCTTGATTTGTGGAATAATTCTGAATCTCAATCTACACCTCAAATTCATGAAAGATACATATACACACTCAACTAGCAGTCTTCAACCAAAAGTTACCTGTCTAGATACCAGTACAAAATTCTTCTTCATACTCCCTTGTTTGTTACATGTAAATGTCCTGGCTCTCCACTCAGTCTTTATCTTTTTTCCATTTCATACTGATGCATTTATCAAGAGAAAAGCAGTGTTCAATTTAGATTTGATTTTTACTGAGACCCTGGGACCCTGGGCATCAACAAAAGTTGAGTCACATGCAAGTTTTAATGGGTCCCATAAAACCTCCCAACTGACAAAGTTGTTTGCAATGTTTAACACTAAGAGATTGGGTAAAACTATCATTTAACTTTAATCTCAGTTGGCTCTGAGTGATTGACGATCAATAACATAAAAAAAACAAGAAAATAGCAGTGATGGAGTCTTTGACTATTAAACTTCTTTGATTTTAAAAAGTCGTTGCTTGATGCTCTAGATTGTAATCTATTACAAGATTATCTGATATGTGCTTGTTGAAAATCGCTGCACCCACTGACTCGCCGAACAGCGCTTGGGGAAAGCATTCCATCGCATTGTGATGTTATTGGTTTCAAGATTAACTTTATTTATTAAGTTTGTTAAATGCATGATACTGTAGCCAGGTTTCTAGCATGTTTCGTTGTGTCAGACGCCATTTTTACCCAACAGCACTATGCAATCGATTCATTGGTTTGGGAAAAACCGTAACTCATTATTTATAGCAGAGCCTCGTTCTGACTTCAACTGTTGCCATGAGCAATGGATCTCGGAAAACCACAACTATATTATTTATAGCATTCTCATTCTGATTTCGAATACAAAAGAGTGATATTCAAGGGTTTTAATTCTCTTTACTATTGAACTGGCTTGAATTTGGCCTAAATTGCTGAAAACCAATTGCTTTTGATCTTGCGTCCAATGGACGCAAGCTACTTGGCTATCTTACGTATGAACCATTTTTGGTGCATATTAAGATATTATCATGACGTAGACTCAAACACTGAAAAAGGTACAAAACCCAAGAAAATTATCACATGAACGGAGGTATCTGCTTGACAACAAATGATTTACATGCATACTTCATCAACTGATTTAAATTATTTTGTGTCTAAGAGAGCAAGAAAAACTGCAAAAAAAATGGACAAGATCATGGACCAAATCATTGTCAGAAAGCATAATAAACAAATTTATTCACTGCGTTTTTTCATGTTTAGTTTTTTACGGCTCTTGGTTGAAGTTCATGCTCAACACTGCATTGGTCTTGAACACCAACCTAGGGCTGCCACATGAGTTAAACACATCAAACACGCAATTAGATATATTCATTTATTTTATCACAAGCAGTGAATTCAATGCATATCAAATGTGAATAAAATTGGTATTTTTCTACAGTGAAAAAATATCGTATTCTTTCACTAGTGACTGATACGATTTATATTTTCACTGTAGCAAAACAAGGCGTTTTTGGCAATTTTGGGACTGGTATACTTTTTCAAAAGGTTTTACGAGAAGGATGTTTGTGAGAAATAATGCTACGCATGTTGTGACGTCAACTTCAAACATGATGACATGACTGTTTGGTCTGGCGTAGCGCCAAGTTGCATGTGACATCTATCCTAAGTCACACTCAATAGACTTTCTTTAAATGCTGATTTCTTACGTTTCATTCGTTAAAATATAATTCTAAGCCATTTTCTAGGTGCAAACTTTGTTTACACCCAATGTTATAGTCACTAAACACACTGAAAAAGACAAATAGTACGAGAATCGACCAGGGAAAAAGTTAGGTTGTGCTTTCTGTATTTTCGTTGAGTATAAAATAAAAAGAAAATTTACTTTTTTGGGGTGAATACCAAATATATTTCATCTCGTTCGGTGAAAATATCCGCATTTTCACTCGCGCTGCGCACTCGTGAAAAATACTGATTTTTTTACCGCACTTGATGAAAGATATTTGGTATTCCCCACTAAAAAGTAAATATCCTCTATTTTATTTCAGAAACCATCAGTACAATAACAAGCCCAGTTCTAACCCCAGTCTGGAATCATGTTGGCAGGCCAATCTGGAGGACTGTGGGACAGCCAATCATATCTCTTGTCTCATTCATCTCATCTATCATGTGGTCAATATTATCTTGGCCAATCAGCAATGGCTTATCAAGTGTCACACAAGTTGGAGCTAGTGTTGTTTCCTGGTTGTGGAATAATTGTATTAAATCCGTCACAAACACTATTGTATCAGTGCCAGGGTGGATATGGACAAATTTAGAATACTTCTCAACACAAATGGTTGTTTTAGATCTTTGGTTGTTTAAAAGGTAAGGTATTTGAGCCGCGATTTCCAACAATTTGGCATTTTGACAAATGTAGACTCAGATGAGCCTGTACAATCTCCTTTTAAGCTTAGAAACTCTAAATTATATTCATGAGGTAGCTTAACACTCATAGAATATTCAAGCGACTAGCAAAGGCTCTGATCAGACTGCGCGTATGTGCAGGCTGATCTGAGACTTAGCTTGTCGCACATACCACATTGTTGGAAATCTTATGTCGTGGCTCATTTCATCTCTTAATTTCAGCTCAAATATCAGAGATGTCCAAATAAAACTTGTCTGATATACATTCAAAAATCATGTCTAACAACAATGTGTGAAACTAATTTTCTGAATCGGATATACTGTACCTCCCCAAATGAAAATTCTGACTAAAATTGTCCCATAATTAAGCGGTGAACACAATATTCTCTGGATCCAAACCTTGGTTCAAAAAAGATCTTCATATGTATATAGAGACAGAAATTGATTCAATCTTGGAAAACGGTAGTCTACATGTATTTATGGGATAACAGTATTCAAAATTTTTATTTTGTGAGGTATATCGTCTGATATACGGTTGGAAATTTGGGGGGTGCAGTGGCTCAGTGGTAAAGTACTTGACTCGAGACCGAGGGGCAGCCAGTTTGAGCCTCACGGGCGTCATTGCATTGTGTCCTTGAGCAAGAACATTAATCCTAGCTTAGTACTGGTTCAACCCAGGCAGACCCATCCCTACAAAACTGAAAGATTGTTGATGGGACGTAAAGAACCAAATCAAACAAACAAAATAAGCCATAGGGACGGGTCTTCCTTGGTTGAACCAGTACTAAGCTAGGATTAATGTTCTTGTTCAAGGACACAATGCAGTGATGCCGGTGAGGCTGGAACCCGCGGCCCCTCGGTCTCGAGCTAGCACTCTACCACTGAGCCGCTGCACTCCCCCCCCCCACCCCAAAAAAAAAAACAAAAAAACACAAGCTCATTGCATATGTGAAAACAAAGGTGCATAACAGCTGTGCTGTGACCACAAAGTTAATCAGCGTCTTTGTTTGAAAATTGACAATATTTTCTGTAACTAAGAAAAAGTACAGTCTAGATTGTTTAAGAGTGCTTTTCGTCTCCATGTATACCTTCTTTGAGAGGGATGAAGTTCCCTAAAGGTGTCAAAAAGATTATTTTCTTCTATCACATTTGAAAGAAAATCACTTGCTTTTGGATTGTTTATGTGCTTGTAGTTGAAACAGTCTAAATCTGGATTCAGTATAAGGTTAAAATCTCCACAAATTATAAACAAATCATTTCCTATGTCTGTTATACTTTTAAATACATTTACATAGAAGGTGGGGTCATCTTTATTAGGACCATAAATATTTATCAGAGATGGTCTTTTATCAGAGATTGTCATATCTAGAATCAACAAGTTACTATTTGTGTCTTGTATTTGATTGTGTATTTTATACTCAACGTCAGTGAAAAGTTACCAGTAAATCACATACACTTAACATAGGACAATATTTAGTCCATTCTGAACGAAGAACGGCGAATACTTCAACGCTCAATTTTATGGCATAGAGTCCTATGCATCACCACTATGGAAAACGGTATCCATCACACCCGAATGCATTATACTCATTCCTTGATGGACCCCTGTAGTTTCCATTGCATTGTATAGGAAAATGTAACGTTTTGGTGCTACCTTAAAGTTTGACCCTCATTTTTCACGTTTAATGGATAAACTAAACCATTATGGTGGCGTTTTCAATGCACGTGTCCAGGGAATGTCCTTGCATGTTGTCTTCTAAAAATGATGATTTCAAACTCTTAAAAACTGCGAAAAACATAAAATGCACGTGCGTCACGTGCACCTTAGTTCCAGGATTCATGCAACTGTTTTATCTCTCCAAACCAGCTTGTTGTTGACCAGAAACATGAACGTAACAGTAGCCAAAGAGCTGTATTATATATTTTCTGTAATATCGAAATTTCTGTACTGGTAACTTTTCATTGACGCGGAGTATATAATCTAAATTTTTACCTACACCTCAAATATAGCTACACCTCTAGCATTAGATTGAGGAGCAGCACTAAAGTAGCAGTTTCCTTCCCATCTGTTTTTCTTGATCTGATGAGTGTCTTGCAGACATAAAATGTCAAAATTCTTATCTTGTAAGTAGTTAAAAACATCTTTCTGTTTTTTTATTTCACCCAGTCCCTGAACATTGAAGGACAGTATTTTGAGTTCAGCCATTTAAGTATATCAAAAGTGTACTTCTGTTACTAATCAGAGAACCAGCAAACCTGCATAACTGATAAAACTAGTAAAACGGATCTGTTTTTGACTACATCCGTTGAAGAAGTGATCTGTCAGCTGAGACATCAATTTTTCAGACACCTGGTCTCTTCATGGGCGTGTAGTTCGGTTATTAAGCGGAACTTTGCGGCCAAACTTTACATAAATGCTGGTGAATGATTGTAGTGTTAGTGTGACCAAGTGATTATAATATTTTTGTTTGCTAGACATTGGGCTAGAGCAGAAAGCTGTTTTTTATGCAATTTTCTTGAAACTCAGATGTTGAAGAGCTGATAAAAAGCTTATTTGTGTGTGAAATAGGCTCAGATTGCTGCTGCAGTTTCTCCAAACAGTTAGCATATTCTCCATTACCAGTAGGGACCCACAGATCCGTTTGTTGAATTTAGCAAACGAAGACTCTTCACCTACCCTTTCCCTTCCAAATTTATCGGCATCTGTCTTTGAAACGGTAATCTGTCGTCAAAAAACAGTCGGTTGTACATGTGTGAACATAGGTGCAGATAGAACAAATTTTGAAAATATCCTCTGCATGGTACTATAAGGGTTTTCTTGTTCATTTCTCTATACACAGTAAAACCTGTCTTAAGCGGCAGGAAAAGGAAGACCAAAAAGGAAGACCAAAAATTGGTTTTCCAGA
This sequence comes from Loripinus fragilis, assembly GCA_964019695.1. Lineage (NCBI taxonomy): Eukaryota > Metazoa > Mollusca > Bivalvia > Lucinida > Lucinidae > Loripinus > Loripinus fragilis. The sequence continues at coordinate 24,764,708 of OZ026516.1, forward strand.
CAGATTATCACTTGATGCAGGTCAAAGGTATTGAAGAATGCTACAAGGGGAGCATTCTGCAATACTTTCAACCTTCATTAGTTAACATTTGCCATTAAGATCTTTTTGTCTTTTTGAGTGGCTGCTTAAGACAGGTTTTACTGTAATCTTACCATATACCTTTTTTATATATGTACTGTTCTGACAAAGTTTTTATTCTGTCTATTTCAGACGGCGAGGGTGTTGTTGTTTTTGTCTACCACTTCTGTTATTATTGCCATTATTATTTACACTCTTAGCAGGTAAGAAATTTTGAATCCTAGATCTGTACTGTTTAATACATTAAACATACATTGGGCTTCAATATTAAAGCTGAAATGTTGGAAACTCTAAACAGTTTAGAATTGTTATACATACTTTAAAGTCAGATTTTTTTTGAGAATTTTATTTCTGCAAATAGCATTAAAAGACATGTTTGCCATGTTAGAAATCCCGGACTAAGGCATGATTTACCTACATCAGCAAATGAAAGAGTGATTTCCCTTTTTACAAGGGTTTTATTTTCATGAAACTTCCCATCTGCGAAGTTTGGCAAAAATAAAACCCTCATGAAAATTTCCGAATTTACAGTATGGACCATGTTGTGAGAAACCTGTCTTCAGGGTTTCTTATCAAGTAAAACTCAAACCAGTCTGCCCAGCTACAGAGACTAGCCAGAATATTGCATTTTTTCATGGAGCAAATTTGACGACTATTTTTTCCAGATAGAGAATAACAAAGGTGATGATCGGACTGTAGAGATGCACAGGATATCTGTGCCTTTGTTGGTGGCATGCAACAAAGTCAGCTTTTCTGCGACAAAGCCCAGAAATATTTTATCATGTCCAATACCACATCTCGTAAACTGGTGGTAAATTTTCAAAAAATGACTACAAAAAAAATCTTTAATACCTATAATATCTAATTTTCTCAATAGTTTCGGTTCAACTGAATAAAAAAAGTCACCAGAGCCAATAATAAATCTTTAACATCTCTTCGTGAACTGTTGTTAAAGTCATGTCACTGATTTCAGCATTCAAATTAACTTCATACATTGTTTTATTTCAGTGGTAAAAGAAACCGTTTTATATTTCAGTAATGAAAAGTCTAACTTTTTGAAAATAAAATTAAAGTTGTCACACAGTAACGAAACAACAGGTAAAGTCTCTTTTCTCAATGACACAAAACAGTGACTCTGGTGAGTCTCGAACTAGCAACCCTGCACCCCCAGTCTAACTCTCTACCAACTGAGCCCCTGCGCTGCATAGATAATAGTTGTCCAGACATGAACTCATTGAGCATCTGAAGAGCTAGATTTTCTTTGCAGTCTCTTAAAGGCTTTATAGCATACCTCCATATAACACCTATTTGGATATAATGCGGTCATGTTATGGCTCCCAAATTTGTTATACCATGGAATATTACGATGAAATGTCATTTACCAAGACACTTTATCTGCTGCTTAGTTACTGTTTCAACCCAGGAAGACAAGAAATCATCCAAACATGATAAATTGTTTACTGATACATAAAGCATCATTACAAAATAAAAATTCTTACAATCAGTGTTGTCTTGTATTTGTTCCAGGTACTGATTTCTCAAGTGCTAAATCATCTTTTATGGGACTCTGGGTCCGTGAAGATGTTCCAGTTAAACCAGTGATAACTGTAAGTTACTGCTAAGACTCTATTTTCCTTGTGTATGCATACATTGACTCATAACCTCTGGCAAAAGCAGTTTATTGGGGTATACTATTTGGAGCCTGTGCATCCTGTCATTCCATCAACATTTCAAGGCTTTTGTTGAATAACTTGTGTAGTTTTTGTCGAATTAAGATAAAATTTGCAACACACCTTAACCATTAGCAAGGAAAAAAGGAATGAGGAATCAGTATTGCAAGAATAAAGGCACATTGTGATTCTAAATGTTAGGTGTTTGCAATATTGCTAATAGTGCATACTTTCTGAAATCAACTACTCCTAAAGCCTTCAGTGTGGCCTTTTAATACTTTACATGTATGTTTCAGATATGAGTCAATGTCAAAATTCGTCAAAATTCTTGTCCGTTTCATATCTTATGAAAACCGCTGATGTGATCATGAATTTTTTTTCTTCACACAATACTACTGATCATACTTAATAAGGCTAGCTGATGAAATTGAAAAATATTGGTGTGTAAATATATTTTTGTTGTATTAAAACCCCATTTTTTGGCATTTTTGCCCGTCCAACGGAAAAAATTGAACTTTCGACAAGAATTATTAAAAAAACTGTTATTTTCTCAGGAATTTTAACTGGCTGTATTGATAAAAGCATTATCAAAGTAAATGTAGGAGGTTTCAATATGTGATTTTTCATTATATTTTTTGCATTTTTTTGCCAAAAAAACCTCTGTCCCAAGCGTTTATGTCAAGACCGTAACACTTGATGTATTGCAAAAATAATACTGGATCCCTACTGGTGCTGAATCTGGTTTTCTGTCATACTAATTTGACACTTTCTGTTTACTAAGAATACATGTGTTTTGTAAAGCATCTACAGAACTGGCAAAAGAAAATACTGTTTTGGTGAGTGAAATTTTTATAGTATATTTTTTTGTGTCAAATGACCGTAACACAAAAATGGACAATGGAATTTGATAAAAAAAATTCTGGTTTTAACATCTTGACCAAATTAAATTTCTCAACAAAAAATCACTCTTGTTGCGATGTTTTAGGGAGTAATCATTATTTTAGGTAAAAAAATATGTAGAATATATCAATACCGTAACAGTCAATACCGTAACGATGAAAATGTTGCGGTATTGACACATCTTGTTATGGTTTTGACATATGCTGTCAAAAAAGTACAGTTTTGAATGCAAAGATATTAGTTTTTAGTCAAGTTTATTAAGTGAATTTATGACAAGAATGCTTTATCAAATTTAAACAAGCATAAAACACAAATTGAATGATGAATTTGAGTATAAACAGTTTGTTACGGTATTGACATATTGTTTTGTTTTCAGGCAGGGTTTGTCAATACCGTTACGGTTTTGTCGAACCCGTAACAATATTTTGAAATAAATGCAATCTACCATATATTCCAAAAAATTTTCTGTGCACATGTGTCAAGAGTATTAACATTGCAATTTGGTCAACAGTGCTCTACACCAAATCTTAAACAGAAGAATTACGCTAGCATATATTCTTTAAAGGTCAATACCGTAACATTTTTGTCAAGTACCGTAACAGTGATATTTTTGGGAAAAAGTATATCAGACAGAGACAACATGTAGATTTTAAGTACCTCATCAATTCCTTTGGTTGATTACAATCATACCAAAGCATTGTAATTTTCTAGAAATGTGGTTTTTAAACAAAATACTGAGAAAATAGTATGCAAAATCACTTAAAAGTTAAAAAAAATTCATTTTACGTTTGCTCATTGTCATAAATAATCATTTTGTTCAAATTTTACCTTTGACACAATTAAACACATGATTTATTGAACTTATCCAATGCAACAAAATAAATATCCATGTTGTGATTTGAAGAAAAAACAGGAATTAAAGTTTGTTACAGTATTGACATTTTATCTGGTCATGTGATCTTTGAAACTTATTTATAAGGATCTGATTGGCTGTTAAGGTTTCTTTTCGCTTTTCATAGTATTTTTAGAAACAACTAGTTACTTTCATGAAAAAAGAATATCATTTTATTTAATTCGTATTTTTCCTTGTACTTCTTTCAAAATTTGACGAATTTTGACATTGACTCATATATAGATGGACAGTATGTAATAGATATGTTGACCAGCTGCAGGCCTCGTAGTGCAGTTGGTAGTGAGTCCGACTGCAGATCCAGGGGTCACGAGTTTGATCCTGGCCAGGTTCCATACCATCAGAAAATAATTTTTACGATCATTCTCCTCCTTCCGCTGATTGAAGTAAGGTTGTTGTCAGTTGCAAGCTACCATAGCTGTTGACTTGGATGTAAAAGCTCAACCAAACAAACAGATCTATATATTGAAGATCTGCGTGAAGAAGTTTATTGAGGGAAAATTAATTTTTGATGAATATACAGCATTTTAAACTACTGGTAGCCATTTTTGGATTTCCATATATAGAAGTGCATGTGAAATATACTACTCTTACAGTTTTGAGTTTATCCTTTCAATACTTTGTGAGTATGTTACAGATAAATAGAAGATGTTCATGAAGTAATTTGGTGCCAAATATCTTATTTTGGTCCCTTTTTAATTCGGGCCAATTAAGGTTTAGAGCAGATTTAAGGAGGAACATAGTGTTGCTGGGGTATACTGAAAGCCTTGCTTGCAGCCAAATTCTTGTTGTATCAATATGGTTTGAATGGGATAATCCACCAGAATAAAAAGGATTAAATACATATGGAACATCTGACAGGAGCAAAAAATAACAACACAAAAACAAACAAATCTGCTTGCTTATGGCAGTTGCTTAGTTTAAAAATGACTTGTTCAATCCAGGCCCTTAGTTAAGAGTGTGTACCAGAAAAATGATTTTCTTATTTCTCAACCAAAACAGATGTTGTGGGTATTCAAAAGAACCGTCTCAATGAGACGGTTCTTTTGAGCACCCAAAACATATGCTAAAAATTATGGGTAAGAAAATATTTACAATTTTACGCTGAAATTTTTGTTTATCTAAACATATAGTTCATTTCTTTACAGGACAACAGCCAGTTCTTCAGCCAACTCAATAAAGAAGTACAGTTGATGGTCCTGCAGCTACAGGCAAACTCACAGAACCAGCTTACTGCAGCTGATGTTGAGGTCATTGTTAGAAGAATACTGGGTGCAGAGTTAGCTACCCTTAGAACTAGTATGGACACTGATAAAAAGGAAGCTTATACGTCACAGGTATCTTATTGTTTTGAAATGCAAGAGAGCAGTATTGCATATATACGTCTTCACGTTTTATAGTGTCGAATTGGAAGACTCCATTTGTTGGATAGGCTTAATATGCACTCAGGCTTAAATGAAATGTATGTGTGGTTCCTGTTGGCCTACCTACCCTAATTTTTTTAACCCTACCCTAAACATTAAAATGGTCTTTGGAGAAAAAATACCTAAAATGGGCACTTTTTCAGATTTTGTCATTATTTTCTTTGTTAAATGTTATAACAAAATGTAAAAATTTCCCTACCTACCATACCCTAAATTTTGTTGGTATGCAACAGGAACCACACATATATTTCATTTAGGCCTCATATGAAAACCTGTCTTTAGGGTTTGCGAACAACAAAGGTGCAGACAAGCCTGCGCATCTGCGCAGGCTGATCAGCACCTTTGTTAATATTTGCTTTTTGGAAAGTTTCGAATCTAAACTTGCTATAAGGGAAATTTCAATTTTCTAGGTTTTCTCTGTAGCTGAGGAGACTGGTTTGAGTCTTGCTATGTCGGAAACCCTGAAGACTGGTTTTGTTGTGTTGAGACCCATATGCTTTATGTCTTCATTAGTGTTACAATTATAATGTTCTATTAGTTACGATAAATGAAAGTTAAAGGTAAAGAAAACCTTAAATTGAAATGTAGGTGAGTTCAACCATTAAGCAGTTACCTGTAACTAACTTTACCCAATGTTGGTATCTAGCTTTTGAGCCCATGAACACATGCTTCTTTAAACTCACCTCCCACCACTATGTAAGCACAGGAATATGACAGAGATTATAGTGGATACATGTGTTTCTGTCTGAAAGAGTTTTTATTTCATATTCCTTAAATAATCTAGTAAAACAGATCCTTCAGAATCTACTAAATTTTAAAACAGCAGACTCGCCTTCAATGACTGTCTTTATTGATTTTGAACTTGTACGGCTTAAAAAGAAACTGGTCTATTGGTAAGCTAAACCTCATGGATGTATGGGCCTCAATGCGAGGAAACCTGTCATCAGGGGTTGGCAAGCAACAAAGGCACAGAATAGCCTGAGCATCAGCGCAGTCTGATTAGGCCTTTGTTATTCGCTTATTGGAAAATATCAGATCTAAGCTTGCTTCGAGCGAAAATTAAATTTTCTGACTAGTCTCTGAAACTAAGCAGTCTGGTTTGAATCTCACTTTGTCGGAAATCCTTAAGACTGGTTTTCTCACATCACAGCCCATATATTACAGACATGGCCTCTTATGATTTCCAAAAACTGCAGTGAGGCTTTTAAGCCTAAAGCACCAGTAAAAATTCAGCAGACCCCATTTTCGTATTTTGCTGCTGCTGCTGTAAGAGACTCAAACATTTTTGATATTTTTTTTGCATGCAATGGGAATCATGACTTGTTCTAAAGGGGTTAATGTAAAGTTCTCTATTTTTATATATAGTTGTGCTGCACGAAGTTTAACTGTTACACTATCAATAAATAGTTTGCAAGCTCACCTATTCACAAGGATGAAATTGCAAGTATATTCCCAGATATGAATATTATTTAACCCTTTACCTCATAGAGATGCCTTTTAACGCTTTTGCAAACATAGCAGACCCAGATCAGGCAGCTCTTATAAGAGCTACCTCATCAGGATCTACTCTGTTTGCCTATGGAAATATGATTATATACAATTCTACACTAGTTGACCTGACAAGTAATTTCTTTGGTCTGTGTACAAACGTGAAAGTTTATTTATGTAATTATACTTAGTTGGTGGAGCTTAGCATGAATATTCATGAAAGAAAGGGTTAAGTTGCTGTGAATATCAAGGCCTATTTGTTTCAATATACATGTATTAGATAATCACAGTTTAATTAAAAAGCAAACAGATTTTATTTATTGTGGTATTTTTCCAGAACCAGATCAAGTTAGAACAAGCTGTTGAACTAGAGAGAATGGGCCAAAGACATGCTGATCTCACTGCAATTATACAGGTGGGTAGTGATTGTTCATTTTGAGAAAAAATGATAAGAGAGACATACTATTTTGCTGCAATATGACTAGTATGCAGAATGGTTTTGTTCTGTGTGGTCCACATACATTGATGTTACCAGGCTCTTTTTCTTCAGACTAGCTTGCCTTGTACTTTTCATAAGCATCATTGTTTTACAAACAAGTATTTCATGCCATGATGAGTTGTATATACAGGCTTTTAGGTAAGAGTGCGTAACAAAAAATCAATTTTCATATTTCTCAACCGAAACATGTTTTGGGTACTCAGAAGAACCGTCTCAATGAGACGGTTCTTTTAAGCACCCAAAACATATGTTATAACTGATGGGTAAAAAATATTTACAATATTATTTTCAAAAACTTTGTTTATCTAAACCTGAGTACTTAGGTCCATTAAATTTACATGTATGTTAACTTAGTATTCTTTATTAGCCTATTTAATTAACCAGAGTGGGCAGGATATCTGAGTGCAAACTGGAGTATATAACAGGTGTTTTGCATGAATAGCCATTTGATCATGCTTGTCTATGTATTCATTTTTTCTATTTTCCAGAATCTCCAGGATGAAATCAACAAGCAGAATCTCTATATACAAGAGTAAGTGTATTGTCCATATTGACCCTTTGTATTCTGATGGATTTACCGTACAGATTTACCGGGCCGCATAGCGCAGTCAGTAATGTGTCTGGCAACAGATGCGAGTCTGACTGCAGATCTAGGGGTCGCAAGTTTGATCCCGGCCCGGTCCCATACTTTCGTGGAGATTGATCATGAAATAATTTATACTGTCATTCTCCTCCCGTCCGCCAAATCCTTCAAGAAGGGTTGTAGTCAGTTGCAAGGGAAAGTATGTGTATGAAGTACTGGTTATTTGCTTGTTCAAGCTTGCGCAGGAAAAAGTGTGGTTAGGTGAACTTTCCGTCCGGCCATGACCATAGCTGTTGACTTGGGACGTAAAGAAACAAAACAAAGAAAACCATACAGATATATACAAGAAGGATGGGATTTTCCATTATATTTCTAGGGGCCACAGGTAGAAATTTCATAATATGTACTTCAGTTCCTGAAGATTGTATTTATCGTAGGGCTATTCCAGGAAAAAAATGTCACTGTGGGGATGGAACACAAGTTTAGGGTACCACCTAAAAATTTAGATTGATTGAATGGCACCACCAAAGAACAACAAAAACAACATTGAACCCCAACCCAAGGAATTTGATTTAAAGCGCCTTTCCCCCCCCCCCCCCCCCCCCCCCCCCCCCCCCCCCCCCCCCCAGTGACACTATTTACTGGAATTGCCCTTAACAAACAGTGTAGGCCCTGATGAAATGCTGTGTTATGCAGCATCTCATCTAGGTCTTCACTGTTTACCAAAGTACCCACTTAGGGGGTTTTAGTATACAAAGGGTTAAGCAGAAAGATTCCAACAGACTGACATACCTTATTTGGGATAATAAGCTCACATGTTCCTTCAAGTGTGCTCCGTATTCCATATCAGGCCTTGTGGCGCAATCTTCTCGAGTGTAGATTCTCTCACATGTAGATTAAGTGTCTCAAATGTATATTTGCTCTGAGTATATTTTGGGTTGTTTATACAATAAACAGCAGATTTAAAGTCAATCCAGTTTAGCAAATTCATTAATGATATTGATTCATTGTGTGGGTGAAAAACAGTGAAGATATCAGAAGCCAGCAGATCTGGATCTACACCTTTTTTGAGAGGAGAATATAGAATTTGAAAAAAGTGATGCACATAGTACACTTATAAGGTCAAATACGGACAGTAATAAGCAAGAGAGGAAAAATTCTTGGTGTATTTTTATGACACACAAGCTCTTCTATTCTATTTCTCATGAAGGGTTGCTGTAAAGCATTTATTTGTCTAGGGAGCAGTAAACGTAACACTGACAGTTTAAACCCAAATGAGATGCTACCGAATGCCTGAGTGTCTGCATTTTTTGCTATGATAAACATAAATTTCATGTCAACTTTATGATTATCAGCAATTTGAATGAAATTTCATACTATCTTCCAGGTTAAAAGAAAAAAGGCAGCATATTATCATGGCAGCATTATTCAAAGGCCTTTGCTTTTACATTTAGAATTAAAATCTATGCTTTAATTTAAATTTCAAAGAGTACTTTAACCCCTTTTATAAATTTTCAGTATTACTTCCAGAAAGATCACTTTTTAAATACCATTTATTCCATGTTATCTAAAGCTCTGATTTAATGTTTAATTCTGGTGCTTGCTATAGACAATTCTGTGTACATATGCATGATATAGGTTTATTCAGAATTTGAATATTTTTCACAATGAAACAAATAACCTACTTTTTTCACACAGTATAGCTGGCAGTTATAATCTTTGTAAGAGTTGACCAACACTGATAAACAGCATAAGCCTTAGAAACAGCATTTTAGAAACGTCAAATTACCTTAAATTTTTCACACCAGATAGCTGGTAGTCATAACCTATGAAAGAGTTGACCAAAACAGATAAACAACATACCTGTAAGCCTTATTAGAAACAGCATTTTAGATTACCAAATTACCTTAAATATTTCACACAGGTTAGTTGGCTATCATAAACAAGCAAGAGTCGACTAGTAGTGATATACAGTAGGGATAGACAGCATAAGCCTTTGAAACAGGATTTTAGATTGCCAAATAACCTTAAAGTTTTCACACAAGATAGCTGGCAATCATAAACTATACAGGAGTTGACCAAAAGAGATCAAACAAAATAAGCCTTAGAAACCGCATTTTAGATTGCCTTTTGGCAATCTAAAATGCTGTTGCTGAGGCTTATTGGTTTTGGCTAGTCAGCTGTTATGACGGCTTTCAAATTGGTTTACTGCCTATCCATTGTGATTTTGTTGAAGGCATAGATAGGTTTTGTTTCATGAAAGCTTTGGTTTGCTGCTTAATCCAACACTGATCGCCTATATTATAGAAAATGGTTAAATTCAGTTATTTATTGGTTGATAAATCACTGCACGTCCTGGCATGACGTCATTCAGTCACCAGTTTGATTTTTATGACTTCATTTATCACATATAGCCTCGTAACATTGACAATAGATGGTGCAACATTCTTTTTTTCTAACTTATGGGAGTTCAAAACATACATAAAATACGCGGTTCAGTCCAAACAAGAGTTATGGGAAATTCTAACACTCTATCCAAGATGGCAGAATCGTTATAAACTCTGAAGGATCTGTTCATATTTCTAATCTTTTTGTGTGCTAGAATCGAATAAATTTGCTCTGGCAGTGATTTGTTGCTTAATATATCACTGTCTGTCGATCAGTCGTAAGTGGATACGTCACTCACCCTTTGCCCTTGTGATTTATTCACTTTAGCGATTGACCTCCAGCTAGTGATATATTAAGCAACAAATCACTGTGTGTGTGAATCTATTTCTTAATCATATGTGACTTTGCTAAAGGTGAAAATTCGTTTTATTTCAGGCAGGGCAGTGAAGTGAAGGTAGAATCAGCAGTTTATCTAGCAGGCTTGGAGGAGAAACTGGCAGCTCTACAGACTGAGCTTAGAGACCTTGAAGAGAAATATAATGCCATGCTACTCAGACTACAGGACTGCTGTAAGAATGACACATATATCGCTGGTCTCATTCATGACAGAGTCAATGCTATTCTAGCAGATGTAAGTACTTTTAAATAGTTCTCAATTTTTCTGGAAGAGACGTAATGTTCAAGCATATACCATATGTCACATGTCCAGATAAACAAGATTTTTGAAGTAAAGCTGGGAATATTTTCTTAACAATCAGTCTCGAAGTATGTGTTGGGTGCTCAAAAGAACCTTCTCATAGTATAAAATTAGCTGGAACATTATTTCTAAATGAATTATTGATCTGTCATTTATACATTGCTTCACCTTAATCATTAATAAGGCACTATCTGGGTTGCTTTTGAAAGTTTAGAAAATTTGTTATTTTCCTATATTCCATGGTAAAACATTTTGGGAGCCACAATATAACTTGGCTATATCAAAGTCCATGTTATAACAAGCTGTGTTTTTTTTTATAAAAGGACTGCACTGTAGAAAGTCATAGAAAGTCAGCCTCAAAATACTGAATTAGGCAGATTATAATAGGTTTTCTGATATATTTACAGTTTATCTACAGACAATTAACCATTTAAACTTGAAATATTACTATTTTGAGGGCATACTGCAAGTTTTAAAATTTGAATGTCAAAAGTTCAGGATTTTGGAAATTTTGAACTTTCATCCATGAATATGGAGGCTATGCTGAAATACATTTCAATATATTTGCCCATATTTAAATTTGATATTGAAAAACTAGTAGTTTGCTAATTTGCTGCTTCTAACATGGGATTATATCTCTCAGGCAATGGCAGGTCATTTGAGTGGAAACCCAAAGCAGGATGCATTTACTCAGTGGCTACACTCGAACTATGTGAGCCGAGAAGCCCTGGATAAGCGCCTGGAGACAATGGCCGCTGATCTTACAGAGAATGTGATTGCCATGATGAAAGCTTCAGAAGAATCACAAGTTGCCGCAGCAGTTGCCGCTGCCACGGCGGCTCAACAAGACCATAGCCAACATGTGGTTGTTGCTGGGAATGGATCTGGTATTGGGGCAGAGGTAAGCTATCTTTACTGGCTTGTTCAGAGTAAAAATTAACTCTTTGGTTGCCAGAACCAAATTTCTCAGGAAGGAATAATTTGTGCAAACAAAAATAGTCCAAAACCAGACTGTTCCTTTTGTTTGCTTTCTTCTGTAAATAATTTATTGCATAGATGAAAATTTTCAGGATTTTGAGGCTGACTTTCCATAGAAAGTCAGCCTCAAAATGCTGAATAAGGCAGATTATTATAGCTTCTCTGATTTATTGTTAGTTCATCTTAGGGCAATTGACCATTTAACTTGAAATTATTAATGAATTATAGGCATACATCATGTTTTAAGGCTTCAATTTCAAAAGTTCAGGATTTTGGAAATTTGAACTTACACCCATGTTATTGTCTTTGGTTGAATTAGATCAGATCACTGTCTAAAATATTCCATTTGGAAATTCAGCAGGCAAACAGGTAAGATTATTTAACACTTGCTAGAAAAGTGAAAGTCAAAAGTGAAGTCTATATTGGTAAAGATGTTGGTCAGCTTACTTTTTCAGTAAGACTGATTTCTATAAAAGTCCTGTCTCATATAGTTTATGGCATTTCTAGAATGGTAGTTGCATATATTGAATAGCTTTATTAGTCCCCTACCCATCTAATAAGTCCCCTACTGGTCAAAGACCGGCTTGTTTGATGGGTTTGGGGGACTAGATTTGCTCAATTTCATTCGTCCATCAGTGATGCTGTAATCAAAAGTTTTTTGTCCAGGCCATATCTCCTGCAAGGATAGGTCAAATTCATTTTTACTTCACATGATTATTACCTATAGCATAAAGCTGTGTCACATGCAACATTTAGCCACCTACTCTCAAGGTCAAGGTCACAACTTTGACTCAAACCCTGTCCATCTTTTAGTAATGCTGTAATCCTCAGTTTTTGTGTCCAGGCCATATCTCCTACAAGGGGATGTAAAATCCATTATAATTTCTCATGATTACTACCCATAGCATGAAGGTGTGTCGACACAACATTTAGCCAACTACCTCCAAGATCAATGTCACAAATTTTAATCAAACATGATTAGAAGCTGTTACACTCAGAATTTTATGTCCGGTCCATATCTTCTACAAGGGTAGGCTAAACTCATAACAAATTTACATGATTCTTACCCATAGCATGATGGTGTGTCATGCACATCACTAAGCCATTAACTCCCAAGGTCAAGGTCAGAACTTTGGCGAAAAATCAACTTTTCAGAATGTGATAAGTTCCATTATCTCACAGACTGGCCCAAATAGACTCTCTGTTCCCATTCTTTGTGTTTCTTGTATGTTTGATTTCTGTATTTGACTTTTTTCAGCAGGTACGCATGATGATAGATGAAGCTTTGTTCCGATACAGTGCTGACAAAACTGGACTTGCAGATTTCGGTCTAGAGTCCGCTGGTAAGAATCTTCCCAACCAGCATGCAATCTCAAGGCCACTAACAACCCATCAGGGAAACGCCATTTGAATGGCGTTTTGCTGGTGGGCCGATTGTGACCTGCTTTTAAGTGCTTACTGGTTTGTTTTGATGTTTGGCACTACAGTCAACAGCTATGGTGATGTTTAGATAGTCAGTTTACTTGACCATACTTTTTCCGACAGGCTTATATGTAGGTGCAGATAAGCAGACTTTTGGCTAGCTTAAAATAAGTTTTGGATGCTCAAAAGAACTGTTTCACCAAGATAGTTCTTTTGAGTATCCACAACATGTTTTGAATGGTAAATAACAATTTTAATTATTTTTTTTTTACTATGCACTCTTATCTGGAGGCCTGAACAACAGAAGTATTTAATCACTGCTTACTCAATGCACATCCTTTCACTAGTAGCTTACATTTCCTGTACTAAATTCAGGGGTAGGTGAAAAAAATCTCTAGGAAAAAATTCAGGGCTGTAAATTATCCTCCTTTTGGATGAATTCCACAATCTGTTATTTAACAAAATGTTTCAGATTTGATCCTTATGACTAAATCTGATGTCTTTTGGAAGGGTTTCCTCCTAGTTTGAAGAAATTCTGTTTACTGCCCTGAAAATGATGTTTTGACCTGCAAACCCATGATTTTCAGTTGGGTGCATATCCACGCATGCCACAGAGCCTTTTTAGATTATATTTATAGTACATTTTGATATGCCATATGTGCCTAATGCATGCTAGTCTTCTTAAGGGGTATGTGGCCAGCTCCTCTCCAAATATTCTCATCTACACAGACTAGCTAGTACTTTGAAATTTTAATTGAACAAGTGTTTCTATTATTATACATTGCATTCTCCAGAAAACAATTTACAAAGGCAGATCAGACTGCATGGGTGTACAGTCTGGTCTTCATCTTCGTTGTGTCCATACAACAAGACACATGGGTGAAAGTTTTCAGGACTAATCCAGGCCTTCAGATTTACGGTGCGCCCGCGCCATTGCCGCATGATTTCAAAATATGGTGCACCACTTTCCAAGGCTGTGGGTCCCGCGGGCGCGTCCGTTTCAGCTGTGAATCATAAAATATTCATCTCACGGCGTGAGTGAGTCTGAGAACTCCTCGAAACTGAAAGTTGGTTTCCAGTAATTAATCATCAACAGCGGTGTATTTATAGATTGGCCTTTTGTTTAATTCGATTTCTCTCGGCTCTTATCGCTATGATAAGAACCGAAATATCCGAATGGTGAAAAGTTGGAAAAGTCCGTAGCAGCCAAGCATGTCGTCTTCTTCCAAATCCCAGTCACCGTCGACGAAAAAAAGGAAGATTGAAGATTTTTTTAGGAGATCCACAGGTAATCAACCAGAGTTTCATTCATCTGTTGCATTTTACTGCAGTTCTTTTTGTTTGAGATCGATTTATTGACATTTTGCTCTGCAGAAATATCGGATAGAATAGAATAGAACAGAAAGGAGAACTATCGGATTGAATAGAATAGAACGGAAAGAAGCGCACCCGACCCCCCCCCCCCCCCCAAAAAAAAAAAAAAAAAAATATATAAATTATATTACATGTCAAAGAAGGGCAAGCATTTCTGCAATAACATGTGACCATTTGATGAGGGTATGCATCGGTGGGCCAAGTATGCAACAGATGAATTTTGAAAATGTTGTGAACATTTGGAAAAAGAAAAAAATAGGTTCCTCTGTGCAAAAAAGTAAACTATAAACATATATTATGTATGTGTCAAGTATACTACCAAGATTTCAATTGTGTTTAGTTATATATGTTTGGGCCCATCATTTCAGAAAATGACCCCCCATTTTTTGCTCCATGGGTCACTTGGGCCCACCACTCTTGAAAAAAATCTGAAGCACTGCTTATCCTGAATTCAGGATTTTGAGGCTGGCTTTCCATAGAAATTCAGCCTCATAATGCTGAATGAGGGAGATTATAATAGCTTCTCTGAATAATTTTCAGATTTTCTAAGCACAATTAACCATTTAAACATGAAATTATTCAGTTTTGTAGGCATTGTGCAAGTTTAAAAATTTGAATTTATTAAGTTCAGGATTTCGGGAATTTTGAACTTTCACCCATGAAGGCATATTTCCCTCATGACATACCTCCTTGAATCTTAATCAGATATCATATGAGCTGTATCATGAGAAAACATGATTTTACCATATGCTAATAGCAAAACCACAGTCTGGTAGCTCTGCCTAGATGTTATAAAATAGCTGTGCTTGCTACATTAATATTTACAGGATTCTAACACTTGTCTGTAGCTGAGCTGCTTGTTTTAAATCTTGCCAGATCAGACACAACATACAGGTTTTCTCATGACATGGTTCGTGGGCTAAAAGGAATATTTTTAGGTTTAAGACTGTTTCAGAGAATAAATATTGCATTCGATCAGGTTTAAATTAGTTGTTACAGGTCTTAATTGAGGCGTATACCGTAAATTCAGATATTTTCGCGAGGGTTTTATTTTTGAGAAACTTGGCAGTTGCGAAATTTCACGAAACTAAAACCCTCGCAAAATGGCAAAATCGCTCTTCCGTTTACAGATGAAGGTAAATCATGCTCTGGTTGTGAATTTTTAACATCACAAATATGTCTTTTGATGCTATTTGTGAAAATCAAATTCTTGCAAAAAATTGTGAAATTACAGTAAATTTGAACTTGATGCTAGTTATCATTTGTTTATGTTTCCAGGCGGCACTGTTGTGAGTACTCGTTGCTCTGAGACCTACTACAGAAAGACTGCCCTTGTTAGTGTATTTGGTATACCACTATGGTATACATCAAACTCACCTAGGACTGTTATACAGGTAAATATTTTGGCTATCTTATATGAAAATGGTGCTGAGCTCATAGGCAACACATTTGTGAGTGCTTATGACACTTGTGAACTTAATTATTGATGAAAACCCTTAAAGCGCCAAGAAAAAAAAATGCATCTGAAAATGTCGTCTGCTGAAGTCGTCTGTTGCAGATAATTGCTTAGATTTACTGACGAATTAAGTATAGAAGCAAACAGCGTGGACCCAGAACAGACTGCTCCTATAGGAGCAGTCTGATCTGGGTCCACACTGTTTGTCATAGAGGCTTCTTAAACATTTCAGCAGACGAGAAAAGCAGATGACTTTTTGTTGCGATTGGCGCATTAAGGGTTTAAGGACCATTCCACAACAGCCTTTGGCTGACATTGTGGCAAAGATACATGTAAACATCTGAATGTCAAAGATGTGCAATCTTTTCATAAGCAAAATGTCAAAAAACAGTGATTAGAAAGACTGTAATTAGAAAGACTGTGATTAGAAAGCTAAATATGAAGATGTCCCTATGCAAGAAAAAGTTCTGTTGTGGCTGTTTTTGTGCAGTTTATAAAAATCTCTACTTGTGATCAATATTTTTTCAATCAGCTATCCATGGAACAGATTTTTCTTTCTGTCCTTTGTACACATAAAAATTCTGATAATCTTGGGCATTGAATTTTGTGAAATAATTTGACAAAACCACCTGTAGCCAGAAAACTAGCTGTCAGACACTCAAAACTTGTGTGTCTGACAGCTAGTTTTCTGGCTACTGGTCAATATTTTTCAAACAGCAATCCATGGGATGGATGTTTCTTTCTATCCCTCATACCCATGAAAATTCTGATAACCTTGGGCACTTTGATAACTGGTGCTCTGATTAAGTTTCATTCTATAGTCATGTCTTTTGTCTCTTTATTTCAGCCTGAAGTTCACCCTGGTCAGTGTTGGGCATTCCGAGGATCTCAAGGCTACATTGTCATTAAGACATCCACCACCATTATTCCAAGTGGATTTACCCTAGAACACATTCCTAAGTCATTAACTCCATCCGGAGAGATAGATAGTGCTCCTAAAGATTTCTCTGTATTGGTAAATATATCTCTTTATTCTCATTAACCCTTAAAGCGCCAATCAAGACTGCAGCAGACGACAAATTTTGTGACATCTTTCCCAATTGTCGACAAAAATAAGGTATGATATTATATGAGAATAGTCTGCCGGCAGACGATTCTCATGAAATATCATGCCTTATTTGTTTTTTGTGAAAAATAGCAAAAATTTGAAATTGTCGTCTGCTGCAAATTAGAGGTGGTACTTTAACTTAAGGGTGAAGACATCTTCCAATATTTCAGGTGGATTCTCTATCCATAGCATTTTAAACTGTTGACACCATGGAGAGAGATTGTGATCCTAAATATTTCTCTTCCAATAAAGTGCCATGTTCGCCCAACAAAGGCTCAGATCAGCCTGGGTATCTACCCTGGCTGATCTAAGTCATTGATGTCCACAGGGTTCGCACAGGCTTGGAAAGTACTTGAATATACAGGACTGTCTTGAAAAGTCCTTGAAAATGAAATTTGTCTTGAAAAGTACTTGAAAAACACTCAAAGGCATAGGAAAGTCCTTGAATTTTACCATTTGCAAGAGGATTCAACACTGTTTTTTGGAGGCCTAAATCAGTATAAAATTGTGGTGCCTTTATTTGGTGCAGCATATGCTGCACCAAATAAAGGCACCATAATTTTACACTGATTTTCTAAAACTAATATCTTTAGTAATACACTCTAGAATTTCACAAGTAGAATTTTAACATGTAAACCAGTATTTTTCATAAGTTTTCAGTCCTTGAAAACAGTAGGAAAGTATTTTGGAAGTCCTTGAAAAGTCCTTGAATTTTACATGAACTTGCCTGTATGAACCCTGGTTCACAATGAGGTAGCTAAGGAAACAGTATAATCTCTGATCAGACTGAGTCGAGATACAGGCTGGTCCGAGATAATTTGCTGGTTTTGTCGTGCACTTGCTCATACCGCTTCAAGTCTGCCATTAATACATATGAAAAGCCAAATTCAGGACTATTTTATTTGAATACCTCAAATAGAAGCCTCTTTTCTTTACTATTATTTTGACTTTTCTGATAAATCTTATTTTGCAAATATTATTTATCATTCAATATGAATAGATAATTCAAGAAAAAAGTATAAACCCATGTCTGTTTGCTCCTGATTTAAGATCTCTATTATTATGCTAGTACATTAAACTGTACACAAATGTTCAAAGAATGACAAAACTCACATGGAATAGGTACCATTGATTGCAAGTGAGGTAGTGTGTTTCAACCCATATTTACACCATAAGTACAATTTTCAAATATTTTGCCAACCCATTTTTACACTAGTCTTGCTAAGTCATTGTTTAAAACTGCATGTTAAGCTATTCAGTTGAGCTAGAGATCTAATATTAAGTCTAAAATTTCAGCTAATTCTAGACTGTTCAAATGTTTACAGGACTTAAATTAAGAGTGCGTAACAGAAAAATAACTTTCTTATTTTTCAACCAAAACATATGTTGTGGGCACTCAAAAGAACCGTCTCAATTAGACGGTTCTTTTGAGCACCCAAAACATATGCTAAAAACTATGGGTAAGAAAATATTAACAATCTTACTCTGAAAGGTTTTGTTTAAAGCCCTCCGATTGGTGATGCACCCTGTGGTGTGACCAGATCAAAGGTGAGGTAGTCATTGCGCTTGTTCACCGTAATGGACACTCCCGTTCCTTCATGGGACAGTTTTGTTTATCTAAACCTGTGGACCGGGCCGCGTAGCGCAGTCCGTAACGTGTCTGGCAACAGATGCGAGCCTGACTGCAGATCCAGGGGTCACAAGTTCGATCCCGGCCCGGTCCCATACTTTCGTGGAGATTGATCATGAAATAATTTCTATGGTCATTCCCCTCCCTTCCGCTGAATCATTCAAGAAGGGTTGTTGTCAGTTACAAGCGAAAGTATGTGCACGAAGTACTGGTTAACTGCTTGTTCAAGCTTGCCCAGGAAAAAAGTGTGGTTAGGTGAACTGACCGTCCCGCCATGACCATAGCTGTTGACTTGGGACGTAAAGCAACAAAACAAACAAACAAACTAAACCTGTGGTTTATGATGTAAAAACTTGATTTCAGGGTCTGTCTAGTGAGTATGATGGTGTAGGTGTTTCACTTGGCAACTACACATACAATGATGATGACAAGCCAGTGCAATTCTTCCCTGTACAGGTATGTATATTTAAGTACCTACAGTAAAACCTGTATTAAGCGGCCACTCAAAAAGAAGACCGAAATTGGTTTTCAAGACGGATTATAGCTTAATGCAGGTCAAAAGTATTGCAGAATGCACCAAGAGAGCATTCTGCAAAACTTTCGACCTTCATTAGGCTACTATTTATCTTTAAGACCTTTGTTTTGTCTGTTTTTGAGTGGCCGCTTAAGACAAGTTTTACTGTATCTTGAATTTGTCACTTAAAATTGATCCAGTTTCAAAGCATCCTTACCATTCATCAGAATGGAAACTAAAACCTGATTGGGTCGTCTTTTGATGACTTATTATATTGTTTAGCAACATAATATATTTTCTTGTTTGTTCAAGATATTCCTGAGCTTCATTTGGCTGATTTGTCACTGCTTCAAAATGACTGAACTAGCATAGGTCCAGTTAAGCGAGGAAAAGTTTCCATAATTTTTAGGATAATTCATATTTTGTAGAGCATTTTCAAGGAAAAGTCTAAATAACACTGAGATAGTTCTCTTGATTTCATCTATTATACGAGCCAGTGCATAGGATTTCCAACAATGTCGTATGTGCCACCAGCAAAGCCTCAGATCAGCCTGTGCATAGGCACAGTCTGATCAGTACCCTTGCTAGTCGCTTAAGTATTCTATGACTGTTAAGCTACTAACTGAACACCATTTGGGGTTTCTAAGCTAAACAGGAGGCTGCACAGGCTTATCTGAGTCTACACTTGTCAAAATGTCAAATTGTTGGAAATCTCATGCCACGGCTCAAATTTATTATTATGGAATGAATGAGTTACCTTAAGTTGTAAATGAGTTAAATACTGGTTAATTTCCTCTTACATTCCAGTGCTTAGCATTTAGTAGAGTTTGGAGGATCAAGACAGGCCCAGCCAATTGATAAAAATCAGACTGTTTTTTATATCCAGGTTCTAGTAAGAAAAAAACAACAAATAGTGATTCAACTGTTTGAATATGAAATGTTAGGTAAAAATATTTTTTATCTTTTTTTATTGCAGAGGACAGAAGAAACCAAATCTTTTAATTTAATAGAATTGAAGATTTTGAGTAACTATGGCAACCAAGAATACACATGCCTGTACCGATTCAGAATACATGGAAAACCTTACAGGCCTTAACCCCAGAGGTGCCGAAACATAATTTAATACAGTGCTGAAAGGAAAGAAGAAAAACATGTGTAAACAAAAATAGGTCCAGACCAGACTGGTTCTTGATATTAGCAGTCTTGTCTTCAGCTGTAACTTGTTTGCTGGCTTCATTAATATTTTATTATTAAGTCTTACTTGATGAATGGAGCAGAGCCTTCATCTAGTTTGATACCACTAAGTTAGGATGTTCCAGAATATATATGGAAGGGTCACCGGTCATAATTTTCAAATAGCATAAATTTGTCCCAGTCAAAAGGTTATTTTTATCATAGAAAACACTGCAGATCTTGATGATATCATCTGAACCTTCACTGTTTATGTACTAATTTACATCTTGTCCTACCAAGGGTTGCGATTGTCTAATCTAACCCTTGGCCTCACAGCTTTGATTTTCTCCGATTGAATACGTCATAAGCCGAAAATAGTAACAACTAATATGATCAATCACAAAGCGGTGCAAAAAATCGATAAACACCAGACCTCCAGATAAGACGGCGTGATTAATTGACATTCCGTTTTCTTATTTTGCAATTAAAATGTACGTTTAATGTGCTCAAAAGAACTGTCACATTAAGATGGTTATTTTGAGCACCAATAACATAATTTTAAACTTAATTATAGAAGAAAAATAAATAATTTTACGACCAAAACCTTTGCTTATCTGGACTCATGGAGACTTAGCAGGCGGTGCCCATTAGATGCCGATAAACTGCTACATTTAATCTGATTGGCAGGAAGGGATTATCGAAAAAATCCTTCCTGGCGTTTTCATTGGTCGATTAGTCTGTGCTAATAATAAATTTTGAGGGTCGTGAGGCGAAGGGTTTGTCGAAAGGTAGATACGACGAAACCTTCGCTGGTGAAGATGACTAATTTATAGCTTTCATTCAAGAAAGGTATATAATTATGTCCATGAATTAGTCTAAATAATGAAATGGAAATACTCAAGATTTAAAGAAAGAAATATTATAACTTATTGTTGAATTTTTTTTCTCAAGAGTCTTGATTATAGAATAAATTATGTAGAGAAAGCTGTTATGGCTTTAGAAAATAACAAAGGAGTTGTCCTGTTAAGGCGTGAAATCTCCCTAAAAGTCATTTGTCAGCAAAGTTTGTCGAAAACATGCCTTTTTAGCCTTTCAACTGATTAAGTATCAAAATACAATTTTTCGAGTGGTTATGTTGAGCCATATTTATCTCCCCTTTGCCCTCAGTTAGAAAATCGTTAAATATGTTTTTGAATCATTTATATGTATGTCCATTCATAATCACGGCAATTATTGCAAAACATCACAGTTTAAAAATTTGACTTTTTCACAAATGACTTTAGGGAGATTTCACTCCTTTACGCTTTTAGCATTGAAATCAAATCTGTATATAGGATCATTGATGTAGATAATTATTTGGGTTACCACCAAGTTGGGATTCCTGTGACTAAGGGATTTATGAAATTTAAAAAAAAAGTTTACGGTAAATTTTCTCAAATTTCGAACACTAGTTGCCAGCCTAAAAACACTAAGCAAACAATGCAGTCCCAGATCAGACTGCTTCTGAAGAAGCAGTCTGATCAGGGTCTGCCCTGTTTGCTATTCTGACATGCATTTTGTGTATTCTAGCCCTTAAAACCCACATTTTTTTTGAAGCAGAAAGTGAAAAGTTTTAAAAAATTTAGATCATTTACCATAGTCAAATGATATTTCCCCATCAAGAGATTGCATTCTATAACTATGGTTAATCAGGGTCATTAGATGGTCCAGCACAGGAGAATTTGTACTTATGACATATATGAGAAACAGCCTTCGATAAATGCTCATGCTGATTTACTGTAAATTCAGAAATTTTCGCGAGGGTTTTATTTTCGCGAATAGCGCTAAAAGACATATTTGCAACGTTTGAAATTCGTGAATAGAGCATTTTTCCCCTACTTCAGTAAACGATAGAATGATTCCCATTTTGTGAGGATTTTATTTTCACGAAACTTCGCATATGCGAAGTTTCGCAAAAATAAAGCCCTCGTGAAAATTTTCAAATTTACAGTATCCAGCAGGGATAGATGTCATTACAGTCTGAGTCTTCATCTACATCCTTTCTTTATGTATGTGAGCGCCAAGGCTCTGATGAGGCTGCACATTTTCACAGGCTTGTCCGAGCCATGGCTGCTTGCCAATACGATGAGTACCAAAATATGTACTGACTCAAATGTCGTGTCCAAATGTTTATGCAGTCAGGGTCATTAAAGATCGTGACCAAATGTTTTTAAGTATGTATTTGTTTGACATAATTCATGCCTTATCTGTCAGTATGTGTCTTATACCCTACTGTGTTCATGTGATTGATATAGTATCTGTTTATATCCACCTGTAAGAATGAAATTTGTTTAATATAATAATACTTTATATGAGATACAGTAAAACAAAACCCCCTGTGTTTCTGAGGGTGAAAGTTGCCATGAGAATGTACATCCTAGATTTCATCCTATAATATGATTTATTCAGATTTAGGTCCTCAGGATATAAATACATACTTGCAAACCCTCCTATTATCTAATGGGCTGCGACGCAAGAAAACCTGTTTTCAGGGATTTGTGAACAACAAAGGCACAGACCAGCTTGAGCATCGGTGCAGTCTGATCAGAGCCTTTATTATTCGCTGATTGGAAAGTATCATATATAGACCTACGAGCAAAATTGAAATTTTCTATCTGGTCTCTATAGCTGAGCAGGCTTGTTTGAATCTCACTTTGTCTGAAACCCCAAAGACAGGTTTTCTCACAATGAGGCCCATATAACCTTGATGTTTAATGTTTGAAAATTTAAAACACTTCAACTTAATTCTTTGATAAAATATAAAATGCTTGTCAGAATAGCAAACAGTGAAGACCCTGATCAGACTGCTTTTACAGAAGCAGTCTGATCTGGGTCTGCACTTTTTGTCTTCACCTTTTCAGTCGGGCTTTTTGTGTCCAAAACTTTGGAGCATTCAGCATACCATATTTCCCCATTATAAGACTTAGAGATTTGCCTTCCAAAATTACCCCAGATATGTTAATCACTTATGTGTAATCCAACTCTAGGATGGGATTGGATTTTTGAACAACTTGAAATTGTCATGAATTGTTATTGAAAGTTGCATATGCCCTAAACAAACAACTTTTTGTGAGCAGGTCTTCTTGCATTTAGGATACTATATAAGAGCTTAGCTTAACCAGCAACTTGTTGTTAATTTAATTTTTGTTCATTCAGAGACAGGTTCTCATTTTCATAAATTGCTGTAGTCATTTACATTACTAACATATCTTCTTATCAAAAGCTTTTCTGTGTTACATATTTCAAATGGAATTTGTGTGTACAGAATACCATAGTGTACAGTTGACTTTGGAAAACACAACTCCTGATAACTCAAAGTACCTCCATAATTATAAGGGACATTTCTGAATATTTCTAATTTGAACTTGTTGCAAATAAGCCTTAGATCCCCTGTGTACAGACCATTTCCATATATGGACCTCTGTGTGAGAAAACCTGTCTTCGGGGTTTGCAAAGAACAAAGGTACAGACCAGCCTGCGCATCCACACAGACTGATCAGCACCTTTGTTGTTCGCTTTTTGGAAAGTATCATATCTAAACTTGCTACAAGCGAAATTCCAATTTTCTAGCTAGTCGCCGAGCTGAGGAGACTGATTTTGGTCTCGCTTTGTCGAAAACCCAGAAGACAGGTTTTGTCTTGTCGAGGCCCATATCTCAAACTACTGATGACTAGTGACATGATTCATATGGCCATTGAGTTAACAAGAGTTGCCTGTTTTTGTATTAAAATTCTTGTGCATTTTTACAAACCTTATAAACAGCTGTAACATAGCAATCTTTGCAATATCTTTTTCATTAATTTAAATGTTAAATAAATTCTCCTATTGATATTGTTAGCGAAGTCGTACTGTATTTGCTTCTATTTCAATTTGTTGTGACTGCTTTAGTATGGATCAGTTTATGCTTTCAACTTTTCAATAATTAGTGAATCTTTCTGTGCTTCTGTATTTGTTAATGCTAGCATCAGCTTCAAACAAGTCCGAAAATGCCACAATTACAGATCACAGAAACCTATGGCATCAAGAGAACAACACAACATATACAAGTAGGAATAATGTGAGCATGCAGTCAGCTCTCTAATCCTCAGTGAGATGATAGCCAAACTAGGCCTCGAGGTTATAAAACTTGAGTACAGTCTCAGACTTAAAATAAAGCGCAATGATTGGCTGCTTGACATGTCCGCAAGCAGCCAACCGTTGCCCTTTATTTTGAGTCTGAGAATGCACTCCAGTTTTATAACCTCGAGACTAGGCAAGATTGAACATAAAGCACTACATCACAAAATCAGCCCTAGAGGCTATAAAACTTTTTCATGCTCAACTCAACTGAGCATGAAATTTTAACTACTCATAAACTAAAAGTTCTGAAAAATAAAGACTTTTAATACTTTAAAGCACTAAGATATTGTATTTATCATGCTGATAAATGTTCAACTTTTTCATGCTGGAGCAATATTAACTGCTCATTAAAACCAAAAAATAAGACTTTTATTGCCATGACTTTATCATGCTGAATTGTTTATGAGCATGATCAATGTCATTTTAACATTTATGAGCATGATAAATTTCATGCTCAGTTGAGATGAGTATGAAAGTTTTATGTCCCTTGGGCCTGGATGAAACTTTGAAACTTAAAAATTTAAGGGTTGGAACTAAATCAAAGAACTAACAGCAACAAAACAGCTGCCTGAGGATAGACAACAAACATCAGAGAGTGGGGGGAAGATAGTGGTGTGAAAATAATATATATGCATATGGTTCATTTGCTGTCAGATTTCAAGTGTGAATATGCTGTTTAGGTGCTAGTCATTAGAAACAGTACTTTGTTGTAGTGAATGTTTTACACAAGTTAAAGTTATTGTCATTAATATGAAGAAAGAGTAACATTATAAGGAGTAACATTATAGTCTTTTGAATCTGCAAACTCATTTTTGAAATGAGACTTAGTCACTTGAAGGCATTTTAATTAATATATATATATTAATTGTAAGAGCTTTGGAGAGTGTTTTTAGAATTTTCCTTAAAAATGTGTGCTGATGGTGCTCTCTAGAAATAACTTCATGAGGCAGCCTCAATGGACACCCACAATATGGGTTCTATTAAGGTTTTGCATTTTCTGTGTGTTTTCTAAAAAAAACTGTAATTTATTATGACATAATGTTGCATTCCAATAATTACTTTGAGTTACAAATCTTAACATTTATTATTTCCAATCTGATTCGCCGATATAAGAATGTAGCTAGTTTTTCTGATGTTTATGAAAGGGATACAACATTGTTATACACATATATAAAATGAAGTTTACATGAACCACTTCTGGATTCACTCGCATTACTTTGCACATGACAAAGTGTTGTTACATCAATAGTCATAAAAATTGAAATTTGTCTCTGAAATACCAAAAATGATCTATGAATTATCATTAAACCTCTTCTAAACAACTCCTAATGTAACTGTAATACACACATATTCTTTACCCTGTTAACCCTTTGTATTTGACAAACCCCTACTTTTAAGTACCTTTGCAAACAGTGAAGACCCAGATGAAATGCTGCATAATGCAAAATAATAAATCTTTTTAAAATTATAATCTGACACACCTAGATATGTACAATGGACCCAATTTTCAAGGTCACAGCTTAATGACTAAAATTGCCACTATAGACTGATTTTGGATGTTGAGGACCGTTGTTTCTATGAAACATGTGAAACAGTTTGGTGCATCTCATGTCATTTACTCTAAAAAATAATGGGATCACATTTTTTTTTTGTTTAAGAAATAGATCAGCTCTAGCAGTGAATTGTTGAGTAATAATTCACTGTTTAGAGGTCAGTTGTAAAGAAGATCAAATCACGAGCGCGCAGCGCGAGTGATTTATCTTCGTACAACTTACCGACAAACAGTGAACTATTACTCAACAATTCACGCACTGGGGCTGATCTATTTCGATTCTAACACAAAATAAACGACAAAAACACATTTGAAATCTTCAGCTTCTTCCAACTTTCCGCCATTGCACTGAAGAACTCCCGCCAATACTTAGACTACGTCGCATACGTTTACATGTATTTGTAACGTCTTTCAAGCGTAAATACGACGTTACACCGTCTAACGTCATGAATGACGTCATTTTCCAGTAACAAATGACGTCAGCTAGCACGTACTTTTCTCGTCTCAAAACTGTGAATTATTGTTTGATATATCACACTTTTTTAACATTGGCTCTATAGGCGAGGTGTGTTAGAATTGTTTATTTGATTTGATTCTTTACGTCCATTCAACAATCTTTCAGTTAAACAGGGACAGGCCTTCAAACATCCTAGCTTGGATAAATGTGTCTTGCTCAAGGACCACAACGCAGTGACGCCGGTGAGGCTGGAACCCGGGGCCCCTCGGTCTTGAGTCAAACACTCTACCACTGAGCCACTGCGCACTGGGATCATGTATTTTTTTAATTGTATTTCTGATAGCAGGACCCTATTACTTCATGAGGAGAATGGTCTAAGATTTAAAAAGAAACACTGTAAGCTTCTGATAATGCCAAGTCTCTGGTTCTCTGGAATGTCAAGTATATTTCGTTCAAAAGTAAAATTTCTGAAATACATCTTAGGAAATTCCAGATAAATGTAATTGATTGGTGCAGTAAAAATCCATTACCCCAGTCATGTTGATGAGAAAAAATTGCTACACATTGAAAAAATATGTTCTCAGAAAATGTCATTTTTAAAACCAGATTTTAAAAATGACATTTTCTGAAAAATTACCGTATGTGAATATTGTTTATGTGTAATGTTGGTGTAATGGATCATCAAGCTAAGCGGGAGCGCAGTGGCTGAGTGGTAGAGTACTTGACTCGAGACCGAAGGGCAGCAGGTTCGAGCCTCACCGGCGTCACTGCCTTGTGGTCCTTGAGCAAGACACATTTATCCTAGCTTACTACTTGTTCAACCCAAGAAGAACCGTCCCTGTTTAAATGAAAGATTGTTGATGGGACGTAAAGAATCAAATCAAACAAAAACAAATCAAGCTAAGCTTTGAACATTTGCGTCAACACATACACATGCACACACGCGCACACACACACACACACACACACACACACAGAGAAATAATACTAATAGGCAGCAGGCTATGTATATTATTTATTTAGCTAGAGTTGTTGTTGTGATAGTGTTTCTGTTGTATTCTTATCTACCTTTGTTTTTATACTTTAGTCAAGTATGTTATATTTATTCATTTTATATAGAGTATTTAGTAACCTTATTAAAGATTGATGTTAAGTGTAATTTTGTTATTCTGCTTCCAAATTACTGCATCTATCCTAAATATTGGAGAACTGTAACTCTTAATCTATTCAGGACAGAAATTTTTCAGATTGCTGGCACTTTCCATGATTTTTTTTTTGTTAGGTTTGAAAAATGCAAGGTTTCATTCACATGTGATGACTTGTAGAGGCATTTCTGACTTTATTTTGCCCTGTTTCAAAGTTTTCATTGAGAGCCCAGTCTATTTCTTGTAAGTTGTCTTAAAATGTTAACAGATCTAATGGTGCATAAAATGTTACAGTAGCGATCAAATGGCAAGCAAAACATTGTAGGCTCTGGCCAGACTAAAACTTCAGGAGCAGTCTGATGTGAGTTTACACTGTTTGATCAGGTGGATAATTTTATGCCACAATATTTTGGGTAGTTAGAGTAGTAATAACATGCTTCCCAATCCTGTGTGAAAGACCAGGCCCGAGGTTATAAACTTTTTTCATGCTCAACTCAGCTGAGCATGAAATTTATCTCGCTCATAAATGTTAAAATGCCAACAATTGTTGGCTCTTTAATATTTATTAGCATGATAAATACAACATCTGAGAGACTTAAAGCAAGACACTTCTTTACTTGTCGGTATTTTAGTTTTTATGAGCAGTTAAAATTTCATTCTCAGTTTAGTTGAGCATGAAAATAGTTTTATAACCTCGGGGCCTGGTTACATAATTGTAAGTGGTTACATAATATATAATATATCAACAAACAATGATATGGCATACATTTTCTGGCTTGCATGGTTATTGGCATAATATTGAGTAAAATTCCAGCTTAAACCTTTCAGAAATTCCAGCTGAAGCCTTTCATAGCAAAAAGGAAAAACAAATAGCTGCTATGTAACTTTATTTTATTTAATTATTTATTGAAAAAATTATGCAATTAAATCCTTTAAAATTTTAGTTCAATGTAATCTAAACATGTATTTCAAAAAGTAATATTTTCACAAGTGAACTAGAATATTTTCTCACCAAGTGAATATGACATTTAATTAATAATTACTGGTGCTAGGCAAAGGGAAAATTCCCGTTTATCAGTTTATTATTGGTTTGTATATAATAAAATGAGAATTCAAATTTTTGATTAACCAACCCTAGACAGGTACTTTTACAAACAGTGAAGAACCTGATGAAATTTCATCAGGTTCTACACCGATTGTAAAGGTAAAAAGGATCTTCAGACAAAAAGAAACATTTTTTTAAATTCCTAAACGGACACCCATACATATGTACATTGGACTATCCCAAATTTATTGTTTCAAACCAAAAAGAAGAATTCATTAGTTTACAAAGGGTTTAGTAAGGTACCATGTGTCAATGAAATGTAAGTCCTACTAAATGATTTGAATGTCCGTACTCTCTTTCTCTAGGATGTGAATCTCATTGAAACTATTTATTCTGAAGACATTGTCATATCAGATTGTATTAAAGCATTGATTTGATGGATAACTTTTGACATATTTTCACAGTTACAATGAAATGTTATGTAACGAGATTAAACCAAGTAGTGCAGATTGAGCAGGAGGATTCATACTGTGTACAATTCTATATGCACAGTTATCAGGAACATTCAAAAATTCAGAAAAGAAAGTCAGTTCCTAAAATCTTAAAACAGAGTACAGTAAAACTTGGAAAATTTGAACTTCTATTTTTTTTAAATACTCGCTCATTCTAAATAAATATGGGACACACTTGATTAAGAGTCTAGGATGTATCCCTGATCTATTTTAATTATTGTCTAAAATAACATAAGTTTTGGGTGCGTAAATGAAATGTCTCATCGAGACTTTTCTTTTACGAGTCCAAAACTTATGTTTTATAGAGAAAAAGAATGATAATAATCTTGGGGAGGGGGTATATATTTTTATGTCTACATACATATAATTTGAATTTTCGATATTCTGAAATAAAACCTTTAGTCCCTAGGGCTTCAAATTTATGAGATTTTACGAGATTTGAGATTGGACATAAGAGCCTGCTAATGAGATTTTGGTACTTATGGCATTTCTGTAAAATCCCTAATTAAATGTGATTGCACAGCTATCTAGTGGGAATAGACGTATATCTTACTACTTTGTATGTGTTTGTTTGATTTGATTTTTTACGTCCCAGTCAACAATTTTTCAGTTATGTCTGGACGGATCTTCCTGGGTTGAACCAGTACTAAGCAAGGATAAATGTGTCTTGCTCAAGGACACAACACAGTGATGTCGGTGAGGCTTGAACTGGCGGCCCCTCGGTCTCAAGTCAAGCACTCTACCACTGAGCCACTGTGCTCCCACTTTGTAAGTGTGAGAAATGAAAGCTTTGGCGAGTCTGTGCAAATGTGCTGGCTTGTCTGAGTCTTGGACTCCCCAATGCAATAAATACCAAAGTCTCATTGACTTGCCCATTTATCTTTATTGTTCCAGGTTTGTTTTAAAAGAATAATTAGCAGTATTTTCTTGAAACTAGGCATACCCTATAATATTCATGCCTCTTAATGCTTCACCATATATATCTATAATCAGGTGTGTAGAAGGTAGTGATGTAAAGGCAAACTGCGTAGACACTGATCAGACTGCTCCTTTAAGGAGCAGTCTGATCTGGGTTTACACTGTTTGCAGGAGCTGTATCTAGATTTTACATTGTTTGCTTAGACCTATCTGTCTGGGTTCAAGCCTTACTGGCGTCACTGTGTTGTGTCCTTGAGCAAGACACATTAATCCAAGCTTAGTACTGGTTCAACCCAAGAAGCCCCGTCCCTACATAACTGAAAGATTGTTGATGGGAAGTAAAGAATCAAATCAAACAAACAAACAATAGACCTACATGAATCTGTCTGAATATTTATGGTAAATATGGTAATAATATAATATATTAGCATAATTTTGAATGTAAGTAAGTAATGTTTTATTATAGTGACTTGTGTAACATCGCAATACAATAGGAATAAACATACATATTTAATACACCCGGTCGCATGGGCCTATAAGTCACTTCAAACTTTCTAAGTTTTCTGTTCATGATGAGTATTTTTAAAATAATTAAGCCAGAGTTCTGAATGTCTGAATTATAGAACTTTTCACCCACATGATAACAAAAGCCCTGACTAGCTCTGTGTGAGTTGAAAAGATCATCTTGGGCATCATTGTTTGTGTTAGAAATACATTTTATCATTTTAAGGCTCATACAAGTTTAACCCAATTGCATTCAGAATGACCAAAATTGCTGAGATTTGGACTATTCTGAGTGCAAAAGTTTATTGTTAATTATTAGGTGTGCAGTGTGTCAGTGGTAGAGTATTAGACTTGATATCGAAGGGTCGCTAGTTTGAGACTCATCGGAGGCGCTGTGTAGTGTCCTTGAGCAAGACACTCTGCTTTGTATTGGTTTAACCAAGGAAGATAGGAAAATGTCCTGACATAACTGAAAACATGTTGACTGTGGGGTAAAGCATCAACACAAATAAATTGTGTTATCATTTTCATCCTTCAGAATGTTGTCACTGCGCATTAGTAAAGCACTGATCAATGAATAAAATTATATGATTACAAGTTATGTTGTTGTTGTTAATTGATCTACTTGAATTCCACTGCACCTAATTGGGTACGGTATTTACCTCATATTTCCTTATCGTTTAAATTGTCTTACCATATCTGTCGTGCCATTAACTGAGTATGTTTGGTAAATGTTCTCAAATTTTGAATACATCTTGTCTATATCACTTCTAGTTTGAAAGTTCCAGGTTAGGTTAAATGTTCTAAAGTTTTGAACCCTGGATGCTTTCCAAACAGAGCAGACCCAGATAAGCAGTCTGATCAGAGTCTCCCTGCTTGCTTTTCTGACAAGCATTTTGTGAATTCCAGCCCTAATTGACAGCCAGAAGCAGATCCAGGATTTCTGGAAAGGGGTTCCGTATGTATAAAGGTATGGTGCTTGGCATTGCTGGTTTCATCTAATTTTTCTTTAATCCATGAAAATGAAATAATTTGGTCTCACTGAGAGTCTGAGACCAAATCATTTCATTTTCATAGGATATTTAAAAATAGGGGGGGAGGGGGGGGGGAGGGGAGAATGATTCCCCTGAACCCCTTCTGGATCCGCCACTGACATTGTATTTGAAATTTTAGAGCATTACCGTAAGACGTTGATTAAAAAGGAATATCTGAGGTAGCATTGTTTGACAAGGCACTTTGTCTGCTAACTAAAGATCAAAGTTTTGTAACATTACTGTGAGAAACAGAGAACACATCAGTTATAAATTGTAATTTTAATTATATGCACAAAAATAAATCCAAAGTAAAACAAATAGCAAGTAAAATTTTAAAAAGGAGATGAACTCATAAGTCCAGATAAAAATAAGTTTTGAGCAAAAAATTGTGATTTATTTCTTACCCGTCAGTCTTAACATATGGTTCGAGTACTCAAAATAACATCTCAAGACGTTTTTTATAGTACCCACAACATATGTTTCAGTTGAGAAGTTAGAAAATAAATGTGGAATTACCCCCTGGATGATTCCAAACTTGGTAGTGTAAAAGAGAATGAGTATAATTTTATGTGAATACTGATGCATTGTCAAGTTAAACTAGGCTATGATTCTAATGGACGAAGATTGACGTATTTACGTTTCAAAATATATCATATCATATATATCAACCTAATATAACACTTAAAAACTCAATCTGTTTTGTTTCCCATTTCTTTCCAGATGAAGTACCATGCAGAGGAACATTAATATATTCAAACAGTGAAAGCCCAAATATGCTTAAGAATTTGCATAAACATAATTGCTTTATCTTCTCATGAATTTTATTTTTGGTATGTACATGAAAGTATGAATGCCATAGTTGCAGTTCAAAATAAGTGACATCTAAAGTGTGTCATGTTAACTCTGCATGCTGGGTAATTTTTTACACCTTTGTTGTCATCTGACTTTTTTCAAAATTAACTTTTTTCAAAAACTTATCCCGGGGGAACACTATCAAACTGGTTTGATCCAGATCAGGACCAACATTCTGTCGGTCCTGATCTGGGTCCAAACTATTTGCAAAGGTTATCAGGAGATGACAAAAATTGCCGCTGGCATAGAAAGAGTTAACTTTACACTTGAACTGAACACATGGAGTTCATTTTATCTACCTCTCCAAAACAAGATTCATTTCTTTTATTAACTCTTTGATTCTTCTTTGGAAGGCCTTAGATATTTATTTATGTCCAATCCTTTAAAGTGAGTGCTCAGATAGGGTGTACAATCTGACACAACCACCTGCTACAAATATGTCAGATTAAAAACCAAACATCTTTTCAAGCATAGGGTCTCAATAAAACAGTACCAAATTAGCCCATTTAAGCCTAGCATCCTTTTTATGGGACATCAGCAACCAGTGAAGAACCAGATCAGACGCCGCAGAACACATCATCTGATCAGGTTCTGCACTGTTTGCTTTCTGTATGTACTTTTAGAATTTGAATGAAACTGGAATTTACAACTCAACAACGCTTCAATTCGAAAATGGATTAGTCCAATTGATAAAGGCAGGAAATTCCATTCTGAATAAATGGGTTGATAATCTGATGCACAACCAATTGCACCAACATTGTTTTTTTTTTGCCTTTTTTTTAAACCTTAAAGCGCCAATCACGACTGCAGCAGGGGACAAATTTTGCGACATCTTTTCTATTTTTCGAAAAAAAATAGGTTATGATATTTTATGAGATTCGTCTGCCAGCAGACAATTCTCATGAAATATCACACCTTATTTGTTATTTTTGAAAAAGCGGCAAAATTTTAAATTGTCGTCTGCTGCAAATTATAGGTGCCGCATTATGGGTTAATGTTGATCTATCACAGAGAGGCAAATACAGATCTACACAGCTTCCAAAAGCCGTCAGCTCAAATGTCCATCAGCAGATGACACCTTCCTCGAACCCCCTGTTCTCTTTCTCATCGAGAATGGCGTGCATTTCACCTTGAGTAACCAATTTAACACCTTGTCTTGAATCCAGTTTGGTTGCACCATGAAACTATCCATCATGAGGGCAGTTTGTATCTGGGGAACATATCTGGTATAAGGAAACTTGGCTGTTGTAGCGTGCACTAGATCATCTATCACCTTGTACGTCTTTTTACTGGACATTCTTAATCCCATCATCATCATGTCTAAAAATGCCCGGAAGTAGGTGTCACCGTACTCCATTCGGACAATTTCTGAAGTTTCTGACCACATCTGTTCATTGGTTCGTAGGTGGAAGTCTCTGTCAGAAATTGCCGTCCTGCAAGTATATATTAGCCATGACTTGAGATTTCCAACAATATGGTATGTGCGACCAGCAAAGGCTCTGACCAGCCTGCGCATAAGCGCAGTCTGGTCAGAGCCTTTGCTAGTCGCTTGAATATTCTATGACTGTTAAGCTACTGACCGAACAGCATTTTGAGTTTCTAAGCTTAAAAGGAGGCAGCACAGGCTGGTCTGAGTCTATACTTTACAAAATACCACATTGTTGGAAATCACATGTGGCGGCTCATATTAAACCATTATGCACTAATGAATTCTCCTTTCTGGTTTAATACAATAAACTTGGGAAGGGCCAATTGTATAATGTACTTAACAACTAAAGAAACCTAACGCATACTGTGTGTCAATTTTTTGGTAGTAAATGAATATGATGTCCACTTGTCTTTTCTGTTTGTAAAGTTGAACTAAGGTAGACTAAGATGCACTGAGATTATTTGAAAAGATGAACTTATTTCAGCGATCAAAACGTCACATTACCCCTAAAATCAAATTTTGCAAGATCAAAGAAATTACCCAAAATTCATCAGAAACCGCTTAAATGTGCTTGTTTGTTATTCCATTGACGTCTTGTGGGCATTCAAATAAAACATAGGTGCGTTGTTCAACCGAAAAGCCTCTTTTCATTTTGTTAACGTCAATTTTACGTTATCAGCGTATTATGAGCTTTCACAAAGCAATCTGGCTTTGTCAACTCTTTTCACTTTGTATGATGTTTTCAATGCATTTTGACATTCCGGCCCTTTTAAACTCCGTAGTTACCCCCTACGTCAAGCGCTACAATTGCATGCTGATAATGAGTATACTGCAAAGCCTGAAATTCATACGCAAATACACGATTAAAGTAATGTGTAGCCAATTGGCACTTTTTAACGCGACACGAAACATAAGTCCTGATTCTTGAAAATGCATTCTCTAACAATGATTGATGGACTCTTAGTCATTTCAGTTTCAATAAATTGCTTAAACAAAGGAAACAAACCACTACCGTTTAGACAACGTCTACAGCACAACGTAAAAATACATACCATACGTCACAACAAGAAATAGCAAAATTTTAAAATGCACTTTTGTCTGTACTTGTATTGGCCTTGCATACATGAAAAAAGTTTTCGAAAAAAATTTAGACTTACACTCCCGAGACAAAAGTGATCAAAACGGTGTTTTTGACGTTGTGACGTCATGTTCTATATTTGATAAATATATTTTCTCGGAAAATATTTTCTAATGTCTTGTTATTAAAATAAGCATATGCGTTAAGCTCTATGATTTATTATTTACGAGTTTGAAGGAAACAAAAAGTGTCAGGTTTCTTTAGTTGTTAAGTATATCAAGGGTCACAGGTTATAATTTTAAATACAATTGTATATCTCTGAAGATTGTTTTTGTCTTGGCAAACAGTGTAGTCCCTGTTGAAATGTCACATAATGCGGCATTTCTTTCATCTAGGTCTTCACTGTTTGCCAAAGTACCCATTTAGGTGTCACTATAGTGTTTCCAGGTTATAAGTGACCCCCGTTTTTCTTTTTTTAAACAGCTTTAAATTGAAGTTAGAAGAACGGCACTTAGCATGTGGATTTAAATGCACACCGCGTAACTAAAACTCATTTTTGGGAGACGACCTTATTTGTAACTGAAGCCCAAGTCCCCTGTACAAAAGAATAACTTAGTTGTTTTTCCCTGTGAATATACCTATGTGTACCCCAATAGATACACGTGGTATATTTGCATTTCTATGATGATATGTACTAGCCTACAGGACTATCTATATGCGATGATTCAACGAAAATATATTCCGCAACCCTCACTCGTCATCATTTTGACTCACACACGCACGCACACACGCAATTGTAAAAGTCTATAGGGGTCCTAGACCGTGCCCTATTTAAAGCAGGCAAATATAAGGCTTAAGCATGAAACATGCATGTACATGTAGCACCTTCCATTTCAATTCATTGACTCTTTTTGCCTACGAGGTAATTTGTCATGATTTTGTCGTCTGCTGATATTTTTTTCAAAATCAGTTTGTTTCTTGTCGTTGCTTTTTCTTAAATGATCTTTCGGGAATATCAGTAAAGTGCTTAGCAGTTTGGATCCAGATCATGCCCGACACATTTTTGGTCGGGCCTGATCTGGGTCCAAATTGTTTGCAAAGGTAATCAGCAGACAACACTAGCAAGTTAAGAGTTTATGACGACAATTCAAGTTTAGAGAGTTGACGAGAAATAGCGAATTAGGGATATACATTAAACTTAAAGAGCATCAACTATTTGCCTGCTAAAGCTATTTCGCTGATAAACTTTGTCAACAGCCGAAGGCAAATGTTGGGCATTATTTGGATCCATACTGTTTGATAACCTACTTGTATTCCTGAAAGACATATTTTTAGGAAACAATGATATCGAAAGAAAATTCAGCCATTATTTAAGGGTCAGACAATACTGTTACTTGAATCGTTTTTTTTTAACACAGGCCATTTCAATGCATCGCCTTTAGATGTACAGTGAAGTTTATGAGTCAGTATAAGCAGTGAATCATAGCTTAATGCACGAAGATTGTGCCAGTTAAGCAATTTTAGCGTGAAGTTGCGATTGTTTTTATCAGTTTAAACACGTATTTTGGGTGCTCAAAAGAACCATATCATCGAGACGGTTGTTTTGAGTACACACAACATATTTTTTGGTTGAGAAATAGGAAAAATAATTCTCTGTTACGCACTCTTATCTGTGGGACTGACGGATTACCTCCACTGACCTGCGTAAGCCATGTTTTATTTATATCGCTAGGTTCACTTGGGGACTAATTCAAAGAAGAGCAGCAAAAACACACCAACATTCCATCTAATCCCAGCCTATACAAAAACTCATATTTATGTGGAAAAAATAAATTCAATTACGCGGTATGTATCTAAATGTATTTCTCTAATTAATTTTTCAATTAAAATCACCATTAAAGAATAATTAGCAAAAAACGGGGGTCACTTATGTCCTGGAAACACTATAGTATATGAAAGGTTAAGGAGCACATTGGATCAGTGGTAGAGTGCTTGACTCAAGACCAAGGGGCCGCGGGTTTGAGCCTCATCAGTGTCACTGTGTTGTCTCCTTGCGCAAGACACATTTATCCTTGCTTAGTACTGGTTCAACCCAGGAAGACCCATCCCAACATAACTGAAAAAATCGTTGACTGGGACGTAAAGAATCAAATCAAATCAAAGAAAGGGTTAAGAAACCATGTGATCAGGATCCACACTGTTTTACACTCTGCTTGTAAGGCCAAAATAAAAAATACCTGCGTTTAGGGTAAACCGACCCTACCTAAATTTACTAGATAAACCTAAAAAAAATTCAGGTTCTCTGGAAATATATAATTTTATGCATTTTGAAAGGCGAAATGCCTTTCAAAATGCATAAAAGTATGTTTTTTTCCAGAAAAAAATGAAAACAAAAATGTGTGCATACCCTACCTAAAATTATCAGACCCGTTACCCGAAACACACTTATTTTTTATTTGGCCTAAGTACATGCTAATAAATGGAATTCTGCGAGTCAATTGGGTGAAATTGGGAATGAGTATAGTATAAGCAATTATTGAGCAGGTATAAGGTTAACAACAATATGGGAAGTTGTGATAAATTGAATCAATACAAGAACTACAAGAACGGCATTCAGTTTAAACCAGAGAAGCCGAGTATTCTATAACGACATAGGCTATAATTGTGTGACCCAGATGCATTACTTCACTGTTTGCTTACAGAATATTTATTAAGATTTGAATAACTATAAAAAATATACCTGAATAGCTTGAAATTAGGAATGGACTTGCCCTGTTGATACGGATGGGAATTTTAAAGTCATTTCTGTTTAATCATTTTCGTTCAAATGGATTATCCCATATGGTAGAGCAAAAAACTGGCAAAAAGTCCCTTATTTAAGGCGGAACCCCTCCCCATCTGTAAAATGGAAAACGATTGCAAGAATGATATGGCAAGATGTTGAAGTTTCTTAGATCGCCGGAATTACTTTTTCAAAGAGGGGCAATGGTGTCAAAATTTGGCAAAAACTTCATTTTTAGAAGTGAAATTGCGAATTTCTGAAATCCATTTGCAGCAACAGATACTCGACAGCGACAAAGAAAGACTGAAAAATGATCATTGAGATTTATACAATCCTGACCTGACTTTATTATGAAGTCAAAGTCAGAAATTAAATGTCTTTATTTTTGGGTGAAAAACAGTATTTTTATAAAAAATAATCCAATTTTTTTTGTAATCTGACAGGTAAAGTTTTTAAAATTTGAAGTTTTCATTTATCTTGTTTTAAATTTGATGCTGCCTTATTCAACTTACATATATCGTGTCGTGTTAACTTATAAAACCTGCCAAAATATTTTCTTGTTTTGCCTCGAAAACGGCCTTTTTTATATACACGTCAGGTATATTTTGGGAAATGCATCTTTTGCTGTTCCATAGATATCAGGGCATTGTTATATTATGAAAATGACGTACATATAGTAAACATTTCAAATGGAAACAGCATTTATTATGTTCTGTGATATATCAAGTATTGACACACACTAAAAGAGGGCCAAGTGACTCTGGATCGCTCACCTGAGTTTATGTTTAAAACATTTAATCTATATGTATCTATTAAAAACTGACCATGTTCTGGTGAGCCCTTGGTGGAGCCATTTTTGTCCCCAGAGCTCTATTTGGAGCAAATTTAAATATGGTCCATCTACTGGGTGATATCAGGGATCTAGACCTTTTGGTTTCAAACCAGGAGATTTTGTATGTTTCAATTTATAAGTCAATGTACACTTTCTGACATCCAGGATGAGGCCATTTTGGCCACGTAACCACAATTTGAGAAAACTCGGTAGAGTACCACAAGGTGATGTTTCATACCGAATATCAAAACTTTGGGGCATTTTGTTTTCTGGCAAGAATATTTATAATGTTTTCTCTAAATAACCTATTTATCGAGGAAAAATCTGGCAACTTATAAGTCGCCCATTTGAAGTGGAACCTCTCCCTGCTTGTTAAATAGGATTGTGATATACCTATGGAAAGTTTTATAACTGTACATTATCAAACCACTGGAATTACTTTTCAAAACAGGGGCAGTGGCCCTTTATTAGGCTTCGAAGAAGGGCACCCTCATTTAGCATCTAAACCAAGCAAAAGTTAGCTGGATGAAAAGAAATGCAAAAATGCAAATAATTTCAAAATTTTAAAGTATTAGGGGTGCAAATTTAATCATATAAGCTATGCATTAAAACAGTTAGGCGTATTCTAATGTAATACATAAGAACGCGGATCAGACAAAAGGGACCTTAAGGAATCCAAGTAGTTATAACGTAAGAGACATTTTGTAAAATACTTAAAATAACATAAAATTACATACCTTTATATTTCCATGGAAATGCTTTTTAAACTTTGATACCATCAAAATAATAAAAGTTTCTGATTATACTTTTTAAGTTTTCTATAAGGGTTGTTGCCATGCGAACACTCAGATCACAACACCTAAGAGTGGGTCATTTTGAATGTCTATAGTACGATCTAGGAGATATAAATTCGTGTAACTTCATCTACATTTTCATTATCACATGTATAAGATATGAGAAAACTTTATATTTGCTAGATT
This sequence comes from Loripinus fragilis, assembly GCA_964019695.1. NCBI lineage: Eukaryota > Metazoa > Mollusca > Bivalvia > Lucinida > Lucinidae > Loripinus > Loripinus fragilis. Next base: position 24,804,278 of record OZ026516.1, read on the forward strand.
CTTATGCTGAGCATGCAGTAATCAACAAACAAATATAGACCAACACTCTGACGTCATCATACCGTTAAGGCCATTATTGACGTCACATTCCAAAGCTGATTACAAATGTTGTTTCTTACATCCATATAATTATCAGTTTCGAAGATAATCACTTCAATTTTTCAGGAAATGCTCTAAACATTTAATACTTTGCAGATAAAACATTAGCCTGATTTTGATTATCGCGACCTTGGGGTACCTTTCCTCATATTCTGGCCCATATATATGCAGAATGGAAGTACCTGATTTATCTTTTTTGACATCATTATTTAGTACAATGATTCCATTTATTTTAATCTATTGTCTTCATTTTACACATATTGTCAGTGCGTACAATTTGAACGCATTCCATATCAAGTATGTTCTTTTAAAAAATATAGGTTTTGCCTTTGGGTATTAGTAGCAGCATGGAGTTTATACATCGCTACTTGTCCTTCTAAATCTGTTTTCAAGAGTAACTATGTAAGTGTTATAACAAGAACTTGCCATTTAACTTTATACCTCGATGTTCATATTTGGTGTGTATTTCAAATTATCAATTTAATCTTGGAGTTAAAGGTCAAGGTCAAATTAAGACAAAATCTGTAATACGACTCATAACATGAACTCCTCTCGAGGGTGTTCATATATGGCACAATGATTGTCTATGAGGTGTAGATTACAACATAGGTTTCTTATCACCGCTTTGCCATTGGTGTCAAAAGACAAGATCACATATACTTACAATCAGTTTATTGCTTGTTACGCGAACTCCTCCTTCATTTTTTGACCAATGGTGTTCATACTTAGCACAATTATTGCTTTTGGTTTTGTGATTACAAAGTACGTTACATATCACCGATATGGCCCTGGAGTCAAAGGTTAATTAGAATTTGTCTTACAGTGGCATGTTTTTGACAGAGATGCTTCATATTTTGTAGAATAATTGCCAATATGACAATTGAGCATTAATTTTCAAAATAATTTGACGCCGGTTGTATGGATTGTAAAGCAATATCTCTAACATGTTTTATTGTAGATGGTTCATATTTTGCACACTGGTTGTCTAAGGCTATCTCTTGTCAATAATAGCTACTGATATGACCTTTGTATCAAAGTTCAAGGTCAAACTGCTTAAAATCTACATTTTAAACCCTCAACGTGGTACTAATCATAAATGTGTTTATGACTCTCCTAGGTTCTATGCGAGGCAGACCAAATAGTGGATTATAAATTCCCTGCATATGACAAGATCACATATACTTACAATCAGTTTATTGCTTGTTACGCGAACTCCTCCTTAATTTTTTGACCAATGGTGTTCATACTTAGCACAATTATTGCTTTTGGTTTTGTGATTACAAAGTACGTTACATATCACCGATATGGCCCTGGAGTCAAAGGTTAATTAGAATTTGTCATACAGTGGCATGTTTTTGACAGAGATGCTTCATATTTTGTAGAATAATTGCCAATATGACAATTGAGCATTAATTTTCAAAATAATTTGATGCCGGTTGTATGGATTGTAAAGCAATATCTCTAACATGTTTTATTGTAGATGGTTCATATTTTGCACACTGGTTGTCTAAGGCTATCTCTTGTCAATAATAGCTACTGATATGACCTTTGTATCAAAGTTCAAGGTCAAACTGCTTAAAATCTACATTTTAAACCCTCAACGTGGTACTAATCATAAATGTGTTTATGACTCTCCTAGGTTCTATGCGAGGCAGACCAAATAGTGGATTATAAATTCCCTGCATATGGTAATAAAGAGGTCCTTAAAGGGTTTAGCTATTTTCTGATAAAACATTTATATTAATCTTAGTGAACCTATATAGGTGGTAAGTCCCCTCTTGGAGCCCCCTTAGTCCGGTGAGATATTGAAATACACTTAGACATGAAATAATCTTTCCCTTAGCAGTTAATCTGCTGATGACCACTCATAAACCAAAATATGGACCTTTAAGCTCTGCATATACTGCATGTAATGCATTCTGTTTGGGAAGAGATGTATAAACGGCCATGTTTGGGACCTGGCTGTCTATGGTTTTATGATGGCACAATCTCCTCATAAATTACTAGCTAGATTTTAACTAAACTTTGCAGGAATGATTCTTATATGACCCTCTTAAATAATTGTTCAAATAGTTTGGTCAATTGCATATCTAGGTCACATGGGCTAAAATAGATTTTCAAAATGAAAATCTTCCTTTTTGAAACCACAATGCCTAGAGTCTTAATATTTGGTATGTATCATAACCTAGTAGACCTCCACCAAGTTTGTTCAAATTATAGCCCTGTGGTTTAAATGGCACATTCCTGGAGGTGGCATATTTTACATAGGTATGTGATCACCTGCTGGGAAAGAGCTGATATCTTGGCTCTCTTGTGTATGGTGTTTTCTTGTATTTTTGTCACTTTACCATATGGTGTCTAGGGTCAGTTGTGGTACTTGATTTTATCGATTTCTGGTTATTGCCCTCTGCTTTACTTTTATATTGGGAAAGCAAACCAAATCGTCTTGTCTGAAACGACAATGCCTAGTACCTTAATATTTGGTATGCAGCATCACCTAGTACGCCTCTACCCATTTAACTCAATTTGGGGCACAGGGACTATTAAGTGGACCCGCCTGCGAGCTCACACATTCACTATAGGAATCTATTGGGAAAATCTTCTTGTCTGACACCACAAGGCATAGAACATTGATATTTGTTATGTAGCATCACCTAGTATACCTCTACTAAGTTTGTTCACATAATGACCCTTGGACCAAAACTGGCCCCACCCTGGGGTCACATGTTTTACATAGGCTTATATATGAAACACTTAAAATAGTTTAGTCTGAAACCACATAACCTAGAGTCTATATTTGGCATGTAGCATCATATAGTAGACTTACTAAGTTTGTTGAAAATTATGGACCTGTGGCCGAAAATGAGGCCACCTTGGGATCAAGGTTTTATATTTAGCTTATATAGAGAACATATTAAAACACGTTCTTGTCAGATACTAAAAGGCTTGATATTTAATATGTAGCATCACCAAGTAGTACTCTACCAAGTTTGTTCAAATTATGGTTCTGTGGTCAAAATGGCATCGTCCTGGAGGTCACAGAGTTCATGAGGCTGTTATTGCTCTTTGACTTTTCCTCTCGGAGCCGTGGGTTTGTATGCAGTTTGTGAGTGTGAAATTTCCTGGTCATAAATTCTTTCTTACATTGACTTACATATGGTGAAAACATAAAAAAAATATTTGTGTCTGAAACCACCAGGCCAAGAGCCCTGATATTTGGTATGTAGCATTAGCTGGTAGACAACATTTAAATGTGTACCAATTATGACTATGGGACCGAACATGGACCACAAGGCAGGTCATCAAGAGCGTGGCCAGTTTCCAATAGAAACCTATAGATAAGATGTTTAAAACAAAACTCAGGTGAGCGATCCAGGTTCACTTGGTCCTCTTTTTATTATGTCATTACTTGATATGATATCATAGTATATGATAAATGTTGTTTCCATTTGAAATGTTTACTATATGTACGTCATTTTCTAAATATGGCAATGTCCAGATATACAAGTAATAGTAATACATGCAATATACCTGATTATCAAAATGCCAGATTTTGAGGTCAAAACATAAATATTTTGGTGGGTTTTTGAAGTACACACGACAGAGATATATGTAAGTTGACTAATTCAGTATCAGGTTTGAAACAAGTTAAATGACAACTCTAACTTTTAAAACTTTATCAGCCAGATTACAAAAAATCGTGTTTAGATTTATAAAAACCACCGATTTTCACCCAAAAATCAAGACATTAAAATTCCGGTATTGACACCATAATAAAATCAGAGTTGACTTATATAAGACTCAATAATCATTTTTCAGTCATTCTTTTCTGGTGTCATGTATCTGTTGCTGCAAATGGATTTCAGAAATTCGCAATTTCACTTCTAAAAACGAAGTTTTTGCCAAATTTTAACACCACTGCCCCTCTTTGCAAAAGTAATTCCGGCGATCCAAGAAACTTCAACATCTTGTCACATCATTCATATAATCATTTTCCATTTGACTGATGGGGAGGGGTTATCGGTCAATTTTCGTTAGTTTTTGCTCTACCAATATATATTGATAAGCTAAGCATGGATTTTGTCAATTTTGTATTTTAAGGGGTCACAGGTCAAAAATTTAGAATTTTTATCTATTTCTGCCCCTGAAGATTGTTTCCGTCCATGCAAGCAGTGCAGACCCTTATGCATCATTTCTGTTTGCCAAAGTACCTGCTTACTGGTAACCAGAATGAAAACAGTTGAAATGTTTCCAAAGCTGTGGCGGATCCAGAGGGGTTTCAGGGGAATCACTTGAACCCGTCTTCCTGCCCCCTCCCTGTTTTCAAATAATATCCTATGAAAATGAAATAATTTGGTCTCAATGAGAGCAAATAATTTCATTTTCATGGGATATTTTGGAAAACGAGCTAAAATTGGCAAAGCAAACCCCACCCATTTATGCATATGAACATCTTGAAATCCTGGATCCGTCCCTATAAATGGTGGTTTGAAAATTCATGGGAATTTTGAAGTAAATTCGTGGATGTGTTCCCTACCTGTATAATTTAGGTTCAATGGTTATAACTTTAACCCCAAATTTCTTCATTTCTCTCCTAAGGCTGTCAGAATACCCAATGATACCAAACTTCGAAGCAGAATAGGCTGTAAAACCTGGTAATGCAATACGCCCTGCAACAAAAATGATGAAAATGGTCAATGATACCAAATTTAAAAAATATAATTAAAGACCTATATTTTTAGCCTAAAAGTGTTACCACTGCTGATAACTTTATGCCCTTACTTAATCTCTATACTTTGCCAACTCACCCAGATTTTTTTTATTAGTTGATTTACAAACCCTCCTACTGTAATTTTCCGGAAAATAGAAAAAAAAAAATCAAAAATTATTTTTTAATTTTATCCACTGACTCTAAACATTAATTGTTTCATTGAAAAAAAATATAATATTTTTGAGGCTCTGTCTGTGTATTTTTGAGAGTGACACTGTTAAAAGTGTTTGTCCTGTCAAGATTTTTAGGAAAATGATGAAACATTTAAAGATTTAATACAGACTGTTGGTTTACCTTACTACTTTTACTGATTTTTTTTCTGGAGATATTTAAAAAAGAAAAGAAAAAAAGTTCTGAAAATGACCCCCCCAAAAAAAAAAAAAAAAGAAAAAAAGCTCTGAAAATGACCAGTTAAATGTTCATTTTCAGATCCTTTTTTCCGTCCCCTCCCCAACCCTAAATCTGATTTTTTCCCCATAAATTAACTAATAAAAATTCTAGCCAATGAGCTCTCTGCATGGGGTGATTAAAATGCTTTTGAATGTTTTTGCTGTTTTTTATAGGATTACCAATGCCTGTACCTGTGTACTACAGTAAAACCTCGATAACTCGAACTTCAATTTTTCAAATTATTGGCTAATTCGGAGTAAATTTGAGACACGCTGGATTCAGAGAATAGGACCTATGCATGATCTACATTTGTATTTCAATACCTGAGACGTTTCTTTTATGCGCCTAAAACTTATGTTTGATAGAGAGGAAAAATGTTACTGTTTTTGCAAGAGGGTGGGGGGGGGGGTGTATATCTTTTATGTCTATCTCCATATAATTCGAAATACAGGTAATTCCAAAAGAAAACAACATCTAGTTCCGAGGACATTGGACTGTAAGTGATAAATTCCCAGTATTGGTCCCAACTATTTGGATTCACTTGAATTTGCTGCAGGCAGTCTCTTCTTAGCATCTATTGTCACAAAGTCTGATTATTTTGACAAATATTTCAAAGGGAATTTATTTAATTTTAAACACAACTACATCTTGAAAAACACGAAGACTGGTTTTCAAGTTATGAAGCCCCATAATGCTAGCAGCGACTTATGTTGTCTGCAAACAGTTTGGATACAGATCATGACCAACAGTATGTCCTGATCAGATCCAAAAAGTTTTACCTTCTGATACTGTCACTAGACTTCTTGAAAACTTCGATTTGAAAAAAGTCAGCAGACAACAATAATGCACAGAAAATATGCACGGAAAATTACTCGGTATGTAGAGTTAAATTGTGTCATACCAGAGGCTTTTTTGTGGCCACAGTGTTTGTTCGTTTGTGTGTGCGTGCGTTTGTGTATTGATCCCCACACGACATTGCATTTTCTCAACTCTGACCTAACTTTGAGCCGTGGCATGAGATTTTCCACAATGTGGCAGTTTGACAAGTGTAGACTCAGACGATCCTGTGCAGCCTCCTTTTAAGCTTAGAAACTCCAAATGATGTTAGGTCAGTAGTTTAACAATCAAAGAATACTCAAGCGACTAGCAAAGACACTGGTCAGACTGTGCGTAGGCGCAGGCTGATCTGAGGCTTTGCTGGTCGCACATACCACATTGTTGGAAATCTAATGTCGCCGCTCAATTATGACTCAATCAACATTGTGTTTTCTCAACTCTGATCTAACATTTAAACTCAACATTGTTTATCTGTCTGAGAGATTTTACATAATCGTTTTTGTTTGATTTGATTCTTTACGTCCCATCAACAATCTTTCAGTTAAACAGGGACGGGTCTTCCTGGGTTGAACCAGTGCTAAGCTAGGATAAATGTGTCTTGCTCAACCACAACGCAATGACGTCGGTGAGGCTCAAACCCGCGACCCCTCGGTCTCGAGTCAAGCACTCTACCACTGAGCCACTGCGCTCCTTTACATAATCGTGAAAACAAGGACATTATTTTACCAGCCATACTGGACATGTTGACAACTCTTCCCTTGGCTCGTCTAACTAGAGGTAAGAATGCTTTAGTCACGCGTATAAGGCCCATCAAATTGACCTCAATAACACGTTGATATGCGTCCATTGTACACCACTCAGTTTCTGCAAATACAGCTATCCCGGCATTGTTGATCACTGCCCATAGGCCTGAAAATGTAAACACAATTGAGTCAAATGCGTTGAACAATAACGTTACATGTACACAGTATGTAAACTGAAATAAACATCCTGTACCCGTTCCTCCTAGCTCTCATCTTAAACATATTACAGCACTCGCGCGTAACCAGTTATCGGAAATCGTGATGTGAGAGTTGTTGGTACAGCTGTAATTGCGAGGGCCCACTTATTAAAATTCATTTTTTCCATAGATCCTAATAACTGTTACAGTTACAACCATGTAATCATGTACACATGTGATTGCCAATTCCACTAAAACCATGCAAACTGTCATTTAAGCTCGTTTTCGGCACAGAACGGCTCTGATTGTGAGCAAGTCATTTTTAACAAAGCAAAATGCAAAGGAGAAAACCGTTAAAATCATGGAATAAAACGGAATAACATAGATAAAATGGCTTTTCTTACCTTGTTCGAATGTGTATTGTCTGTATCGCTAACAATATAAATCGAAACGTGTTCATGTACCTAAATACACGCATTTTTCCGACTACTGGTCACGCACGAGTGTTGTTATTCATGTTTATAAGGCGAGAGCTAGGAGGAACGGGTACAGGATGTTTATCTCAGTTTACATACTGTGATGTACAACCCAGTTACATCTGTATGACTTTAAGACCTATATTTAAACAATAAAAGTGGTATCACTGCCTGAGGGTGATTCCAGGCAGACCAAAGGCTTTTTATGAAGTGATTATGACCTTTTAGAAAAAGTGTTCCCATGAAGGGTTTAGGGATTTTCTGATAAAATATTGATATCTTAGTGAAAGATGATTGATTTTATACAGGTTAGTCTCATCTTGAGCCAGCCCCCTTTGATGGCAGACGATTCTCATGAAATATCATACCTTATTTTTTTCGAAAATTCGGAAAGATGTAGCCTAATTTGTCGTCTGCTACAGTCGCGATTAGCGCTTTAAGGGTTAAGGGGGGTTTATGCGTTTGTGATTTGTACAAAAATGGCACGAGCTGGCCATAATACTACCTCTTTCCCAAAGTTCCTGGTTTAGTAGTCTTGCAGCGGCATCAACGTCAGACTGTTTGGTGACGTCGATTTTTATCACACGAACATTGGGATTGTTAGCCAGATGTTTCGCACCGTCGCTGTTGACGTCCAGGCATCCGGCGTATATAGTATATCCATCTAGGGCAAGTTTAGAAGCCAACGTCTCACCAAAGCCCCTATCACAACCTGAAAATAGTGAGAACATAAGTTTATCATTAACTTTAAAAATTCAACTCTGGATAGCTCATAGCACCTGATTAATTCTAATTAAGTAATTTTTTCAATACATTTGATCGAGATCAAGTGCCTATTTTAGAATTATTTTCAAATCTGCATGATCGGTCAATACCGGAATAGCTAATTTTCCATATGCACATTGTGATTTGCTGTCAAATCTGAAAAAAAGATAATTCAGTGACCTGTATTAAGAGCATGAAACATGTGTCACTGGATAATTTTATTTCGATAAAGGCCTATCGGCCCATGAGCTACTCTTATAATAGCAAAATATCATACATAACACAAGAAGACAATAAATTCATAGGTTTAGATAAAAAAAAATTAGCGTAAATTGTAAATATTTATCAGTATTAACATATGTTTTGGGTGCTCAAAAGAACCGTCTCATTGGGACTGTTCTTTTGAGTACCCACAACATATGTTTTGGTTGAGAAATAAGAAAATTATTTTTTTTTGGTACGCACTCTTAACTCCTGCAATATTAAGGATTTACTTATCGCATGTGTGTAATGACGCTGTTTAAATCGGGGCTAGAGGTCTGATTTTGGTCGGAAACTTCGCATACTTCCATTCTTTAAGTATGCGAGCAGCGAAGGCCCTGACGAGACTGTGTGAATGCGATATGTACCAAAAGCGAATGTGCTAGAACAGAGTTCTGTGGGTAAATTCGGCTGCGAGTTTCGAAGAAAGAAAATTATGTAAAGAAATTATACGGTTGGTTTTGATGCAAAACTATAGTTTGTTTTGCGATCTGGTTAAACATCATGGTCATGTCATTTTCTAATCATTAGTATGACCCTTCCTCAAGCCTTCCTGTGGTATAGGTTTTGAGTTCGTTTCAATTCAGCAATTTTACTTTGCGCTCAGTGATGACCTAGAACTGGCATAATGTTTCTTCCTAGCATAATGCTCCAAATGGAGCAAGTCAGTAATCATAGAAAGAAAGAATAGCCTGAACATATTGATCCAGTCTGAATAAAATACTCGCTGCATTGATCAAGATATACAAAAATGTTTTTGGTTGAGAAATAAGAAAATCAACTGACAGTAATATACACGATCCACGTCGAATGTTTGCTAATTAAAATGAAACTCTAGTTATTTAAATTGAAAAAAAAAACAATGTTCGGGTAGCCGAACTGAGTGTTCTGAAATAGGTTCCGTAGTAAAGCGGGTTCTAATACGTTTTAAAATTATCGAGACCAGTGACTAGGCTTTGCCACAAAAAATATCTTGGCAAAGCCTAATCACCGTTATATTTCTTGGCAAAGCCTAATCACCGTTAAATTTCTTGGCAAAGCCTAATCACCGTTAAATTTCTTGGCAAAGCCTAATCACCGTTTTGCTTACCTAGTGTGTCTCGATAATGTTAACTTGTATTAGTATGCAAAATTTGATTAAAATATACCATGCGGTTCAAAAGCTATGAGCATTTTCACCAAATACCTTGATCGACCAAAAAGATGCTTGGCGAACTCTCGCCACCGTTTTGCATACCAGGGTGGCTCGGCAATATTAGAATATATAAGTATGCAAAACTTGATCATTATATCCCATAAGGTTCAAGAGTTATGAGGATTTTCACTAACTGACCAATTGCTCAGCAAACTCATGCCTATCATAAAAAGATGGTTTCGCATGCCATGATTAGGGAATGTTGATATGCATATATATGCAAAACGTGATAAAAATATACCATGTGGTTCAAGAGTTATGAGCAGTTTCACTGGACGGACTCACATAAGTGGTTATAGTGAAGACCCAAGGGTCGTGCAATTATATTTTAATTACACAAGTCTTATCTAAGGGTCTGCACGTTGGGCGCACGGAGGGTCTATCCGCTGATATCATATGCAGCAAAGACTCTGATTAGACTGGACGGATACCCAGGCTGATCTAAGTCTTCGCTGGGCGCAATGTCGAGTTTATTTTGACACGCGTAAGCTAAATTGTATGTATGTAGTAGAGAATTGCAATATTAGAATAAATTAGTATGCAAACTGACTTGATCCATATATATCCCATACGGTTCAAGAGTTAAACTGACCACAGCAGGCTCAGCAAACCCATGTACTATCGCGTCAACCAAGAGTGACTGTGACGTAATACTTTGTTTACAATTGCTATTAAGTAAAACCCCTATCACACCAGGGCGGCGTCCTCACGATGATCTCACGGTGTCCTAAAAATTGCAGAACGCCGAGGGACGGCGCGCAGTACGAACTCAAGCATCACCGCAGCAACGCAATGGCATCGCCATTGGACCCATGGGGTCGCATAGAACGCCGAGGGACGGTGCGCACTTTGAGCATACTCAAAACAAACGCCGTCACTCGGCGTTCGCTCGGCGTCCTAATAGAGCGCAGAGGGGACGCCGTAAGGTCACCATAGCCGCGCAGTAAGGTCTCCTACAACGCAATAGGAGCTCCGTGTGCGCACACAAGGGTCGTTGTGCAAACGCCGTGGTCGTCCGTGGCGTTTGCACGGAGATTGCACGGCGTTTTTGGAGATATCACTGCGTCCTCAACGCAGTGGCAACGCCGTGAAAGCGCGGCGCATGCGCTATGAGCACCGTGGACGCGCAGTGAAAACACCGTGAGAGCGCAGAGAATCTCCACCATGAACACCGTAGGAACGCGGTAGAACGCCATGAGAGCTCCGTGGCAACGCCTTGGTCGCTGTAAGGACGCCGTGACAGACAATTTTTCACGAAAAATATCATGATTTTCTTGCGTTCTCACGGTGCTCTGGAAAATTAAACAGCTCCGTGGCAACGCAGTGGAAACGCCGCCTGGTGTGACAAGATTAATACACAAGTGATCTATCGATTCTAAGTCCGTGATAACTTTGTAAACAAAAGACGAAGTCACTGTCACTCTTCGCTGGCAGGACAGTAATAGAGTAGAACAGTGCTCTGTTGTAGAGTGCTCGACTTGAGACGGAGAGGTCCCTGGTTCGAGCCTTACTGGAGGCGCTGTGTTGGGTCCTTCAGCAAGACATGTTATCCTCACTGCTCAGTATTGGGCCTCGCCGCGAGAAAACATGTCTTCGGGGTTTCCGACAAAGTGAGACTCAAACCAGTATCATCCGCTACAGAGACTAGCTGGAAAATTGAAATTTCGCTTGTAGCAAGATTATGTATGGTACTTTCCAAAAAGCGAATGACGAAGGCGCTGATCAGACTACACGGATGTGCAGGCTGGTCTGTGCCTTTTTTGTTCGCAAACCTCCGAAGACAGATTTTCTTGCGCCGAGGCCCTATTACTTAAAACCCAGGAAAACGTCCTGGCATGACCGAAACAAGTTGACTGGGACGTAGATCACCAACTTAAACAAACATACTTTGTTTTCTTTATAGTTATTAACTCATTGCATGCTGCGTAATTTTGCTTGTTTTTGTCGTTAGATGATTTTTTTCAAAATCAACTTTTTTCCAAAAAAAGTCTTATAGGAAACCATCAGAGTGTCAGAAAGTTTGGACCCAGATCAGGCCCGACAATTTGTCGGGCCTGATTTGGGTCCAAACTGTTTGCAAATGTCATCAGCAGACGACACTAGCAGGCAAAGAGTTAAAAGGTGAGAGACATTCATACCTGTAATTAACACTGCCTTCCCGTCAGGTGGGTGCTTGCGCTTCCTCAGCACCCAATTAACTCCATAAAGAACGAGAAAAAGTATAAGAAAAGGCAAAGACGCTAAAACAGGACACATTTCATTAATAAATGTGTTAATAATATAAATGTTTAAGTATATATATCCGTTATGATAACACAGCCATAATAAAGATAAGTCAATATCGGGTGGATTAGTCGATAGCATGTATTGACTTGTTACCCTGCAGGGTCGGATCAATCAATATTTTGCTATTGTCCATGTGTTGTAGGTGTCTTTGTTTCCGATGTATAAGTGAAAAATAATTGAATTGAATTTTAAACCGTGTCGTAGAAATCAGGACACAACAACAACAACAATAACAAATAACAGGTAATATATTAGACCTTCGTCAGACCTCCAGATAAAAGTGCGTAACTGAAAAATGTTTTTCTTCTTTCCCAACAAAAACATATGTTGTGGGTACTCAAAAGAACCGTCCCAATGAGACGGTTCTTTTGAGCACCCAAACGTATGCTATGATTGCTGGGTTAGAATATAATTACAATATAATTTCGTCAAGAAATATGGACTTGCTTCTTGTCGAACCACACGTAAGGTCCTTAAGACATGCATGCACAGCTATGTTGAACCGCAAATTTCACAATTCGTAAATTTCACACTGTCAAAAATTGGTACCAATTCCTCACAGCACGTGAAAAATTGGTACCAATACGTCACAATTTGTGAAAAATACGCACGAAGTCAAATAATATGTAGGATACATGCGTGTTCTTCACACTGATAGAATACCCCCAAATCTTCTGAATTTTGCATTCGATTCAAATTCTTCAAATGTCGGAAACGTGGACGTGACTTGATTGAAATAGTACATTCCAAAAGTTTTACGGTTGAAACTTCTGGGATTCAAATGAAATATGAGTCATGTCGTGAGAAAACGTTTCTTTGGAGTTCACGCTTGCGTCCATGCAGATACAGAAACATGTCAAGTAGCTATTTCGATCTTTTCACGATTTGAAGGTGATTTGTGAGCTCATGAGATTTTGGTACATATCGCATATGAGAAAAAAAACTCCTTTAACATGTTTAAATGCCCATGACTTTACATACTTGGATCGAATCTTGTAATATCTATTTGAGCCAGTGCATGAGATTTCCAACAATGCGGCATTTTGATATGTGTAGACTCGGACGAGCCTCTGCAGCCTCCTTTTAAACTTAGAAACTCCAAATGGTGTTCAGTCAGTAGCTTAACAATCATAGAATAATCAAGCGCCTAGCAAAGGCTCTGATCAGACTGCGCGTATGCGCAGGCTGATCTGAGACTTTGCTGGTCGCACATACCACATTGTTGGAAATCTCATGCACTGGCTCAATTTTATTTTTTTGTATGTACTGTCAAATGAATGCATTCTTTTTAAACCAAGTTATCTGTGATTAACGTTACATCTTTGTATTTGTATTCAGCCATCTTTGTATTCATTATTCCTATTAGCTTTGGTTTAAACATAGTTTATTCAAATTAATTTGTACATGGTAAATACAACTTGAAACAATAAGATGAGGATAAGAACGGGAGCATGTAGTTTATATAGTCCTTCTCCAATGCAAAATAAGATGTAAGTGGAAGGCAGACAATATCGAACATTGTACATTACACTATAGAAATCAGTCAATGCTAACAAATATAGATGCTTATTGAGTATGTCCCATTCAGCATGCGGTGGTGCAAGTCCACAGGTAGAATTTATGATTAAATGATTCAGGTCTTAAAGCTGCATAGTCTGTAACTTTTGATCTTTTAATTTTAGAACTAATGTTTCTATTTTTCAAGAACACAGTAAAAACTAAAATTCAGGTATACATTTTACCAATTTCGTAAATCTTAACAAATTATCAGTATCAAAACAAAAGTATTTAAGCTAAAATTAATTGTCTATAATTATTGGAGAGACGCAAATAATTACCAACAAGAGAAAAACACACCTGTTTTATAAGATAATTCACTTTTCCGTTCAGTTTTCAGCTATAGTGAACAGATTTATTGTGAAAACATAACTTAATCTACTTTTACAAATGATTTAAAAAAATAAAAAAAATCAAAAAAATCGAAAGATGTTCATAGTTGCAGCCTTAGTCTCTTTAAACAAGACTCTTGAACTATCCCATGTATTAAGCAGGACTCAGATTTAAGCATTTCTTAGCAATGACAATACATAAGCTTTGATAATAAATGAAAAATAGGTTGTGCAAATGTTGGTTGGAGTGGGAGGAGGGGAATACCGATACCAGGCCAGGTCTATAGGCGGTAGGCAAATTGCAATAGTGGATACCGTCACATACTACATCTTCACTCTTATTGTGTCCTGAGGCTAAGAGCAATTGAGATGGATATCTAAGTAAAACCCAAAGTGTCTGATATTTACTTATGTACACTTTGAAAGATGGAAGCATTGGTTACATGTAGAAGTGAACTACGACCATTTGGTAGTAGATTAAGAGAAACTGGCCGGTGCTTCGAGACCTCGTTAAAGAGCAATATTCTGTGTTCATTGTATGGAGGACATCTTAAGAAGAAATGTTGAGTGTTTTCAACGCTACCACAACTGTATATTGGAGAGTCAGATATGTTTTTTAGGAACAGATCGTTATTAAATGAGCTACAGTTTGTTCGTAAACGTGTGTGTAAGATTTGTGATTTCCGATCGTCTGTAAGACAGTATTTAAGAACTGGAGTAAAGTCTCTGTTGAGGTAGTTTTTAAAGGAGCAAACACTATCTAGTGGTCTGACTACGACTGGTAGTTCATTCCAGTCCCTAATTACAGATAGAAGAAAGGAGTTATAATAAAAATTTGTTCTTGTAGCAACAGGCCGGAGATTGTGAGAATTACGTAAGTTGTAGCTGGATGCATCAATTACAGATTAAGGCACTAAGGAGGAAAGGTATGATGGAGAAACATTTGTGCTCATTTTAAAGAATAGTGTGAGTTTGTGATTCGTTTTTTGTGTGTATCCCAACCAGTTTCTATGTAAAGAGTGTTGATAGATATTAACTTTGTGGTACCTGTTGCTATTCTTGCTGCCTCTTATTGGATTTTTTCAATTTCATTTTTTCATACTGAGCACAATTATCCAAAATTACACCACCATATTCGACATAGGTATGATGAACGTTAAATAAATGATCTCAAGTGACTTTCAATCTAATTTGAACTTTAATTTCTCATTTTGTTAATTCTACACCAAGCTCTTTTAAGTATAAAATTATTCGAAAGATGAAGACCCATAACAGTCTACACTTACGCAAACTTATAAACGAACAATTTTCAGTCTCATTTTTTCTGACTAAGGCACCAATAATATTGAATGAATTTTAACCTAATCATGAGCATTTCAATGGACCAAAGTTTAGAGGTGTCTCTGGATAGTTTTCATTCATTTTACTTTTTAGGTTTTGAAAAATGTAAAAAATAACGTTTGTGGTGCAAAACTATTGTTTTGGTGTATTATTATCAAATTGAAGTGCAGGTGTTTACAAACTGGTCCAAGTGACGTAAAAAACACAAAACATTTTAAATTCGATATAATGATGGATATTTTAGGAATCTTTAAAAAATGAAACAAAAAGTCACATTTTTCAAGATTTCTGAAAATCGTCAGTAGCACACGTTAAATCCGTTGTATGTGTTTTATTTTTTCTGAACTTGGTAGACAAAACCCAACAGAACTTGATCAGTCCACTCTGTGGTGGTAAATCTTCCATGACTATTCCACACTTCCTGTTTCATTGTGACATTTTAACAATTAATTTGATGACATTTTTTACAGTTTTTTTAACATTTCACAAGAGGAACAGTGACTTCTAGCAAAAATGAATAATTGCTGAAAGTGTCAATGCTGTACAGCAGATAATAAACCGTAAAGAGCAGTACAAAGTTTGTACCTAAGTTGCAGGTTTAAAGCCAAATTTCCAAGATTAAGCTGCTGATAGCGCCTGTTTTCATGTTAATATGGAAAAGAAACGACAAGTCCGATTGTGTCAAATCTTTTGGTTCTTATTTATCTTAGTATTATTTTCAAACAATCAAACATGTAAATGGGTAATGTTTCTGTAGAATATTTAATATTGTTGTGAAAAGTGTTTTTTTTTTTTTTTTTTTTTTTTTTAAATTAGGGTACCTTTACTCGGATTTCGTCTGTGCAAGACAAAAAAAGTATTTTTAAATGAAATTACTTGTATAGTCTCAACAAAGCCTTGTTTTATTTATAGAATTAAAATTTTGTATGCCAGATTTTTACTTTCTGAACTAGCATACAAAATGTTATGTGTACGTTTATAAGTTTGCTTCAGTGTACTTCCAAGACGTGTTGATTATTTATATAAAGGGATGGGTGTAAAGGTTTGTTAATTTTTCCAGAGATGATGAGTGATTCAGTTTTATAAGGATTAAATGTTACCAACCTTGTTTCAGCCCATTGTAATATTTTGATTAGATCAGCATTGAGCTGTTCTGCTGAAGCGACAGGATCATCTACGATGATAAAGAGACTGGTGTCATCAGCAAATACGCGTATACAAGCGCCAATTTCGTTTACAATATCGTTTATTAAAGCAAACAGAACAAGCAATGGGTCCAGTATATAACATTGTGGAACTCTAGTAAATATTTTTGACCAATCAGAATTGACACCAGGAAGGATTACACGTTGTCTCCTTTCAAGTAGGTAGTTTTTGAACCAATTAAGAAGTTTCCCAGTGACAACAGCAGCTTAGAAGTTACGTAGAAGACCAGCATGCCAGGCACAATCAAAGGCCTTACTAATATCATAAAAGACAACCGGGATTTCTTTGTTGGCATCAAGATTCTAACAAAATACATTGTACAAGAAGGTAAGTTGATTCACAGTAAAGTCACCTGGCATGAAACCAGACTGAAGAGAGGTCAGGAACTGTTTTCGTGCAGGTGGTTTGACAGATGTTTGAATACTAATCTTTTAGATACCTTCACTTCTGCATTAAGAAGGGATATTGGTCTATAATTATTCACCAAAGATCTTTCGTCCTTTTTGCGTATAGCACACACCTTAGCTTCTTTATAAGAGGAGGGCAACACACCCTTATCAAGGGAAAAATTAAAGAAGTTGCAAAGGGGTTGGGCAAGCTTCTTTGATAGTTCTTTTGATATACGGTTGTTAAGTCCATTTGGTCCTGAAGCTTTGCGCGATGCTAGATATTTAAGAACACTTTCAACCTCAATAGAATTAAGAATGATAGAGTCAAGTTCAGAGGTGCCATTAAATGTGGCCAAATTTGGTAATGTTGCATTAATTTCGTCTAGATGTGTTTGCTGGGTTAAGAAATCATTTATTAGTTGGCCTTTTTCAAACTCATCAACGTAGACACTGCCGATTTTTCTTCCAGAGGTGGTATGGTAGAGGAGGCTTTAGGTGAAATCAATGACTTTAATGTAGGCCTCCAGTCCCTGGAACTTGAGTTTATCTGCAATGCCTTTATGAAAGGGTGATTTTGAGTCTCGTATCAGTGATGTAACTTTATTTCTTATTTTGCAAAATTTGGCCCAAAAGTGGGGAAAGTCTGTTTGTTTGGCTTTACGGAATATACTTTTCCTCTTTCTAATGTATCGTTTTATTGTTGTAGTGATCCATGGGGATCTGAAGGTCTAATTGATTGTCACAACTCGGTTAGGAATACACTCCTTAGCAATGTGTAATATTTTATTAGTCAGATTAAGAGCATATATATCAACATCGTCGTCCTGGAGTGAGTGCCAGTTGGTAATAGAAGCTAGTGCTCTCATGATATCATAATCACCATGATCGTACCGCCAAATGTGTTCGTTTGTAACATTGAACTTTGGGTTTTGTAAACTTAAAGATTCCAAAAAACAGGCCAATGACAACGTGTGTTTGATCAAGAAAGGGGTCCCCAAAACCACTTGTTGTCACATGATTTTTGTTATTAACGAGGATTATGTCCAGCAAAGATGATGAATTCTCAGTAAAATGTGTTGGTTCTGTTGTTATTTGATAAAGAGAAAATTGTCTGCATAGTGCTTCTATTTTCCTTGAATGATGTGCATTAAGAGCGTTAAAGTTAAAATCCCCTGTGATTATGATATCATTTACGAATGTATATGTGGCTAAGCGAAAATAGTCTTCAATTGATAAAAATATGTAAAGTCTGAATTTGGAGGTCTGTAAAATACCTAAAATTATACATGCTTAGTCTTGTTAATAAGTTCAATCCAAATCTATTATGTTCTGTTAGGTTCAAGATCGTGTCTGTGCTTGTATTGTAGTCCCTCTTTGACATAATTCATAACACCACTATGGCTATCAGCTGGGCGGTCTTTCCGCTCCGGTTTGTTGAAAGAATCTATGAGAAGATCATCTGTTGGAATATCAGGGCTGAGCCATGTTTCAGAAAAGGCTAATATATCAAAGTCCAAAAGTTCATTGTAATTTATATCAAGTTTAGATGATATGCTTTGTACATTGTAGTGTACAAAAGATAGGTGGTGAGAGAGGTTTAGATTATCTGTCATGGAACAAGATGAATTTGACATGGAGCTGTCAATGCTGAGGGTTGGTGTTGAAGACACAGGTCCTGGATTGGGATGTATATCACCACAGCAAAGCAGGAGACTGTATGTCCATGTCGCAATGATGGTCATAATTAGAATCAATACTAGTATAGTTGTAACTTTAAGACGACATTTGACATGTAATGCTTACCATTGATGACAGTTTTGCTGCAATAATGAAGAGAAGCTTTACCAGTTGAAGTTTAATTGTATTTAATAGCTCTCAGACAAGAATAGGCAGTAAAGTCGTGGGCCTGGGGACCCATGAACAATAAAAGGTGAAAGAGAATTGTGAATAAAAATGTGCAACGGTACTTAGGCATGGCGTTGACCAAAATGTTTATGTGAGTCATTTTAGGTAATTGATGAGACAAATGTGAGAAACTTAATGGTCAACATCCTAAAATGGTGCAAAGAAATAGCGCTACCAACATATAATGGCATCGGTGTTCGCCCCCCCCCCCAACTCTCTGACAACAAGTATACGAGAACATAAATACAAAAATGGAAGACATTTAGTGATAAATTCCATCTTAGGAGGTTGGAGGAAAGGATTTACGCTACGTTTACGTTTTAATGAGATCCATTTAAGCCTAGATATCTATAGTCAATACGATAGACAAACAGTGGAGAACCAGATAAGATGCTGTCATATATATACAGCACCAACCAGAGTCTGTATTGTTGGATTGCACGTATTTCAATTCAAGATTATAAGAGGACGCGTACAATGGGTGATATACAGGAAATCCATTGTTTATACTCAGGACAATTAGGTTTGGACCCGGGTCAGTATAGACAGAACGTCGGTCCCCATCTTGATGCAGACTGTTTGCCACTCTCATAGTGTTCCTGAAAGAATTTTTGAAGAATTAATTTTGAAATCAAAAAAGGTCAGCAAATGACAAAAATATTAAAATTACCCTCCATGACGTATAATATAAGGAATAAAGCAATGCATATATGCAGTGTTGAAATTTGTAATAAACGCTACATATTGCCATACGAGCTGCTACAAAATAATATTCTACACCAGAAACGTTGTTGAGTATAGCCCTTTCACTTGCTTATCAACAGAATGCTCACATATGATGTTTAAAGGCGGTACTTCTTTTGTGGAATTTTAATGTTTTTGTTCTGTCTTGTGTTTGCTATGTCTTTGTGCGCGTCTGTTTATATGTGCTTTGTGGTCACCTGCTGAGAAAGGGCTGACCTCTTGGCTCTCGTTTGTGGTGTCTGCTGTGAGTACGCACTTTCCTATAGGTATCCTGGGTCAGGTGTGGTACTTGATTGTATCGATTCCTGATCTTTGCACCATTACTTACTTTCATATAGAATTTCATGTAAAATTATTGGGTAACAATAGTCTTACCTTATTCAACGTTTTATTGGGGGTCATCATATTTAACACTTTGTAACTCTTAAGGTATTTGTGATAAAAGCAAGCTGTTTGCAGTTATGAAATGGTCCATTACTTGTCTTTTGGAACATATTTTTAAAACATGAAAGCTAACTGAGAAGCTTATCAAATGATATTATTTAACAGAATTACATTGATTTTATAGGGAGTAGTTGAAAAAATAATAAATGCCATTATAATGAGCCCAAATAACTTTTACAAACATAAATATCTGTAGGGAATTAACTGTTCTTGTATATTACATGAATGTTTGGCTAATCTAAATAGTTTGAGTGTTACCTTAGCAACTTTATTTACATTTATTGTGTTTAAAAATGTGGGGTAACGTAGTTAACACGCTTTAACAGTCAAACACCCCAGCCGCCAGAGAGCTATCATGTTTCGAAAAGCTTAGCCAGAAGTATACATGTATGCTTAAATCTGCTTTTGGTCGCAAGGCACATGCAAAATTCTAGAATTATATTTATGTACGCAATATATTTTCCCTGCACACTGACGTCAAATCGTCGTCAATTTCACGTAAATGTTAAGTCCATATTAAATCAATTTTTCATTTTGGTGATTCTATAGACCTTTTCTAACCATTTCAACGCAACAAACAACAAAAATACGATTATTGTAGGTTTAAAAAGCACTTCCACATATAAGCTCCTTGATTCATGTGTAAAGACGGTACCCCATTTTGTGACGTCACAGTGACGTCAATACTGAAATAATGTTAACATCTTTTTCCTTAAACTGTAAACATATCGATAAGAATCACTTTTGACCAAGTGCAAATAAGGATTCATATTGTTGGGGCCAGGATATACCAAACAATAATTTCAATAGTATTGAATATATCAGTCTAAGCTCATGTATTTTAAAAATGATAGGGCCTGAAGAAAATATGCTGAAAATTTCATGGCAATCAGGTGTTCCGTCCAAAAGTTATCAACAGTAGAAGATTGCAAAAACTACAGAAAACCTTGGTTTTTGTGTGACGAACATTTAAAATCAATCTCTTTTATCTAAATTGCTATAAATCACTTATATTTATAGCCTATTTCTCTATGTGTACATTATCTGTAATTATTTGCTCAACAAGAAATGCAAAATGATTTGAAAAAATCAAGAAATTATTTTTTTGGCAATGTTTTTTAAAAAAATAACCAAAAGGGGCCAAAAAGTAAAATTCAACCCCATGTATCTAAAGACATGAGCTGTATTTACCAGGAAAGGGTTTGGTGATACTGGAGTACTCTGAAATATTGTATATAGATCACAGATACTAGTTTTACATTTCCTGTCACTTTCTTTCCATGTTACTTTGTTTACTAAGCCATTTGCACCAGGCCAAAATTTGTCCCAACAGTAACGGTGTCCACCATATGTTTTTATTTTATTAACTTGCCTCTGCAGATAGTATATTTACAGCTTCATTTACCAGTCTTTGTATTACTCGATGGAGGCCAGTTATTACCTGCGGCAGAATTTTTCTGTGACTACTCAAAGAAACCTTATATCTGCACTACATTGTCATGTCCCAACAGTAACGGAAAATGTCCCAACAGTAACGGCTGTTTTCTTAGCTTTTATTTCCAAACAAGATGAGGGCATTGCTTGCAAAAATGATTTATTCCCTTCTTTACTATTCTGAAAACTATAATTTTATAACAACTATTTAGGAATCACCTGTTTCAGGACATAATGCAACGTCTAAGTGTAACCCCCAAACAGTATTATAATCTGATGCAAATCCGACAAACATTTGTATTCTCAAACTTTCTTGTGGTCAAGTTTATTATTTAACCATTCCAAATCATAAGTATAGGACATAGCTATCCATTTCAGTGTTCTGTTTTACTTTTAATCTATGTGTATAATGCTTAAGAGTGCTATTACTAGACCATTACTGTTGGGACAATTTCTCATGCATCATATTGTGGGTGCTACAAAAGCTTTGTAATGGGTAAACAATGACCAAACACATCTTCCAGAAAGCTTTAGTCACAGAGGACATACGAAACTTGATAAGTATGGTCTAACAAGATCCTGTTACCCCGGTAAATTTTGAAAATTGTCCCAACAGTAACGCTTATACCTCCATCTTAATGCCACTCATATTTCTTGAAAAAGGTTTAAATTAGGTAAACCATTGAATGGAGCCAAATCTGGGTCATTAAAAACATAAAATACCTTACTTTCCAATAGTATATCCCAATATCACAGATACTGTGCTACATAATTGGTGTTATGGCCATTTCCTACCATTCGTATATTGTCCAACATGAAAATTTTCCTTAAAATTTTTGTCTCAGTATATCTCTGGTCAATTTTGTTACCAGTGTCTCTTTTTTGTCTATTGTACAGCAAAATGTTGCCAAAACAAAATATTCTAAATTTTACAATGACTGTTTTTATTAAAATACTGGGCGTTCAAGAAGCAGGGTCACTTGGTGTAATTTGGTAAAATACTGTTGTTTTTCTTTGGATTTTGGTAAATAAACATTCTGTGAATATTTCCAGCAATGGAAATACACAGCTGATTTTTATCTGCTGTTAATATATTAAGAAATATCATGTAGTTAATGTGTCCCAACAGTAACGACAATCTGGATGTTCCAGACCAATATTTAAGTTTTAAATCACTGGAAAAATTCAGAAGACATCAGCACCAAATTTTCACCGTTGTTTGCTGCAACATCAGAGTATATGCTGAAGTACTTGCATCAAATCAATATTGCCTCTTGTGTAAGCAGTAGAATTTGATTAGGCCGTATTCATTTTTAAATACCTTTTTTGGGTGTAAATTGTCATAATTTTGTACAAAAATAATAAAATACCCATAAAACAGTGTTCAAAATTTTGTCAGGTACCATACTTAGCCACCAGAAGTGAAAACAGATGCCTAATTATTGAGTTTGGGCACAAATCTTCTCTAAAACAAACCTTAGTATAGTCACCATCTTGTAGGATTTTTCTCAATTACATGTATTTTTTCCCCATTATACATTAATTTCCACAAAAAAAACCCCTATTTTCCATGAAATATAATGTATATTGCTTGAGAAAATACATGAACACATGCATTCTACACACATTTTTTACCAAAATGTCACACCTTATTTGCACTAGGCCTTTTACAAAAAATGCACACGGGAACCCAAATTTCGACACAGGGGCCTATACTAATAGTATAGGTCAGTTTTTTCCTGAGTGTAAACCCATGACCGGTTTTTGTAAAAAAAAAATAACTTCAAACATGCCATCTTTAGTTAAAAGACATGTGCGGCTAGTTCCGATGCCCACCATTCCTGCTTCTGATAATTCGGAAATCAATTGAAAATTGACATATCCTTTTCATTGCACAAATTGACAGCACATGCACAAAGCAAACCATATGCAAAGTACTGAACATATTTCAATGTGGGAAGTTTTTAGTAGCACATGTCCTTAACTAAGCCTAATGTACTGTTTATTTGTTGTTCGTGGATTTAAATTGTATTTTCTGTGGTGATTTTGAATAAAGAAATAAGCAAGAATGGGCGAGGTTTTTTTTATTAGTTATCTTTTCTTTCTTTCTTACTTCCTTTTCTTCTTTTTGCTCTAGATCATATATTTGTGTGCTCGTTAGAATTGCCTAAATGGGGCGGTTCTGGCAAATATCAACAGTTTATGTTTTGCAAAAAAAGACAAACTATCGGATAAGCGTTCAAAAACATAACTGAAATTTTCTTCAAAAGAGTTTGAAAAAAGTATAGATATGAGTCTACCTGCTTCATATGCCTTGATGAAAATCTGCGAAGCCGGATCTACACTTTTTTGTTGGCAGCATGGATAGTGTTTTATTTCTTGTAATGATCTCCGAAATTTCCAGTCTCCAGCTTTAAATGAAGTTTTGCAGGCCAGTTTTAATCTTACCTGGGTGGAAATCCCGCATGACAATGCTGAATTATTGAAATACTGTTTTTTTTTAAATCGAATAGTGCTATTGACGTTGATTTGTGATTTAACAATTTCCCAACCATTTTTCGACAATTGCCGTCTGCTCTCTCATCGGTTTATGTACTTTGGTAGCTATATTTCAAACAAAATGTACCCAGATCCACTCTCGGGTCAGGATTCATAGTGTTTGCTTCCATGATAAAAGAAACAACACGCCATTTTGGCAGGCTCGGGGTAAAGAAATTATCATCATTTTCTGGGTTTATTGAAGTATATTAACATAAGTTTGCGGTCAAAGTAATGAGAGAGAGAGAGAGAGAGAGAGAGAGAGAGAGAGAGAGAGATTAAAAAGGGAACAGAAGAGTGCTTCAAAAACGATAAATGGTCAGACGTGGTGTTATTTCCCCTAGATTACAATTTTGATTTTCATTATCATATGTGATTGCTTACTCAGGAGTTGTTGCATAACTCTCCCTACCGCTGATAGAGCAGTTGTCAGTTGCTAATGATTCAAGTAAACATATAATTAGTACTAGAAACCAGTTTAGGGAGTTCAAGTGCGGGAATTGTACAATACATGTACATCACTCCTGCGATTGTATCCAGTAACAGCAAAACAGAACTTTCAAGACTACAGTGACTCCGTCTCAAAGATCGAAACAGCCCCAGACATACAGTAATGTCCTGAAGTATTCTTTTACCCCAGAACCATTGACGTAGCTCCCATAACGCAGTTACACAGGTGCATAGTAAAAAAAAGTATCATTTAAGGGAGGTCACCTTATGTGGTAAAAGGGATTTTCCATGCAACAAGAACATCTCTTAAAGACAAGAATTTGCTCACTCTGGGAGCAAATTCTTTCCTTAAAGAGAAGTTCCCATTATGAAAATGGACGCAATTGAATTGAATCACTGCTTGATCCAGTAGTCTCCCTTTGAGGTGCGTAGGTTTTTCAGCGTTCTGGCTACATTATTGAGAATTATTCCCCATCTCCGGCTGTAAACGCAGCTGATATCACACAGGAGTTTTGGACCCAGAGAGAGAGAGAGAGAGAGAGAGAGAGAGAGAGAGAGAGAGAGAGAGAGAGAGAGAGAGACGGACGCACGGATGGATAGATACATGTAGATAGACAAAGGCCCTTACTAATGTTGTTCGTCATATGTACAGCTGCTTACACAGAGAGTGTGCATCTCTGGACTTTGGTTTTCGCCACATACCCCCGTCCAACTATGTATGCTATATAGCATCTATGGTAATTCTGGAAATGTTCGTTCAGAATTCCACGATCCTTGGGTCTGCACTATAATCGCTATGTGAGTCTATCCGCCCGTTAGTAGTTAGTGTAAATATTCATAACTCTTGAACCACATGGTATATTTTTGATCACATTTTGCATACATATGCAAGTCAACATTCCTTAACCACTCGCATGCGAAACCAGCTTTCTGATGGACGTGGTTTGCTGGCCTAATGACCCTGTGACCTTTTTTGAGGCTGAACAAATTTAGAAGAGAACCACTAGTTGATCCTACATACCAAATACATTTTGTATTAAGACTCTAGATCTAGTGGTTTCAGAGAAGATTTATCATAAGTTTATAAATCTCTATGTACAGCAAAACCTCGAAAATACGAAATTAGATTTTTTAAAATACTCGCATATTCGAAATAAATTCGAGGTACGCTGGAATAAGAAATAGGGCCTATATATGAACTATTTTAACTGTCATTAAAAACATGTTTTTGATGCGTGAAAGAAACGCATCTCAGAGACTTTTGTTTTACACACAAAAACAAATGTTTGATAATAAAAAAAAACACACAAACAAAACACTGAAAATAATCATTTTAGGGGTTATATATTTGAGGTCTTCCTCCCTATAAATTGAAAGTTTCGATATTTGGATATTCATTTCTAGTCACAAGGACTTCGAATTTACGAGATACTATACGACAATACAAACACATGTGATCGCGGGGTGGGGCCATTTTGACCAAAGAACTATCAATGTTACAAAGTTGGTAAAAACACTAGGCGACGCTAAATACCAAATATCAAGTCTCTAGAACACACAAAAAATGCTTATATCTTTCTCTGAATAAATCAATATAAAGCATGTAACTTCTAAGGCGGAACAAATTTGGCCCCATTATTTGAACGGACTTGATATAGGTACCTTTGATTATGCTACAGGCTCTAGGCCTTGTGATTATTCGAAATAAATTTGATTATGCTACTACAGATTCCTTACATAAAAGTAAGAAAGAGGGCAAAGATCAGGAATCAATACAATCAAGCACCACATCTAACCCAGGATAAACCTACATACAATAAGTGTATCCCAGGGGGTAACTTTTTGCCACAGGGCCACATTTTGAAAAATTTGGTCAACGAGGTGATGCTTTATACAAATTGTGAAGGCTTTAGGCATATTGGCTACAGACTAGAAGATATTTTAAGCTATCCCTATGTAAGCATATGTAAAATATATACCTCCGCCCCGGGCATTTTGTTCCCATGGAAATAACTTGAACAAACTTCGAAAAGGTCCTCTTAATGATGATACATATCAAATATCCAACAACTAGGCCTTATGATTTCAGATGTTTTGATTTCCCCTATATGCGTATGTAAAGCATGTTTCCACTGAACAAGACGGCTGTTTGAAGGGCAGCTAAATCCCACGCTGCAGAATCCCATAACATCGAAAGGTAACCTTGACCTTGAGTGAGCGTAGCTAAGTCATGGGTTCTGCACACTGTCTCACCGAGAAGAACAGTTGAGTGAAGTTTAACGAAAATCGTATAAAGGGTTCGGAAGGTATGGAGCGGACACAAAATTGAAGGGTAAATTCCATTACCTCTAAGTGTGAGCTTGACCTTGACTGTGCGTAACTGAGTCATGGGTTCTGCACAACGCCTCAATGAGGGGAGCATTTGAGTGCTTTTTTAAAAGATCATTTAGACATAACCAGACGTTAAATTGAAGGGTAAAATATCCCATGCCCTCGAAATGTGACCATAACCTTTTAAAGTCTTGGTAGCTGAGTCATTCCGTCTGTACACCGTCTCACTGAGAGGAACATTTGGGCGAAGTTTAATGAAACACTTTCAAAGGGTTCTTGAGATATGTAGCAGACACAAACTTCAACGGTAAATCCCATGACCTTGTACTGTGACAATGACCTCGAGACTCCATAGCTGAGTCATGTGTTCTGCACGCCGACTCGCCGGAAGGAACATTTGGGTGACGTTTAATGAAAATCGTTCAAGCGTTCAGAAGATATGAAGCGGACAGGAAATTGAAGGGGGGTAAATCCCATGACCTTGAAAGTTGGCCTTGACCTTGAGTCTGCAGACCCGTTCATAGGTTCTGCGCACCGTCTCACTAAGAGGGACATTTGAGTGGAGTTAACTATAAATCGTTCAAAGGGTTCAGAAGATATTGAGCGGACACAAAATTGAAGGGTAAATCCCACAACATTGACGTGTGACCTTGACCTGGTGTAAAGTTAAATGATAATCGTTCAAATGACTCTCTTAAACTGTTCTACAGACACAGCATATAAAAATTAGCCTAGTTGAAAGAATTATAAAGGTCGAAAACAGCCACCTTTTTTTATTTTATATACCTAATCATTTTGCTCTTGTTGGTGAGTAACATGGATGACAGTAACAGGGATGACAAAAATATGTAAACTACCACTTGATTTGCTGTCTGGAAAAAAAACACCTTTAAATTCTTCACACAATACTATTGAGGCACATCATACTTATTTAGTTTTTGGATTTTTATTTGTTTGCAGCATA
Source organism: Loripinus fragilis (assembly GCA_964019695.1). Classification (NCBI taxonomy): domain Eukaryota; kingdom Metazoa; phylum Mollusca; class Bivalvia; order Lucinida; family Lucinidae; genus Loripinus; species Loripinus fragilis. The sequence continues at coordinate 24,831,933 of OZ026516.1, forward strand.
TACATTTTATAGAAATATGGGTAACATGGATGGAAGATTACCTGTCTGACTCAATACCTACTTCGTTTGATTATTTCATATTTACCTCTTAGCAATCTTTTCTTAAATAATTTAACGTTTTAGACAAATGACACTCCTTACCTCACAAATGAGCGGTGCAAAGTAATTTTCATGGGTAGTAACTCTGTAAAATCTATAACTGTAACTGTGGTAACAGGGATGACACAAACTGTGGGACAGCCCTAAACACATATTTCACAGCTACAAAACAAAACCAAAGGTTATTCATTTTTTCTGTCACCAAGACTCACATCACGTCTCTGTTTGTTTTGTTTATACTGGCAATTTTGTCAAATAGAAGTTCAACCATCACAATTTTGCGATGGGACAAGCAATTATGAGGGGGTAACCCTTAATTCATTTAGGAAAATAAATGAACATCTGTATTAAGTGTTCCAATCACTGTAGTAAATGTGAGATAATCGACCAATTTAATCAAAACATACTTCCAAAAGCAGGATATTTGAACTAGAAAAGAAATATGAAAGTATTTAGGCGTGGGACAGTAATTCCTCACCTTTTGTAGAATGACCCATATATAAATTTTGTCAAAAGAATATATCTCAAGTAAGTTAGACATCTCTCGCTGCTTTGGCTCATGGAAGTGTCATTCCGACAGATCAAATGTCAAGTCTGGCCAAATACCGCCCTCTCAGATCTACAGAGCAAATTGATCACCATGAATCCTGACAACACAGTCTTACTGCTGAAGATGACAAAGGAGATACCCTGTTAAGGGGTGCTCTCTCCCTAAAAGTCATATGTGAAAAAGTCAAATTTTTAAACAGTAATTCTGCAATGATTTTAGTGACTATGAATAAACAGACATATAAATTATTTAGAATCATATTTAATGATGTTCAAACCGAGGGCAAAGGGAAGATAAGTACGGCTTAACATAATTGCTCTAAAATGGTATCAAATGAAGGGTTAAAAAGTAACCTTTTTTTATTGATTATAACTGTATTTTACCATCAAAGAATGTAAGATAGATTTATCTAACAATTCGGTGTATCTGATCTGTATGCCTGTGCACTATGTAAGCGTGCAAAATGCAATTAATACTTCCGATTATAAATGGACAAATGTGGATGCTTAATTTTTGTCATTTAAAAGTATATTCCCCACCTTGACCTAGCAAATCCTTTAAAAGGGTAAACGACTATAATAAATTTACACAATATATTTTAGTGGGAAGCTAGGTCAAGGTGGGGACATACTTTAATACGTAAAACATTGAAGCATCCCTGTTTGTCTATTTACAATCGAAGGTATGAACTTGAAAAGTGCGTAGGCGGCTGAATCAGATATTGTTAGAATATTAATATATCTTAATGGTACAAAAAGCTTACGTTTTAGCCCTTCAACTGATATAGTGTCAAAATACAATTTAAAGAGTAGTTATGTTAGGGCGCATTTATCTCCCCCTTTGCCATTGGTTTGAACATCATAAAGTATGTTTTTGATAGTGTATGTGTATGTCCATTCCTAGTCAAGAAAGTTAATGCAACAATCGCAGTTTGAAAATTTGACTAGGCAGAGTTCACACCTTAACCCATATAAGCCTAGGTTTTTTTTATGGGATATAGTTTTAGGTTCTCCACTATTTTCTTACAAAACGCTCTATTAGAATTCGAATAAAAATGAAAATTACCACTCCAACAACCCTAAAATTGAAAATAGACCGGTCTAATTGATAGTAGTGGGAAATTCCATTAGATTTAAATGGGCTAACAGGACATCTACTTCATTGGTTTCATTTCCTTTTGGCACTGGATACTTATCAACATTCGATCAACGGGTCTTGCTTTTTACGGTAAATTGATTGGAATACAATTATCAGCTTACTCTAGTAGATATAGCTCATGTAATAACGAATTATTAAACGTGTTGAGGATAGAGATAAATGCGAGGATTGTTGAGTTAATAACAATAAAAATGCAAGGTCGGCTCAAAAACATTGTGGGTGCGCAGTGGCTCAGTGGTAGAGTGCTTGACTCGAGATCGAATGACCGCGGGTAGAAGCCTCACCGGCGTCACTGTGTTGTGTCCTTGAGCAAGACAAATTAATCCTAGCTAAGTACTGTTTCAACTCAGGAAGAGCCGTCCCTACATAACTGAAAGAGTGTTGATGGGATGTTAAGAATCAAAAGAAACAAAACAAACAAACAAATAATCAGGGTCGGTCGGTTTAGCGGAAACACATCTATTTTAGGAACTCTACAGCGCCCCGAAGTCCAACTGTTCCAGTTACAGCTACGAATGTCGTCGACTTTACATTTTGAAAATATCTAAAGCAAGCAGTGTTGACTCAAAAGCAGAATGCTGCAGTCTGGTTCGGGCACACACTGATCTGATTGCGTGCAAGTTGAACAGAAGATTTAATAATATTTTGTCAAAGTGAAAAGATTAGCAGACGAAATCGTATTTAGAGTCAATTGTCATTCCGCTTAAGACATCGTGCACTTAAAGCGAATGCTTAGGGCATTGTACACTTAAAGCAAATGCATGCACTTTTAAAAGCTTATATGCCCCAGGCGTAGAATTTATTATGCATAACAGGTGCAGCTACAAAAAGCAACAACAAAACCAACATAAAACGCAAAGTGTACAAGTTTCCTAAGTGTTGCAACGAACGTGTACTGGATGAAAATGACATCATTTATCCCAACATGGTAAATGGGAATTTGGAGCTTATGTGTATAGCCGTCGTCTAAATGGTAATCACAGAAAAATCTATCCTATATCCTAGCATTAATCATATAAAAGAAACACGCTTTATCTTTTCTTTAAGTAGACTAAGAATGTCTGGATCAGCCTGCATGGGCATGCAGGCTGATCAGGACATTTATAGTCCGCAGTTATCCCCAGTGGCAAACTATAACAACCGTGTTTGTGCCTGATTGCAGCATTAAACTACTGTAATTATTAACATTAACTGCACTTTGCCTGCATCAATCAAAGTAAAAGATTACAGCTCATTATTGCATAAAGATAGGAAATTAAAGTTTAAAGATATAAATTAATCATTTTGCTTAACCGACATACATTTCAGCAATTGAAAGTTAAAAAAATTAACAAGACAAAAAACATATTTATGCCAGGACATACCAGTGTTACGTGCAGGTGATATACAGAGCGGTACAAACAATAGCTGCATAGACAATGTGATCAGTTTGGGATCGATTATTGTTGTTTGTGGCCGTGTTCCTTGGCTGTACCAGTACTGGCCGGGTGGGTTTATGCTTTTTTTGGTTCTATGTCCAGGAACTCCCGAAGGCTCAACTGGCAGTGGTTCTGGTTTTAAAGCGTCTCAGAAGACGGGGCAACGTTTGGGATCGATTATTTGAAGTTTCAACTGCACCAGAATGTCGTCGATCGGTTGCAGGATCAAATTATTTGGCCTCTATTTCATTTTGTTATGGTAAAGATAAGATATTTTATTTAAGAAATAGATTCATGCTCATGACAAGTAATTTCTTTGTTCTATACACCAACATGAAAGTTTTTTTCATATAATTATTTATAGTGGGTGGAGCCTAGCATGAATATTCACGAAGGAAATAGTCAAAGACTGCACTACAGTAAAATCAGAGAGGAGCTATGACATAAATGCAAAGTACGATTGGAGATAATATTATCCTAAGAAAATAATTACAGACGATAACCTGAAAAGGCTAAAATCAGTATCTATCAGTGAATCTGAAACATTATATATGGGTAAGTTATTGTATGGTTTGTGCGTATGTACGGGAGGGTAATCCAGGAGCTTTAGCGAGTGGATTATCTCCCGTACATACGCACACTCATACAATAACTGCCTTATTGCACCAGCATGCATGTGCACTGTGTGCACTGTGATATATTTAATGTAGAACATTGGAATATCACTCAAAGGTGCAATAAATGGTTATATTAAACCATAATACAACAAGCATATCAAGCATTTATATAAGATGGTTTCTGAAAGGACACTTATGCTACACTTTTGCTATAGATTTTAAGAAAATGATAACCTCTACTTTCTGGCATGAATGCAGATCTGCTTGTGCGATGTTTTGACGCGTTAAAATTCACACTGAGTAATCAAGTTACGGGAGTCCTAGTTTCATAATAAGTGCATCATTAGTGTATTCCGGTATGACGTCGCTTGCTCATCAGGCATCGGTGCTCATAATTGATTGTTTCTAATGTTTAGTTCACTTGCATGGCAATCCGTTTAAGTTTTTGAGAATGCATACTGATCTCTGCACTTTAGATATACCTAGATGCGAGACAACCTGTCTTCAGGATTTCCAACACCAAATGGGTCAAACCAACCTGCTCAGTTATAGAGACTAGCTAGAATATTGAAAATGTGCACGAAACGAGGTCGACTACTATAATTGGCATATAGAGAATATCAAAGCTGCTGATCAGACAACGCAGATTCGCAGGCTGGTCTGCGCAATTTTTCATTCGCATGCATCAAAGTTAGGTTTCTCGCGTCGAGGTCCAATAGATATGTCTCTATGTGGGCCAGCATATTCAATTTTTGTGTATTTATCTTTATCGCAAGTGCACAAAAGCCTCGTTTAAACGCCCTATGGAGGCCTGTCTTTGTTTCTTAACATCTATGCCTTGTCTACGAGAGCAATAAAGGCTCTGGCGAGTCTGTGCATTTGCAGAGACTCGCCTGAGCATTCGTAGCTCGACAATGCTGGATATGTCAGCCGTATGATTGGTGTTTCTATTTGTGGCGAATCCATACTCCAGGAACAGATATGAATCAGCCCCAGAGCATGGTTCTCGCCTCAGTCTTCTGCATAAAATTTTATTGATATAAGACTGATTAATCGGAGCCCCTTGTTTCTCCACTCAGAAGAGTGGAGTCCCTCGGGGGCCCGACTGAAAAATAATCTGACATTATAATATGTCATATATATCTTTCCTGGGCTCTGCATCCGTGCGAGGGTTAAACTTGCACAGCTACAGAGTCCAGGAGTGAACACTCCAGTCTTTAAAAGTATATGTCAAATTTTGTGCAAAAATGATCTGAAATAGGATTGACCTACTTTATATCCTGCGCGCTAGAGTGCATCCTTAAAGAGCCAATCAGAAGATAGTTTACAATTTGGTTTTAGGTGTTGAACAAGTGTGATTTAAACATATTTTTGAAGGGTTTATAAAGCGAATTCTTGAATTTATGTTATTGGATTTTGATTAATGGGTGTTTGAATTTTATATTATGCAATTTTTATGAGAGTTTGAAATTTTAAAGTATTTGGAAATATGGGCTAAAAATGGCTTTCTAATGAGTATTGATTGTCTTAAAAATTGACCTTGACCCAAAGTGGACGTCATAGAGAGCACTCCCATATTTAATTACTTATAAGATGGCTTGTTGAAAAAGAGAAAAGTTTGTTATTTTGTCATCTGCTGACTATCAAAATGAAAATTTTTGATTTTCCAAAATTTGATTGTTTTTTTGGTAAAGAAATATGGATTCGGGATAGATTATGATTTGTAATGCTTATTTCTCTTTTGTTTTGATATATTTTGGTTTAAATATATTATTTTATTGTTTTAAATTTCCATTTCTACCTGTTATTGTTTAAGGAGGTTTAAGTTTGATGCACTTTTTCCATATTGTTATGATATATTTAAAGATTACTGTGCATATTTGATTTTGGATACGAAAGTCTAGTGTTTTGTCATTGTTTCCTGTTTGATATAAATTAGAATTTATGATGATGTTGGGTGAAATGTTTTGTAATTCTCGTTTAAGGGACGTACGTTCAGCATTATGAATCGTACAGGTTTCAAATATATGTTGAAGTGTATTGGGGCCAATCCAACAGTCTGCACATCTTGGAATATTGCGAAAACGACCTATTTTATGGTAGTATTCACCTGTTGGCAAAATTCTATGCAAAAATTTGAATAAAATAAGTTTTTCATCTGCGTCTCTAAATTTGGTGTAATTGTTCCATATTAAATCCCAGTTTGATGTAGGATGTTTTAGTGCATTTGTTGGTGTGTGATTTATGTTACTAATAATTATTCTGTAGATGAGTTTTATATTGGGGATTTTCCAGATTTCTTCTTGTGTTCTATATTTTAATATGGTTTTTTTGATAATTTCATGTTCTCTAAAATTTTCAATGTTGTGTAGATATTTGTTTGAAGCATATGGCTCATGATAAAATCTAAGATTTAAACCAAACCAGTAAATATATAAATTAGCCCAAGGCTGGGTTGGGTTTAATTCAATTTTACGTATATTTTGAATTATTAAGGATTCTTGTTTATGTGAGATTGAGGGTAGCCATACTCCTCCTTGACTATGATCTTTGATTAAGGTGTCTCTTTTTATTTTATCGATTCCGTTCCATATGAAGTTAAAGATTATTGTGTTTATTTGTTTTAAATAATCAGGTTTTATTTCTATAAACATCATGGTGTATTGTAATAAACTTAATAAATAGGTTTTAATTATAATTGTTTTTTCAAAGATGTTAAAATATGGTTTGTTCCATTTGTTTGCAGCTTGTTTTAATTTTTGGATTTTCAAATCTAGGTTTTCTTGTATTTCATTTTCTCCAAATATGACTCCATATACTTTTATCTTATCTTTAAATAAAGTTTTTGAAATTGAATCTTTTAAATCATTACAATTACCTAAAGTTAAAATTTCTGTTTTATCTTGGTTTATTTTGGAACCTGAGTTTTCACTATATTCCTTGGTTTCTGTGTTTAAAGCTGTATATGATTTTCTATTTTTGATGATGACTATTGTGTCGTCTGCGTGTTGAAGTGATTTGGTTTCTTTTGAAATGTTTGGTAATTTTATTCCTTGGATGTTGGGGTTTGTGTTAATTTTAAAAATAAGAGGTTCAAGACCTAATGCATATAAAAACATTGACAATGAACAACCTTGTCTTACTGAACGTTTAATTTTGAAAGTGTCTGTAAAAGTTCCATTAACTAAAATTTTAGATTCAATGTCTGTATATAAAATGTTAAACCATTTTATGAAATTTTCAGGAAAATTGAATTTTTTAAGTACTATTTTCAAAAAATTGTGTTCTATTCTATCAAAAGCTTTCTCTTGATCTAATGATATTATTGCAAAATTTTGATCATTTTGTTGAATATATTGAATTATTGTTTTTAAATTGAGAGCATTATTGATTATTGATTTATTGGGTCCACAACTTTGAAAATCATTAATAATATCTATTATATTTTGTTTTAATCTTATTGTAAATGTTTTGGTTAAAATTTTATAGTCCAAATTGAGTAAAGAGATGGGTCGCCAGTTCTTTATTTCATCCGGACTGCCTTTGTTTTTAAAAATAAGAGTTATTATTCCTAGTTTAAAGTCAGTTGGAAGAAAGTCTTGGCAAAAACTGTTATTAAATAGTTCGGTTAATATTGGAGTTAAATGTGTGTTGAAAGTTTGATAAAATTCAGCTGTTAATCCGTCAAAACCTGGTGATTTGTTTAGGTTCATTTCTTTGATTGCAATGTTGATTTCTTTTTCTGTTAAAAATGCACCTATGTTTTCTTTTTGAGTATTGTTTAAAATTGGTGGGTTGAAGTCTGTAAGATATTTATGGATATTAGCATCAGGGATGTTTTGAGATGCATATAAATTTTGATAAAAGTTTTGAATTTCATTTAAAATATCTTTTTTTCTGTATATTCAGTATTATTGGTTTTAATTTTAAAAATAAATTTTGAAATTCCTTTTTCAAATTCTTCTTTTCTGTTGAATTCTTTCCCTTTAGAATAAATCTTATTCAAGGTTTTATTTTTAACCCTAATTAAGTTCCCTGAGTTTTGATATTGTTTAAGTTCTTCTTCTTTAGCTTTGATGTTTTCTTGAATTTCATCTGAAAGATTTTGAAGTTTTAAATTTTGGCAAGCTAAAATTTCATTTTTCCTTATTACCGAGAGTTTGGAGCTGAATTTTTGGGAAATTTTCTTAACTTTTTGTTTAAACTTTGTCCAATTATGGTGAGGTGTGTTGAGTGTTTTGGTTTCATTATAATTTTGTATTAATCTTAAAATTTCCTGTTTGTATATTTCATTTTGTAATAGTGAGTTGTTTAATTTCCAATAGTATTTTCCCCATGGTTTAAATTTATCTAAATTGATTTTCAAATGTACCAATTTATGATCTGAAAAGGTATCTAAATGTTGTATTGAAATTATTTTGGGGTAGTATAGTTGAGTTATGTAAATTCTATCTATTCTGCTTCTTGAGTGAGTGAAATTTGCTATATTATGAATGCATTTAAAAGTGTCAATTAGTCCTAAATTTTGAAAATTGCAAATTTTAGATATTTGTTTATCAGGCCATTGTAGTCCTAAAGATCGGTCTTGTTCATATTCAGTAAAATTAAAATCTCCTAATATTATTAAATTCTGATTTTTATATTTGAAGATATATTTATAAAAGGCTTCGTAGAACGGGATTTGAAATTGTTTTTTTGCTGGAGCATAAACATTAATAATATGAAAAATTGTGTCGGCATGAATACTAATATGCATAATACGATATTTTAAAGTAGGGTTATCAATATTATTATTTTTAATTTGAAAACCATGTAGGCCTCTCCCCATAAAGATAGCAACACCACTAAAATTTGCTATATCTGGTGCTGAATAAAAGCCAAGAGTGTTTGTAGATTTTTCTATTAAGCTGAAAATTTCTTTTTTAATAATATGTGTTTCTTGAATGCATAGAATGTCAAATTTATTTTGTTTTAGAAGTTCAATAAGCCTGTCCTTCTTGCATTCCAATCCATTAATATTTAGAGTTGCTATCTCCATGTTGAGAGGTTTAGTAGAATTGTTCTATTTTTGAAACTAAGTTTTAAGTGGGTAAGGGGCATATTTAAGTTTTGTTGGGTTAGTACTGATGTAAACATCAATACTGAAAAAGGATGAATCTCACATTTCCATAGGAAATGTGACATGGACCCTTTCTTAATTTCCTGTAAGATAAGGGGGTAAGTATACATGAAATGTAACAATAAAATTGTGTAAATCATGTGTTTGTGTTTGTATTCTTCCATTAATATTCTCAAGAAAACAGCTCTCTGTCTCTTAATAAGAGGCAGAGAGGTTTCCTTGATTATATCATAGGTAATCTGTTTTACATATCTAAAAAATAGTTGAGATTTTTTTTTAAAATAATTATATTCATTATTGCTCATTACTTTCAAGAATGAGGCAATAAGATCCATATTTATAGTTTCTTTCCTAAAAATAGAATGATTGTTATACCATATAGTATATAGTAATACTATGGCATAGATAAGAAATATAGTAATATTTTTCTTTGTAAACACTTTTGAGAATGAGTTTCTAGCTCCCAAATTGAAAGCCAGAAGCCGATTCTCAAGTCTCAAGAGTAAATCGTGATCAAATATCATAAATCGAAAGCCATGACAACCAAGCAGCCCGAGCTGGTTATTCCCGGATACCACAGATGTTTCATCCAATGGTTTGTGTAATGGAGTGCTAGGAATCCATTGGGTTCCCAGCTCTCCATCACACAACCAATAATTCCTGAAAATGAATAGTACACAAATATTAATAGGATTATACATCTCTGGCATCTGTGAATAGAAAAAACACATATAAATGTAAACTTTCAAAAATACCATACTGAAAACATTCAAATTATACCAAGAGCGTGTACTAACACCGTCCATCTTTCCGTAAAACAAGTAGAAACTGCAATCAAAAACCTCCATCATGAAAATAAAACAAAAAGTTTTACATTTTTAAATCAAATCAAGGATACTAATCTTCGCTGGGGCTGGCATAGCTGTCAATACTGGCATCAGATGAAAACGTCGCTTCAATGTCCTCATCAGAGTTAGGAGGTTTATTGTGACCATAGATTCTATAGAACTTTTCTTCTTCATCTTCTTCTTCTCTCTTGTTCTTCACTATGGTTTCTTGAGAGGTAGTTCTTCTCTTCTTCTTTGATCCCTGAGGTGAACTCGATTTCGATTTTGTCCTAGTTGTTTTCTTCTTTTCTTCTTTCTTTGGTGCTCTTCCTCTGGCTCTGGCTGTACTGCCTTTTCTCTGAACTATGTTCCATTCATCTTGACTTAGGCAAGTTCCATTCTTCTCAGGAGGAGGTGGCATGTCAAGATCTCTCTTCCGTTCTGTGGTTTCTTTCTTCTGTTCTTGGGTTTCTTGTTCTTGATTTTGATTTTCATTTTGTTGAGTCTTATCTTTTTCCTCTGATTGTTGTTCTTCATCCAGTTCGTCATCTATTCGTTGGCTAACAGGACATTCTAGCCTATAGTGACCTCGCTGCTTACATTGAGCACATATCGGTGTCCTGTCTTGGCCCATATGTTTTAGCTTAATGCGATTCCCACGTACATATATTGTAGTGGGAATCGGCCTGGTAAGTTCTACAAAATTCACCGAACCAGCACCATTGTAGATATCTAAACCTCTGTGTTTATGTCTATAAACACTTTGTTCTTGTAGCTTCCCGTATTGCGTCAGCTTTTGTAGTATGGGTAGATTTTCCAACTCATGTGGAGCTTCATAGATCATAACCCTTATAAAGGGTATTCGTTGGATGTCCCTCATATCTCTGTTTTGGTACTGCTTCAATCGACAACCATGAAAGTCGAAGGACGCCTGTCTCATGGTGTACTCCAATCTGTCTTTGTCTTTCTCTGACTTTGCAGTGATCTCAAATAATGTCATGGTACCAGTGTCCACTTTGTAAATGCAATCAACGTGTTTATCAATCTTCAGAGTTGTGAGTTGCGCATATAATTCTTCAACCTTGGCAGTGGTGTTGTCTACTCCGAAAGTGATGGTTTTCTTTCGTTCAACTGTTACTTCTTGTAGGTATTGGTTGATGTTTCTTGTGTGTGGTTCGAACGTGTCATCAAAAACACTATTGGTACTACCCTCCTGTTGGGAGGGCAGTGATTCGATGTCTTCCATTTCCGTATTCAAGTTCGTCAAGGGAGAAATCCGTCCAGTTGTGCTTCTGCTTATTTAAATAATAAATCTAGTCTTTACTATCAAAGCAGTGAGAGCACATTCTCGAGAAATCGAATTGTAGGTCTCTATCAGTGACGATGTGAATGTATCGCTGAATAGACAGTGAATGCGTTTGCGCATGATGCGATAAGTACCAAAATGGATCCTATATGGTTAATAGATTTCAAAAGAATTTAACTAGCTTCAGAAGATACTATGCACACTGTCTCTTACATTTCCGATTTCTTTAAAGACATCTATTTTGGGCATTATGTAGGAGTTTAAAGTACTTTATTTCGCCGATTTGGTTTCTTTTGATGGCTTTTACCCTGACCATGCAGAACCCAGATTTTTCGTGTTTTGAAAACAGTTTAGATCCAGATCAGCTGGCTTCTGAGAAGCCAGCTGATCAGGATCCATACTGTTTTCAACTCACTCTGTTTATCAGTACATACTAATGAATGGAATCATGCAGGTTGACAGTTTAAAATTGGGGAGGAGTGTAGTACATTAAAATATCCAGCATGATAAGGGCTATGATCCGTAGTCAAGAATAGTTTCATTTTCTTATGATATTTAAGCCGCCTGTAGGAGTGGCCAGACTAATTGAACATGTACTCGAGAAATTTTACTGAGAACAAACATAATGCTATAACCCAGCCTGATCTAAAAGTGGAGACAGTGTTTTGCCGGAAAATTATCAGATATAAAAATCCATTTTGTCGCATTGGGCTTAAGATTGTTGTATGCGATATTTAACTCTTCGTGTGCTGGGTAACTTTTCATGCTTTTGTTGTCGTCTAACTTTGTCAAACAATTTCTTCAAGAACGCTATCAGAGTTTAAACTGGGACAAAGTTCAGGTGATGAACTACAGAATTGGACACAGTTTACACATTGCTGAAACGTTGGAAAACCTGTAACATTATAATTCTTTTACGATGACTGACCTACATTGGTCTTTGCATAGCCACTGCTTATTATTGACACGTCTCTGGGTCTCAAAGGGGAGGTCTCACCCTATAGGAAATTTACATAGGGTTCTGCCCACGCATGGATTTTTATAATATCATGCATAATAATTGCCTCACATATAACTATTCTATTTGTGATATAGTTTCCCACTTACCTATTTAAATGGTCAAAAAATGACATGTTATGTAATCGGGCATCTGCTTATGGGGGTACCTTCAGTTTAAGCCGCCCATCGCTCTGATAGTTTCATATATTGTGTTCTAATTACTTTTAAAACTATCTAAGATCATCACTGATTAGATATGCATAAAACAATAATCAGTTTCTGTGAGGTTAAATTCAGAAAAATATGATTTTGTTTGGAATTGTGCACAAATTTCAGCTTCACAATATTTTTTTAACAATTATGTTTTAGAATTTAGGCATGTTCCAGTTCTTGTCAACCTATGAATTTACTCTCAAATTAGGCTATACATATATAGATGTAATGCTAAAATTTTCAAGAAAATCGAAGACCGGTAACATGTTGTCCTAGAACTTTGAATGTTACAAATCCAAGTTCTTGGAAATGTAAAAAAAACTGATTGTAGTTAATGAATTTAAGTGTTCGGTTAGTTTAAAAGCAAGTTTTTGTGTTTGCTTTCTTCTATAAGAAAGATGGAATATCCAATATTGTTAACATATTATAATAACATAAATACTGATCACTTAGGGAGAACTTCACCTTGTCTAACTCCTCATAGAACAGTAAACTTTGATAATCTTCGTAATACGGTTTCAATAACAAATTCACTCTAATAGAAAGGCATTCTCAATAATTCATTCATTCCATTTGTGTCAGGGAACAGTTTGACCACATAGAGAGAATTTCACCCTGTCGAACTCCTCTTGAAGTAGTTAATTTCATTAATCTTCACAATATGGTTTTATTTTGTTATTCACTTTAATATAATGCCAAAATACAGTATTCACCCTTTTTATGTAGTTGTGGGATCTATTGCTTTATTATTTTCTACCACACAATGCTGAAATATTTAAAGAATACATGTACCAAACTCAACAATTATAGGTGCCGACAGTCATACTCCAAATCCTGTAGAAAATGTAAGTAATGGTGCAAAGATCAGGAATCGATACAATCAAGTACCACACCTGACCCAGGATACCAAAGGGAAAGTGACAAACTCACAGTAACACCACAAACGAGAGCCAAGAGGTCAGCCCTTTCCCAGCAGGTGACCACAAAGCACATATAAACAGACGCGCACAAAACATAGTAAACACAAGACAGAACAAAAACATAAAAGATCCACAAAAGAAGTACCGCCTTGGAACGGTCAGTAAAATATTTTACTGGAGGGCTTAAACCGGTTATACGGCGCCAACCTCACCCTTAATTCAGATGTGGATCAAGACACATAGATATTTGGTTTGCATGAAAGACCCCTAACTTATCAATGCATCATCTCCTAAAACATATAAATCAAGATATAACAAGGAGATAAAGCAAGGATAAGGACTCAACAGTAAATTAAACTGAATACCGGAGCAAAAGAAATCCAACAGGTAAACCCCGGTGGGCCTGACAAACAGCCAAAGCATCAGGCCCCTACCATCTCATCAATAGATAAGTCTTTAAGTCAGAACCATCATAGAGTCTGAAGTCCGACCCACCGGCGTGCAATTAAAGAGGAAAGCAAAGTTGCCAACCGTGATTGGGTTGACTACTAAGCATGCAGTCTGTTGCAATGCATTAATGTTATAGCCAATCTTTTTATAATGGGAAATTATTTTAATGAACTGCGCTGAAAAATTATTAGAGCCAACAATCTTCTTCAACTTATACACCAAGTCACCATAGAAATCAGGTTCCGAAAGTCCTTGGCGCAAGAGAGATTTAAGTCCAACTTGGAATTTAGAAATCAAATCATAGTATCGTCTATAAAATTTTGAAAATGTTTTGCGAAGTTTATGATACCGATAGCCTTGTTTAAGAAGTTTCTGAGTTAACAATTTATTGCGAGTGTTGAAGTCAGCAACATAGCTAGATGCTCTAGCAAAACGAATGAGTTGAGAGATATAGACTCCATAGGATGTAGAACGAGGACCATCACCATCTAAAAATGGGAAATTGACAATTTCAAAATCAAAGTCGTCACGTTTATCATAAATTTTGGTAGAAACAATATCATTAGAAATTGACAAAGAATCAAATGGGATAGAAAATTAATCTCCACACTATCTTCTTAAAGTTCCATCTAGTACAATCAGATCGCTCAAAGGATAACTGATTCCCTGATTAAATTGCCATTTACTTGACTGAGGAACCAGTTTTGAAAATACATCATTGAAACTCCAGATAGTGTTAAGCATAAAACTACGAATACAGAACTTATTGAATATATAAGCAAGTAATATTGCAAAAAGGGTCTGACGGTATAAGAAGAAGTTACAATGATTGGGAACTGAGGTAATCTGACCAAAGTCTTGCCCTTGCAATGGAATTGGCAATCAATTAAAACTTGAAGCCAATATTGAACCCGAGACTAAAACTACAAATATATATAATACTAGGAGAACACTAGGAAAGTAGAACATATGTGCAACTCTTTCCAAAAAGTAGTAAAATTGCAAACAGAGTTTAAAATAAAGTCAGTACTTTCAGTTATTATAATAATAAGTTTGCATGTGCATCTTGGTATTCAATGAATTGACAAAATGATGAATTCAAAACAGTCATAACATTTGCCAGATATTAAATGCCTGTGCAACAGTCAGCCAATGGTACATAAAGAATCCCAACAAGTACCTGGTATAAGAATAAAAAGCTACACCCTAGGCTATTCCAAACACATTGACATTTTAGGGGAAAATCATGCATAACAACTTAATATCATATTAAACAAGAATAATACAAGGATAATTAAAAAGGTTAGAGACACATGCCATTGTAGGTAGAATGAATGTCAGTTACATATATGACATCACATAAAAGTTTACAAAGGGGAAAATAAATGAAATCAGCGATCAAATGCCTTGCCTTGTCTAGCACTATTTGAGACTGAACCATCAAGTAAAACATTGGTATGCGAATACAAATCAAAATACATTTTAGACACATTCGGTGAAGAGATCATAGCACTGAATCCATTAATTGATGTGTTTCAACTTGATTTTGAGAAGTTTGAATGTTCCAGGCTTTTTGTGTGTTACTCTAACTGATTGTTAAAGCTGCACAAGTCTCAGATTTGTTTCAATGTCAAATTAAATATGCATTTGTACACGCATAGCTTTTTATTATCGATGTTTATAATATTTTTAATAATAAAATTGCGAAATTACATGGTTCCAGAACAAAACTAGCCTCAGACATTAAATTATGATAAATGTCAAAAAATGACCTACATGTATATAATGTGTTTTCCTGCACTGTTACCGGTTTTAAAAAATCTCAAAACTTTCTCAGTATACAGTGGACATGTGAGGCAAATTTTATAGGCAGTATCATAGGTTGACAAGGACAGGAACATATAGAAATTGTAGACGCAATTTGGCATACACATAAATTTCAATTATATTTTTTGGAAAAATTTTACTTTAAGATTTTGTTAAAAAATTATGTGCATGTCTGTATAGGCCAAAATAGTATCAAAACAATCCATATTGAGTCCTTTCACTATTGCAAGTTAAACTGGGTGAGATCCGATGAAACTGATGTTAAAAAAAATTGACAAAATATTAGACAGGTGTCGTTGAAAAAATGGAGTAAAACAAGGTGCTCTCCTGAGACCTAAAATGCACTATTGAAATAAATAAATGCATTTTTATAGTTGATAAGTCATAGGTATTCACCATGTATAACTAGATGAAAATCCATGCGTGGGCGCATATGAGACCTCCCCTTTGAATTTGTATAGCCAGTTTCAGTAGTTCTGATATTCTGAATATGTCACAATTTTGGTTACTTTTTAAAGTATAAATGGACATTTTCGTACGAGTAGCCATTTGGTTCTTTAGCCAAGCGATTGAGCTACATCGAGCGCAAACCTTTCTAAGTTTTAATTGCTGAGTCAAAATCTTATGAGCACGTCAATACTATGAGCAATGTATTTCAAGCTAAGTCTGGCGCGTCTCGTTTCATCAGAAGCAGTATAAGTATTGATAAGAACAGTTTTGGGCTGAACTTGATGGCAACCATCTTTGAGGTTAGTGAAGCCATCTTGCAATTTCTTGTGCCACCTGAAAACTAACGTTCTGTTCTATGTATCTGACACAATTCATTATACTGTATGTCTGTGGACCTGAAATGATCAGTTTATCATGACCTTTAAAACGTGCATGAGTTTTCATTAAACACCCACTGTTTTAGCCAGTGCATAACGACTGCGCCTGTTTGAACTTGCAATTAAGTTTGAAAGAGTGAACAAATTCAAACCAAATTTCGTTCCACTTCCCCGTGAAAAGTAATCCTCGAGTTTCTTACAGCCATGTGGTAAGGATGCGCATTAGTGCCAGAATTAAATGAACGCCCCTCTTAATTTGAAGATGCAATCAAAGCAACCAGGGACCACTTTCAGTTATCTGGAGAATACTTCAAACTTGAGCAATCAGTTGTGTGTCTGCAGAGCTTCATCAGGAGATGGTCATCCTTTAGTCAAATTCATCGACAGATCTCGACTTTCCTCCTGGTGTTTGTTGCTAAATTTGACTGTGTGTCTGTACTTAAATTCCGTTTATACAGTGTATTATGGCATGATCACTTCAAAAGGTTTATCAAATTCTAATGGTACATTTGGGTTGATTGTTGGTGGAATGTAGACGCTGCCTGCCTCAATTCCTGGACTAAATCGTTTCATAGCCCATTATTGTTTCAACTGGCCAGCTTTTCAATAGCCAATGAAAGGCTAAAATGCTTTGGAAATTTTACTCGCCCACCTAGCTGTATCACAGTGTATCAGGTGTTATGCCATTAATAAAGCTGTCCTACTTGTTTCTGTTGGAACTGCGATTCTTTTCTCAAAAATAAGCGCTGATGATGAATCTCCGCACATTACCTAACAAAAAAAAATTAATAGACGGGTACGTGAATGTTAACTTTCATCAAATATTCAGGTCTTGGGAGAACGGTTAGTTTATTCTTCATGTAAAGATTTTCAACTCTTCTAAGTTTGATATTTGTCTGCTATTGGCGTATTGTACTATTAAACCATTTTCCTTCAGTGTCCCTCATGCTATCTTCTATGCGGGTGGTTTTTCTAGTTTTGGGTTTATCTTACTGATGAAGAGCTCAATTATTTGATATTTCTCTGCTATCGGCGTATTGTACCACATTTATTAGACCTTTGTCCCCCAGTGACCCTCATGCTATCGTCTATGTGGGTGGTATTTCTAGTTTTGTGTTTATCTTACTGATGAAAAGCTCAATTGTTTGATATTTCTCTGTTATTGGCGTATTGTATTATTAGACCTTTGTCCCTCAGTGTCCCTCATGCTATCGTCTATGTGGGTGGTATTTCTAGTTTTGTGTTTATCTTGCTGATGAAGAGGGATAGCTCAATTGTTTGATATTTCTCTGTTATTGGCGTATTGTATTATTAGACCTTTGTCCCTCAGTGTCCCTTATGCTATCGTCTATGTGGGTGGTATTTCTAGTTTTGTGTTTATCTTACTGATGAAGAGCTCAAATGTTTGATATTTCTCTGTTATTGGCATATTGTATTATTAGACCTTTGTCCCTCAGTGTCCCTCATGCTATCGTCTATGTGGGTGGTATTTCTAGTTTTGTGTTTATCTTACTGATGAAGAGGGAGAGCTCAATGGTTTGGTATTCCTCTGCTTTTGTTATATTGTACAGTAAAACCTGTCTTCAGCGGCCACTCAAAAAGACCAAAAATTGGCTTTCAAGACCGATTACCGCTTAATGCAGGTCAAAGTATTGCAGAATGCGCCTAAAGAGCATTCTACAATACTCTCAACCTTCATTATGCTACCATTTTAGCTAGGCAACTAAGAGCCAAGATTGTGCTATTTCGGATACAAGCATAAAATTTTCCACTCTTGTTAAGGTTGGTGAGCTGATGATTTTAACATATAGAACCACTTCGACAAATTTCCTCTGCGCATGCGCAAGGCAAAATTCACTTCCGTTATAGAAAATTTGGTCTCACTTGACTACAAAGACTAATATTTGCGTTTAACATGGTAAAAAATCGACCCACTATGTCTCTAGATGTCATAAAAGACATAAACAAATATATTTAAAAAAAAATCTATAATAACGCATGCGCAAACTAACTAATACTTCTGGTTATCTGCTTTGATAATGTCAAAACGGTAGAAACCATTGAATAAATGGAATAATTATATCTTTTGACTGGGAAATAAATGTGTTTCTGCACCATTTATCCAATAATATTTGCTGCGCATGCATTCACGCTGGAGATCCTCTGTACTAGAACAGTGCAGTCATCGCGGGTCGGTTGCAGTCAATGAGGGCACACACTATATTACTTTGGTTTACTGTGATCCATTCTATGAGCTAGTTCTTTACAGCTATTAATTTTCATGATGATGTTTTCAGTTGCAGTTATCATCCATTCTGGGACAATTAGAGCCTTAAAATTCTAAAACTAGCACAGTACCAGCCAATTTCTGGATAGCCAGTGGGATTTTTTATGTGTAAGAAATGTGTTCACAGATTAATGAGACACTATTTTAGTCATTAGTTATGCTTTAATGGCATCACATAATGAAGAATACAAATAAGGGAATGAATAGAATGTTTTGCATATTTCTGTTTATTTTTTGTGAAGTTGCAAACCATTTTATAGCTGTACGCAAAATTTTAGTAGTCAAGGGCATTGTACTAGTAGTCGAGGGTCTAAATATAATCAATTTGTATGCAATCTATGACCCAGTCACTGGACCAGAACAGCCGATATATGTAGCACTACGCGAACAGTATGAAAGTAAGAAAGGGGGCAAATATCAGGAATCAATACAATCAAGTACTACACCTGACCCAGGATAACAAATGGGAAAGTAACAACCACACAATTTAACACCACAAACGAGAGCGAAGAGGTCAGCCCTTATGTATGCATTATCTAGTTCTATCCATCACAGTTTGCTGGACTTGGAAGCAATTTCCCCTGTTCTATTACTGACCCTAACACATGAGCCCTGATTTGATGCCTTTAAACTGTGCTGGTACAAAGCCACCTTCGTACGAGCTGTCATTTCATCAATCAAACCTTTTTGGTAAACAAATATTATCTAGCCATGTCTCTGTTCATGTAGGTGTTGATTGTTCTACCATACACTACTGTGATGAATCGTTAAATGATGCAGAGGTAAGTGGCTTTGTAGCTCTGTAGGTGGCTTTTCAGGGAGATAGTTCATTTTTACAAAATACCCAGTTACAGCTGGAAAGCTTACCTACCGTTTTCCACCAGGACTAACGAGCAAGGATCTTTAATTGCACCCTGTGAGTGAATGAAAAAAAGGAAGACAATTTGATTTCACACCAACGATAGCCGGCGATTTTTGCCAACCCGGCAGATCTTCCACTCACAACTGTTGCACCACAGGTATGACCAGAACTACTACAATAGTATCAACAGCGCAACTGCTTATTTTCTTGTTAGGCCTTTAGATCAAATATGCTTTTATCTGCCTCCTCATGCAAACAAGGCGCAAATGAAGGCATATCGTAAGCTGGACACATTAAGACCAAGCTTCCGTGCAACACCTGATCTCAATCTGTTGTTATTGTTTCTTAGTTGGCATATCTTATGTCCAGGAAACACAGTAGTTGGAAAGATAATGAAATAGGCTATTGCCATCTTCTCACACGAAATCTTGCCAGTTTTTCGGTACGACAGTTATTTAATGGACCAACCCGTCAGTGGATGTCGTTTCCTCGTTTTTTCCTTGTTGATGCTTATCCACTCAACCAACTGCACAAAAGTGGATATTACGTATCATTATAAAACATCGTTTTTTTACTGCTCACTGAACAGTGCTAACCCCTACACCTTTAACAATCTGAACAATGGAGGCTCAATCCAAAATGACAACACTTACTCCAAGTGCAAAATCTTTTACAGGAGGACCAAATGCTTCGAAGCCGGTCAGTAGCTACACAACCAAACAGGCATACCAGGCATCCCCCACACACACAAGATATGTAACGTTATCATACCCTCACGAAATAGACTGTCGTAGACTAACTAATGTTTGGTATGGTTCGTTTAAGGGAAGTGAGACACTTGAAATATACATATACAGTTCACTGACAGTTTGGAGACAGTCCATCGACAGACAGTGATATGAGGTCTGTGAGCTCAAGAATGACTGTATATATATGTCTGCCTACCTGTTTGTCTGTCCATCTGTGAGTCTGTCTGTTTGTCTATCAAAAAGGTATAATGCCCTTGGTCAGTGACCTATACAAGCTACGTCACTGCCTTGGCTAAAACATAACTTTTTCAGAGAGGTCAAGTCAAAACAATCCAAATTGGTCAGCATAAAGAAAATATGTGGTGGTGTCTTTGGACCACCTGGTAGCTCAGGTGGTAAGCGCGTCTGCCAAGTGTTCCAAGGGCTTTGAGCATGAGCAAAAAAAAACTGTTTGCATGTCTTCTGTCTGCGTCAAGCCTACTATCCTCTTTTCTTAAAACTTGACTTTAAAGTCTAATAACAATTGTATATATATTTTGCATAGACAGAGCATTTTTGTGAAAGCTTAAACTTGTAAATAAATGGGACTTTGATTATCGTCTAAACAACATCCAGTTAAAAGAAACCCACTGCGCATGCGCATCTAAACAGCTCTGTAGGTCCCTATATCATTTATATTGAAGACATGCTTTGGTCCTTTGATTGGGGAATCAGACTTTGCGCAGTTTACAATAAAAGTGAAACAGAATACCATCTTTGTACAAATTTCAAATTGTATGTGCATGCGCAGCAATGAAAGAATGAAAAGGACTAAACTACAAACAATTAACATCAGTTCTGCTACATTTTATTATTCTACGGCCAACAGGACCCCTTCTTTAAAGTCCAGCTGTTTGATAGCTCTATGATAATTGCCTAAAATCAGAAAATGCTTTGCGCATGCGCAATAGGCATTTCCCAATGTGGTTCTATATCCTATTTTGCTTAGACAGTCATGGTCTACAACTGTGCCAAATTTCAGGCTTGTATCCTGAATAGCACAATCAGGCCAAAATTTGGCTCTTAGCCGCCTAGCTATTTGTCGTTAATACCTTTGTTTTGTCTATTTTGGAGTGGTCATTTTAGACAGGTTTATTGTTTTATGTATCTCCCATTGTTAGTGGGGGTTCTGTATTGGTCTTTGTTTTGGTATGCATTACTTTAAATATGTCCTTTTCAGTTTTGCAATTACCTTGACGAGGAAGAGGGGGCGGGTTGCTTTGCTTTTTTGTCTTTTGGGTGTCTTGTCACTGTAAATGTCCAGTAGCTCTTTCTCACGGTGCCGTGGGTTGGTCTTAGTTTTTGATTGTGGTATTTCCAGGTCATACTCACTTACTTTACTGTACTATTGAACCTTTGTTGTGTGTAGCAGTAGCAGCCCTCGCGTTTTTGCTTGAGGACTGGGTGGTATATATCTATGTGCTAATTTCTCTAGGGTTTGGAAGAGGGATATGTTGTGTTGTCTTGGCCATGGGAATGGTGATTGATTAAAACTAAGTTCTTAAGTAATTTACGCCTGGTGCCGTTGAAGGTCATGTATATTTTGCAGAATTTGGCCCTTTTGGTTTATAAAATGTATTTTCTAACAATATGTGTTACTTGCATGCACAGTGCGTTTTCGATAAGCTCGGTAAAAGTAAATTTGGAATGATAAAGTATTAAGATCTAAGCATGTTTTGTTTAATTATATCATAGTACAATTTGAGAAAGTCTATAACTTGCCTGTTTAGCAGACATACCGGTGTACATAGCAATAGATTGATGTGTTGCTGTCATAAAATGGCATAATACGCACCTAAATAGATTTAGCTTAAAGCCTTTAAAACCGTCTTGCAGACCGAAACATTCTGGGCAATTTGATTTGCACCACATTAAAACAAAACAAATACTATGCCAGATGCTCCCAGTGGTCAGTCAGATCAGTGTGTGGACCAATCCAGTTTGACCAGAGTTGTCTCTGTATGCTTAAAGAGTAGCTAAGGGTAAGCGTTTTTTGTTGTTGAAGAAACACTGATTAGACGATTAGACTGTGTGAATGACCAGGCTGATAGGACACTGTGAAAAACAATGGTAAGTTAACGCCAAAAGAGATGACAGCGTACTCTAATTTTCCTACCAAAACAACTTGAGACCAATATTTCTCCAGTGATAAAAGTTAAATATTTCTACCTGTTTGTGTTAAATAAAACATACGTTTTAACCCATATAAGCCTTGCGTCCTTTTTGTGGGAAATAGGCAAACAGTGCAGATCCAGATCAGACGCCGCGGAACGCGGCGTCTCATCAGGGTCTCCACTATTTGCTTACAGAATACTGTATCAAGATTTAAAAATAGCAATGAAACATACTACCCAAACACCATTAAAACGGAAATGGACTCGTCAATTCGGCATAAACGGGTTAAAGCATTTGAAAGGTGTCGCCCAAATTGGTAGCCGTTCAGATGTCACCTAATGTGATGTAACGTTACGCTCGTTCTGTACAATGTGGGCGAACAGGTCGTTTTGTTGGTTGTATTATGCACTAGCTCGCTTTTGAGATTGCATCTGAGACTATAGAGCGCAGACAAACAGAAAAGGTCACAAGTCTAGAAATACATCATTATAGGAAAGTGCATCAGTAAAAAATCTTTAAATCATAAAACTACAAATTGAATTTGCGCATAGTATGTCTGGAGTGACTAGCAACGGGAATGCACTATTATAAAGAGTACAAGATGAACTTGAAAATGAAGAGGACTTCATTGGTTGTCTGACACACACACACACACACACACACACACACACACACACACACACACACACACACACACACACACACACACACACACACACACACACACACACACACACACACACACACACACACACACACAGGGAGTAAATGATTAGCATTAATAGAAATGTTTTGCAATTTGGTACTACCGTAGTTACTTGGCTGTAAGGGTTGTATGTGATATTATGTCACCCCACTGTTAGTTTCGCGTCGGCGCGCTCTTACTTGTTAATATATTGATTCATTTTTACCAAACTTGCGCATATACTAATTTGGGACAATCGAAAGGAACGATTAGGTTTTGATGACCTTGTTCTATTGTCAATGTCACAAGGGTAATATAACTCTATATTGAAAAGCTTTGTCTGTACTCTATCTTCTAAACCAATGGCTAGATATTGACCAAACTGGCACAGGTACATCATATGGGACATGATGATGATGATGATGATGATGATGATGATGATGCGTTGAAGTGTTACGACGCATAAACCCGTTTGGATCATTAGCGTCTTCAAGGTTGAGGGGTAGTAACGATATTGCTACAATGCTCTTAGGATGGTCCATTGTATGTATCGAGGTTCCAAATAAAAGTCTACAGTATTTCTTTCTCTGAAGATCGTGTAGTGTAGACACCGTTGAAACGCCTCATCATGCGACATTTCAACTAGGTCTTTAATGATTGCCGAAGTACGCATTAAGGAGTGACATGAATGCAAAGTTTAGAACAAAATGGGTAAATACAATGTTTTAACATGCATTCTCAACTACCTAGTGAGACTTAAGGCCTAGCTTTTAGCATACTTCTTTATATATTTCCATACTCTGTGTATTTCAACAGTGACTGCACTGACGTGGCACAACAATCCAGACAATACATACTGATAGGTAACATCATCACTAAGCAACATAACGTTAATGGTGTCATTTGTTTGTTTGTTTGATTTGATTCTTAACGTCCCATCAACAATCTTTCAGTTAAACAGGGACGGGGCTTCCTGGGCTGGACCAGTACTAAGCTAGGATAAATGTGTCTTGCTCAAGGACCACAACGCAGTGATGCCGGTGAGGCTCGAACCCGCGGCCCCTCGGTCTCGAGTCAAGAACTCAACCACTGAGCCACTGCGCTCCCATGAATGGGGTCATAATGCAATATAAGATAACTCTACAGTTATAAGACATAATTGCAATATGATTATGTCCCTTAGATCTATGCGATGACATTATAAATCGATAATTAGAGCTTAGAATTAATTATACCTTCTTTATTATGTTTTTTTTGATATTAGAAAAGACTAACCAGTAATTAATATGAAAGAAAATAAAAGAAGTATTACAACTGAGTGATTCTCGCTGAAATCAATGAATATGTTTTTCAAATGATAAACGGGAGAATGAATATGAATTACACATAGAACTAGAAATAGTTATTTTGTAACCAGTTTCCACGCTTCTACTTTAATGAAATTTGCCACATTTCTGTTGTATAAATGTTTTAACAACAAGTTTCAAGTTATCAATTGTAAAGTTATATCATTTAGCTGTTGCTTCTCCACAGGCCACCAAACCTCTGTCTTTATCTGTATCCAATTTATGTTTCTTTTTTCTTTCTAATACCAATTTTGTTTTTGCCCATCCTTGAGTCATCTGAAGCTTTAGTTTCGACTTTTTGTCTTTTTCTAAGAGTCTTCGCTTTGTCGCATTATTTTCGTTTATCTTCTTATGCATTACTTCTGCCTTTGTGTCTTTCTTTGTCTATCATTATCATCTGTCCTACAAGTTTTATCTCTTTCGGTAACTTCATTATGCTTTTATTTAGCTCTTGCATGATAGTAACACTCTTTTTGTTATTCTTCATTCTCCTGTTTAATAATTCTTTCTTGACTTAGAAAGTCTTCGTTCTGTCTCTTCAGTTCTTTATTTCTTTAATTATTAGCTTTCTAATTACTTATAGCTATCTTCAGCTGTGTCATTTCTCCAGTTAACTGTTTGTTGTCAACTGCATGGTATACCACACACTTCTCCAAGTTAAAATGTTTCCCTCTCCCTATTCATTTCTCCCATCTGTTAATATTCATCACCCTGGTCCCTCAACTTCACATTAAACTCACTGTTTTTATGCCCCCGCCTTTTTAATAGGGGGGGGGGGGGGGCATATAGTATCACCATTGTCCGTACGTCCGTACGTACGAAAAATGGTTTCCTGGCAATATCTTTTAAATACATTGGTGTATTCGATTCATATTTCATAAACAGGTATATAATCATAAAATACAGGTCAAGTTCGATTAATGATAAAATCATAATTGACATGTTACAAAACCAGCCTAGATTTTTTTCAAGATTAGTGAATCAGTCATATCTGGGTATTTGTTTCAATCATACAATGGCCCCCGGCGGAGGCATCTGTGTCACACTACAACATTTCCAGTTTCTTTCCACTATGTTTTCCCAGCTGTTTTGACACTCAGCCACAAGGTGCCTGTAGGACCCACATGAATTGCAAAATAAATAATTTCTGTCTACTACTAAAAGATTCAATTTCTTTTGCATCCATCCAATTTTACAAAGCTGACATGTACTAATCTAGTACTGATGTATGTTGCCTCCCTCCATGCTGGTTCCAATTTTATGTCAAGTCCAGTCCTAGCTTTTCCATTAGTCCAATCTTCCATACAGCCATGATCTGCTGTCATCTGCTCATCTCAAAGCAAAATTCATTTTACCCTTATTCCACAATTCATTCACATTTCCATCGCATACAACTCTTCAACTATCTATTCCCATTTCATAGGACCATTTTGCTTTCTCTGCTAACATTGTTAAATCCACAATAGACACAAAACATTCAGTGCCTACAATAGATGTTTACTGCCAACACTCAATAACACAAACTGATAGGTAATGTAATCACTAAGCAACGTAACGTTAATGACGTCACATATAACTCTACACTTATAAGACACAATTACAATAGGTTTATGTCCCCATGATGCATGTGATAACATTTTAACTTGATATAAATATCCTAGTATACATATATAATGCGAATTGTACAATCTAACCAGTTCTTAACAAAATGCAATATTGGTGTTTCAGCCTTGCGCGACCTTTTGCAGTATGGAGATAGAAACTGTTTCACATCTGTTCATGTGCAACAATTTTGGACATCAGTGTAAGGCCTTCTGCGAGTGTGCGAACGTAATATAAACATAACAATTAAAACAATAACATTTGTAATGTGCCACTCAAAACATAAATGTGATGTCATAGTAACATTTTTTATAATCTTTTCGGCAAAATATTTCATTTTTAAAAACAAGCAAAATAAAAAAGCTCCACACATACATGTTTTTAAGTTTCATCTCTCTAACAGAATTAATATAGAGAAAGTCATAGCTTTGCCTAATGTCAAGTCAGCCTTTTTGAATATAAATGGGGAAGAGTTTTAGATGTATAAAATAATTCCAAAGGGCAGGCGGTCAGCGATCACGGGGGATTCTACTCTCTCTCTCTCTCTCTCTCTCTCTCTCTCTCTCTCTCTCTCTCTTCATTTTTTGATAAAATTATTGTTGCACTTTGTGTAAAGGTGAAAAGGTTTTTTTTTAAAGACTGTCACTATGTCAAGGTAAATTCACGAATGTTTGATAAGACATTACTATGCTTTTCTTACCAATAGTATATCCAGTAACTTGTGTTTGCATTGATCTTTGTATGGAGCGTAAAAATAATAAATGACAAAAATACCCATATAACTTGATAATATTTCTGAATACAGGCTGCCCGCCGATGTGATAAAATCCAAATCTCAAGTGGTAGTATCAAATATTATGGAAGGGGGGAAATGAATCCGCACCTTACAGCAATATGGTTTATTATATAATCTATAAAATAACATATTCTGATTGGCCCAGATGCATATCCATTCCAGTCAATATTGAACAGTAAACTTAATCATATTTACCTCCGCTCCGCGTCGGTCAATATGACGTTTACTGTTCAATAACACTCCATTTCCACCTCAACATAAGTCAATAATTGTATAATATGGTATTGATTCAAGGTGGTGTTGTTTTTATTTGGTGTCAGCATATAGATGGCGTTTGTATTTGTCCTGATGTCGGTGTTGATGTGAAAGTAAAATAGACTGTGTATCAAGTTGTTGTTTTTCATTCTACGCAAATGTTACAACGCAATTTTAGAGCTCACTAGCCGCTAGCTATGTGGGTAAAGCAGTGGGGGACAGTTTTAATTATAAAAACAGATTTTAAGCATACGCCTTCAAGTAAAATTTCACCATGTTCAATACAAATGTACTTTCAATAACCCGCGTTTTGCAAAATGAGTTTCTTTAAAAGGTATAGGATTACTTGCAAGAGACAACGCACATAGAATAGCGCACATGTACTAAAGGCATTGCTTCAAAAAGCTGTTAGATTATTATGGAGGACGAGCCTGTTGAACAGTTCACTGTTGTTGTTATTGTTTTTTCTCATATAGGCCAAGCGTGTGTTTTATGGGGCATAGGCAACCAGTGCAGACCCAGAACGCAGTCTCATCTGCTTGCTAACGAAATGTACTCTTAACATTGGAATAAAAATGAAAATACTACTCAACAACCCTAAAATGGCATAGGAATGACTTCATGCACATGCGAGTGGTACCATTTTTCGTTAATGTATTATAGATATTGTATCCCAATAATAGAATTCTGAAACTAATACTAAAATGTGCCGGCTCATGCGATTTCAATATTTATTGCATTATCTGCGCAGTCTCGCCAGAGCTATCATTGTTCGCACAAAATGTAAAGCACGTTCAGAGAAAGATTTTGCGCACACGTAGGCGACAAATGCCATTTTCTCATGGGCAAATCAGACTGTATCCCAATAATAGCATTCTGAGAACTAATTTAAACATTTGTAAGGCATGTTTGTCATATTGGCGACACCACTAACGATATGATTGGCTTTGGCTCTCTTTATATAGTCAGAAAAAAGTACTAGATCCATTCCCAAGGCACATTCTAATGATACCATTCCTCTGGTAAATCAATACGCCTCTTGGCCAGGGCATTGAAATATCCACAAGATATTAGAATAAGACAGGTCTGTAATCCGCGCGGTTTTAGTATAGTAGGAACAAAGTTTGATATCTTTGGAATTAGTGTTCAGCCAAGAGTGGAGGCCAAATTGAAGTGCACATGCGGTGTCTTGGCATTCGCGTTTCCCCTTATGCCATTTATGGCAATTTCCGGCTGTCTCAGATTGATATCTTTATAGCATGCGACAATATGAAACTTGTCACAAAAGCTTTTAAGCAAAAAATCCGGACTCAAGTTAAGAGTGCGTAAATGAAAACTAGTTTTCTGAAATCTCAACTAAAATATATGTTGTGGCTCCTTAAAAGAACCGTCTCGTAGAGACGGTTCTGCTAGGCAGCCAAGACATATGTTTAAAGTAATGGGTAAGAAAAAATCACAATTTTACACTTGCAAAATTTGTTTACCTGGATCTATGAAAAGCCCATCCTTGGCTAGCATGGATAGGGTCTCCTAAAAACTGATATTTTTCGAAGCTATTACACTGTAAAACACGTGTAAGAGAGGTGGCAGCTGATTTCAGCTGAGCTCAGCTGCCAGACCGTTTGGTATAAACTTACACTTACCTTCTTAAACAGCTTGATGCCAACATTTCTCCAGTGAATGTTAAGGATTTCTATCCATGATTGTTACAGCTATTCTCCGAATCTAGAATATGGCCCTTGGCGTGGAGTTTGACCAAGGGTAGATAATTCCAAGTGCCAAGGATGAACGAGCCATAGTAGGCCAGCGTGAACCACAAACGATTTGGGGAGTAAGCACACAACAATGTTTACTTAAAAACATATCGAAAATATTACACTATTATTGTAAGGGCATCTTGTAGGATCTCATCTTCGCCGCCAGCTCAAGAAGTATCAATAATTGCTGTATTGCATATAACGATAATTATGGAGTTTCATGAAAATATTCTATATAGTTTTAGACTATCAAAGATGTTTTTTTTAAACTAATCCCATCCGAAAAAGGCGTCAATATGCCCCCCCCCCCCCCACCCTCCTCCTGGGCTTAAAATGAACGACGTGTATACCTGTTCCTGGACTTAGCCTCAAAGAAAATTAGTGTTTTTTTTTGAGCCAAATGTCTAGATATTATCAGTGGTTATATTTTTGGTAAAAAATGACAAAAAGGTTAAGGTAGTTTCTGAGTTTTACGGACGAAAGTACATACGGGATATAGTGTACTGGGCTGTGCAGTCTTGACACATGGTGCACCTCATTTGTACGTAGAGACAAATTATTCTGATTTGTCTAGTGTCTTAATGTCAATGAAAACAACAGCCTGCAACAATAATTAGTTTTTGATTGCATTTGCATTAAGCCTATATGAGCCGGAGACAAATAACCCTTTAGGTGTTTGTGTAATGAATCAGTGGGACTAGATCTAGTAAAGGATCTTTTTGTGGGACATATAGAAACAGTACAGACCCAGATCAGACGCCGCAGAATGCGGCGTCTGATCAGGGTCTGTACTGTTTGCTTACAGAGTGTTCTATTTTTGAATAAAAAAAAAATGGAAATGGACTGGTCCAAATGATAAGAGTGGGAAATTCCATTCAGCTTAAATGGGTGAATCAGTGGGACTAGATCTAGTATAGCGTTTGATCTGAAACTTCATCTACTTCAACGACGGTGGAGGCTCTGGCGAGGCTTTACGGACGGAAGTTGTAGGTTCACATGAGTCCTCCATGCTAGCCTGTACTACAGACGTCAGCTGGCTTTCAAAGTTTGCTCTTTAAAACCGAAAACAAATTCACGGGTGTCAATGTACTCGCTTCGCAAGGAACAATTTCCACTGATGCCCCCACTTTCTTTCTTTCTCTTGGTTATACATGTAGTAGGATCACATAGCTTTCAATGGTAAGAGCCAGGTTCACAAAATGTCATTCTTTTAAATCTGTTTATTATTATTATTATTATTATTATTATTATTATTATTATTATTATTATTATTATTGCGAATGACAAATACAAGTAAAACCTGTCTTAAACGGTCACCCAAAAGAAGACCAATAATAGGTTTTCAAGACCGATAATTGGTTAATGCAGGTCAAAAGAATTGCAGAATGCTCCCGTGGAGCATTCTGCAGTACTTTTGACCTGAATTAAGATACCACATGGCTTTCAGACCTTTGTTTTATCTATTTTGAGTGGCCGCTTAAGACAGGTTTCACTGTAACCACAATACCTCACGCCACCAAATTGTGCAGTTTTCGACTGTTTGATTGGAAGCAAGACGGGGTTCAATATGCAAAGACATGTCTGTTTCTTCCCTCTCCTATTTCCCTCTACTGTAACTAGGATTTCTATTCGTAAAAATGGGCGGAGTTTGTTTTATGAAACTGCACGTGCGCATAAAATTAAATCGCTTAGTATTTTAGGTGTAAAAAATATTTTATTAAAATATAAGTTCTATAAACAAGGAGATTCCTACAGTGATTTCATGATATATTTTGGTACTTAAGTTATCAGTATTTTAGGTATTTAAAGTGATAGCGGTGGATTTACCCTACGTCACTGGCATAAACGATTTGTGGAATAGTACATCGAAATACATACAAATCATATACACAAAACATACATTTGAAAAGGATACATAAATAAGTCACTGACTTGTTTGAATCTGTTTCCCTTAACACTAACATAAACAATGCAATATGTGGCTTACACTTAATTTCTAAGTGAGGTTTCAAATTTAACTTAATTGTGATTCCATTTATTGTTCAAAAGAAATCAAGAGGTGTGTGTGTGTGTGTGTGTGTGTGTGTGTGTGTGTGTGTGTGTGTGTGTGTGTGTGCAGAGAAAAAAAAGGAAGAGTATATGCCACGGCATCAACCTTAACGTATTAGAGTAAAATAACTATTCAGTAATAAACTCATTTGTTAGAATGGGTACTAAACTTCTGGACAGCTTCGAAGATAGTGTAGTTTGTGTGGCTATTGTAAAAGGGAATTCATTCACAGTTTGGACACAGTATCTTTGAGTAATTTAAACAGCTACAATTTGTTCTAATTATAGCATAAAGTATCTGTTCTATGCGACTTCCAGTAAAATAGTAGTTTGGGATACTTTCGCATGTTGAAATAGTCTTTTTGAAGACGGGAACTAAAGGACACGACCAGGCTAAATCATCTAAAGAGTTCCATTTGCGAATGGCTGAGGGGAGAAAAGAATTGAAATACAGTAGAGACCTAGTATTTATTTTTATTCTAGACATTTCGCTACAAGGGGGGGGGGGGGGGGTGGGCAATGAACTCAGGTAATGAGGAGTTAGGTAATTTATCATTTTATAATACAACGTTAATTTGTGCTGCCTTCGCATTGAATTTAGTGTTTCCCAGGAGGATTCCCTATATTAATTGTCATGGGAGACTAAGTTAGTTGATATTTTTGTTTTAAATAAGTACGTACTGCGTCTGCAAGTTTTGACCTAGAAAAGCATAGATATGAGCACTTGTGATTGGGCAGGAAAGTAGGTCAAACACTTGATATGTTTTCATTTTCAGAGGAAACAAAATCGAACCATTTGTCACTATAAAGTAAGTAAGGGTGCAAAGATCAGGAATCGATACAATTAAGAACCGCACATGACCCAGGAAACCAATGGGAAAGTGACAAACTCACATTAAGACACCACAAACGAGAGTCAAGAAGTCAGCCCTTTCCCAGCAGGTGACCACAAGGCACAAATAAACAGACGTACACAAAGGCATAACAATAATGCTTTATTTGATGATGCTCAACTACATGTTTTTCAAATACCGATTTAAATCATAGCATCGTAAATAATGGCAACTGATCTGTCTGAGCCTATTATTATAGTAACCAGTTTGTGAATGTTCCAGCAGCAAAATTAACAACAACGACAACAAGATAACCGACAATGTTGGAAAACATGGCTATGTTTAGTTTTGACTGAAAACTATGATAAGAGCTGGGTTTAAACTAATCTGTTCACGAGAGATTATGAATGCAACGATGCCAGGCCTTGCTAATGTACTTTATAAACTATACCTCAAAGTACTAGTAGTTCATGGCGAACGTAAGTCACGAAATGTGATCTAGTTCTGGGACACTATAACAAGTCAATTCCAGTGAAAAAAACCCCTGTTGTTTAGGCTAATACGTGTGCGCACAGTAAATGCCCAGGTCAGAACTGCGCATATGCGCAGTACTGACCTTGGCCTTTGCTGTCTGTCCTATACAGTTACGGAATCAATGAAATATACAGCAACCACGCTGCTGGTCGAGTTTAAGTTTTAACAATTTGGGAATGTCATCAAGTCCTTTATCCCAGTGGCAACACCAACACGAATGTCATACGAAATACCAGCCTTAATGTCACAAAAGCAATCATCTTAATCTGAATTCTGGAGAGCATATATAGATTAAAATCTGTTGTCATAGCTAAAGGACGAGAACATGCTATAACCTTCAACTTTGGCAATTATAGCCGTTTCAGTAATAGCCGGTGACGTCCGATTTACTAAATAAATTACCATTTGCAGTTCTTGTGCTATTTATTTGGTGAAATGGTACTCTGTTTGACTTTTTACTTGTTTAAACATGAGTTTATTTTGCCTTGCTGGTGAAGAAAAATGCATCTTTATGTGAGTTGTCACACTACCACGGTAACGTAATTGCGATTGTTAGATTGCAACACGAATTGAAAAAAACAACAACAAAAACAGAGAATACCGAGATAACAAAGTTATAAGGATTGTTGTCCCTCAGTCATCCAGATTGAGCATCTAGATAGGTTGTCATAAGCAGCAAAAATCCAAACAGCGCCCTTAAAACAGATTAAGACATTTGAAATCTTATAAGGCTTATGGTGTCGACTTTGTGCAACTTTTTAAAAAGTTTAAACAACTTTTTAAAAAGTTTAAACAGTGTTTTATTCTATTTTGATAGATAGATTATAGTGGCTGCCAAGAAGTACATGTATAACTCTTCTTTAGATATTCAAGTGTGTTTGAGCTATACATTGATTTTTTGAGCATGAATAATTTCGCAAAAAGTTTTTCAGCATCAAAAATATTCCGTCTATTTTGTAGATTGCAATGCTATTTTCGACGATTTGCACCGCCTCTTACCTGGCAATAAATAGGTTGTGGAAACATCAGTTAACTCTTTGGAATGGATGTGGATCTTAGCCCTAGTTCATATTCTTTGGCCATTTGTATACTAATGGAATCATCCTTCTGGCTTGAAACAATAAACTTGGGATTGTCCATTGTACATACCTAGGGGTATCAGGTGACACTTTTCAAAGGATATTGTATTACATTTACAAATAGTTTAGACCCTGATGAAATGCAGCATTATGCTGCATTTCACCTGGGTCTTCACTGTTTGCATAAGTACTCGTTTAGGGGCTTCCCAAGTACATTTTAGGGCTCAAGAAAGTACCATTTCGCCCCGCATTTTGCAGAGTATTTTGAAAAATAGGCTATTTGCTGTTTCTGTTATAATCTCGCAAAAATTATTTGCAACTCCATTAGGTTTATTTGTCAGACACTGCACTCTTTGCATCACCATTATTCACTGCTCCTGCTATTTACTCGCAGGCGCATTCCGTTTTTACCAATTAATTTACATTGAGTGCGCAATAAATATAGTTTAATTGCAAAGAATAATTAAGCAACGCTATGGAAAATTTCCCTATTTATGCCATATGCAGACAACAACGGTGCAGATCAGACTGCGCTGATCAGCTTCATTGGTGTTGGGTACCAATATAATAAGAAAGAAAATGGCTAAAATTATGAATACATTCATTTTAAGATTTGAGCTTTTCTCCTTGGTTGGTTGGCTGGCTCGCCATCCCCTAAGATATATTTGAGCCAAATGCATGAGATTTCCAACAATGTGGTATGTGCGATCAGGAAAGCCTCAGATCAGCCTGCGCATACGCGCAGTCTGATCAGAGCCTTTGCTAGTCGCTTGAATATTCTATGATTGTTAAGCTACTGAGCGAACATCATTTGGAGTTTCTAAGCGTAAAAGGAGGCTACACAGGCTCGTCTGAGTCTTTACTGGTCGAAATACCACATTGTTGGAAATCTCATGTTACGGCTTATTTTCTAGTGATGCTGCTCAATTAATTTCCATGAAGTGCGTATTTAATAGTCTTCAATTGCAAATAATACTTACTAATGGGTATTACTAGAGACAACAAAGGCTCGCTATCAGCTGGGTGGCTGTCTGTCTATAGAACTATTGTTCTAATGTCGGATTTTAAATTGAATTTATTACAGTGCAAATGTCAACTGAGTTATTGCATTCAGAAGTCGCTTTCAGCAAACTGCTGCAGTTGGTTGTTATACAGAACAGACTTTATTTATTAGACGTAAACTGACAATGAGTAGTATTGATCACATGAAGCAATCAAATATTTGTAAAAAAAATGATGTTCAATGATCCGAATACTATTTTTATCATTTTTGTGATCGTTTTCATGATGAAAGGTCAAATTAAAGATAAAAATGCATGTATGCTGACAAGCCTATTCAGGTTTAAACATGTTTAAGTACCAAGCTGGCCAGTCGTTCCAGTTTGCCAGAAAGACGGAAACGAAAATACCGAATATAAAATACGGTTCCATTGGATAGGTGTGATGTACGTTTAACATATCAATGGCGAATGAACAATCTTTATCAAATGGGCGAGTCCATATCTAATTTTAGGGTTGTTGGGTGAGATTTTTTAATTTTAACAAAAAAACTGAAAACCACATTTCTATGTAAGCAAACAGTAAATGCACGGATAAGACGCCGCGTTCTGTCTTGATCTGCACTGTTAGATTATATCCCATGTCCCTCACGGCTTTACCATTATCCTATCGATGGTTTTTGTCCTGACAAAGCTGTCTGCATTTTACATCTGCTGCATATATTCTTATACCAGCACATTTCAGGCTACTTTTGATCATGGAACCAAACGCTATGAACACTGATTATACTGTTCCTAGGAGTCCATATTGTTTGCAGCATAATCTATAGGCCTTCAAAGTGTATTTATGCATGTTAGTGAGCAGACGACAACTGCCTGTCTTAAATTGCGGAAAAAAGACTGATATATATAGTCAGTATCTACATGTACCAATATCAGATACGACTGGCACAGCTCCAGTCTTTCAAAATATATCAAAGGCTGCGTGTTGTTTACAATTTTCTCAAGAGACAGCGATTTTCTCCTATTTACTCTTTCTATAATGATGTGGAATTTTCGTCTGTGAAAGCAGCGAGTCTGAGGTAATGCTATCATTTACATTCAGTGGACAGCTCTATAAGTCTCTTAAATCTAGAAATCTCACTTATTCAGTTGACAATCCTATGAATATACCATTATCTCTCTGCCTGCTGGTGACAACTTTTGTCGTCATCAAACAGTTTGGACCAGAACAGGCCCGACTAGAAGTCGGGCCTGTTCTGGATCCAAATTGTTTGACACTCTGGTTGTATTTATGAAAGGCTTTTCTGGCAAAATTTGGTTTTGAAAACAGATCAGCAGACGACGAGAAACATTCAAAATTATCCAGCTTGCAAATAGTTACCCTTCTGTTTCTTTCAATGCCGACGCGACATCTTAATGCAGGCATACAAGGAGGTTGAGTTGATGAATGGACTGTTAACACGTTTGGTCGGTCAAGGCCCGTCTTTGCATAAACTGATTGACCTTTGCACCGATTCCGACGCGATGAAACCATGTTGTCCTGGACCCGGTTGTACGAAGCTCTATTAAATTTAATCATGGATTAAGCGTTAATCAATCATTTAAATCTTAACGATGGATTAACTAATTGATGTATTTAAATGTGTTGTACGAAGCCTCATTAAACGGTTGATTAGTTAATTGACCTTTAATCGAGGGTTCGTAATTAATTTCAGTAGAAATCATAGAACCAGTCTCCCATAATTCAGCCATGTAAACAAAACGCCGCCATATTAGAAAAGAGAAATTCTCGAGTCAAAACTTACAAATCAACTTTAGGACGTAAAGGAAAGAGGAGGAACCAAGCTGATCGGGATGGTCGATTGTTACCCGGGTATCGTTACTCCTGTACGTTCATTTCGCAATAAAAGGTTAATTTTTCTATGAAGCACAGTAAGAGTGTAAAGATATACAGATATCACGGGAAATGTAAGGCTGTACGCTCTATGATTGTTTTATGACAGAGTCTGTCGAAATATCTGGTAAGCGTCGCCAATGACAATGTAAACAATGACTCATTGTCTATGTCGCGCTCTTTGTTGCTATTTTCATCACGCCAGTTTTATCTGACTCCTGGGGCACCTAGAACACCGTCCCGGGGGGGGGGGGGGGGGGGGGGGATGGGTGTCTGATATTTATATATATACGTAGGCTCGGGTAAAATATTTTTTGGGTGCTTGAAATTCGTGATATTTTTGGGGGTGAAAGTATTAGGTGCTGGGCGCGAGCCTACGCATGCAGAAAAAAATAGAGACCCCCCCCCCCCCCCCCCGGAACACTGAGGCTTCGCAGAAATCAGGCGTTTGAAGAAGGCGATCATGTGCGAGATTAAAAACAAGAACATGAGCCCATGGAGCCCTGAACACCCAAAATAACGACACACTCAGGTCGAAAACGAAGACGACAAATGACAGTTACCACCGAATTCCGCATCCCTAACCAATCCCATGCCTCTCCTCAAAACTAGCTCTATGATATGAAAACGAAAAAAAGAAACGCAATCGTAACATCGGGGTTTCATTCGAAATAGTTAAACAATAAGCCTAGAACAAAACGAACGTCAGATGCTACCCCTCAGTAAACAGTAATGGATCTATTCAGACGCAACAAAAGTTGGAACTGAAACGGCCCAAATCAGTTTAAACTTTAAAACAAAACGGAATACAAAACAAACACCCTGGAACATGATCAAACATGATCAGACTGACAAAATTCGGGACTGTGCCTGATCACGGTTTTGTTTTGTTTGTTTGATTTGATTCTTTACGTCCCAGTCAACAATCTTTCAGTTACGTAGGGACGGGTCTTACTGGGCTGAACCAGTACTATGCTAGGATTATGTGTCTTGCTCAATGACACGACGCAGTGACGCCGGTGAGGCTCGAAACCGTGGCCCTTTGTCTCGAGTTCGCAGTGTTTGAATACAAAATGCGGTCAAAGCAAACGCTTTGGAACCGGGCCTGCCGGGTACGGTCCAGACTTTTTGGCCAAACACACAGCTGCCACCCATTGGTATCCGAGCGAAAATATGGGCATATACATGGGTGTCAGAAAAGTTTGGCCATTCAAATGCCAAAACTCAGAAAACGGGCCATTCATTTTACTTTCTTTATAAAAAAAGGGGGGGTTATACCTGGCGGCGCTGAAAATGGGGTGGGGGTATTCGGGGCCATATCCGTACTATGTCTTACATAGGGAGTTACCCCCCCCCCCCCCCCCCCCCCCCCGAGAATGTCGTAAGGGGCGATCAAAAATTGTGCAAACGTTCGCCTTACAATGCCTCCTTAAAGTTAAGCAAGACTTATGTTAAGTTATGTTAAGTATTGATATTTCAACATGATATATTAAATGCTAAAAATGCCTGGATCGATGTGGGATATCATTGTGATCTTCAGAAAAATTAAAACTATTTTGATTTTGATCAGTTTTAAACGTTACTTTTCGCATCCAGAAAAATCAATCTTAACTTAAGTCTTCCTTAACTCTAAGGAGGCATTGCAATTCCGGGCCCAGATCTTGTAATATTGACGCATAGAAGATCAAAATAGGCGTAAGTGACTATACCGACGTGATATTTCTACAGATGTTAACTCAAAAATATCAGCATTTGATACATGTATACAGCAATCTTTAAATGTTTAGTCGGTATGTGAAATTACAGGACTTGTCACAGAAGTAAAGATGTCTCTTCCGGACATACAGCTGCATCTGAGCCGATCTTTCTGTTGGCATGCTGGTCTGAGTTACGGTACAAGAAACTCACCACAGATGAAGACAAGTAACATGAATTTAACATTGCTAACAACCGTTACAAACAGTAGGCGACGAAGCGATGGGATGCGGAGGAGGGGACTAATTATTACTCCCTGCCAAGGCCGTCGTCGGCGGTCCGGCCGGTCCGGCTATGGCCGGACCACTTTTTTTGCCCGAAATGGTTTTAGCCGGACCACATTTTTGGCAAAATATGTTTTTTTGCAGGGCCTTTTTCTCACGTTTCTTCTAGACCTTCTTTAATGATCTATTTTTCGTTGATCAAAGATTAATAATTAATTGATAACTGAAGCGTGCGCTGGTCAATATTTCGGCTGCCTCAGGGTGTGAAAGACAGTGGTTAAACAAACACAACTAAGAAAATGACACCTGTTTTAAGACAGTAATTATAATCGAGCCGCGATGCGACAAAACCTATCTTCGGGTGTTCGACAAAGCCAGGCTCAAACCAGTCTCCTCAGCTACAGAGACTAGCTAGAGAATTAAAATTTCGCTCATAATAATTCTAAATATAATACTTTACCATAAGCGTATAACAAAGGAGCTGATCAGACTGCGCGGATGCGCAGGCTGGTCTGCGCCTTTGTTGTTTGCAAACCCCCGAAGACAGGTTTTCTCACGTCGAGGCGCAATTAAAGGATTATCCTCTGAAGGGAGTAATTAATTATAGTCAATACGACCGATCTCTATGATCTGTGAAGGAACAGAAAAAATATACACTTGAAGGGTTTTCGCTTTGTGCTTTACAGGCACAATACCCTCATCGTCTGCTCAGCGAAGACGGATAATCAGACAGCTTAAAGGCACAGCCTGATTTTAGACTTCTCTTGGCGCACAACTATTATACAGAATCATGCATATAGGCAAAAATACATGTAGTTAAGCGTGGAATTGTGAATATTTTCTCATCAATCCGTTTGGACATTCGTTTTGAGTGCGCACAACAACCGTCTCATGGAGACGGTTCTTTTGTGTGCCCACAGCTTAACTTTCGGTTGAAAGTTTAGCATTTGTTTTGGGTTCTCACAAAAAACGCCTTAATGAGACTGTATTTTTGAGTACCCATGACATATGTTTTGATTGAGAAATAGGGAATTTTTTTTTATTACACACTCTTATCTCAGAGGCCTTAGAATGCTGTGCCCTGGTTAATATGTATATACTGTTACATGCACGTAAATCAATGAAAAGAATTAAAAAAAAGAAAAAAAAACAATAGATAAAAAAATAAGATAAAAAGAAAATGAACAAAACAAAACAAACAAATAAAAAAAACTACAGCGAGGATATCTGTAACAGATTTAACTGTTACTTTAAATTTTGAAGAATCAGTTATTTTTGATGCCACCGCCTTATGAGATCCATCGAGGGGTCGAAATAGTTGTTGATATTTTGGTAGTTGTGGGAGGGGGTGGCAGTCGAAAGAGGCTGTGGTATGCATGTGAAAAATAGCTATAATGCCTGTAAAATAAGCTGAGGTTCACAAGCGAAAATGGTCTCAAAGTGAAACAGAGTCGCTTCTTTAGTCATCTTGAATTACAAAATTTTCTTGGGGGAGGTCCCTCAAAACCCCCTTATGTCCCCTCATCCACCCCCCCCCACCCTCGTGCCATCCGCACTCTGTGAATACCAACGGTGTTCAATGGCCGTACCACTTTCTAAAAGCCGACGACGGCACTGCCTGCGCTTCCCGCATACCTGCAAACCCTCCCACGCGTTACTAACACATGTAACTTAACCGACACCAAACTTGTTGGTTACAAAATCATGCGCGGATCCAGGATTTTTTAGGGGGGGGGGGGGGGTCCATGCCCGACGGCCAGAAATGGACAACGTAATTTTTTTATTACTATTATTTTGTCCTCAACTTATGTTACAGTTTATAGAGGGGGTCCAATGGTTTTATTATAGAGAAAACTATACTTTTCCAAGGATCCAGAAAGGGTCTAACATTTTCCAGGGGGGTGGGGGGTCCAACTTTTTCTTGGGGGGGGGGGGGTCCTAATCGTTATATCTAAAGAAACCCATATAATGCGATTTTATAGGGGGTGGGGGGTCCGGACCCCCTTTCCATGCAAAATTGCTTGGGGTATTATACAAGATCAGGACGGAGATGCGGATTGCACTTTTATACAGAGGAGGCAGGTGCCCACATTCAAAGGGGCAAATGTCCATCCCCTCATATAAGTTAGATGCGATTTTTTTATTTAGGGGACAAACAAACCTTGCCATGAGGCATATGTTCGCATATTCGATGAAAAAAGTGTTTTAGTTAGGGATTAAAGCAATGGGAAGGGTTTTAATCTGACATACATGTACATGGGCATTATGATTCACATATCAGAGTTATTGCTACTGGCTGCTTAACAGGAAATGACTCGTATAAGCTTTTAAACCAATGACATAATGAAGCACCCTCTCCCCGTCCCCCCCCCCCCTCTACACCGTCACTCATGACAGAATATTTCCGCCGGCGTAAAATGTGTCATCTTCCAAAATATTGTCCAAATGGGAATGACATTTTTCATGAAAATTTTAAACGATATGTGTATACGTAGGATATGTGTATTGGAAGAACAAGAAAAAGTAACATAGCAGTAAAACAAAGCTCTACTTTAAACTGGTGTGCCACCCGCACTTTGCAACTTAGCTGGGTAGTTCCATGACGTCACTGCGGTCACTAAGTAGAACGACTTTCGTTTTGGCAGAAGAAAGATGACATTTCACAATGAATGTTTGATGAAAAACAATGTTTTGGGGATTCACTCGGAGTTCCGCACTGATGGGATTTGATCCGTAGTCTGTGTACTATGGCAGGTAGTTTCTTTGATCAATCTTAAGATGAAAAGTATGTTGGCCTTTGAGAAGCGGTACCTCCGGCGCAATTCCACGTCGGTCATCTCTACCTGTCTACATGCCATGGTTTGCTCTTTCTCTCACGTTTGTTTTCATTTCTTTGCCTTCCTTGAATGGACAAACACTATGTTGGCCGCCATTTTGTTTCGGGCTAATGACTGATTAAATTGTTTAATTCACCTCCTAGACGTCGATTAAATTTAATTGAGGAATCGGGGTTAAATCAAGGTTTTAATCAATGATTAAAAGATAATTGAGCTTCGTACAACCGGGTCCTGAATATCACCAGACGCACAGAACCCCGTTGATTTAAAAACAAAATGATGTGCAATAGTTCACATACGTGTTTGACTCTCTGATAGTATTTTTGAAAGAAGTTGGATTTCAAAGCAAATCAGCAAACGGACAGAAGCATTTAATATTGCCCAGCTTGCAAAGAGTTAACCTGCCGTTTTCAAGGTTGCCCCGGCGTCTAAATGTTGGCATATAAGGCGTTTTAGTTAATGAATGAACTGTAAATACGGTTGTCAACCTTAGTATAATACACCTTTAGCCCCTGTTGGCCTTTTAACTAACACAATTTTATCTCTAAACATGTTAAAGTGGTGTCACAGGCAACATCTTACAGTGAAGGCCTAGATGAGTTACCATGTTCAATGGAATCTTACCTTGGTCAACACTGTTTAGAAGCTGAGCCGCCACAGTACTACTGTACTATCACACTAGTGTAAGGATTACAATGTAAGAACAATCATCTCGCAATTTGAGAATACTTTTTCTGTCACGCAATGATTTTAGTGTCTATGTGACCCAGCACATGGTATTGCGGTACGTATCGAATCGAGGAGCAGCAAAGGCTGATACGCGCCTGCGCAGATGCGCAGTCTCGTCTAAGACTTTGCTGCTCACATACACAAAGAATGGGTGCAGAGGAAAGCTGAGACCAAATATTTTACATCTAATCCCACTAGATAGCTGTGCTAGCATGTTTAAAGAATGATATTACGCGAAAGCGATAAGTATCAAAATCCCATGGAATGGCTCATAAATTGACATATTTTGTTGTCTTATTTTGCTGGCTTCATTGAGCTTATTTTCATCTGCGAGCACGCTAATCTTGTTGTTTGATATGAAACTATACTATTGCGTGGGGGATTCCATTTACGTTGTTATCGCGACAGATTAAGATGTCACCTTTAATATACTCTCCTGCGATTCCATTGCGTGTTTTCTTTTCTGTTATAAATGCCAACAAAACGATGCACTCAAATGTTTGCATTGAAATAGAAGATAATACGTATAATGATCATGGTATATCCAAATACGGATAGGTTTTCATGAGCAATTTTTCTTTTTCAAAATTGACTGGATATAGGAAAAACATACGTGTGTGAATTAATCATATGACAAGGATATACCTCTTATATGGCAAAGTTAAGATTGAAAGTTTTGTCAAAATCATTTGAGAATCGGCGTAGATTCTTGGTTCGACTGAGACGTGTTATATGACGAGCAACACGCTCTGTATTTAACAAGGTATAAAAGTGCGTCCAGCTAATAGAGACTGGGCGTGTCAGACAGAGCGCTGTCATACACTGTCAAATAAGACTAGTCTACAGTAAATCGGGTGTAATAGCCTATGTACGCTTTACCCGTGCAACCAACTGAAGCGCAGACGACAAGGGTGACCAACTTTATACGGTAGCATGCCTAGTAAACGTTTATCTTTAGTATGCTGCTGGGGACCTGCTGCATTTCATTTTCCGGGATGGATATGTTGTGAAAGTTTTTAGGGAGGGTAGATTTGCACTTTCTTCAAATTCGGTCTGTATGGCAAAACTGGTTTGATTTTTAAGCCTGATACAATAATAATAAATCACCAATTTGAATTCAGCGGGACAAGGGTTAAGTATCTGGATCATGAGAAAAGGGCGCACAAACCATACGGGACTTTAACGGACATCCAGGTATCTGCGATGCGCTGAAGCGGTAATAGGGAATTATAATGGAAGGTGTTAGTTTTTATACTATATCTTTTGAAATTATAAAAGCAGAATTCCTGTGCAAACAAATGTTTTACCTAAATATCTCACGATTATTCTGGTATAATTTTTATGAATTTCCCTCTGCAAACTCTTCGTCCTTTTTGCTGGTTTTTGATAGAACCCTAAGAATGATTAAATTATATAGTAAAACAGGCTTTTTTAGATCTGCTCATTGGTAGATATTCTGTCATAGTTATTAAAGTATTCAATATATTTTCTCTGTGCAAACGGGACACTATGCTCAGATCAATTGCGAACAAATTGGTATATTTTTCATACAATTAAAATAAAATTTGATGTAGCCTTTTGAATTTTTCCTGGTACAACCCCTACTACTTTTTCACAAGCTTCCCACCGATTACGGAGGTATAATCTATTTTTAGCAACTGTATCCAAGGTAACAACAGGTATTGACCACACATACACTATAGTAATCGCGTGTCTATAACTTAGCTTTTTGAAAGTTAAGCTTATTTATTTATTTATTTATTTATTTATTTATTTATTTATTTATTTACATAGGTTTAAATAAACAAAAAAAATTAGCGTAAACTTGTAAATATTACCTTACCAATCAGTTTTAACATATGCTTTTGGGTGCTCAAAAGAACAGTCTCAGTGAGACGGTTCTTTTGAGTACCCACAGCATATGTTCTGGTTGAGAAATAAGAAAATTAATTTTTTGGTACGCACTCTTAAATGCTAAAGTCCTGATTTATTTATTTATTTATTCTATAAAGTTGCATTTGATCAGGGTATGCACTGTTTGCATAAAGAATATTCTATTAAAATTTAAACAAAAATGAAAAATACCACACAACTTAATACAAAATGGACTTGCCCTAATGCCAAGAGTGGGAAATTCTATTGACCTAAATTGGTTAAGATTTTTCACTTGCTAGTGACGATAATTTTTGTACAAATAGTTTGGATCCAGATGAGGCCCGAAAAAGCGTCGAACTGAAC
Organism: Loripinus fragilis; assembly: GCA_964019695.1. Lineage (NCBI taxonomy): Eukaryota > Metazoa > Mollusca > Bivalvia > Lucinida > Lucinidae > Loripinus > Loripinus fragilis. The sequence continues at coordinate 24,875,929 of OZ026516.1, forward strand.
TGGATTCATACTGTTTGAGTGAGAAATTTTGACACTGTGTTGGTATTTCTGAAATGAAAGGCGAAAAAGATTTTGAAATATTGTTTCAAATGCCTATTTAAAAAGGAACCGATGGTATGCATTACTTGTTCTTGTTGAGGGACATAGAAAAAACAAACATTGCAGACCCAGATCAGACGCGACAGAACGTGGCCTCTGATCAGGGTCTCCGTGGTTTCTTATAAAATGTTCTATTAAAATCTGAAAAAAAAATATAAATACCACCATGCAACCCTTGGTTCAAAAATGGACTGGTATAACTGATAAGAGTGGGAAAATCAATACGGCTAAAATCGGTAATTACCTGTATTTCTATTTCTTATAAATTATGAAAGTACGGCATACATTGTGTATTACCAATAAACAAAGATTAACAGAGGACCCCATACAGTGTGGCTGCGTGAGGGGATTTTTATTGCATGCGTGTGTCTTCTGGTGATTATTTTTCCAAAACAAATGGACCCAGATCAGGCGCGACAAAATACGGAATTTTAAATGAATCCAAACAGATGGCGTATCTGAATATATTTTTTGAAAAAAGTATAATTAAATAAAAACCTAATTATTTTAAAATGATGCCAATGCTGCGTGTGCAGGTTAATGCTCTCGTATGGTACATGTATTAACATATTTTAGCTTAATGAGTTTGATTGATTTGGATCTACACGGTTTTCACTGGAGTGTTTAATCTGGTTTTTTTTTACAGCTTTGCATTGAATATCTGGCTTTGGCTACGCTAGCATGGGTGTTCATCAGGGGCATCAACGCATGTGCGATAAGTTCCAACATGAGCATTTTATATTTCAGGGGCATTTGCCAGCGCAACACCATATATCTACAAATATTAACTAAACCTGTAGACGTTGGATCTTTAACCGCTTATCCGAAAAAGCCTCTTAAAATCGCTTATTCTGGCGTGTCCAGAGAGACTAGATGTCTAAAAGTTGTTCAGAGTCTTCTTCAACTGACATACTTTGTTTATGCGAGAAGCGAAAGCCCTGACGAGGTCATGCGTACATGCAGACTCGTCGGAGCCTTTGCCACACGTTGATGTAATAAGAACCATCATCTCGTGTGCTGACTAAAATATATTATTAATTTTTCATTGCGGACCATTATTTTATTTCCTTATTCAGTAGTATAATTTGAATAGTTAAAATTTCGGAACATTGGCAGAGTGCATATATCTAGGTTAGTCAGTCTTCTTGTTATCCAAATTAATTCGAGATGCCTTTTTCTCACAAAACTACAACAGGTATATACAGGTATTCAGCTGTAAAGGGTTCCAAAGGTGAATAAATACACCCTGTCTTACCGATTTTTATATGGAATTGTCCATGGGTGTGTCTTTGCTAAGAACCGCCCAGTCTCTCTTAACTGGTCGGACTATACGACTGCTTTTGGTCTCACCAACAACATTTTCTTCCATATGTGCCAGTGCGCAAGACTTTGGTACTTTTCGCATCAGACCAACTTTTAGACCTATAGCCTTGCTTGATACGTCAACATGGGTGTTTATTAGAGGCAATTGCGCATATGCGATAAGAAGCAATATGTCGCCTGCTACATGTAGCCCATATGTATGTGTGCTCCTTTATTAGAAAACAAACATTGTTAAACCTGTCTAAAGCAGCCACTCAAAAATAGACAAAACAAAGATCTTAATGACATATGTAATATGTAGCTAAATGAAGGTTGAAAGTATTGCAGAACAATGGAGAAATAGGTCAATACTTGCTAAAGACAAAACAAATAGTTTTGGGATTTCTGACATCATATCTAAAATTAGCTATGGACATTTTGGAGTTGTTCTCTGAAATTTTACTAATATTTAATGACCTATCACATAAGAGGCTAAAATAGAACCTTTGAAACGCGACAAAAAGTATTAAGTCTTCCTCTATAATAAAATCGTTTTCTACCGTTATCTTGAAAGTGCAGTCAAATCGAAACCAATTGAGCCTAAAACGGTAAAGTTAGCACTAATTTTGCTGCAGCAAAAAAACGGTAAAGTTGGCAGCAATTTTTCTGCAGTAAAAAACGGTCAAGTTAGCAGCAGCAGTAAAAAACGGTAAAGTTAGCAGCAATTTTTCTGCAGCAAAAAACAGTCAAGTTAGCAGCAATTTTGCCGCAGCAAAAAATGGTAAAGTTGGCAGCAAATTTATGGCAGAGAAAAACGGTCAAGTTAGCACAAAATTTCTAGCACAAAAAATTTGCTGCAAGCAAAAAATTTTCTGCTAGCACAAAAATTTCTGCTAGCACAAAATTTGCTGCCAGCAAAAAAAATTCTGCTAGCACAAAATTTGCTGCTGGCAAAAACATTTCTGCTAGCACAAAAATTTTTGCTAGCACAAAATTTCCTGCTAGCTCAAAAAATTTTGCTAGCAAAAAATTTGCTGCCAGCAGAAAAAATTCTGCTAGCACAAAAATTTCTGCTAGCAAAAAAATTGCTGCCAGCAAAAATTTTTCTGCTAGCACAAAAATTTCTGCTAGCACAAAATTTGCTGCCAGCAAAAATTTTTCTGCTTGCACAAAATTTGCTGCTGGCAAAAAATTTTCTGCTAGCACAAAATTTTTTGCTAGCACAAAATTTGCTGCTAGCAAAAAATTTTCTGCTAGCACAAAAATTTCTGCTAGCACAAAATTTGCTGCTGGCAAAAAAATTTCTGCTAGCACAAAAATTTCTGCTAGCACAAAATTTCTGCAGGCACAAAAATTTCTGCTAGCACTAAATTGCTGCTGGCACAAAATTTGCTGCAGGCACAAATTAGCCGTGAAATGAGATTTCCAACAATGTGATATGTGCGACCAGCAAAGGCTCAGACCAGCCTGCGCATACGCGCAGACTGATCAGGGCCTTTGCTTGTGGCTTAATTATTATATGAGTGTTAAGCTACTGATCGAACTTAATTTGGTGTTTCTAAGTATAACAGGAGGCTGTACAGGTTCGTCTGAGTCTACACTTGTTAAAATGGCACATTGTTGGAAATCACATGTCACGGTTCAAATATTCGCAGTCGGTAACGTGTCTGGCTACAGATACGTGTCTGACTTCAGATCCTGGTGTCCCGAGTTTGATCGCAGCACGGTCTAATACTTTCATTGAGATTGATCATGAAATAATCTCTACGGTCATATTCCTCCCTTCAGCTGAATCGTTCAAAAAAAGTAGTTGTCAGTTATAAGCGAAAGTATGCGCTCAAATTACTGGTTTATTTTGATAAATTACGTCTCGTCAACAATCTTTCAGTTATATAGGGACGGGTCTTCCTGGGTTGAACCAGTACTAAGCTAGGATAAATGCGTCTTGCTTAAGGGCGCAATGCAACGCCACCAGTGAGGCTCGAACCCGCGGCCACTCGGTCTCGAGTCAAGCACTCTCGCTCCCATGACAAAGTACTGGTTTACCACTTCTTCAAGGTTCCCCAGGAAAGATGTGATAAGGTGAGCTGACCGTCTCGCCATGGCCAAAGTAGTTGACTTTGGGACGTAAAGCAGCAAAACAAACAAAACACAAATATTCCTGCTAGCACAAAATTTGCTGCCAGCACAAAATTTGCTGCTGGCACAAAAATTCCTGCCAGCACAAAAGTTGCTGCCAGCACTAAAATTTCTGCAGGCACAAAATTTGCTGCAGGCACAAATGAGCCGTGACATGAGATTACCAACAATGTGGTATGTGCGACACGCAAAGGCTCAGACCAGCCTGCGCATACGCGCAGACTGATCAGAGCCTTTGCTTGTCGCTTAATTATTATATAAGTGTTAAGCTACTGATCGAACTTAATTAGTTTTTCTAAGCTTAACAGGAGGCTGCACAGGTTCGTCTGAGTATACACTTGTCAAAATGGCACGTTGTTGGAAATCACATGTCACGGTTCAAATATTCCTGAATACCGGGCCGCGTAGGCAGTCGGTAACGTGTCTGGCTACAGATGCGTGTCTGACTGCAGATCCTGGTGTCCCGAGTTTGATCCCAGCCCGGTCTCATAATTCCATTGAGATTGATCATGAAATAATTTCTACCGTCACATTCCTCCCTTCGGCTGAATCATTCAAAAATAAGTTATAAGTTATAAGCGAAAGTATGCGCTCGAAGTACTGGTATGATTTGATTCATTTCGTCCCATCAACGATCTTTCAGTTATATAGGGACGGGTCTTCCTGGGTTGAATGGGTACTAAGCTAGGATAAATGCCTTCTTGCTCAAGGGCACAATGCAATGCCGCCGGTGAGGCTCGAACCCGCGGCCACTCGGTCTCGGGTCAAGCACTCTCGCTCCCATGACATAGTACAGTACTGGTTAGCCGCTTCTTCAAGCTTCCCCAGGAAAGATGTGATAGGGTGAGCTGACCGTCTCACCATGGCCAAAGTAGTTGACTTGGGGACGTAAAGCAGCAAAACAAACAAAACACAAATAATCCTGCTAGCACAAAAATTGCTGCCAGCACAAAATTTGCTGCTGGCACAAAAATTCCTGCTAGCACAAAATTTGCTTCCAGCACAAAATTTGCTGCTGGCACAAAAATTCTTGCTAGCACAAAATTTGTTGCTGGCACAAAAAATCCTGCTAGCAAAAAAAATTGCTGCATGCACAAAAATTCCTTCTAGCACAAAATTTGCAGCTGACACAAAAATTCCTGCTAGCACAGAATTTGCTGCTGGCAGAAAAATGTCTGCTGGTACAAAAATTCCTGCTAGCACAAAAATTCCTGCCAGGAGCAAAATTGTTGCTAGCATTAAAATGATATTTTCGCCCGTCTAACGAAGCATGCCGCTGTAACCCGAACTTTTCTATCATACTTTAGGAAGTAACGCCTCGTTTACCGGCGGCCACGTCAAGCACGATTTCGATCACCATGGACGAAACGGGGTCACCGTATAACAACGTAGAGGAACGGGGTCGACAAACGTAACTCGCCATGGTTGCCGTGGTCGTCGGGGCAAATTTTTAAACAGTAAAAAAATTGCCATGGCAGCCATGACGGGAGTGACCTATTTATATGTGCCGTAGTAGAGCAGGAAGAACGCAACAAAACGTGACAGAACGTAACAGACCTTAACGAACTTGGAGCATGTCCGTAGCGGGACGTCTTGTTGCGGGACCACAACCCAAGGTCAAGGTCTATCAAGTTCTGTTGGGATCTGCCACGTTCACCTAACCCAACCCATCAGCCCAACCTGAAGCTGGAGTCATGCGTGCGTGCATGTGTGTGTTCATTGCACCATTAGCCCTTTGTATTTTTTTCTTTCGGTTTGATGTGTACAATAAACTTGGGTAGTTTCAATGTATGTATCGAGGGGTAACAGGTTATAATTTCCATGATGTATTTTTTTCTCCGAAGATCAGTCAGTGTAAACATTGATAAAATGCTTCGTAATGTTGCATTTCATCAGAATATTCACTGTCATTAAGGAGTCACAAGTGTACAAAGGATTAATGCTGATACAATGGTTGGTGTTTGTCTTTCAAGAATCTCATCGAAGAGCTTTGGAGGTCTGAAATGTGATAACAACATTGGTGCGGAGCTCTCTTGTAATTAATGTTGGCATATATCCCAGCTGCTGCATTTGTTCCTCCCACAACCTTGCCCGCACCAACACTGACCTTGGTCTTCGCATCCGCCTGCACACTAATCATGCTGGTGGCTTCCTTGCAGCCGCAAAGGCTAAATGTACACGCCTATAAAGCAATGATAATTACGGAATCGGCTATTTCATATACATCAAGGATGTTTTCTGATCAAAGATTGCAGCAGCTTTGTGGGCCTCATTTTATACCGTGGGCACAAACGGGCTCAGCTCGACACATCGTCCATGTTTCACCGCAGAAAACCTTGGCGGAAATTGATGGACGTAGCCAAACTTGGTCGGAACGTAACTAGACGTGAGAGGTTCCAATAGAACGTGGCAGGCTGGGAGTAAACGTACAACCGTCCGTGTCAGACCGTAGCGCGCCGTCGAGCCTCTGTCACGGATACCTTGACAGACCGTGAGGAAACGTAGCAAGACACTTAACAGAACTTGATGACGAAGACAATAATTGACCAAAACCCCAAATGCGAGCTGCGTTTCTGGCTGTCGTGACACTCGTGGCTGCCAGCATAGTAAAATGGGTCAAAAAAGGCTACCAGCACTAAATTTGCTGCTAGAACGAAAATTGTTGCTGGCAAAAAATTTGCTGCTAGCGCAAAAATTGATGCCAGCAGCAAAATCATTGCTATCATTAAAAAAATCAGAATTTTACTTTATATTTTACCAATTTAATCGTACGCGCATCTGGAAACGATGCATTCCGCTGCACCCCGAACTTTTCTATTACACTTTTTACCTAAGTAATGGGCCAAAAATAGACACCAGCAGTAAATTTGCTGCTAGCACTAAAATTGCTGCTGGCACTAAAATTGCTGCTAGCACAAAAAATGGTGCCAGAAATAAAAATGCTGCTAGCATTAAAATAGCGTGGATTTTTTCATGATTTTATGTTATATTTCTTTATCTAATCGTAAGTGCATCTTGAAACGATGCATTGCTCTACAGCCTAAACTTTTCTATCACTTTTTACCGAAGTAATTGGCCAAAAATGGCTACCAGCAGTAACTTTGGCGCTACACAGTACGAAAATTGAAACCAGATCTAGATAAGCAAAACGCTTTGAAGCCTGGCCGTATTTACTATATTGAAATACGGATCAGAACTAAGGGTTACATTTACTATAATATTGTGACAAACATACATGTTCTAGCCCGACTGGTTCATTTTACGTGTTCATTTAATCCTAGTTTAGTACCGGTTCAACCCAGGAAGACCCGTCCCTACATAACTGAAAACTTGTTGATGGGACGTAATGAATCAAATCAAACCAGTACTTCGTGCGCATACTTTCGCTTAAAACTGACAGCTACTTCTCTTAAATGATATAGCTATGACGGTAGAAATTATTTCACGATCAATCTCCATGAAAGTATGAGACCAGGCTGCGATCAAAGTCGGGACACCAGGATCTGCAGTCAGACACGCATCTGTAGCCAGACACGTTACCGACTGCCTACGCGGCCCGATATGAAGATTTGTGCCTGCAGCAACTTTTGTGCCAGCAATATTTTTAGTGCCTGCAGCAAATTTTGTGCTAGCAGGAATTTTTGTGCCAGCAGCAAATTTTGTGCTGGCAGCAATTTTTTTGCTAGCAGAATTTTTTGTGCCAGCAGCAAATTTTATGCTAGCAGGAATTTTTGTGCCAGCAGCAAATTTTGTGCTAGCAGAAATTTTTGTGCCAGCAGCAAATTTTGTGCTAGCAGGAATTTTTGTGCCAGCAGCAAATTTTGTGCTAGCAGGAATTTTTGTGCCAGCAGCAAATTTTGTGCTAGCAAGAATTTTTGTGCCAGCAGCAAATTTTGTGCTGGCAGCAAATTTTGTGCTAGCAGGATTTTTTGTGCCAGCAGCAAATTTTGTGCTGGCAGCAATTTTTGTGCTGGCAGAAATATTTGTGTTTTGTTTGTTTTGTCCCAAGTCAACAACTATGGTCATTGCGAGACTATAAGCTCACCTAACCACACCTTTCTGGGGCAAGCTTGAAGAAGCGATTAATTAGTATTCGTCATCGGAGCGCAGTGGCTCAGTGGTAGAGTGCTTGACTCGAGACCGAGGGGCCGCGGGTTCGAGCCTCACCGGCGTCATTGCGTTGTGCCCTTGTGCAAGACACATTAATCCTAGCTAACGCCCCGTTCTCACTGTCCCGGTTTAAGGTGCCGGTTCATCCCGGTTTGATGATCCGGGATGAACCGTGTCACAATCGTGGCGGCACCGTGGACAACTTTGGAGATCCGGGATGAACCGTGTTGAACCGGCTCATGTCCCCGGTTGTTGTAAAATGTTTAAAACAACCGGAACTGACCGGGAGTAACCGAGAAGGCTGTCAAATACCGTGGTAATCTGGGACGACGCCGGGAGCAACGGTGTCTCCACCGGGACCGCGTCCACGCGATACCGGCGTATTCCGGAAAAATCCGTGTCTCCACCGTGATAAACCGTGCGCGATGAAGACCCCGGGTATGCCTGATTTTTCAACAATGTGGTATGTGCCAACAACAAAACCTCAGATCAGCCTGCGCCTAGGCGCAGTCTGATCAGAGCCTTTGCCAGTCGCTTGATTATTATTTGACTGTTAAGCTACTGACCGAACTACATTTAAAATTTCTTAACTAAAATGGTTACTGCACAGGCTTGTCTGAGTCTACACTTCTCAAAATACCACACTGTTAGAAATCACATGCCGCGGCGCATAGTGTTTATATATTTTTACTAAAAAGCAAGACAATCTGGGCCAAAATTACAATGCACCCTAAAGTTAAGGAAGACTTAAGTTAAGTATTGAATTTTCAGGATGTGAAAAACAACGTTTTCAAACTGATTAAAATCAAAATAGTTACTTTTTTCTATAGATCACAATGATATTTTTGACAACAAGTACTGCACAGGTCCTGGCAATTTATCAAGCATTTAATGTAACATGTTGAAATATATTTAAATTAAGTCTTCCTTAACTTTAACGGGAGGCATTGTACACATGTAGGTCTAGGCCCAGATCAACAACATTTGGACCTCGTCGTAAGAAAACAGGCCCCGAGCTTAAAAACATTTTTCATACTCAACTAAGCTGAGCACGAAATTTATCCTGCTCATAAATGTTGAAATGCCAACAATTTTGGCATTTTAACATTTATTAGCATGATAAATACAACACCTGAGAGACTTAAAGCAAGAAACTTCTTTATTTGCCGGTATTTTAGTTTTTATGAGCAGTCGAAATTTCATCCTCAGTCGAGTTGAGCATGAAAAAAGTTTTATAACCTCTGCTTCTGCTTATACGACAACATACATGCAAATGAGCTGCGAGGTTACTAAGCATTTGTTTTCGCTACATAGATCATGATTCCTCTAGTAACTTAATCTGAATTTTCAAGTCTCAATCTACCGTATGTGGCTGTGCAGTCAAATTTGTGTCTGTTCGGTGTTATTTCTTTGAAGACATAACTGTTATGCAATAGAGACAGAAGAAAACTTACGTTACTCCACGTTTTTATCCTGAATTTATAGTGTAGAGTAACACCGGGACGCAACCGTGGCCCTACCGGCATGTAACCATGGCGCCCGGCAGTTACCGGGGCATCACCGTAAACAGCCTGGGTAACGCCGGGGTATACCG